>CM065590.1:90664199-91864199 GCA_033119425.1 Bufotes viridis
ACGTTACACTGCCACCTCCTGCCCGCCCAGCCTCCTGACTCCAGTCCTGCCTGCGATCTTACATTATACTAGGTAGGGTAATACTGGCAGCATTAAGATTATACCTTAGTTTTACCTGATTTTTGTTCACTATACAGTAACTCCTGGAATTAACTGACCAAATAACTGAAGTGTGAACTCAATGTTAGCGTCAGGTATAATGTACTTAACCGCCTGCCGACCACCTAACGCAGGGCTGCGTCCAGGTGGTGGCAGGCTTGTTCCTCCTTGACGCGGCGGCGCGTCATCTAGCGAGAGGCGAGATTTGCCGTGAACGTGTGCACGCGCGGGTTCACAGCAGATCGTGCCTCGGCAGTTGTACTGCAGCCTGCCAGCGATGATCAATCGCTGGCAGGCTCTAGATGCAAAATACAAAGCATCAAAGAGCTATATCAGACGCTGTTTTGTTAACAGCATCTGATATACCTGCTACCTGGTCCTCTGGTGGTCCCATTTGCTGGGATCGACCACCAGAAGACCAGGTAACTATGTAGAGTACCAAAAAGCACCACACTACCCCCCCCTGTCACTTATTAACCCCCTGTTAACCCCTGATCACCCCATATAGACTCCCTAATCACCCCCCTGTCACTGATCACCCCCCTGTAAGGCTCCATTCACATGTCCATATGCTTACCGCATTTTTCAGATCCGCACACTGCCAGAACTTTATAGAAAATGCCTTTTCTTGTCCGCAATTGCGGACAAGAATAGGACATGTTCTATATTTTTGCGGAACGGAAGTGCAGACGGGAAGTGCGGATCCGCAATTCCGGATCCGAGCGGGACAAAGTCTGTCCCCATAGAAATAAATGGGTCGGCAATTCCGTTCCGCAAACAGAATTGCGGACGTGTGAATGGGGCATAAGGGTCCCTTATCACCGCCAGTTAGTTAGCTACTTGTTAGTTAGCTACATTGATCGATGCGAATTAAAAAATCTGTGCCGTTCATTTTTTTTTTTCTTCAGCCCAGAGGCTGAACGGAAAAAAAAAATCTCATTACCCGTTTGCTCAATATAAGGAGAATAGCAGAAACTCCTAATGCTGACCATACGTGTAATGATTGCGGAGACCCTCAAATGCTAGGGCAGTACAAAAGACACCCCAAGGTATTCCGTGAGGGGTATGGTAAGTTCATGTAAAATTTTATTTTTTGTCACAAGTTAGTGGAATATGAGACTTTGTAAAAAAAATATATATGTATATATATCAATTTCCACTAACTTGTGCCAAATTTTTATTTTTTTGTCTGTGAACTCGCCATGCCCCTAACGGAATACCTTGGGGTGTCTTCTTTCCAAAATAGGGTTACATGTGGGGTATTTATACTGCCCTGGCATTTTAGGGGTCCTAAAGCGTGAGAAGAAAAATGCATAAAAATGCCCTGTGAAATCCTAAAGGCACTCATTGGAATTTGGGCCCCTTTGCGCATCTTGGCTGCAAAAAAGTGTCACTCATGTGGTATTGCCGTACTCAGGAGAAGTAGGGCAATGAGTTTTAGGGTGTATTTTTATATATTCCCATACTTTGTGTGAGAAACATCACTGTAAACGAGAACTTTTTTAAAAATTTTTATACAAAGTTGTCAATTTACAGAGATATTTCTCTCACCCAACATGGGTATATGTAAAAATACACACCAAAACACATTGCCCTACTTCTCCTGAGTACGGTGATACCACATGAGTGACACTTTTTTACAGCCTGGGTGCGCAAAGGGGCCCAAATTCCAACGAGTACCTTTAGGTTTTACATGGCTACTCACAATTTAGCCCGCTCAAAATGCCAGAACAGTACAAACACCCCACAAATGACCCCATTTTGGAAAGAAGACACCCCAAGGTATTCGCTGAGGGGCATAGTGAGTCCATGAAAAATTTAACTTTTTGTCACAAGTTAGCGGAAAGGGAGACTTTGTGAGAAAAAAGAATAAAAAATAAATTTCCGCTAACTTGTGCCAAAAATAAAATCTTCTATGAACTTGCCATGCCCCTCACAGAATATCTTTGGGTGTCTTATTTCCAAAATGGGGTCACATGTGGGGTATTTATACTGCCCTGGCATTTTAGGGGCCCTAAAGTGTGAGAAGAAAAATGCGTAAAAATGCCCACCTAAAAGGTACTCATTGGAATTTGGACCCCTTTGCGCATCTTGGCTGCAAAAAAGTGTCACACATGTGGTATCGCCGTACTCTGGAGAAGAAGGGCAATGTATTTTTGGGTGAATTTTTACATATACCCATGCTGGGTGAGAGAAATATCTCTGTAAATTGACAACTTTGTATATTTTCATTTAAAAAGTTGTCATTTACAGAGATATTTCTCACACACAGTATGGGTATATGTAAAAATACACCCCAAAACACATTGCTCCAATTTCTCCTGAGTACGGCGATACCACATAAGTGACACTTTTTTGCAGCCAAGATGCGCAAAGGGGCCCTAAATCCAATGATTACCTTTAGGATTTCACAGGGCATTTTTACGCATTTGGATTCTCACGCTTTAGGGCCCCTAAAATGCCAGGGCAGTATAAATACCCCACAAGTGACCCCATTTTGGAAAAAAAGTGTCACACATGTGGTATCGCCGTACTCAGGAGAAGTAGGGCAATGTGTTTTTGGGTGTGAGAAATATCTCTGTAAATGACAACTTTTTAAAATTTTTTATACAAAGTTGTCAGTTTACAGAGATATTTCTCTCACCCAACATGGGTATATGTAAAAATACACCCCAAAACACATTGCCCTACTTCTCCTGAGTACGGCAATATCACATGAGTGACACTTTTTTGTAGCCTGGGTGCGCAAAGGGGCCCAACTTTCAATGAGTACCTTTAGGTTTTACAGGGATGCTCACAATTTAGCCCCGCCCAAAATGCCAGAATAGTAAACACACCCCACAAATGACCCCATTTCGGAAAGTAGACACCCCAAGGTATTCACTAAGGGGCATAGTGAGTCCGCTGGAGATTTTTATTTATTTTTTGCCAGAAGTTTTCCGCTAACTTGTGAAAAAAAATGAAATGATACATGAACTCACCATGCCCCTCCGCAAATACTTTGGGTGTCTTCTTTCTAAAATGGTGTCATTTGGGGGTATTTTTACTATCCTGGCATTCTAGCACCTGAAGAAACATGACAGGTGCTCAGAAAGTCAGAGCTGCTTCAAAATGCCGAAATTCACTTTTTTAAAACATAGTTTGTAAACGCTATAACTTTTACCCAAACCAATAAATATACACTTATTGGATTTTTTTTTATCAAAGACTTGTAGAACAATAAATTTATAGAAAAATGTATATAGAAATGTATTTAAAAAAAAAAAAATTACAACAGAAAATGAAAAATGTCATTTTTTTGCAAAAATTTCGGTCATTTTTGATTAATAGCAAAAAAAGTAAAAATGTCAGCAGCGATGAAATACCACCAAATGAAAGCTCTATTAGTGAAAAGAAAATGAGGTAAAATTCATTTGGGTGGTAAGTTGCATGACGGAGCAATAAACGGTGAAAGTAGCGTAGTGCAGAATTGTAAAAAGTGGCCTGGTCATTAAGGGTGTTTAAGCTAGGGGGGCTGAAGTGGTTAAAGGGGTTATTAGTGAGGAGCGATCATGCTTGGCCGAATATCTGTTCGGCTCGAGCATCGCTACGCTTGGCAGCTGGCACATGGCGGTACTCGACCGAGTACCGCATGTGCTCAAGCGCAATGCTCGAGTCTCCACCCTGCACGTTTTTCAGGTAAGTACTGCCCTTACTGTAATGCCAGCAGCCAACATGGCTGGCCGGAACGCATGTCCGGCTCAGACTTAGGCAGGGAGAGCAAAGCGTAGGAAGGGAAAGACAGTGTAGGGACCAATTTTCACAGTTTTTATTCAGAGAAAGCTGTTCCAAGACCCAAAAGTCCTTTTAAGGACTACTCTGTGTGTATGTTGTAAAGCAGCAATCGATTTATTTGCTGCATTCTCAGGGACAGAAAGTGCAGGGAGAGCCATTTGCTGTTTTTACCACCAAAAGCTTTTCAAAGACCCCAAAGTTCTTTTAAGGACTACTGTGTGTGTTTGACAGCAGCAACATATTTTTATTTTATACCTATTAGTGACATTTACTGTACATCATCCGCAGACTGTGTCTTTAATAATCTGGGCCACATCTAGTGTCCATAATCTGTGGTGTTCTGTAACCAATAGTGTAGAACATCTGCAAACAGTGTCTGTATTACAAATTTCAATAATCATGGCCTAATATAGTGTCCATATTCTGTGGGTTTCTGTGACATATACTGTCCTGCATCCAAAAACTGTGTCTTTAACGGACAGTAAAACAATCTGCGCCACATCTAGTGACAAAACCATTTATATGAAGAAGGCGAGCACTAAGGGACGAGGAAGTGCGCGTGATGCTGATGGTGCACGCAGAGGAGGCGGCCCTGGGTGCAATGAAACTGTGTCTGCTGCCAGTGCACCAGAAAAAAAAAAACATTCACTGTACCCAGCTTCATGTCCAACTTAGCTGGGCAGCGCAGGACAACACTGTCCAAGTCGGACCAGTGCGAACAGTTGGTCGGTTGGATTGCTGAAGATAATGCTTCTAGTCGGTTAAGCACCTCCCTCTCGTCCAGTCTCTGTAGCCAAGAGTCTGGTCAACCGAATCCTTACTCTATTCATCCTTCCTCCCACCATTGAGAGGCTTCCCAAACCAGTGATCCCACACTCACATATTCTTTGGAGCTCTTTCGAGACCTGCTGTTAGATTTGGCCCTCGCGCCCAGCACGCTTGAAGAGGTACCTGAAATAATGTGCCCTGATTCCCAACCTCTTGAGCCTTCACAGTCTCAAGAAGATGACGGTGGTGAACGGCAATCATTCATTCAAGAGGTGGATGATAATGAGACACAGTTGTCAATCACTGAGGTTGTGGTTATGTCAAGTCAGAAGAATGAGCAGAGTGAGGAAGTGAAAGAGGAGGTGGTGGACGATGAGGTCACTGACCCAACATGGGAAGGTGAAAAGCCGAGCGAGGACAGCAGTACAGAGGGGGAGGGATCCTCAGCACCGCAACAGTCTGGAAGAGGCAGTGGGGTTGCAAAAGGGAGACGTCGGCCCACACCAAACAGGCCTGCAACCAAGCACCCCCATGCGTAAATCTACCTTGCTAAGGGGTAGGTGTTCCGCAGTATGGCGCTTTTTTGAAGAAAGTGCAGACGACAAAAGAGTGGTGGTTTGAAACCTGTGCCGTACCAAAATGAGCCGGAGCGTGAACACAAGCAACCTCACCACCACCAGCATGATCTGCCACATGGCATCCAAGCACCCTAATAAGTGGGCCGAACGCCTGAGTCCACAATCTGGGTCTGCGGGTCACACCACTGCCTCATTTTCACCAGTGTTATGCACTGCTGGCCAATCCCCTATCGAAGGCGCAGGCCCGGATGCCCCTCGCCCTGCACCTAGAACTTCGCATGAACCGTCAGCAACAATATTCACTTCCCTGTCCCAGCACAGCGTCCAAATGTCGATAACACAGGCATTTGAACGCAAGCGCAAATCCCCATCCACCCACCCACAGGCCATAGCACTAAATGCGCAAGTTTCGAAATTACTGGCCCTTGAAAAGTTGCCATTTAGGCTTGTGGACACTGAGGCCTTCCACAGCCTGATGTCGGCGGCCGTTCCTCGGTACGCAGTCCCCAAGTGCTGGTGGCCAGGGACGCTACATTTCCCTGACCGCACAATGGGTGAATGTTGTGGAGGCCGGGAGTGAGTCGTACCCTGGGATAGCACAGGTGCTACCTACGCCCAGGATTGTGGGCCCTACGTCCATCAGGGTCTTCTCCAGCAGCTATTTTACTGACTCCAATCCCCACTTCTCCTCCTCCGCCGCCTCCTCCTCCACTTCAACCTCCAGCAGCAGTCAGCCATCAGTCGCTAGCTGGAAGCAGTGTAGCACTGTTGTGGGTAAGCATCAACAGGCCGTGGTGAAGCTGATCTGCTTAGGGGACAAACAGTACCCTGCCGCAGAGCTGTGGCAGGGTATAAGGGACTAGACCGAGCTGTGGCTCTTGCCACTAAACCTACAGCTAGGCGTGGTTGTGTCTGAAAATGGCCACAACTTGGTGGGGGATTTGGAGCTCGGCAACCTGACACACATCCCATGCCTAGCCCACATCTTAAACTTTGTGGTTCAGCAGTTTATCAAAACCTACCCCATTTTGCAAGAGCTACTAGTGAAGGTGCTCAGCATGTGTGCCCATTTCTGCAAGTCGTCCATAGCTTCAGCCAGTCTGTCAACGCTGCAGCAGTGCTTGCAGCTTCCAGCTCACCAACTGTCGTGCGACGTGAGCACACGCTGGAACTCTACATTCTACATGTTGGCCAGGCTTTGTGAGCAGCAGAGGGTAGTTGTGGAATACCAGCTGCAACATGGTCGTTGCCTTTCGAGTCAACTGCCACTATTCACAAGCAAGGGGTGGGCATTGATGTCAGACCTCATAAAAATGCTGTGTTTTCATATCTGAAAGAAAAGAAGGAGTTCAGAGCCAGGCCCCCCACGCAATTACATGGTTTGCCTTCATTGAAAGTATGCCACTGTTTCAAAAGTGCCTGATGTGGGTTTCCTGTTACCAAAAAGCTCATTATATCTTGCTCAAAATAGTTAGGTGACCAGCATTCTCCTTAGGGCTCATGCACGAACGTGTGCCGGCCGTTCCGTGCATTGGGGACCGCGATTGCTGTTCCCAATGCAGCGGCAACATCTGTGCAGCTGCTGCAGACCATCCAGACCCATTCAACTTGAATGGGTTTGTGATCTGTCTGTTCCGCAAAAAAGTAGTGCATGCACTACTTTTTTGCGGTGTGGAGGCATAGCCAGAAACACCACAGAAGCATTCTGTAGTGCTTCCGTGGGGTTCCGCTCCGTCCTTCCGCACTGCATCTTCCGGATCGCGGACCCATTCAAGTGATGCGAGATGCACACGGCCGATGCCCGTGTATGCTGGCCGCAATAAGGCCACAACCGGCACACGGTCATGTGCATGAGTCCTTACCCCTTGTACTAAACAACCAGATTACCATCATTGTTATCTCTTGTTCTAGACAGCCAGATGACCAGCATTCTCTTTGCCTCCTTAGCACACTTTTGCACAGTTTTTTTTTTTGTGCTCAAGCTAAATCAAAGATTGCATTAAGCTTTGTTCTCTTAGTATGAGCATTCTCTTTCTGCCCGAAACATTTGCTACAAAGAAACTAAAACTTTCATTCACAATTTATCTTTTGGTTTTGGTACCTTTTTTGGGAGAGCAACCCCCCAAATAAAGGCATAAGGGGGGGAAGAATAGGTCTTCCCTTAGACTCCACTGCTCTGTCTAGACTTATCCAGTTGCAACCAAAAAGTTCCATAAAGGAGCTATACTTGTAGCTCATTGATATTGCCTAGTTAACTGATCAACTAAGATCCTGAAATTATTTTTGAAGTCATCTATATGTCTTTGATGTCACATTCACATTTGCATATTTTTATCATTTACTATACTGTCTTACATTTAGAACTGGCGCCAAAGTTATGGAGGGACCTGCACCTCTTCATAACTTTGGCAGATCCACCTCCAGCTATGGGGCTTTATTAAAACCAGCGTCTAAAACGTCAGTCTTAATAAATGTGCCCCTCATTTTTTAACAAAAACACTGGATCAACAAGAACAGAAAGAAATAAGCTGTTGTCAGTAGTCTTATAGAGATCTCTGGCTCAGTATCTCTTCAGACTAAGACACAAATGGTGATGTTCTTAGAAGGTCACTTCAAGTATTTCTGGCAATGAATGTGCCATGGAGCGGTGGAGCTTAAGAACATATGTCATTTTATGTTAAGAAGTCAAAAATGTATCCTCAAAAAAAATAAAAAATTAAAGCAATGGCATAACAACTGCATAAAATGCTAGTTATATAAAGAAAGTAGAACATAAGACACAGTTTTGGTTTTAGAAGTTTAGATAAAAGGCCTGTGTGTAAAGACATTTTACAAGCAATCGGAAAGTCGTAATACTGTTAATGAATGCAGTATGAAAGAACTCAAATAATTGTCTCCGAGTTCAATTACTACTTTTCTGTGCTCAAGTCCTGGGGTCTGTAGGAACAAGAGAAATTCACCTGTAAAAGTGATAATAAAACACATTAAAAAGCCGTAAGATAGGTGTGAATGCTTACCCCACTCCATAACGTGCTAGTCCCCATGAATATTTTATTACCTATGTTGATATAAAGAATATATATAAATTATTATAATAAAAATAATGTGGCACATCATATCATAGGTCACCCTCAGACCACGGTGACCATCGATGGGAGTCTGTGATTTATTCACAGAGACTTGATTGGATATCTCTCTTTTAAAATTCCTTGCTTCTTGCAGGTTGCTGGTGTTGATGTTATTTTTATTTAATCCAGGAATCCAATATATGCTTCCAATCTCTTCCTCCAGTTTAGTTTGAGTTCCTACTGCCGAAGTGTTTGATTCCAGGGGTTTGTTCTACAGTGGTTCCACTTTCTTACACTCCATTAGTTTGTTTCCATTCTGTTCCTTGTCTGGTTGCTGGTCTCCAGGCCTGCTTAGTTTGATCGTCCCATCTCCAGGTCCTACTGCCCTCCTATTGTTTGTGATAAGGTCTGTATTAGAGCTTAGGGTTTCCATTGGGAATATCCTTAGGGTAAATGTACAGAGTGAGCACAAAAACAGTCCTTGATTTCCAACAAATATAGAATGTAACTTTATTGGACTAGTCTCACACATTATTGGTTACAGTTGCATCAACTCAAAGTTTTATGTGGTATCGGTAGGTAACACATACTCAATGTGCACACCACCCTTTAAGTTTTGAATGTATAACTACTTAAAATCAAGAAGTGTTTTTGTGCTCAACCTGTACTGTCCATTTATCTGTTCACCATATCTTCCCCAACATCTGTTTATTCCATCACCTGACTATCATCCCCACATTTGTTTGTTCCATCTGACTACCATCACCATCCCGTTTCAGTTATCTGTTGGTGAGTTCCTATTTTTTGCCTTCTTATTAGCTGCTAGTGTTGTGATATATACTTCATATTTCTAAATTATTCAGCTGTCCTGTTGTTACATAATTCAGCCTGCTGTAAATCCTGTTGATAACTAAGTACCAGGAGACACAGTTAGTACCTGGAAAAGGGATTGCATTACAGTAGTGCATTTCTACCGTCTTCTGTCCAGCCAGCATTGTTACACATATTTCTCCTTGCAGCTTTAGCTTTAGGTGTGCTACCCTGTTTTGTGTAAATGATGACTAGACCATATCAGACACTTTTACATCTTGTGTTCTCCCAGTTTCCTCATAGATTGTAAGCCTTTCTGACCTGTTCCCGACCTGTTTAAAAGAATTGCTACTAATGGGCACAAGTCTTAGTTGTTTCAGTAGAATGGCATGCAGCTTAAAGGGTACTGTTCCTTGGCAAGCATACAGATTAGTAGTTATGGACGGTCTCTAATGTGCACTCTGCTTGGCTGTTACAAGTAGTGGCATCCAGAGGCTGTTTACAGTATCTAATGGTAAAACAACTAATGGGCAGTACAGTCTATGTTACACTCTCAAAGCAACACATGGAACAGTCCATGAAAGGCCTTCTTGACCTGACAATTCCTCTACCTCTGGGGTTGCATTACTACAATCCATGTCAGAACAGGAAGATAGAAGAAGTCCACCATGACTTGCAGGCAGCTTGCCACAATACAGTCTCTGACCTATTTTCCCAGTGGGAGCAACAGTGCTTCTCTCAGCCCATACTGAAAATAGTATGTGACCATTCGGATTCCACAGGAACTATACCAGTCATGGAATACTTTCTTGTTCTGACATACCCAAGCAACAAAAAAAAAATTCCAAGTAGAGTCGGAGCACCATCCACAAAACGTTAGGGAAAAGGGTCACTGTCTCTTAACAACATGCAATGACAGGGTCCAGTCTACAACATATTTCTTTTTTGCTGAAATGACTTTATTGGGTTCTCTATCACTGCTCACTAAACCACTTACATGATGTGCAAATCTGCATCATTACATGCCCAGGCTCCACCCTTGGAAAGTAGCCCATGCAGCACTATGCTCTTGCATCTGTTCACATTATCCCTAGACTTTTCTTGTCCATGCTCCCACCACTAAAGAAAAATCTGCACAAATATAACATTCACAGTTAAAGGCTTAGTAAAAATCACAGGCTTAGTACCTGCAAGTGAACACACGTTAAAGGGGTATTCCGGTTGATACAAGTCATCTCCTATTCACAGGATAGGGGAAAACATTAAGATCAGTGAGGGTCGTACTGCTAGGACCCCCACCAATCACAAGAATGGGGGCCACGTACCCCCTGCAGGCCCCTTGCAGCTCCCCTAAAATGACCGGAGTGGTACGCACATTTCTATGGAAGTTCTGGAGATATTTGAGTACAGCGCTTGGGTATCTCCAGAATTACAATAGAAATGAATGAAGCGGCTGCACGCATGTGTGACCGGCCGCTCCGGTCATTTTAGAGGAGCTGCAGGTGGCTATCAGGGGGTACAGGGCCCCCATTCTAATTATCGGTGGGGGTCTTAAGGGTAGAATCCCCACCGATCATAAAGTTATCCTCTATCCTGTGTCACCAGGCTGCTACCTCTTGGAATAGTCCCATGTAGTTGGCAGCTGACCCGTGGGGGCTAGAGGCACCTGTGCGGAGTATTAAGAGGATCTAGCAATGCTCATAGTCAGAAAACAGGACAAGATCAGGACAGGCAAAGTTTGTGTGTATCTGTGAAACAAGGTTAGGGCAGGAATCTGATGGTCAATACTGTAAACATGCAATAGTCAGTTCGGTACCTGGACAGTCAGAATTAGCACACCATAACTTGGACAATTAAACCAGGAAACCTAAAGTTCAAGCACCTTCTTCCTGGGGAAGGGCCTTAAATAGACATAGGTGGCTAGCTATAGGCTGGAACAAATCAGTGTGTGCATTTGCCATTTTTGAGTCATCAGGAGCGTGAGTGCTCCCTAAAGACAGAGGAAGAGAGCCTGACAGGAGGCAATGAGAAGACAAGGCCTGGTGAGTACTGCTGCACCCTGTGCTCACTCAAATGTGGCAGGCATGGGCCACAAACATAACACTAGCTGAAATTTTTCAGTAGGGTAATGCTCCCCCACACACAGCAAGAATTTTCCCGGATAGTACCTGCCATATTGCAACACTTCCTTGGCCTGGATGGTCACCAGATGTATCACCAATTGAGCTTCAATGACCTATGAGTCTGCAGGACTAGAGGCCCAGCTGCAATATCTGTAGGTGAATGTGTCACAGGAGACCATATGGAACCTGTATGCCTTCATGCCCAACCATATCTCATCTTGTATCCAGGATAGATTTGGCCTAACAGGGTACTATGAATAAAGGTTATTATTACTAGAGCTTTGTTTCAATTGTAAAGTTTTCCCCAATAAACCTATCCCTTCATTCTATTATTGGAATCACTTACATATACCATCATTACATTCACACATAGAACTTTTCATTAGATTCCAACAACTCTTTCTTGGCACATTAGAGAGATTTTTTTCATATGTTTGGTAGCATCCTACCCATAATAATCAATCGGCTCTAACATTAAAGCACCTGCTTAACATTATTTTTTGTCTTCGCCACTCCACTAAAACAGCTCTCTCCAGTCTAAGCAAGAACTCCACAAGCTCTTTAAAGGGTTTCTGTGGCAGCAAAACATTAGCAACAGATCCTTTAGGTTTTGAGGTTGGCCCTCCATGGATCGGACTTGGTTTTTGAACACATCCCACAGATGCTCGACTGGGTTAAGATGTGGTCATTTGGAGGCCAAGTCAACACTTTTAACCATTCATAAACAATTGTTGCACTGTGGCAAGAGTCATTATCCTGCTGAAAAAGAATGTAGTGTACTTGGTGTTCAACAATGTTGAAGTACATATGTGCTGAAGTATCATCCACATTAGGAATGAGCAAATCAATTCTATCTATTCAGAATTCATCCTAAATTTCTTTTGATTTGTTTTGGGTGACTCATAAAGACATGCAAATGAGACATGCAACCCAGTTCTCCTTCCAAAAGGAGAAGAATGTTGGTTACCCAGTAATGAGGTGTTCAATCCACTTTCCATTTTTTGTTTCTTATCTTAGTGGCCTTGGAGGGGGGGGGGCTCTTTCATATTAGGGAGACCAAAAAATGAGTATTGTAGCCCAGCCAATGCTGCTCGGCCTTTCTGTGAAATATATGCACATTTTACTTATCATATATATGGTGGCATCAGATATAAGTTATTATTATTTTTATTTTTTTAAGAAAAGCTCATTTGCATATATTTGAATTTCTGGGTCAATATATTCAAATTAGCTTTTCTCCCAGAAACAATCCTAAGCCTATTTGATGCCACCGATACTCCTCATGCATACTTGTTGGTCTCCCAGTTCTGGCAGTTTTAGTGGTGGACAGGTGTAAGCATGGACGAACTGACTAGTTTGCAGCTGTACAGCCCAATACACAGCAAGCTGCAACGTAATATATCAGGCATGCTCAATCTGCAGCCCTCCAGCTGTTGTAAAACTACAACTCCCACGATACCCTTCTGTAGGGTGATAGCTTTAGGTTGTCAGGGAATGATGGGAGTTGTAGTTTTGCAACAGCTAGAGGGCCGCAGGTTGAGCATGCCTGTAATATATGATGTTTGTTGTCACCTTTCTATCATAGTCAACATTAACCATTTTCATTAATTTGAGTTGCAGTAGTTCTTATGTAAGTTCTGAAGGCTAGTCTTCACTCACCATGTGTGTCAATGTGCCTTCACCCTGTTGGTGGTTTACCAACCGTTCTTCCTTGAACCATTGTTGGTAGGTACTAAGTACCATTGCATGCCAGGAACATCTTATAAGACTTGCTGTGGTGGAGGTCTTCTGCCCAGTCGTCTACCTATCACAATTTAGTTCTTGTCAAAGTCGTTCAGATCTTTATGTGTGTCCATTTTTCCTGCTTCTAACACATCATTATCAATACCAAATGTTCTTGATCTCCCTAATATGTCCCACTCTATTGCAAATGTCATTGTAACAAAATAATCAATGTTATTCACTACAGCTGTCAAAGGTTTCAATGTTGCAGATGAGTGTATATTAATTAAATAGTAATATTTAGTAATATCAAAACAAGGTTGATGTGTTTTTAATAAATGTTGTGCCCAGATAAATATTTAATATTAAAAACAATATGTCACACTTGACTTAGGCCTCATGCACACGACCGTTGTTGTGGTCCGCGTCCGAGCCACATATTTTGGTGCTCGGACGCGGACCCATTTACTTCACTGGGGCCGCAAAAGATGTGGACAGCACTCCGTGTGCTGTCCGCATCCGTTGCTCCCTTCCGTGCCCCCGCAAAAAAACTAGAGCATGTCCTATTCTTGTCCGTTTTGCGGACAAGAGTAGGCATTTCTACAATGGGCTGCAAATTGCGGAACGGAATGCAGAGCAGCTTCTGTGTTTTGCGGATCCGCGGTTTGCGGACCGCAAAATACCAACGGTCGTGTGCATGAGGCCTTAGACAGATATACCACAGTTGTGGTACTTGCCTAGAAAAGCAAATGTAGCTGCGCAACAGATTATTGGACCACAGGTTTCCATTTGGGCATGCTGCGGTCATGCAAGTGTTTGGATGCTGCAGCCTTGCTACCAAGTACCATGCAGCCATACAAGCCACAGCAGGAATAAATTAATTAGTACCAAATAATTTTTTCTGTGATTTTTAAAGGTCGTGCAGTTTTGCAGGTTACCGTGCACCATTTAATAATAAACACATAATAAATAAATAAAAATAAATTTAGTTCTAATTAGTTAAATTGATCAGAAAATGGCGTGTACGGCCATGTAGTACTCGTCAGTAGTGGTAAACAAAGCAAAGCATTTGAAGCGGAATTCGATCAGAAGTTCAGGAAAACTTCGAATTGCAACAAAGCCTAATTTGCTCATTCTTCGTGGTAACAAATCAGTTTTTCCTAAAATGGTGGCTGCACGTGTTAAAAAGTGAAAGTAAGAAGCTAGGTAACGTGAGATCACCCATAATGCCATGCAGCCAACCACTACGCAGAAAGCCATCTCCTGCGATGTCACAACCCTATAAAACCCTCATCCTGTGTGTCCTCTGCCATTGTCCTGTGAGCTGAGGCTAGGGAGAGATGTGGCAAGCGCTCATGCACTAGGGACAGTGTTGCTGAAATAATCCAGTGGCCATGTTTGATCCATCCACCATGTTCTGCCATCTTGTCTAAACCATAATTAACTTAAAAGCAAAATACCACATCATAGTAGGGAGGAATCCCTATGGGGTTATGGGCATCCTTGTCGTGGATCCCTAAATTATATTGCTTTGAGGAAAGTTTTCCTGCCTCAGTGCTGTTTACCATCTTTGGTACCATCACACAGGATGACAGGGGCTGCTGCATACACGCTCCGGCTCCCTGCTGGGGGAAGCTGGAGCAGACCCAGATGACCACGGCATCTGAAAGCTTAAAAGTCTGTGACCGGCATTACCACCAGTCTCTGACATTAGTGCCGGGTGTCTGCTCTTAAAAACAGCAGGCACCCGGCGATCATTAGTTCGGCTGCATGAGCGAGTGGGCGCCATTTTTTAAATGGCTGCAGACCTAAATTTACTTATTCGGACAGTAAAGGGTTAACTTCCGAGCCTTCACGCTGAGATTGGGCCACCGAGTAGGGAGAATATGATCAAGTAGAAGGGCCTGGGTATATCGGGTTTATAATGATTTAAGACAAATTAATTAGCAACAAATTAATTCAAATCTCTAATTTTTCAAAACTTTGTTTATCTCAGTGTCCCAACTACAGCAAAGCTGTGTTGTATGGCCTTATGCATACCAAAACAAAACCACTTGGTATCAAGCTTGGTTCATACATGGTAATAAATGATAGAATTGGTTTTTCATTGCCACTTATTACATGATTATTTAAATTTAAATATTTCTATTCACACAGAGCAAGGTGCAATTAAAGTTTTCCAGGAACTGATGTTCTTTTCCGATTCACTGGTGAATACTACTTAAATGTAACTAGGCACCTTCACAAAAATGTAAAAGCTGTGTGTGAAATAAATATAAAACAAAAGCAAATTAAAACATCAAGATAATAAGCTCTCTTGCATGCTTCCCATCAATGAGCACAATGTTTGTTAGGCCATATGCACAGAGCTACACTACTCACAAAAAGTTAGGGATATTTGGCTTGTGGGTGAAATTTCAGGACCTAAATTGAGTAGGAAGTGGAGGAATATGAGGATGATAAGCTACCACTGGAGTAAGAGTAGGAGTAGAAGCAAAAGTAGGAGGAAATAGTGGTGCAAGAGGAGAAGGCAGCGGATTCATTTATACGGGGCCGCCGTAAATAGCCGAGCGCTGGCCGTCCATACACTTCTATGGGAGCAGGGGAGCGGTGGTGGTGGACGGACCCTGGAAAATCCGGGTTCCTCTAGCCACAGCTCTCGTCGCTTCATTCTCATTTCAGGTGCGGATCCCAGAGGTGGGACCTGAACCTATCAGACAATGGGGGCATATCCTAGCGATATGCCCCCATTCTCTGTGATGGGAATACCCCTTTAAGGAAATTGATGACTTCTGGATAAGCAAGCTTTGAACTATCACTAGCAAAGCAAAATGGGAGAACGTTTTCCTGGTGTTAAAAATGAGTCAATATTATTGTATTATCAGGATACGGTCTGTACATAGCTTTCCTCAGCTGACGCTGAAGACACATTCTGCTTGTGTGTCTTACCAAAAGGCAATATGAACATGATGGAGCAATTTTTCAAGTGTCACGCCAAACTGATGAACATCAGAAAACAGATAGCAGTTTCTGAGCAACCAGGTTCAGTTATATCTAAACTATATCTATTCTCCAGCACATACCCTGTTCCCTGACCCCACTGATTCCTGGGCAGGCAGATTGGAACAGTGGTTGGAAATAAGAAACATCACATTTGTAATGGATTTATGAAGATTTTCACAGACCTCCAGCTCAGGCAGGTTCCATACTGTGTTGCTACTGTACTACTACTATTAGTACTTGGACTGTTCAGAAGTACTGTTTCTTCTAATACTACTGTGTGTGTGTGTGTGTGTGTGTATAAAAATGGGAAGACATCTGCTCCATTAAGGCATCATTTTTGGACCGCTTGTTTAGAACAAGCCACTGTTTTTTCTGATACTGCAGTGTCTGTATAAACACCGACAGGCATCTGCCCCCAATCAGGAACAGTTTTTGGAAAGGATTTCTTTTTTATTTTAAAAAGCATAAATTAGATAGCACAATATATTTGTAAACAGGCTGCTTGTTGACACTGTTAATCACACATTTATGTCACTCTGTTATTATTTACTATTGTGGTTCTATTAACCACTTAATTGCCGGAGTGTTGATCCCCCTTCCTTACCAGGCCAGTTTTTCAGTTGTAGCAATGCTTCTATCTAACTGCAAATAACTGATTTATTTATAAGTCAGCCTACAAATATTTGATATTCTTTTTCTCGGGACACCTTAGACCTTTCTTTTGTGCCATTAGATGATGAATATAGTAAAAAAAAGAAAAAGAAAAAACTGAAAATTATGAAAACAAATATATATTTTTCATTTCTGATCAATTTTTTTGTCTAACTATTACAAAAGGTTTTAAGATAAAACATTTCTAAAACCATTCCCGTATGCTTGTACCATGAAAATGGATGCTATTCATGTAAATTATCTGCAAGACTTCAAAAGACTGGAGAGCATTTTGGATTTTGGCGGCCTATTTTTCTATTGCTGGTTCTATAGCACTGTACTGCCAGAAAAATCTTGTATAGTGCCAAAACGCTACAAGCCCCTTCAAAGTGACTTTTTTAACGTTATTCATCTTGGGGAAATTTTGACATTTTAATTATTATTTTTTTTTTAAATAATGTTTTTATTATTTATTTATTTTTATTTACTTTATTTAACCCCTTTCTGCCACAGTCAAGGCAGGAAGAGGTTAATTCCCAGCCTGCAGGCTGAAATTTAATTTAATGCCAGCAGGTTGCGCTCTTACATAAGAAAAAGCGCTCCCTGATGGCTTTCTACTTCTTTTATGTAATAGATGCTTGTAGCAGAGTGCTACCAGCATGCATTACTGCCTGACTGCTCCTGCAGGTCACAGCATAGCTTCCTGTGACCGCAGTTGTCTAATGACACTGCGGTCACAGCGATATGCGGCTGCACGGAATGCCGGCAGATAGTGATGTAACCCAACGCTTTTATACGTTGGGTTACAGATAAGAGCCTACCGCCGCAACGTAAATCATCAATATCTCATTTTTGAGGATACAACACCAAGCACCTCCACTGATCATCTGTTTCAAGTAGCTGCTTGCATCGGTATCTACACAGTGGACTGAGCCTTCTGTTAATTGTATAGTTTTTGGTGCCAATGGCTGCCCAAAACAATTGAATGCTGGGAGTGTGGGCTGTCAGACCCCTACCAATTTGATAGCCCATCCTGATGATATGTCAATATCTAAGTGCAGGGTTTCTATTGGGTGCTGCCCAATTCTGGTAGACATCCCTGGTATGACATGAATTGCACTTTTAAAAAATAAAATATGTCTAAAGAAATAGTGAGATTGCATTCCCATTCACATGAAGTGTCCATTAAGCTTTAGTTGTATGTAACACAAGAAAAAGCATTTCACCACCATTTTTTTTCTTTTATGTGCAGTATCTCTCTTGTATAAAGGGTGTTTTTATGTGTTCAAACCATTGCTATAGGAAGTGCCTGTCACAAAATTAAGTTTCAATGCTGGTTTACTCTTTCCAAGCTAGCTATATAGTAGATGATTTTTCTTGCATCACTAGGGGGCAGTAAGGAGGCTTCCTAAAATAATAAAAAAAAAGGTCTTTAGCTATCAATCTATCACATGTAGCAGAAACACTAAAGGCACTTCAGATAGATTCAGATGTTTAACTATTGTGCTAGTGATCATACATTATCTTATACATTCCGATTAGGCTGCAGGCCAAAGCAAAAAGATGGCAAGCAAGGTTCTTGGAAGCAAAATATTATGAGTCTGGAGAGTCTCTTCCTCGGAGCAAAAGAACCTTCAATGACAACATTTCAAAGGCCATATGTATGAGATTTTTGTAAATGTCTTTGTTTAACTGCGAGCAATCTTCTCTTTTTAGTGTTGTTACTTTTTCAGGTACTTTTTATTTTTTCCTGACATTGTAGCAGATCTTCCTTTCCTTTGTGAAGCTCGATTCCATAATGGAATATGTTCAGATGAGAGAAATGCTTCTGTACGTTAACATCTGAAGGCGTAGGGAAAGAATTCCCCGAGGTGCTGACTCTTTAGCTGCTGGAGGTATGAGCCAGACAATGAAGACCTGGCCTTTTTTTTTTCATTTTACGTGAAATTAACTCATTGCTCGCTGGATGTGATAACTAATGTCACAATAATCCCAAATGTCTAAAATGTCCTTTGCAATTTATGTACCCTTATAGAAGTTTTATTACAAAAGCTGAGTTTAGTCAATGTCCTCCTAGTCCTTTTGTCTCACACTCATTGTAGAACATAGACAAAATGTGATTCTGCTGCTTTTCCGAATTTCACAAAGAAATTCGCTTCGTGAGAAATTACTTCGTCATGAAGCACATTTGTTTGTAAGTAGTGAGCACAATGATGGGGACCCCTCAGATGCCATGTTTATCACTAATTTGGCATCTCAGATGAAAAATTGGGGCTTTTGGGGTTTAATCAGTAAAAAAAATAATTTCTTATCTATTTGAGCACCAAGAGGCGGCCGCGGCCGTTTTGATTGTAAATCCCATGCAAACTCTTATGCGGTGCTCAATAATGCCATCATGCTGGCCAGCCCACACCTGGACTGTCCCCGCAGCTTCCCAGCTGCTCAGACACATTGAATTAATGTGGGCAAAAGCCATTCATCCCACCTGGCCAGGCCAACTATTTGATGTGTATGGGAGCATCTGACTCTCCCCTGAAAGATAATATTGGAGGACAGAAGTATCTTTTCTCATATGAGACTATATTCATGCTCCTAGAATACAAGTGTATGGTGGAGGGGGCGTTGGGAGGAATATTGTTCAGCCTGCAGTTATTGCAACTGTATGGGCATGTTTAGATACAAAAAGCCCTTGCCTATGGGAGGCAATAGGGTGTTCTGCCTTCATATACGTTCACACAGTGTGCAGTCTGACATTCAGTATAAACCATTCCTGTCTTCCAAATAAGAGGACTGTCCTCTGTAGTCTAACTTGTTTATTGGTAAAACAGGAGTATTTAATGTGGTAAAACTACAAGAATACAAATAGCTTGTATAAGTAAAACATATAAAAATAAAGAGAATATGTCCAAAATGGCTACCTATACATAGAATTTCATAGCTAACAAACAGTTAGAACAACTTCCTGAGTACTGATTAGAAATAGCTGGACAGCTCTGCATAACACAATATCCCTAAGACAGAGGTAAATCTCTTACCAGATATGAACGCACAAGGATGATGGAGTTTAAGAAGGAGAACTGCAGAAGGATAGCTCTGCTGGTGTGTCCTAGATGACTGGAGACTGGGCTTCTCTTTCCCAGAATGCTTTACACTCCCACAATGCCTTGCACCACTCACAAATACAATAATCTTTATTAACAGAAAAAACAAGGTGCAATACATTTTTTAGACCACTAGATGGTGCTATAACCACTATAACGAATCACTACAGAAATACGAGAATTGCAGCAGAATGAAGTAGAAATGAAATAGACATCATCTAAAGTGAATCTTTCTGTGCTGGGGCATAACAATAGAGTAAAGATATGTATTACAGTTCATGTCGTAGGAGCCGGCAGAGGTGTTTTGCGAATAAATACTGTATGCTGTAATCACAA
Organism: Bufotes viridis; assembly: GCA_033119425.1. Classification (NCBI taxonomy): domain Eukaryota; kingdom Metazoa; phylum Chordata; class Amphibia; order Anura; family Bufonidae; genus Bufotes; species Bufotes viridis. The sequence continues at coordinate 90,684,233 of CM065590.1, forward strand.
ATAGAACACTGTATAACTTTTGTCAAAAATGGGATTGGAGCCTTTATAATAAGATTTGATTTGGTCTTTTGTGAATATAAACAGCTTTTTGGCAATAGTACTAAGGAATTTCTTGCATACCTGTTGGTCAAGACATTGCCAAACTGTCTGGCATTTATAGAATCCAAACAAGATGTAGCACCAAATATATCAGAATCACCATTAACCGCTTCCTTACTGCCACCTGATTATATCCATCAGGGTAAGGTATTTAAACATGGCGCCCACTCTGGAGTGGAGCAGGCACCATAACTAATAGGTTTCTGCTGTTTTAAACAGCAGAGACCTAGAGGCAATTTCTGTGATAGACAATAACGCAGATTGCAGATGTTTAGCAACTCAGACGTCGTGATCATTTGTGAGCACAATATCTGAGCGAGTTTCCTTGGGAATGTGCAAATGTGAGATAGGGATAAGTAATATAGTGCATGTTGAACTTCTGGTAACATGGGAGAGTCTATGTAGCGACTCTAACTGTGGAATATGAACTCAAATATGAATTCAAGCGGACAGGAGTACTACCCTGTGTAACTTCGATGATAGCCAGTGGCAGCTCATGCTTGACACCTGCCATTTGTTCAGGCCCTTTAAGGACGCCACATTATTTGCCAGTAACCAGGACTACGGGATGAACGATGTCATTCCACTGCTTCATGTCCTGGAACAGATGCTGGTAAATCTGGCTGGTCAGGGGACTGGAGATGTAGCGCATAGATCTCACGGCCACATGAGCCCTGTGGGGGCTGAACTGGAGGAGGAGAACATTGGAGCACAAGCAATGTATAGCTTAACGGGTGTTTTCTCTACACAGGTAACAGGAGAGGAGGAGCAGGAGCAACCAGAGGAGCTACAGGGCGATGAGGAAGATAAGGCAGAGGACCCAGACACACTGTGGCAGTATGCAGTAGAGATGGAGGCAGGGAGTCCCTCCTGATGCTGCCCTCACATCCACACTCGGTCGTCGTGCCACTCTGTGGCCTCCTGATGCTGCTGCTGCCGCCACCTCCACGCTTTGTCGTCATGCCACTTTGTGGCCTCCTCCCGATGCTGCTGCTGCCGCCACCTCCATGCTCTGTCATTGTGCTCTCTGTGGCCTCCTGATGCTGCTGCCGCCACCTGGAGACTCTGTCATTGTGCCATTCTGTTACCTCCTGATGCTGCCTCCACCTCCAGACTCTGTAATTGTGCCACTCTGTGGTCTCCAAATGTGGCCTCCACCTCCACGCGCTGTCATTGTGCCACTCTGTGACCTCCTGATGCTGCCGTCACCTCTGAACACTGTCTTTGTGCCACTCTGTGGTCTCCGGATTGTGCTGCCACATCCACACTTTGTTGTCGAGCCACTCTGTAGCCTCCTTCTGATGCAGCCACCACCTCCACACTTTGTTACTGTGCCATTCTGTGGTCTCTTGATGCTGCCGCCACCTCCAGACTCTGTCATTGTGCCACTCTGTGACCTCTTGATGATGCCGCCACCTCCAGACTCTGTCATTGCGCCACTCTGTGACCTCCTGATGCTGTCAGAACCTCCGGATGCTGTCATTGTTCCACTCTGTGACCTCCTAATGATGCTGCTGCCACCTCCACACCCTGTGATTGTGCCACACTGTGGCCTCCTCCTGATGTTGCTGCTGTCACCTCCACACTTTGTCGTCATGCCACTCTGTGGCCTACTCCTGATGCTATTGCTGCCACCTCCACACTCTATCATTGTGCCACTCTGTGACCACCTGATGCTTCCGCCAACTCCAGACTCTGTAATTGTGCCACTCTGTGGTCTCCTGATGCTGCTGCTACCTCCAGACTGTCATTGTGCCACTCTGTGACCTCCTCATGCCGCTTCCACCTCACCACTATGTCATAAAGCCACTCTGTGGACTTCTCATGTTGTTCCCACCCTCCTGACTTCATGACTGGGCCACTATTTTGCCTTTTTGGCTTGGCTGACATCTTTTTTTTTACCCTTTTTCTGATCTGTCAGAAGGAAGGAAAAATGAGAAGCCCAACGGATCCTCTCTGTGTAGCAGCTGTAAGGCCTGTATGGTCCCATCATGCAAATGTTCGGTTCACCCTCTCCACTCTGTCAGGGGGGCTCTACTTTTATAAGCGTTTAATAGAACAGGTTCTGTAGCCATCTATGTGGAATCAGCTGATGACGGTGTAAAAGGAGTGCGCTTCTTCTTGGCGCTAACATCGACCTGTAAGACTGAGTTCACACTTGAGTTATTTGATCAGTTTTGGCCCCGTGACTGCCCAAATAAGTGAAGTGTGCAGTGATTCTAAGAGTGACGCCTGTTATCTGCATGTCATACAGACTTACAGTATTTTTCACTACCAAAGCAGACTCCCTACGCGTGTTACTGCAAGGCACAGTGTTCTACACCACTATAAAGGCTCTCAGAAGCCAGGAAATAGCCATTTTTTAACTTAATTCGCCACAAATATATTCAGATCAAACCAAATTTTTCCCTAAAAATTGGGCAAACCGGCAAATCGAGTGTTTTTAAAATTCGCTCATCTCTAATTAGAATAATATATATAACAAAAAAATTATAATGCCAATGTTTTTTGATGGCTTTTAATATCACATAAGGCTTTTTTTGTAAAAAATCACAGGGATTGTTTTCCTTTTGGATATTTTAGTTTAGATTAAAATAAAGGTTATTTTTTAAAGAAGAACAAATAGGCCAAAAACAGAACTTTACAGCTTAGGATATTGGATTTAAAATGTTATACATTAGTGCAACACACTGGCAAAACCAATTGACAGGCTGCAATACTCATTACAACCTCTGGGTGAATACACATAGACACATGTAGCATATGCATATCCCAACATCTCAAATTAATGTTGTTGTTTTTTTTTTTTTTAAAGCTGATCATCTGGTCCACACATTTGAGGATACAGTATGTTGAGCCTAGAGGAAAGGTATGGAAATAGCCCTGTATACTAGTGGTGGGAACTCATGACTTTGCAGCCACTGTTTTTTTGTACTGCTCAGTAGTCTTTTGGAAAGTAAACAATTTCTCTTCAATCAATGTGTACCATAAAATGTAAATGAAATAATGGAAAAGGTCATGATTAATGTGTCTTCTGTTCGCCTTGTAGGAAAAATAGTGCTCTCAATGTAAAAAGAAATAGGTGTGGACCCACTGTACCAATTAACCAGTTTGACTTTTGCTAGTCCTAAGAGCATTATCCTGGTGATCCCCTGGTTTTCACGCTTTAACCCTTACACAGAAATCTGGCCTTTGCTGCAGGGTAGCCACAAGGCCGCTACCTCTTGGAATAGTCCCGCTGTAGTTGGCAGCTGACCCATGGGAGTCAGAGAAACCAGTGCGAAGCCCCAAGCGGTCAGGCAATACTCATTGACAATAAACAAGCAGTGGTCAAGGCAGGCCGAGTTCATGCAAATCTGTAATGTCAGGACAGGAAGAAAAGGGTCAGTATGGTAGACAGGCTAACGTCAGGGCAGGCAGCACACAATGAGTGAACAGGCCGAAGTACGGTATATGGACAAACAATTAGAATAGCACACCTTCACTGGTAAACTAGTGAACTAGGAACCTAAGCTCAGGCAAGGAGTGAGAGGATAGCCCAGCATTTATAGAATAAGCTGATTAACAATTAGAAGCAGCCATGCAACTGCACACAGAGCAAGGAGCGGAGGGGAATGGTAGTGATGGAAAAAATGGGGGTAGTAGTAGTAGTTTAATAAATAATGTTTTTACTAGAACAGGGCAGTCATGGGCACGGCCGTCTATGTAACACTTAACAATAGTTTCTATGTATATCCCTCAAGACTGACATAGCTGGCTTGCTTTCTCATACAGCCTGATGACCCGACCATGTCAACCACCTGTAGACTGCTGAATACTGTTTGCTTAAGTCATCTCCTTTGAGGAATATTTGGCCTCCCGTCAGCTGATTATGAGAAAGACCTTTTAACACTGTCAAAGTGTGCAGCCATCCGTTTGGCTGGCTGGCTCTGGGGGTTCCTCATTGAATCCTTTTTAGATAATTTTTTTTTACTTGCAAAGAGCGATTAGCCTCGCAGCTTTCTTTCTCTTATATGGCTACGCAATACACCAACTGATCAATGCGGGACTGAGCTTGCCTTTGGCCGAAGTCTTCAAGGCCTTGTGAAGATGTAACAAAATGTAGCTCTTTTTTTTCCCTTTTTTTTTTGAAGATGACAGGCTGAGCTTGACAATATAATCCTTCAGGCTTGTCTTAGTTACTGAAAGGCTGAAGCAGTGTCAAAAGAACCAGATGATAACAGTCTTTATGCCAAGTCTAACAGCTTCATTGCAACAAGAAAACTTTCACATTAAATTTCCATATGGTCTTTTTCCCCTCAAAGAGATAAGGAATCCCTGCTGCAAGGAATGAGAAAGCGGTGACTTGCACAGTAACAAAAAAAAAAAGGAAAAAAGAAAAAAATTGGATTAGTTGTTTTTCATAATTCTTAAATGTTGAACCACTTTTTTCTAAATAATTATTTGCATATTTATACTGTATTTTACAATATAATGGCAGCTGCTGGGACTCCACCTCCATATTTAGTAAAAGTCTCATTCCCACTGAGGACCTCTTCTGGAGTAGTGTAAATTTTAGTATAGCCAATGAGTTCTTCAATAAAACCTATCTGTATAGCACCATCTGCCGTTTGTTCCTTTCCTTATTTATGTGTCCACTTCAGTAAGATTACTGAGGTGGTCGCACATGGTCAGTTACAAGGTATCGGACTGAGCTGGCTAGGGCCCTCCAGTAAAATTTATTTTGGGGGTCCACCATACGGATACATCCAAATATTACCTGCTCACACAGCAGCAAGATGCTACAAGATGATTGATTATGGGGGTCCTTGCAGGAATCTTGAGAAGTCAGATCCCTGGGAAAGGAGGATACTGGCTGTCCTGCCTAGTACCTATAAGTCATCTCAGCTATCTGATTGTGTCTAGAAAAATAAACTGAGTAGTTTCTTAAATATTCTGCCCATTTTTTATATATGAACATAGGCTGGTTGAGGTGCTGTACACTTCCAGTCTATATGTAGTGCAGTACGTCTACTGTGTTATGTGGCATTTGTGCACAGGGTGGAGGACTAGGGGCCCACCCTGCGCAGGGGGCACCAGGGGATTCATCTGTACCCCTGTGGGCCAGTCTCAGCATGCAGTTACATCCTTCAACTGTCACAAGCCAAATGGACATGCCCCTGATATGTGATAGGGAGAGAGCTACAGCAGAAAGGAAATGCACCCCCACCCCCCCACCCCCACCCCCCCTGAGCTGTGATAGGGAGAGAGCTGTAGCCAAAAGGACAAGGCCCTTGAGAAAGGAAACAGGGTGACAGGGAGAGAGCTGCAGCAGAAAGGACATGGCCCCTGAGAAAGGACACACCCTGAGCTGCCAGTCTGAAGAAAATCAGAGCAATGAATGGGGAGAGCTCTGGATTTATGTGAGGTATAGGACTAGCTCTTCCGGTCTTTGGCCTGTACGCTTCCAGCCTGTTTTACATGCACGACTGCAGTCAATAACTGGGCTTAGCGGTAACATGGCCCCAAGTGGCTAACATGAGCCCATCGAGAAAGCTGGGGACTGTAAGATTGCTGAATGGGACTTGGAAGTTGGAACAGATCAGTGGGGAGCAGTAAGTGGAATTATTTTTTTTTTCCAGCAGGTACACACTATTGGGGACAGTTAAGAAAAGCCAAAAGGCTGAACAATTCCTTTAAGCTAAAATAATGCAGTGCAGTAAGATTCCTGCCATCAAATCTAAAACCGCAAAAAACATGATATCACCGAATTATCTATGCTACCTCTGCATTAATGCTAATATAAGAAAAAGATAAAGGGGTTGTCTCATCTCTGATATGCCCCATTGTCTGACATGAGACAACCCCTTTAAGAGACTGTAAAGTAATTTTTACATCCATATGGGCCAGGTAAAGACACATTTGCCCCTATATTATCCCCTGCCCTAGATGAACATTGGAAACCTAATTCTAACATACGTCGGTTAAGAATGAAGGGCCATATTTTAGCGACCTGATATACATTTATTGACATTTTTGGCAACAAATAAGACAAATAATTTTCTTGGCTCTTCTTCAATGCAGACCCATAATCAGGTATAAGAACCGTCAGTGCCATCGTTCAATAGTCTGCAGAGTTAATAACAACGTGTAAGCGGTGACTATTCTCTCCTGTCACTGCTGATAACATCCCCGGTACGTAATAAGGTAATTTAGAGATACTGAAGTCTTGGTGCCATACAAATTTCAACACTGGAAAAGAAAAAACGTATGTACTCACAAGTATAACCCGAAAGTCAGAAAAGGCTTTTCAAGATTAGAATCAGGGAACAGATAAGCAGCGGCACAGCAAGGGCTCAGTGAAAGTGCACATTTGCATTTTTTACATGCCCGACTACATCTTTAAAGATGAAGGGTGGTCCCATACACAGGGTTTAAATACACAACAGAGGCTGAAAGCGGGCGCCGCCTGACACGTGGTGCTTTGAGCTTAACACAAGGAATGTCTTATTTTGGCTGAAATCATACAGTATGTGAGCTGGCCTGACACTAGATATCCGACACACATGGCTACTAAACCGCACGCATCGCTGTGAGCATCATGAGACAGCCGTCCACGTAATGCAGCCTCATGAGACACATTTTCACATTCAACCTGGTTTAGCGTAGAACTGCTGCACCAGAGATTTGGTGTACAACGGGTTAAAATGAGTGCTTTGAATTCATTTTCCTTTTCCAGTTAGACGTTGCAAAATTTAACCCTGAGCTGAATGAAGAGATAAAGTGGGACAGCGATTCCATTAGCACAATCTGCGAGTTTGCCATTTTTGTCCTTTCACCCCCCCCCCCAAAAAAAAAAAAAAAAAAAACACTTTTGTTTTAATTACAAATGAATCCCCAGCATTCAAATGAGTTATCTGTTCTGTGACGGCTTCATTTTCCCACACAAGACTTGTCTGTGGCTGACGCAGGGTCCGGCAAATGTACACAGAAGAAAAGAGAGCCAGCAAAAGAATTCTATTCAGCCCCTTTTTTATGTCTCAGCTACCCCCCCCCCTCTTTTTTTTTTTTTTTTCTTCTGACACCCACTTCAGTGTTCTTTATGTTACACGATCACTCAAATTGAAGCCCAGGAGGGTCCTATAGGCAATGCATAGCATCCCTGGGAGAAAAAAAAGCCCCCAACAATCTATACACCAGATGTATAATGTTATATGGTCAAACTGGCAAACACAAAAGCTGAAAAACAAAAGGCGTGAATTAGGGAGAGGTATTCAAAGGCATGTTTTCAAAACAGCCCAGCCAAGTGCCTGACGAGCCCTCCGGAGACAAAATGGTCGGGGAAAAAAAAAAAGGTGCTAAAAGAATGAAAGAGAAAAAAAAGGAGTGGAAAAGCCCTTTTTTTCTAATTAGCTGAGGCCTAACAGGCTCTGAATATCACAACTCTTAGGGGGTTCAGCGGCTGGTGAAATGAAAGAAGTCTGCTCTGAAGCTTGCACGCAGCGGCGCGTTCACAGTGTACACGTCTACGCCTTTCCAGAAGCAAGCTCCCCCACTTCTCACTGTTTTGGGAGGTGACAATAAGGGACGTTCTGCCAGTTTCGAGCTGGAATAAATGGTTTCATAATGGCACCTTGGGATTTAATGTGTTTCAGAGGAAGGCAGCCCAGAAAATGAACATAACCCCACGTGCAACATAATATTATCAGAATGGCGCAGGAATCAGTCAGCTGACTCAGCGTTTAGATCACGGTCTACCTAGCACACACAACTTTACAATTACGTGACGCAAATTAACCTGCTATTTGCTTTGGGGGTCTGAACGCTACTTGGCGTTATGTCTCAGTGGTATAGGAAACTTTCCTTACGATAAGCCGTCTAAATAGAGCGCGGCGCATCTTGAGAGGCCCTGCTCTAAATATAACGTGGGACAATAGGCTCATCTGTTCTTCATAGGTGGGCACGAAGGTCATTAGTAGTCGATTACTGACGTGATTAAAGGTGATGGAAAGACGCCAGAGCCCCTCCTCCCTTCTCACACCCCACACACATAGACACATAGAAATGTGGAAAATCACAGATGTTACATTCACATTTAAATACCTGCTATAGGTGGCAGACTGCTTTTTGTGTGTAGTTTACTTTAATGGCATATGGCTGGCATTTAAAGCATCTGCAGCCTCACCAGCATGATAGTACTGCTACTTGGATCATTTCTTAAAGGAGACATGTTGCTTTCTCGAGGGTTAGAGCCTGTTACGTTTAATGTATGTCGTAAATAGGGAGACTTCTTAGTTTATGTAATGTGTTACTGCTTTAAAAGCAATAAAAAGAATAATACTTAGAAAACATGTCAATAGAACGTTTCCATTGACGTGCCTCTATATAATATTCATATAGTCACCTTTCTGACGATGCTACAGAGATTGTGGCACTACTTATCTCTGGCTGTGGAAGGTCTTACATAGATCCCCAATGCAGGAAGGTCTTTCTTATGTGCCGGCCACTGATTGACTAGAAATATACACTGGTTCTTCAGAGGCTTCATTGTTTATTAGACAGTAGCTTGCAATTGTAGAACATAATGATAGGCAGGTCTGGAGACCTTCTACCAAAGTTGCCAATAGTACTAAATTTGTAGGGACAGTCCTGGCAAATTTGGGTCATCCCAGGACAAAATGGTTCAGAGTAGTGTAAGGTTTTGGGCCGGGACATTTCCAGGTATGGGCTTAAATGCCTCCAATTTACCAATGCTAGGAAGTAAGCATGCTTCTTTTTTAAAATGATGAGGCCGTTTCAAATGCATCAATCAATGGGTGAGATTCCTTCCCCTTCCAAAATAGGTTCCGCAGCAGCAAAAATTTTAATAAATATTGTAGGCCAGCCTGGAGCTCTCTCTCTCTCTCTCTCTCTCTCCCTCTCTCTCTCTCTCTATGTACAGTGTTTGCAGCACATCCTCTGCAGTGCTCTTCTTCATAGGCTGCCAAGAACTGTCAGGTCAGACTCCTTTAAGATATTTAGGCATCATGCGTACAACAGTGTGCATTTTGGTGTGTGATGTTCTCAATGGAGGGAGGTCTATTCAAAATTTGGTTATGGGACTCATCCTATCCTTTTAATATGGGAAGCAACCTCGCCTGTCAGTTTTGAAAATGGCTGACCCTAAATAAAGATCGGGGTCCTCTGTCCTAGTGCATCAAGAGGCCAAAATGGCAAATAGAAGTGCTAATAGGATGGGATGGATGGATAGATAGATAGATAGATAGATAGATAGATAGATAGATACCTCTTACATCCAGTGGCGTATCCTCTGATGTAGAGGTTCTCTTCCCTCTTATTCTCTTTTCAGACCAGACAGTCATAATGGTTTCTCTCAGCCATATCTTGTCTCTGCATAGTTTGGCAGACATCTTAGTTTCCTACATTTCCATTAACCTGCAACCCCCTGTGCTCCCCAATACATACTGCAGAAACAGTCCCCCTGGAAATACTAGTACCATACAGATAATGCCCCCTTCAATAATTATTGGTACACAGTATCCTAAAAAATATCTGCGCCTCGCTAATCGTGTCCCTGACACTCATAGTGTAAACATAATGTCCCCCAAAAATAATTGTGCTAAACTGACACTGTGCCAGGGTGTCCTCACAGTAATAGTGTTCCTCAAAGTCCCACCGATAGAAATAATACTCTGCCAGTGTAGTTAACATTAACAGTGCCCCTAATGGCAATAATGCCCCCATTGCGGCTATCCTAGTAATCATGTTACCCATAGTTACCCAGTAGTAATAATTCTCCTTTTAATGTGTGCTAGTAGAAAATTGACCCCTAATGTGTGCCAATACAAAAATACTCCCTTATAAAGTGCACCAGCACAAAAAATGCCACTATAATGTGCATCAGTACAAAAATATTCCCTTATCATGTGCACCAGTGCAAATACCCCCTTACAATGTGCACCAGTACAAAAATACCCCCTTATAATTTGTGACAGTGGAAAAATGGCCACATGTCAGTGCTCAAAAACACCCCCTTATAATGTGCACCAGTACAAAAAAATACCCCTTTATAATGTGCGCCAGTACAAAAAGTACACACTTATAATGTGTGCGGGTGCAAAAAAATGCCCCTTATAATGTGTGGCAGAGCAAAAAATACCTCCTTATTATTGGTGCCTTTGCAAAAAATACCTCATTTTAATGCTTTCCAGTGTAAAATCTTCCCCTTAAAATATATGCCTGTACAAAAAATTCATCCCCGTGAGCCAGTACAAAAAACTGGCTACAGGCACTAGATTTAAAGCCTATCGGAGGTAACAAGATATCCCTCCCATGCCCAACCACAGTATCTAATTGTATCACCATCTTGAGGATGGTGATACATAGTTGCCGGTGCATCACTGGAAAGTGGGGCCTCGTGGGCCCATCTGGCTTAGGGGCCCAGTTGCAACTGCTGCAACTCTTATAGCTATGCCACTGGAGATGACCTGCTTAGATTCACCTGCAGTCCAATGCAGTACCCCTTGAAATTTGTATATGAGAAAGTTGTGGTCATTAAGAAAAAACAACATAAGACCAGCATGATATGCCGCTGAGAGCTACAGTTATGTATAGGGAAAATAAACAGAATCTGGGTCCTTAATATTGTCTTTTTAGTTGGTAGTGGGAACATAGTCAGGAGAAGGACACAGCTGCTTATACATGTGCTTATTTATTATGCAAACTGAATTTCTCCTTCATGTTCATGAAATGAAAACAATTTTAATACATCAAAGGATCACTGCTGCGCTAGTCCTGCACAATGTATACACTGTTTAATGGATCATGGCATATGTTTCCAATGTGTACATCAAGTGGGCAAACTGGGAGCATTGCTGAGTGGTGATAATAGTCCTGGCTCCAGTAGGAGTGTTGTATTCAAAGGATTGTTCACAAAGTTCTGCAGAACTTCCATTTGGATTCATAAGGAATGTCAGAAAATCACAGCATTAACCAACCAAATATTTCCAAATGGTATCTTTATGCATAACTCTTATGGATCATACATTTACATGGTGATATGGAAGCTGTATTGTTGACCTCTTTTGAACCATAGATACCAAATTCTCATACATACCATGGAGCTACATAAGTCTCTGCTGCATGAAGACCCATAACAAATTTGCAAGAGGCTTTATTCTGCAATTATTACCATTTTGATGAGTGATTGAGTTCAAGATATTGTACGTTCATTATTATTATGATTACTACACTGCACTACAATGGTCACTATGAGCGAATTGGTTCTAAACAAATCAAATTTGGTATGAATTTCCCAAAACATTCAGATTTTAGAGGAATCAAAACTTTTGGGATCCATCCTGGACAAATCACTGAGAACGACAGCCTTTATTTCACAGATCAGAAGACGGGGAAAAAAAAGGGATAATTTTTTAACCATTTTTTAATAAATAAATAAAAATCTGACATGTTTGTTATCAATGGTTATCATCCGTTTATATGTCACTGTCACTCTGAAATTACTAACGCTGGCTTGACATTAAAAAGCTTGAAAGGGCTTGGATACAGTCCTAGGAGACCACTCACTGTATCCAAACTTTCATTTCGGGTGGAAAATAGAATCCAAAGCAAATTGGACTGAATGGGACCCAAAACAGTTTTGGAAATTTGCTTATATCCAATGGTCGCTGCTCTATGTGTTGTCTCCCCACTCACTTCTAAAACTTATAACGTTGCATTTGAGCTCTATACCAGATGTTATTCTAACTACTCTGGCAGTTACACCCATGGACATCCCAAATTGGCTCAACTCTGCTATATCGAGAGTTATCTGAGTATATAGTAACTTAGCTTAGTAACTTGGGAAACTAATTGAGAAGGCTAGAAAGGTTGTAGGTTCAACTGCCAGAGTTCGAGTTGGTGCTGGAGAAAGTGATGCAAGCAAAGTTTACATGCATCATTCAAAGCAACGAATTTGAAAAGTGGACTTTTTGCGCAGACAGACATGTAAACATTTCTCCTAAAACCCACCATAGACCAGTTCTTTACTGTCTCCTATTCATTTTAATGGGAGGCAGTGCTGAAGATCGAAGAGTGGCAGCTTAAAGCCCCGGCTTAACCGAGAAGAGACATGTCCCTTCTTGGCACGGACACAGTTATAAGCTGGAGTTCCCATCCTCTACACCCACTTTGGCAGAAGAAAAAGAGTAGCTTTAGTAAGAGCTTTATCCAGCTTATGTGCGGAACTGAAGTTCAGGAAGTCCTTCATACTGATAACCAATGCTGTATGTAACAGGTGACCTGTGGTGGACGGCCCTGTACCAGGATGGACAATATGCACTGGTACTGTTCCTCACATTAGGCATACACCCTTGTGAAATGGGCACTAGCTACTGTAACTATTGTCTTACTAGATGCATTCTGTTGGTATATTTTACATGTATTGTACTATATACTTATGTTATGTTCCTCTCCTAAAATGAGCTGCTAATGTAATCCCCCTCCCAGGGATTAATAAAGTTCATCTTATCTTTAGTGAGCCACACATAAAGTACTTGCAAGCTCCATTGTCCATCCAGTTCTGAAAAGGGTCTATGCAGGAACAGAGTTACCAACCTGAAGTTATCTTTTTTCTGGACAACCTATCTGAAAATCATTGATAACCAACATTTTTTACAGACAAATTGGAAAAGCAGAATGAACGATAAAGATTGTAATTAATACATGTCTACAGGTCAACCATTTGATAAGAACTCATTACCAGCATTGGCTCTGAGCTATAAAATTATAATTACAATCACAGTAAGGCTGGATTCGTTATGCACATTTTGCATCCGTTTTAGCCATTTCCGTCTGAGACCCATTTTATTAGATGGAAAAAAGTATTGCATTCAAGACTGCATCTAAGATGGAAATTACTAAAACGGATGCAGAATTTTTAAACCGCATTGCTTTTTTGTTTTGCTCATCTGATGGATCAGAAGAACAGAAAATGAAACAGTGATATGGATCCCAGCCTTAACTGTTCAAATGTCTTCAGCCTAAAAAAAAATTGTCATTATTTTCATGGACACTGGAAAAAAATCCCTTAATTTTTGGGATTGACCAGAAATTTCTGGACAGTTGGCAACTCTGAGCAGGTGTACAAGATTTGTAGGGTCTAAGGCCACAATTTTACAAGAGCCTGCACTAGAGGTATGTGGCTATGACTGCAGAATGGCATAAAATCCAAGACTACAGGGCACCTGGGCATAGCAAAGCTATAGATAGTGCAGAGGTTGCAGTGGAACCCTAGCCTTGGTGCCTGAGGGAGTAGAAAGGCTCATCTTTGACACCAGTATTATAAATGGTACATAGTATGTGAAGGAGCGTCTTCCAATTTTTGCAAGTTGTGCCCCTAGTCAGCAAGTGAATACCAAATTATTTGAATAGACTGTAAAATCTTACTGTAAAAGGACTACTATTACAAGTAGTGTTAAGCGAATAAAAGCATCCAAATTGGAATTTGATCCGAAGTTTAGAACAAATTTGATTCATAACAAATCAGAATTTCCTGTCGATTCACAGTAATAAATAGATTTTTTTTCCTAAATTGGCGGCGACGCGTCTTACAAAGTAAAAGTAATAAGCCCGGGAACGAGAGATCACCCATAATGCAGTGCAGCCAGCCAATCCACAGATGGGCATCCCCTGTAATATTAAGGTCGAACCGGGGGACCCTCTGCATTCACACTCCCCTGCCATGACTGCTGGAGGGGGGCAGGAGAAAACACCAGCTCCATCAGCAGTGACGTGAGTCTCCAGTTTCTGATAAGTTTGTTTCTTTACCCACCAACTGAACAAACCAGCCAGCAGCAGTAGGACATGAAGCAGAACCTGAACCAGCAGGTGATGGCATACTTGGAGTGCACCCTATCACCCCAGATCCAAGATGTCCTGGACTACTTTGCAGCCAAACTTGAATTGTGGCCACAACTGTCCGAGTTTGCCATGTACGAGGTTTCCTGTCCGGTCAGTAGTGTGGCATAAGAGCAGGTGTTTAGTGCAGTTGGTGCCAGTGGTGTATCTTGGTTTTGTGCTGCCCTAGGCAAGACTAAACTCGGGCACCCCCCTAATATAAATTTGACCCACCCCTTCCTGTCAAGGCCAAACCCCTTCCTATGTTAACCCCACCCCTTCCTCTTTAGGCTCCACCCTTTCCAGTAGGAAACTGGAACAATATACCAGGGACATGCACATGACATTGCCTCTGCATGATATTAAAGGGATTCTGTCACCACATAATGTGCTGAGTGGGACTGAACTGCATGCCCTTATGATATAAATATATGCTATTACATTACTTATGTAATTGTGTGTCACACAGTGGGGGGCTGGGGGCACTCACTTGAGTCGATCACCATTCCAATCCAGGCAGGCAATTTGACTCCTGAGTCCTGAGTAGTTAGCAGCCTGCAGGCAGCCAGCGCATAGCTGTGTGCGTTACTGCATAGGCCTACTGTGCTGCCTCCTGGCCCTCCCCAGTCTCCCTAGCATTGCTGCCAGTGGCCGGCCTGTGACTCCGCCTCCTGTGATGTCACGGCAACGCGGAGTCAGGAGGAGGAGGAGGAAGTAAGTTGTACGTAGACTCCTTCACTATGCAGCGCCGGCGATGCCGCTTGCTAGTGGATGTGGATGGAGCCGGAGGAGGATTTAATCGGACCGTGCCGCCTCACAAGTTTGAATAGAGGGCAAAAAAAAAAAAAACGAAGTCTATCACTGGCAAACAAGGCATTTTGCCGCCCCATAGGAAGTGCCGCCCTAGGCAAATGCCTTGTTTGCCTCGTGATAGATACGCCACTGGTTGGTGCATAGTTACACCAAAGATGAGAGATTAACCTTTATAAAGATGAATCAGGAATGGATCAGACAGAATTTCCACACCCCAGTGCCTGATGCATCAGACTAGATCATTCTGGCATTAATGTTCATTCTGCAGTTTGCTGCCACACCTGAGCATCGTGAAAATGGCCCATTATTTTCTGGCCACATGCTTTAGTCACTATTCTGATGCTGCCACCAACCTGATGCCACACACCTGCTGCTATCTTCTCATACTGCTTCCATCTTGCACTGTTACTGCCACTGCTGCTGTCCCCCACCTCCTCACTCTGTGACAGGGCCACTATGTTGACTCCTCATGCTGTAGCCACACTCACCACTCTGTGACTGGGCCACTGTGTTAACTCCTCATGCTGTTGCCACCCTCAGTAGAACCAAAAAAAGAAAAACAGATTATGTCTTTGGAGCATCTATATGGCCTCTGTCACATGCTCAGTATTTTGCATCAGGAATTGATCATGATTTGGAAGCCAAAAGCAGGAGTGGGTCCAAAACACAGAAGACATACAAATATTTATTTTATGTGTCATCTCTGTTTTGGACCCACTTCTGTTTTTGCCTTACCAATACTGATCAATTCCTGACCAAATACTGAGGAGGATCTTTTTTTTTTTTTTCTGTTTTGTTTTTTGGTTCTTTTTCTGACAGATCATAAAAAGGGAAAAATAAACATTGATATAAAAAAAAAACTTACTGCTGACACCCTTCCCACTCATGGGGCCAATACTTGTATCAGTAGATAACAGAACAGGTTCTCTAGCAATCTATGTGCAAACAGCAGATGGTGGAAAATGAGATCGCTCTTTCACTCTATAGTAAAATGAGTATGTAACTCAATACAATATCTATCACTCAATGTGGAAACCCCACAAACATTGAAATGAGACTGCTCTTTCACAAGTTAGTAGAATCTTGGGCCACCGCATGGTTGAGTACATTATACCTGATGCAAACTTTGATCTGTAAGGCTGAGTTCTCACTTCAGTTATTTGATCAGCTATTTCCAGCAGTTACTGTACAGTGAGCCAATCCTACTCACAGATAAGGTATCATGAAAAGATCTGCACCTGTTCTGTGCTTTGGACCCGTAACTGACCAAATAAGTGAACTTAGCCTAGAGCCCCATTCACACGTCCGCAATTTTGTTCCGCATTTTGCGGAACGGAATTGCTGACCCATTCATTCCTATGGGGACAGACGATGTCCCACCCGGGTCCGCAATTGTGGATCCACACTTCCAGGTCCGCAATCGCGTTCCCGAAAAAAATAGAACATATAGAAAGGCATTTTCTATATAGTGCCGGTGATGTGCAGTCCAGAAATTGCGAAATGCACATCGCCGATGTCCGTGTTTTGCAGCTCCGCGGATTCATGGATCCGCAAAACACTTGCGGACGTGTGAATGGGTCATGCACATGACCGTATGTGTTTTGCGGTCCATGAAGTCCATATGGCATCCGTTTTTTTGCGGATCCGTTATTTTTGCGGATCCATTGTAATAATGCCTTGTCCGCAAACTAGAAAAAAATAGGACATGCTCTATTTTTTTGAGGAGCTACAGAACGTACATACTGATGATGACAGCACATGGTTTGCTGTCCGCATTTTTTGCAGACCCATTGAAATGAATGGGTCTATATCCTGTCAGCAAAAAAAAAACAGAACGGACGTGTGCATGAGCCCTAATAGTGATGCACGCTGATGTGCACTTCCATATACTGTATGTGACGTGCCTGTCATAGCAATGCATAGTAACTGTTTCACTACCAGAAAGGACTAGTTACGCATGTTGCTGAAATGCACAGTGAAGTACACTGAAATACACTCTCAATATAACAATAACAATTGAAAAGACAGGTGCACTCTGCGATCTTATTAAACCTTCATACTGATGAGAGATTAGCAAACATATCCTACTATGGAGGACATGTCTGAGCCCGAGCACCGCGCCAAGGTTTCTCAAGTAGCTTGGGACCTAACATTCACCTACCTGTGCCATATGGGCAATACCAGGGGCCAGTGGGCGCATTACAGGAGTGTAAAGGCCGACTTGCAGCATACTCCCCAGTCACCTCCAGCATGTCGCCGTCTCTGCAATGAGAGGAGGGAGGAGGCTGTGAGCCCCACCCAAGACTGGTCGTTTTATATATTGAGATACACTCTCCCTGCAGGCCGGGTTAGAGCTTATTTAAAACGGTGAATCAATTCGGAAATTTTTTGGGAAAAATTGGGCGAATCATCCAAATCAAATTTTAGAAAACTCTAATTACAAGTATATTTACTGATACTGTAAATGTGGAGCTTTAACACTGGCACAACAGCTATAGATTAGCTCATGCCATCCTGACTTGTTATACAATATATGACTTGCTATATAAATATGAGAATTCATATACCGGCCAATATTACGGATTAAATATTATGGCTGAGGCTGAGTCTATAGCAGCATTCTGCACTCTAATAGGTTGGTAGTGAATTGCACCACCTGCCACTTTGGGACTAGGTCCCCATTCATTATAAAAAAGAGGGCCAGTCCTGCAGATGTTCTCTAAGGAGGACAGAGGCACGGAGGTTGCCATTTTATTTGTAAAAAATTCATTCAATCATAATTCTTCCCATTTTACTAGGTTCTGTTCTCTTTTATTTATTTTTTTTCCTTTCCCTTTTGCAAAATTTCTAGTCTGTCATTTATAATGATTGATAGATTTATTTCAGCAAGATCCCAGTGAATGATTGAACCCCACTGAGTCGCCTGCAGTAATATGCATGAAAAGGCCTTTCGGCTTCCGCAGTCTCAGTATTGGGGAAGACCTTGGTCTGCCTGGGGAGCCAAGACCCTGTCTTCAACTGATTGGATTAATTTTGGACAGACTTTGACAAAGCTGAAGATAAAAACAGTGAGATGCTGCAGCTTTCAGGCAAGAGAGAGAAATAACAATATAAGAAAATCAAGTAGGGTTTCTTCTGAGAATCACATCAGCTGAAATAACAAGACAAAGTTCACAGGGAACAGTTTATAGACAGGAGAGACACAAATAAAGAGAGGAAGTGGAGATTTACTGTTAAAGTGATGGCCTCTGAGGTACAGACTGAAGCCGAAGTACCAAGGGCATATTATGACAAGGTCCATAGCTACTAAATGGTGCACTACTGATTAATAAGATGCACAAAACTGATGGAGAGCTTCTTTCATCTAAAGGAATGCCACAAATTTCCCAGCACTAACCAAGGCCCTTATAGGGAGTCTTCAACTTCAGAAGTGGCATACAGTTATATACATCACGGATTTATGTACATTTCAAATTAATACTTATGGAATTTCTCCTGTCCAAAGGAATTATACATTTTTTACCCTAAGGCTCCGCTAGCAGGCTATAGACTACTGTTTATGTCTGCAAATGGGATGCAGATTATACAGGGTGCGCCACGAAAAAGTAGCCCACCTCCTTTGATAGTATGACAAGATGAACGAGCAAGTGGATTTTTTTTTATTACCCACAAAATATGCTGAAAGATGTCCCCGTTCACATCTATGTATCTTTGGGCAGGTCGGATTATGTTGGCTGATACTGCTTGAAGCTCTTCAACAGTGATGCTGCAGAAGAAAAAATGGATAACATGCCGCACCTTACAGAACTCACTGACACGGGTTCCTGAACTGTTTATGGAGGATCGAATGGTGAGAAAGGGGTTATGGCCACCAGTTACCCCAGACTTATCCACATGTGATTTTTATCTGTGGGGAAATTTAAAACAGAATGTGTCCGCTAACAATCCACATCCCCGGGATGAACTCCAGGAGAACATCACAAACACTATCCGCAGCATCACAAACAGTATCCGCCAACATAATCCGACCTGCCCAAAGATGCATAGACGTGAACGGGGACCACTTTCAGCATCTTCTGTGACTTGTGGGCAATTTAAAAAAAAATCACTTGCTTGTTCATCTTGTCATACTATTGCTGTAGGCGGGCTAATTTTTCCTGGGCCACCCTGTATTAATCAGGTAACAATATTCATTTTGGGACAAGAGTTGGGAGTTGTAACTTTAGATCAAAATTTTGTGGAAAACTAGTAATTAGTTGTCAAGCTCCAAAATATTAACAACAAACAAGAAAAAGTAGTAATGAAGGAAAAATAAGCAGAAAACTAATACAGATAAAGCAAGTCATTACATACGAAAGTTTAGAAGGAACTTCTTGGAAAAGTACACAAAAAAAAAAAGATAATAATAAACATAAAGTCTCCCAATAGAAATGGCGGATTGCTGGAAATCTCAGCATGCAAATAGGTCTCAGGCAGATATGTAAATAATTACAGGATTGGTCTGATTAGACACTAGGTCTTGCCACACCACTGCCCTTTAAAAAGGCTCTCAGAGGCTACTTTTGAGTAGTGTGCTTCTTGGCTAGAGATCGTAGACTGCTAGACATGCCCAGACAGACCACCAGTTGAGAGGATTGTTTGATCCACTAACAAGCACGAGCAGCTCTCAGTTTCCATACACAGGTGGCATCTTCGTTTCACACCCTTGTCTCTGCCTGGACTATTTCCAAGTGCTTAGAAGAAAGAAATTTGATGTCATGGTGCCAATTATCTGTCCTGCTATTGACATCCAGACACTGTTGCCTTTATTTGCAGTGGTGTCATGAATAAAAAACATGTACTGCAAAGGGCTAGAACCGTATCGTCTTTAGGGATGAATCCAGGTTCTGTTTGGGATCTGGCTGAATGCTTCAATCCTGCATTTCCTGTGGAGTTACACACTGCCCCAACTGCAGGTCTGGGGAGCCGTCATATTTGACAGTAACCCCTACTATTGATACAGTAACAGCTCAGGAATATGTGAAGGACATTCTGTGGCCATGTATGTTGTCTGTCATAGCAGGGCTTCCAACTGGCATTTTTCAGCAGAATAATGCTCTCCCACACCCTACACTGGTTTCCCTGAAATGTCCACGCCAGAATGCAAGACTTTCTTGCCTGCCTGATCACCAAGTTTATCGCTAATCGAGCATTTATGGGACCAGCTGAGATGCTAGCTTCGGCAAATTATGAATGTGAAAATATAAAGGCCCAGCTACAACATCTTTGTTCAAATGTGCCACAGAATACCATACAGAACCTGTATGCCTCCATGCCCACTGTATCTCATCTTGTATCCAGGGTTTAGGTGGCCCAACAACCACTTATTTCTTTGTGCACTGTAGATGCCTAAAAACAATATATGGATAATATATTGCTAACACTGGTAGACTTGTCTGCACCATGTTATATAGGAAGCCATAGCATAGCAGAGCCACAGACAATACCAATACGTGCAAGCTCCTGCAAACTTGGCCAGACCACAAAGAACCTTTATCTCTGAGACTAAAGCTACCAAACTATATATTTTATCACTACTGTACCCCTATAGGAAAGAGACCAGCCATCTTAGAAGGCCCAAAATTCAAGATAACATCAATAAGGTATTTTCTCGTTTACAGCATTAAAACTTTACTGCTTTGAAAAGTGTTCATTGCCTCTAGCATCCACCACACTTTGAGATGGACTGGCCTTCCCGATGTAAATTTTGAACCCCTCAGCCCAGGAATTGCAGAAGAGATTAACAAGAATAGAATAGCATGTCTGTGGTTAATTCAAGAGACTGCAAATTGGCCTTAGAAGGAGAGTCAGAGAGCACTACTATTACCATCATTATTGCTGCCCATAAACAACTATTGAGCAGAAAGTATAGTGGGATATACTTTGAAACTTTGCCTTTTGCTGCAATATATCTAGTGACCTGTAGCAAGGGTATTTTGGACTGTGGACATTTGCCTTCGTTGGAACTATGCAAATCCATCAACTTTCTACTTTATTGCACATTGAAGGGTTAACTTGTACTGTGATATAGGCTTTTGTGTGCTCTGTTTCATATAGTCTAATTGCATTTATAAGTGTATTGTAATTTATCCTGTTAATTTGCAATGTTATTACACTATAGCTACACTGCAGTGTGGGTTAATGCACAGCCAGCTAATACCAAGAGACTTTACGACTTTATACCTATGCAAAGTTTTGGAGGGAAAAAAAAGACATACTGACCTTATGACTGTCTGGTTTAGCTTAGGCTAGTTTCACACTAGCGGCACAGACCTCCGGCAGGCTGTTCTGTCGTAGTTTTATTCCGGCAGCTTCTTGGCGTGCGCTGCCGTGCGTCTGCCAGAACTCCGCCCCACCCCCATTATAGTCAATGGGGCTGGAGCGGTAGTCCAGGGGCACACGTTCACTAGCGGCACGACCGATCCGTCATGCTGTTTCACCCGACAGAACAGCCTGCCGGAGGTCCGTGCCGCTAGTGTGAAACTAGCCTTAGAAAAAGCATTATGTCTGGAAAAACTGTTTACTCAGTCCCATACCCTGGCATCGAAGCTCTTTACAAGTGTATGACAGACTAAAATTGCAACATTGTTTCGGTTTAGACCATGTTTCTCCATGCTTCACCATTCCCACTAGAAGCTTCTAATTTAGCTAGAAACTGTATAAAAAGAGAGCAGTCAGAGCTATAGTTGTTGGCAGATAGGGACCAGTGCTTAGTAGCAGAGACTCTGCATGACTGCATGAATGACCAGAGGAGGAGGCTGAGACAGGGATACTCTGCCATAGATCCTGGCCCTATGACCAGTTTGCTAGCTGGGCAACTTAGCAACAGACCCTGGGCCACAAGCCATTGACTAGGGAGTCAGCCTTCTTAGAGAGAGAGGGAAAGCTAGCTCAGGCCTCAGAATGAAACCTTTTTCTGCCAGGAAGGAGACTGGGCAAACCTTGTCTGTATTGTCTTGTATTAAATTCCTTCAGTAAAGAAGTACACTGGTTTACTGCAAACTTTGACTCTCTGGACTTTTTACCCATTGAAGTGCACCATGCCTTACCAACCCTTCCGGAGAGCAGTAACACGTGATGACACCTCAACGGTGTCCGGGGGACCCAGCATAGAGTTGAGCCCACCTCAAAACCCAATGTACTTTTACTCCTATCATTGATTTACTAAAAAATAATTTATTTATTGCAACCAAACAGGCCTGATTATTGACTCCATCATCCATCTGCCAGTACTGCATATGTACTCCTTCCTTGTACCCTGCCAACCGTTCACTATCAATGGCACCTCAACTACCACCAGGAAGAAGTCCTAGAAAAACATGTAGTGGCCAGAGAAAGAACATGATCCAGGGAGCCAGGGTGAGGACTACCACTGTAAACTGTGAGGACTACTAACGGTAGCATAGCCACTACTTCCATCATTGACTACCCTACGGGTTGCTGCATATATCACTAATTAAGTTGAGGACAGAAGCTTTTTAGGGTATACTGAAGCCCATCCCGGCACAGAGGTAAAGAGCAGTACAGGACATGTAGTACCACAATGTACTATAGATTGAAGCTGGCTCTTCAGTACTGCATACATTTTATAGTGAAATATTAATGCTGATTGGCGAGATCTTCCAGACAGTCATACATGTCAGTGTCTGTGGTATTGTATGTTGAATGTGGTGTTATGTTATAATGATTGAGGAACAAAATATGCTGAAAATATTGTAATCTGAGGCCACTGTAATGTGAAGGACTGCTGTATTAAAATTATTACTACTATTACTACTATAATTAGAGATGAGCGAATCAAATCCCACAAAGTGGAATTCGATCCGAATTTCAGGATAAATTCGATTTGCCTCGAAGCCGAATTTCCTTGTGCTTCGTGTTAGCGAATCGATTTAACCTGAAATAGTGTAAAAAAAATAAAAACATTTTTAATTACCCCCTCAATTTGCTCGCAATAAGCCGCCAGCCACCATCTTGATGGAAGATCTCGGCCGAAATCCCATGCCCGGTGACGTATGACGTCACCACGCCGGCAGGCATGATGATATAATCTCGCTCCACGCAAGATTCCGTGCCATATCTTCAAGCAAGATGGCGACGGACTTCCCGTCGCGAGCAAATGGAGGGGGTAAGTTTGATTGAATTTTTTATATGTTAATTTTACACTGTTTTTACACTCAGATGCCGCCATCATGTATGAATATGGCATCTGAGGGTTACAATGACAGGGGCAGCGCTATCGCAGCTCCCTGTCATTGCACCTGCTACTTATAAAAAATGCACTTCGTGACGAAGTGATTCATGACAAAGCGAATTTTTTTGTGAAATTCAGCTAATCAGCCAAATCGAATTTTTCATAAATTCGCTCATCTCTAACTATAATAATAAAGTGTTCTAGCCAAATGTATGCTAAAAGCCCCCCCCCCCCCCCTGCCACATAAGAAGACACCAGCATTATAGACTGGACATAACACGTGAGGGGTCCAGTCACAAGTTTTTCCCAGACGCTGCCAGTTACACCCATGATTGAAGATGCTTGCACAATGCCAGTTTACCTTCAGTTTACCTTTAGCTGGCCATACTTCCTGCTATCACATAGTTATAAAGGAAAATAATAGCATTCGCAATAGAGAATGCAAAGTAAAAAAGGCAATAGAGGGTTAAAAATGATAAAAAAATAAACTCACCTCTTCCATTTGTTCGCGTAGCTGCTGGTGTCCATGATGGAAGCAGGTGATTGGACCATGCGACCCAGTGACGTCACTGAAGGTCCTTCACCCCCTTCCCGGCTGAAGACAGAACAGGAGTCCGGTAACCGGCAGCTACGCGATCAAATGGAGGGGGTGAGTTCGTTTTTTTTATTATTTTTAACCCTCTATTGCCCTTTTTACTTTGCATTCTCTATTGAGAATGCTATTATTTTCCTTTATAACTATGTTATAAGGGAAAATAATAAAGATCGGGTCCCCATCCCGATCGTCTCCTAGCAACCATGGGGGAAAATCGCACCACATCGGCACTTGCTTGCGATTTTCACGCAGCCCATTCACTTCTATGGGGCCTGCGTTGCGTGAAAAACGCAGAATATAGAGCATTCTGCGATTTTCACGCAACGCAAAAGTGATGCGGCAAAATCACCGCTCATGTACACAGCCGCATAGAAATGAATGGGTCCGGATTCAGTGCGGGTGCAATGCGTTCACCTCGAGCATTGCACCCGTGCGGAAAACTCGCCTATGTGAAAGGGACCTTTACAGACCTTTTTTCTTTTTTTCTTTTTTTGTGGGGGTGGGGTTGGGTTACTCTGTTTCAAATAATTGAGGTGGATGACAAGATAGCGTCATTTACTTACAGTAAGGGGGCTGCACCTTAAAATGTAATGCAACGTGTTATATTAATCAGCAAAAATCTCTCCTAGGACGATATTCAGCAGTTTAAAGCGCTTTAAGATGGAAAAGCTGTTTGGGAAACAATAAAAGGAAGGAAATGCTCAGTCAGGGCTGCAGTCTGTCACGTGTGCATATAGCACCACGCACCATCTTTAACTACCTTGAAATCCCCTGCCGTGCTCAGGTATTGGAACAAAAAGAGCAGGTTTGGGTCTAAAGTTCCTTCCTTTTATTGTTTTCTGGTAAAGCAATCTTTGAAAGTAACAGTTTATATCCATCCTGTTTAGTTGCCGCATTGATTTCTATCACCCAGCGGGTGTCGTTGTCAGGAAACATACAGTTTATGTCTTGATAAAAATACTGGATCAGATTTATGTAAATTAAGCCTTATGCAGGCCGCATCATCGGTGCTGCTTAATTGACTTTAAAATTAATTCATTAATGTTAGCAATAGTTAACAGGAGTTTATAAGTGTGAGCCCTCTTACCAGGTTACAAGTCAGTAATTGAAACATCGAGATCAGGGGTGCACAACCTGCTGCCTGGGGGCAACATGCGGCCCTCAATACTTTGTGTGTGGCTCCCAACCATTTGGTAAGAGACATGTATGCCTATGTCTTGTCTATGCTCACCTGTATTTTTCATCTATTCTCCCATTAGATGAAAGTCCTGGAAATGTAACCACACATTTATGGTATGTACTCTATGTTCAGTATGCCATAAGTACAGTATTTATAGTAGTAATATCCCTTTAAGTTTTATTTTTGGCCCTTGGGATTGGTTCAGTCTGACAATGTGGCCCCCAACCTGATCTAGATAGAGGGCAAGGGTTAAAGAGGACCTCTTCAGACATGTCTGTTTTAGTAACTACTTACATTCTCCATGTGATAGCATCTATTCTTATGACTCTATGTTGTGACATTCCTCTGTTTTTCCTACTTGAAATTTATGAATGAATTACTGACAATGGCAGCGCTGACTGGATAGTGTCATACTGTGCAGGGATACACCCTCAACCGGTAACACCCAGTTGAATCTTCATTGTAGACTGCTGGCAAACTTTAAATGGGTTGTCCAACCTAGAATACCCCTGTGGTCCTGACTCATAACCTGTGTCCCCATAAAAAAAAAAAAGCACTCATCTGTCTGTGCACCTGCTTCCACGCTGCTCCCTCATTCCAGTTCACTTCCGGTACCTAGAGGCCTGTGAATGGCCACAGCAGTCACTGGAATGAAGTACAGATGGACAGATCAGTGTTTTTTTTATTTATATAGGGCATATGTTAGGACTAGAGGGGTTGTCCAGCCTAGGAGCCTATAAGTAGGAATAATAGAGAAATTGCTACTAGCCTTAGGGGTGAGGGTTGCGAAGAAGTTGCAGAGGGCCCAATTCAAAATTTTTCTGTGGGGCCCAGTCAATTCTAATTTTGCCACTGGCTGGATGTGTCAAACTTACGGTAGGCCTATTGTACACGAACGTATGGTTTTGCGCTCCGCAAAAAAACGTATCCAGAAAAAAAACGGATTTCATCCTTGTGCATTCCATTTTTTGCGGAACGGAACATCTGCCCCCTAATAGAACAGTACTACCCTTGTCTGTCATGCGGACAAGAATAGGACAAGTTCTTTTAACGGAACGGAAAAATGTAAATACGGAAACAGAATGCACACGGAAACACTTCAGTTTTTTTGGTGGACCCATTGAACCGTGGGTTCACGTATACGGAACGCAAAAAAAACGGCCCATACTCTTGCTAAAAAAAACGTTTGTGTGCAAGAGGCCTCAGCCAGAACATGTATAACTGTATATATTGTATATCTAGATCGATCAACCACTACAATGAAACCACCTACCTCATACTGTGTAGTTGAGAGCACCCTGGACACCCATGACCCTGTTGCCAGTTCTCTGATTGTTCTTCCTTGGAACTGTTTTGGTATGTACTATATACCAGGCACACCCCACAAGCTACAAACTGGTTGTCACACCTTCATAATTTGGCCCCTGTCTTAAGAAAATACATTACACCGGTGGCTTTGGCATAAGTATAATTACAATCGGTAGTTGCAAATCTTCATATGTATAGGAACTAAGGGGGAGATTTATCAAACTGGCGTGAAGAAGAATTGGCTTAGTTGCCCACAGATTCCACCTTTCATTTTCCAAAGGAGCTGTGAAAAATGAAAGGTGGAATCCGATTGGTTTACACCAGTTTGATAAATCTCCCCTTAAGACAGATGACACCATGTTGGAAAATCTATTTGTCTTTTCCAAATCTTTCTTGTCAGCATTGGCAGAAGTGGATTGGGCCCTGCTATAAGAAGGTGTCTCCATGACCAGACATATCAGCAAAAAAACTTGCAATGCTACCACCCTAACACGTAAATCAATTGGGCTGATGCATAACAAACTAGAAAGTAGAAACCATACTTTACTTTTTCTGACAAATATATATTAAACATTTACTGTAGGTTTCTAGGGTAAACTGACGATAAACATGGCGTCTGATCTAGAGCAGGAGGAGCTGAGCAGATTGATATAGCCTTTTATGGGAGAACATTCCCTGGAACTTGTATTAGATTTATATTCCAGAAGGTGGTCCTACTCAATGATCAGCAGCTATCTCTAAATGGATGACTGTCCATCATTCCTTAGGACTGGCCACTGGACTCCTAGGTCTAGAAAGGTCAGCAGCAATATAAATGAATGTCATACATGTCATAATGAATGTTTTCCAATAAAACCACAGTATATGTCAATGTTCTCGGCACGCTGAGGGTAGACTGGTGACAGGTTCCCTTTAAGAGTGATCAAAATACATTCAAAGTTGATTGATCGAGGCTGTAGCTATACTGTCCCTATGCTGTACACCGAGGCCGTGTCCAGAGTGGGCTTGTGAATTCCCAAACTTGTCTATTGCTATATTCTTTGTTATCTTATATCTGAATGATGTTATCAAATGCGTGTACGGAAAACCGACCGCAATCTCCAGAGAGAATACGGGACCAGCCATGTTTATTTGATAAACTCTCGACTCAATAACCCTTAAGCCTCAGTCTGCCAGTGATACAGAGGGTTTGGTCCATACAGAAATCGGTGACTATATCACATCTTCTGAGTAATTTATCTTCAATATCGAAGAGAAAAAAACAACATCTATGACTCAATCTCAAGGTAGAGCAGCATTGCATTTCGCTATATGAATTAACTTCATTTATTAATGTATG
Source organism: Bufotes viridis (assembly GCA_033119425.1). Classification (NCBI taxonomy): domain Eukaryota; kingdom Metazoa; phylum Chordata; class Amphibia; order Anura; family Bufonidae; genus Bufotes; species Bufotes viridis. Next base: position 90,711,675 of record CM065590.1, read on the forward strand.
GGGCATCTCTATTTGTAACATTTGTGTCTATTCTATTCAATTAAGGGATGAGAATAAGCTGCATTGCGTATATGCCTAATGTAAGGGCGCTCAGATCTGCTCCATACTCTTAATGTATGGGCTCTCTGTCTACGATCTGCAGGCATGCCAACAAAGGGGAATTAGTATTCAACATGCAAAGTTTATCACTTGAGCGCTACACAAAGTGGCACACAGTAACAACCAGCAAGAATGTCGCCTTTGCATTTAACTGCCTGCGTTCTCAGCTGCACTCTATACATCTGCATCATCGGCGACAAACAAGGGGCACATTCTGCAATTTATTAAATAGTCCGCAGACTTTAGCAATTAGACCCCGGCTATAAAGATGCCACTTAGCGATGTTACCATCTAAGCCGTGCATATTTGACATCATTTACAGCTAATAGCCATTAGGCATTCATGTTGGTCAAGGGGAGATCCATATGCTGTGAGCATATGTATCCTATCATTGACAATTTACTAGTTATACAGAAGTACCCAGAATGCAAATCACTCTGATCCACTATAAATCAAACATAGTCAATGCAATGCACGATCTGTAGTGGTTATACATGCATCCCCATTACAGTGCTTACAGGGTTGGAACGCTATTGCCTAAAATATAACCTAACCACAAGATCTGATCCTCATCCAATTGAAAGGATTGTATGAGATCAGGAAAAGATTGCTGCTTTAGGATTTGATTCACGTGATCATGCTCGGTCTGGGAAACATTCAGTTCCTATCTGATTGCAGATCTATTGTATAGATATATATGATGGTGTGATTACAGTACAATAGACCCACAAACAGATAGGAACTGACCGCATTATAAATCACTATGATGCAGTGAGTTTGAGTCAGGGGAGCCACTGTCCGTCTGGGAGATGCGTCCGACACATGGACAGTATTTCTTGGACTTGGCCATGTGAATCATCCTGTAGGCCAGGCATCCTCTAATTGCGGCCCTCCAGCTGTTGTAAAACTACAACTCCCACAATGCCCTGCTGTAGGCTGATACCTGTAGGCTGTTTGGGCATGCTGGGAGTTGTAGTTTTGCAACAGCTGGAGGGCCGCAGTTTGAGGATGCCTGCTGTAGGCATCTTCCACAGGAGCAATGTGGCTTGTGTTGGGGTCTGTTCAGGGAAGAACTGATTGTTTTGCTTGCAAGTGGATTCAGTTTTGTCTTTGTTTTGCGAAATCAGATTTTGATGCATTTTTCGTGTGTGAAGAAAAACTGAACATCTCCTATCCTAACAACCATCCATGAAAAATGCATTGCATCCAGATGCCTTCCGTTTTTCATGCAAGCCCCATTCACTTCCATGGAGCCAGAGCTCTGAGAAAGATGCACAACATAGAACGCAATGATGATGCGTGAAAAACCACGTACACAGACCCAGTGAAAAGGTCAGTTTTTAGTCCGGATGCTATGCATTAGCTACACACAGCGCATCCTGAAGAAAACTTGCTTTCTTGAAATTAGCCTACCAGCAATACCAGTCACCAGGAGGTGAGCAGTGGATATCACATAATATCATTCCACTATATACTACATGTACAGACTATGCAGAAGAAGCTTTGAACACTTGGTAGTGCCTTGGACTTTATAGCATATTGGACTTTATGGTCAGTTTCTTATGCTAAGGACTGTGAAGGCTGATTTTACTATATCATTAATAATCTTAGCAGTTAAAAATAATTAAGGGCTTTCTGGGCATAAAATAAAGGAAAAGCTTTACTCACCTCCAGCAATCCCTGCCACTGCCATTCCAATGCTGCTCTGGTCCCCGCTGCTCTGCACTTCCTCTACCAGCTCAACACTGAGATACTAGGACCATTGCAGCTGATTAGCGCCTCTAGTGGCGTGGTGCCAAACATGTTAGATCACTGCTGAGGCCAAGGATGGGCTGCAGTGTTTGTAACTTTGAAGCAGGTTTGTAAAACCTCTTAGGGAATTGCGTGTGGAACAGTTGCCTGACACATTATTAATCATTTACAGTCTATTTAGTAACAAATGCTTTCCAATAAAACCCGCAGGGCTATGTGAATTGTCATATTAAATACTTTGGTAGGCTATAGCTGGCCATTCGCAGCAGCATGTGGCCTCCTAATGTACCAGTAGCCACAAAGACAGATCTGCAGGGGAACCAGAGAGAACCTGTAATTCCTCGCAGGATGTTTCCTGTATAAGCATTAAGGATTTGCTATTGAAGGGGTTTTCTGACACTTTTATACTGATCGGTGTGTGGGACCCCCACTGATCAGCTGTTTGAAAGGCTCTGGCACTCCTGTGAGCGCCATGGCCTCCTGCCAGTGACATCATGTTTATTAGTCATGTGGCTTAGGCTACATGCACACGACCGTTGGTGTTTTGCGGTCCGCAAATCGCGGATCCGCAAAACACGGAAGCTGTTCCGCGTTCCGTTCCGCATTTTGCGGAACGGAACGCGGCCCATTATAGAAATGCCTATTCTTGTCCGCAAAACGGACAAGAATAGGACATGCTATATTTTTTTGCGGGGCACAGAGCGAGACAACGGATGCGGACAGCACACGGAGTGCTGTCCGCATCTTTTGCGGCCCCATTGAAATGAATGGGTCCGCGGCCGAGCCGCGAAATATGCGGCTCGGACGCGGACCCGAACAACGGCCGTGTGCATGAGGCCTTAGTTGTAGGTCAGTCTTATTTAAGTGAATGGGTTGAGCTGTGATACCAAGCACATCCACGATTCAATGCATGGCGCTGTCCTTGGTAAGCTGCTAGAAGACCGCAGCACTCACAGGACCACCCCGGCCTTCTTAAACAGCTGATTGGCAGAGGTCCCAGGGGTGTTGGGCCCCCACTGATCAGATACCGATGACCCATCCAGAGAATAGGTCATCAGATAGAAAGAGTCAGAAAACCCCTTCCGTTCGTTTTTTTTTTTTTTGGTGGATCCGCATTTTGTAGGCTGCAAAATACATACAATCGTATCAATGAAGCCTGATGCAGTTATTGTGAAAGCAGTCTTATGCCTCATTCACACAGTCAGTGTTTCGTCGCTGATTTCTATCAGTTAGGGCCCATGCCCATGGCAAACAGCGGGTCCGCATTACACAGGCACCGGCCGTGTGCACCCCGCATCACAGATGCAGACCGATTCACTTGAATGGGTTCGCAATCCGGAAGGTCGGTGCAGAACAGAGGCACCGAACCCCGCCGAAGCACTACGGAGTGCTTCCGTGGGGTTTCTTTCCGGGCCTCCGCCTCGTGCGTTCACTACTTTTTGTGTTGCGGACCGTTGGAAGCGGATCGCGGACCCCATTCAAGTGTACGTGTCGACGATCCGCATGCGCCGGCCCTACGGCAGCACGGGCCCGGCCGGCGTACGTTCGTGTGTATGAGCCCTTATTGTGAGCGAAAACCAGGTGCGGCTCTAACCACAGAACAGGAGCCGATCTTTCCCTTATACCTTATGTCTCTGGAGGCTACACTCCTGGTTTTGGCTCAAAATCACTGATGGAAATCACTGACCGAACACTGACGTGTGAATGAGGCTTTATGGAACCGCTGTGCATTGTTTTATTTTACATAATTGGCTTATAGCTCTAGATTTTCTTCTTACTCTGCAGGTGCAAGACTGATAGAGCCTGTTAGTCAGATGATGTGATCATGTATACATCCCCTGGATATTCCGAGACGCCCGGGGGCCTCCATAGTGCACAGCATAGTAATGTACTGCAGCCACCTCCACTGTTGATACAAACAACATACCACAGCTTGTGATAATAAGAAAGAGGAGCATGACAAATAAGACACTCCTTGTGATTCTCCCTAAATATTCCCACACTCTTCCCAAGTATGCAGTGAAGACTGCATGGGTCCAAAGTAAATATTGATTCCCATTTTTTAATGATTTAACCAAGCCAATAATTTCTTCATTTCCCTGAGACCACCCATAAAGAAATAATGCGTTTTATTTTCACTTGGAAACAATCACACAGCAGAATCAATTAAAAGAGCGCTACACTCCAGGCTTAATTAAGTTAAAACCCGCAGACTAAATGAAATAGAGAGTTAACTACAGTGCCTTAATATTCCTTATCCATCTTACTGTCTGTCTATCTGTCCTCTTATCTGTCACTTAGCACTTCTGCATGCCATGGATCCCCCCCCCCAAAAAAAAGGGGGGGGGGCAGACTGTCGCTTCCACAGCCTTTTTATATCCTAGTTGTGAGAACAATGGGTATTCCTAATAAACACAAGTAGGCAGGTTAAGTATATGGATGGATAGATAGATAGAGAGATAGATAGATAGATAGATAGATAGATAGATAGATAGATAGATAGATAATAGAAAGATAGATAGATATTAGATAGATAGATAGATAGATAGATAGGAGATAGATAGATATGAGATAGATAGATAGGGGATAGATAGATAGATAGATAGATAGATAGATAGATAGATAGATAGATAATAGAAAGATAGATAATAGATAGATAGATAGCTAATAGATAGATATAGATAGATAGATAGATAGATAGATAATAGATAGATAGATAGATAGATAGATAGATAGATAGATAGATCATAGATAGATAGATAGATAGATAGATAGATATGAGATAGATAGATAGATAGATAGATAGATAGGAGATAGATAGATAGATAGATAGATAGATAGATATATAGATAGATAGATAATAGAAAGATAGATGATAGATAGATAAATAGATAGATAGATAGATAGATAGATAGATAGATAGATAGATAGCTAATAGATAGATATAGATAGATAGATAGATAGATAGATAGATAGATAGATAATAGATAGATAGAACATAGATAGATAGATAGATAGATAGATAGATAGATAGATAGATAGATCATAGATAGATAGATAGATAGATAGATAGATAGAACATAGATAGATATAAGATAGATAGATAGATAGATAGATAGATAGATAGATAATAGATAAATAGATAGATAGATAGATAGATAGATAGATAGATAGATCAAAGTCATGGTGTTCCAGAGGAAGGGCCAGAATAAAGATAGATAGATATATAGATAATAGATAATAGATAGATAGATAATATATAGATAGATGATAAATAGATAGCTAATAGATAGATAGATAGATAGATAGATATAAGATAGATAGATAGATAGATAGATAGATAGATAGATAGATATAAGATAGATAGATAGATAGATAGATATAAGATAGATAGATAGATAGATAGATAGATAGTAGATAGATATATAGATAGATAGATAGATAGATAGATAGATAGATAGATAGATAGATAGATAGATAATAGATAGATAGATATATAGATAGATAATTAATAGATAGATAGATAGATAGATAGATAGTAGATAGATAGATAGATAGATAGATAGATAGATAGATAGACCAAAGTCATGGTGTTCCAGAGGAAGGGCCAGAATAAAGCCCCAATTCCTTCCTTCACATTAAATGGCTCCACACTGGAGAAGACCGACAGCTACACCTGGGGCTGGAGCTTAACCAATCAGGGAGCTTCAAAGCAGCAATAGAAACACTGAAAGGAAAAGCCTGCAGAACCTTCTACGTCATCAGAAGGCAACTGTACCACCTCAAACCACCGGTGATTGTCTGGCTGAAAATATTTGATGGTGTCATCACCCCAATCCTGCTCTACGACATTGAGGTGTGGGTCCCGGCCACCTACCCAGACCAGTCAAAGTGGGATTCCGGCCCAACAGAGACATCTAGAGTTCTGAAAATACCTCCTCCAAGTCCATCGCAGCACCTCCGACATGGAGCTGGGCAGGGTTCCACTATGGCTCACCGTGCATAGGAGGGCAATATCATTCTGGGCGCACCTACAGGGCAGCAGCCCCGGCTCTTACCACCACCAAGCCTGGCTGAGCCACAGGGCCCAGAGCAAACCCTGTGCCCTCTAACCGAGTGTCAGCTGCCTGTTCAGTCAAAACCCCCAACATGCCCTGAACAAAGCACAAATAAAGGGGGTCATAGAGGGCTGCAAAGAGCGATACATAGAGGAATGGAGAAGCAAAATAAACAACTCCCATAAGCTCACTGTATACATATCAATGCAAGGGGAATACACTATGGCGCCCTACCTGGAGAGGATACCCCACCCCAAACACAGACAGGCCCTGACCCTGTACAGACTGAGTGCCCACAGCCTGAAGATGGAGACGGGGCGGCACAGGCAGACATACCAGCCGCGAGAGAGCAGACTGTGCCAGGACTGTGGGCAGGGGGCCCTGGAGGATGAGGCCCATTTCCTGCTACAATGCAGCAAATACTCACCCGGGAGGACTACTTACTTCCAGAGACTCTCCGCTCACATCCCAGATTTCACCTCAATAGATGAGCGGAGGAAACTCCACATCCTACTGGGGGAAGAGGAGTCGACTGTGGAGATCGCTGCCCAATATGTCACCAACTGAGAGGAAGATGAGACACCATGGACTATTATACCCCTATACTGTCCCTTTAACCCAACATCCACCCCCTTTAATTCCCACATCAAACACCCCTCCACAATACCTATTATTTATTTTGCTTTGGAATTTGAATTTGAATTTGAATAAGATAGATAGATAGATAGATAGATAGATAGATAGGCAGGCAGGCTATACCCCACCATACTAGGGATCTATGCAGCCTCCACGCACTGCTATACCTGTATATACAGCATCTAATGGAGCATGCCACAATCAGAGGCCACATACCACTGTATGACAGCACTATTACAGCACCTTATACAATGGACCGGTAATATGGCTATGTGCCTGAGCCCTTATAGGAAATCTGAATCTGCTTTAAAGGGTTTGTCCACTTTTGTTATACTGATGATCTATCCTCAGGATAGGATAGGTCATTGATATCGGATCTGCTGCCGATCAGCTGTTTGAAGAGCGATCTCTTCATTGTTTACCTGCTCGCTGTTACAGCCGCAGCGATGAGCAGTGTCGTTACATCTCAACTGTTCCATTCACTTCACTGAAATGACTGTAGTTGATTTGAACAGGAAGGAGCCGTCCCATAGAAGTGAGTTGTAATTACACCTGCTCACCGCTGCAGTTACGATGGTGAGCAGGTAAACAGAGCCGAGAAGGAAACAATTATGCGAGCTCGGCCTTCTCTTCAGCTGATCGCCGGGGGTGCTGGGTGTTAGACCCCTGCAGATTTGATATTGATGACCTATCCTGAGGATAGGTTGTCAATATGACAAATACGGACAACCCCTTTAAAGGCATATCAAGGAGATGGTCTACCATTGGGCTCCTGCCGCCGGCTATTGAAGGATTTACCTTGGGTCCCCACAGTATAGGTCCGCCCAAATATCAACTAACTAGTACACTCCTTCACTATTAGGGCCCCTTCAGACAGCGATAGTGCTATACGGATCCGCAATTTGTGGATGCCGGCAGTGTGTATTCTGCAATTTGCGGACTGCACATGGCCACAACTATAATAGAAAATGCCTATTCTTGTCTGCAATTGCAGACAGGAATAGGACCAGCTCTATCTTTTCCGCGGAGCCGCGGAACAGAACCACGGATGTGTACAGCACGTGGCGTGCTGTCCGCATCCTTTGCAGCCCTGTTGAAATGAATGGGTCCACACCCGTTCCGCAAAATTGCGGATCGGATGCGGACCCGTTCATACGGCGGTCTGAATGAGCCCTTAAAAGAGACGCAATCTTGTAGTCAGTCCATTCCACTGGTACGGCTACGCGGGATGGAAAGCAGTATGAAGTGAAGATACGCTATCCACATACTGCAGTACAGAACCTGCACGGTATATTGACTTGCGGTGTAGAACCCAAATCCGCGCTATATCAGTGTGTGTCATATAGGTCTAATGCTGCCATGTTCTCCTCACTGAAATGTATGGCCACTGGCAGCACTTCCCGAGGCCGTATGATCCATGGAGAACAACACTCCGGCTCTGTCCTTTAATCCAGCAGCCTCTCACCTGCAGTGTGTCCTGTGATTGCACCCTTTAGTCTCTGTTATCTGACGCCTGCACAATAGAACAGACTTACATCCTTTTACCGAACATGGCTCCTATTGCCATTGCCAAATGTAGCTTAAAGGGATCTTCCAGTTCGTGATGGCAACGCTTCGGAATATATTGCACCATATCAAGTAATAGTAATGTAATAGTCAACTTTATGTACACTGTACCCATCGAAGATCCCAGCCGGACTAGCAATACCCTACACGTACCTAGACTACTGTGCATGCATATTCATAATCTGATGGGTATAGAGAACCAGCCCGGGCCTGATTGGCTCTATCCAAGCATCATTTTACATTCACATAATTATTCAAGCAGCTGTTCTGGAGCTTGGAAACTGAATAGTTTAACAAAATAAAGACTGGGAAAAATATCCATAAATAGCGCATTCAAAGTGGGAATGTTTTCCCTTCTGTAAATAGATACGGTACACAGATATGATTATCGCACACAAGCAGTAATGTCTGTGTCAGTCTAACATCAAACTGCTAGAGCTGATCTAATCAGGATTCTCTTCTGAAAGCTTCACCATGAGATTTCCGCCAGCAAAGGCCATGGAGATAGTTCTGCTGGTGGACTACTCCCCCTGGTGGCCGCTAGGTGTTACAACAAACTGAATCAAGAACATGAACAATTTTTTTTTTCTTTTTCTAATTAATGAAGTTTTGGTAAACAGCTTTAATGACAATTAGGAATGATCAACGCTGTTATTAAATATTCCTTTTTTTTTTAAAAAAAATAATTACTGCTAATGCTAAAATGTTCATTTAGTAACACATGAAACATTTTTTTTTTTTTATTCTACCAAAATGAAATAATTGGATGTTGGAAGCACATTGAATGATCACTTCTGATGGATTCTAGAAACATTTGATTAGGGCTCTGCTATCTGCTCTCTTCCATGTTAATCTGATTTATGGTCTGGCGGATACTTTGTTTTCTCCATTCTTATTATACAATCAATGTCCCTTTGGTTAAAAATATAGTTTTTCTTAACTCTAATAAAATGTACCCGCTGTAGCCTCTCTCTTCACTGCTCTTTGAATGTCCAGGAGCCATTCAAGCTTACAATCTAATTCCTTAGCTTGCATTTCCAGTAGGATTTTTCTCGAACTTAACAGGAAACTGTAAAGTTCAAAGGAAATCCAACAACAATGAAAAAAAAGGCCATTCCAGTACCCTGGCACTGGACAGAAGGGGTTAAAAATCTGGAGCTTTTATCAAGACAAGTACAGGTGTAGCCTGCACCATCTGACTGCAGACATGCCAGGATGCTCAATTTAAGGTGATCTGTTATTACTGTAATGCGATTTTGTTGCCTTAAAGGGGCGGTGCCACTAATACAGATATCACGGTGACATCACTCTCCCCAAACACCACCATTTATCAAAACTACCTTATTATAAAGTTATTAGCCCACCATTGCACCCTGTGGCAAATCGGATTCAATATTCAGTCGCAGTAGGTTATGTCCTGCAGTGGTTTGTAGGATGCAGGACATGTCATTGGTAATAACAAGGGGCGCGGTTAGTGTCACATGATCTGCTGATGTGACACCTCTCACTGCAGCAGTCACATGGTAAACCAGGAAGTAGGATTCAAGCATGGGGGATAAGAGAAAACTGCAAACGAAGTAAGGTATTTTGTTTTGTTTTTTCAATCAAGACCTAGAGCAACTGAAAAAAATCAGTCATTTATAGCACTGGTACAAACCCCTTAAGGCTACTTTCACACTCGCAGTAAGCTTTTACGGCAGGCTGCCGAATCCATACTACTGTTTGAACACATGGGCTGCTGGAAGTCCGGCCCAGCCCCATTCACTATAATTTAGGGACAAAAACCCAACAGTAACACCCAGGTGTCTATTAATTCAACTATTTCTAGGAGGAATAACAGAGGAGTGACACATTCAACAGTTATTTCACAAGGATTAGAAATATATAATAAAGCAGAGGTAAAAGGTCCTCTTTAATATTATTATATCACGCTCTTTAAAAGTATATTATTGTAATAATTCACCTGTTACAAACTATGGGGGGAATTTATCATTCCCTCCATGCCAGGTTTCAAGTTGCACCTACATCTAGGAGTAAGTGGAGTCTAGGCAACATTCGCCAGTTTCCCAAAAAGCGGTGTGGCGAAGAAGCACCAAATGTATCTTCTTATTTGCCAGTTTTCTGGAGTAAAAGAAGACTGAATCTACGGCAGCTCTATGCTGTCAGAGGATGTGCCTAATGTATGACAAGGCGTGCACCTCATACGTTGAAGACTTAATATACGGACAGTGGCACAGCGATCGCGCCCATGGGTCTGAAACACTATACTGCCAATGCACTGTTGTTAAATAGGCTGTGCAATGGTGTGACATCATAATCCCGTATGGGGAGACCTGGCACACATTCCTGCTGGGGTCTAGCTGTCCTGAAACCTAGCACAATTTTCCGATTTTCCGGCTTTAAAGGGGTTTTCCAATCTTCAACATTTAGGATACATGAGTAGCATTTACCATAAAAGCAAGTTGTCCCTCTGGAAATGCACTATAGCCAAGCTATAGGTAAGTCTATAGGCACCATAACAAGGACCTGCATGGGTTTGTCCTAATGGGCATGTCAGGTCATACGCAGATCAAAGAGCCACTAACAAACAGTGTCTGCTTCCATGGCGGAGTGGGGTTATTCAAGTATTAGGCCCCTTTCACACGAGCGAGTTTTCCGTGCGGGTGCAATGCGTGACGTGAACGCATAGCACCCGCACTGAATCCGGACCCATTCATTTCAATGGGTCTGAGTACATGAGCGTTTTTTTTCACGCATCACTTCTGCATTGCGTGAAAATCGCAGCATGTTCTATATTCTGCGTTTTTCACGCAGCCCTGGCACCATAGAAGTGAATGGGGCTTCAGTAAAAAACGCATTGCATCTGCAAGCAAGTACGGATGCGATGCGTTTTTCACTGATGGTTGCTAGGAGATTTTGTTTGTAAACCTTCAGTTTTTTATCAAAATGCATTGCACCCGCATGGAAAAAACTGAACAACTGAACGCAATCGCAGGAAAAACTGAAGGCTTTGCCTGTGAAATCGCACAGTTTTCACTAAACGCATCCGCAACGCATCCGGACCTAATCCGGAAACGCTCGTGTGAAAAAGGCCTTACAGAGACAGCCGTTAATTCGAATGGGAGCTTTATAACAGCACATGATCAGCTGTGGTTTTTATATTAAAGAGATCACCACCCGAATCTTCCTTAGTAAACATACATTCCTCATTAAATAACCATTTTGCACAACATTGTTTTGGATTATTCCTCTATTATTGCCCCTAGAAATGTATGACTAAATTCACAACTGTGTGTTACCATTCCCTGTGTTCCTGCGCTGTCGTCCCCAAATTGTGTTAGACTGTAGAACCTCATCGGGTAACATCCAGATATGAATTTATTCCTAAATTTCAAGAAGGAATAACAGGGGAACCACACAATGCAGGTTTCGGGAACTGTTGTTTTCTGTTTCTGTTTTTTTGTTTTTATGGGGACTTCAAAGAGAGGTTCTCCTGACAGTGCAGATTTGTAGGCAAAAAATCTGCAGGAAAAACGCATAGAAATCTGCACAATTTATCGCGTTTTGGTGCATTTTTCATGCAGTTTTTGTTGCAGATTTGATGCAGATTTTCTGTAGCTCTCAATCCTCCATTGAAAAGGATGACATTTGCGCAAGAAAAACACATCAACTATTGCCGTGCTGCAGATTTCAAAAGCCGCACATCAGGTTAATTTCCAAACCTAAGTAAAAAAAAAAAAAGCAAAGTGTACGTGAGATTTGTCAAATGTCTTACACTTTGCTGTTTCAGTATTACACTGCGGTTTTTCAGCATGAAAATTCACGTGGAAAAACCGTACTTAATCGGCAAAGTGTGCAGGTACCGTAAAGGGGTTGTCTGGGATAGGATAGTCACCTAAAAGCCTTAACTCTAGCTTTAAAATACAGTGCCTTCTGTGCTCCTGAGTTTACCATATGAGCGCTGCAAGCATCTGCTGCTATTATTTGCATGTCCCGTATTTCCGACATAATATATGGGAATGATAATCAGCATAGCATTGCATTTAAGTAGCCATTTTACAGTATATCTTCAGATCTGCCGGGGTCAACAGGTTCTAATAACAGATGAAACTACCAGTAGTCTCTCTCCATCCTGCACTTTAAAATATACATTGTTTTGCTAATGTGGCCATTTACCAAGGATTTCAGTGGCTTGATAAATTAATCTTTCCCATTCTTTCCATGATGTAGCTCTCCTGAGATAGTTGTTGATAAATGCATATCTAATAAATATGCAGTCTCCAAACCACTTTGCAAAATAACTGCTGCTTCCTTCTTTAGAATTAATGGGGAGGAGGCCTGTGATTAATTCCTTGCTTTCGCGAATTCTAAAGAGGAAAGAGAAGGGAGTAAAAAATAAATAAATAAAGAAGCAAGAAAGATAATACAAGTTAGTAACGCAGTTTGGCTAAAAAAACAAAACAAACAAACAAACGAAAAAATAGTACTGCCAGCTCCGTCAGGGTGATAAGCAATCATTTTTACTTTGTTTTATTTTATTTTTCCTTGGGAGGGGGGGAAGGATTTTCTTTGTAAATTTCTCATGGCGGAAGTTTCCTAGGCAGAACGTTTTCTCCGGTTCTGCAGGAGTTAAAGCCACAACGCGCAGTAAGATATGTCTGCTGGTTGGGAATTCTCTGAAGGTAAGCCAACTCCTGCAGTGTCTAACTGCCAATAAAACCACATGTCCTATTACAAAAGCATATAAAAGCCCAGGGATGTATTGTAATTAAACAAATTGTATGGGCTAATCCTACCGAATCTTTTTTACATCCCACAAAACAAAAAGAAAAAAAATACTAAAATCCCTTAAACTTTCAACTAGATATTATATGAGGAAACAGACCAGAAACTAATATTTTTGGGATTGTATCTGCATCACCATACGATTTTTTTCCCTGCTAAGCACATTATTTCCTTCATAGCTTACCCAGAATGCATGAACATCTGTGGTGCTCGCATTTCCAACTTGCTATTCCTTTTTTTTTTTTTCTTTTTTTTTTTTCAGACGTCCTGGTTATTAGCACCAGTCATAAAAGAATGTTTTCAAAGTGAAAATGTGTATTACGTGTTTAATAAGCCCCCCCTCCCCCCACTACATTACAGAACATATGTTATCTTGACTCAAAGCAACACAGGTCCCTTCCTTACACAGTTATAGCTGGTCATAGACATAGAGATAATTTGACTATTTTGTGGCCAGTAACAATGTGTTTGTGTTGATGTTTGTCATTCCTGTGTAATATTATACCTGTATAGTAGTAATGTCGTAACACAATTATTATTTATGACCATTAAGGAATCAATGGGAGCAGTGCTACAGAGAGGAGCGCTGTCCAGTACAATGTCAATAGTGCTCCATAGCTCAGGCTCTGACTTCCAGCAACAGAGCTACACAGAACAGCTAATCGACAGGGATGTGGGGTGTCAGACCCTTGCCTGTCCGCTCCTGATGGCCTATCCTGAGGGTAGACTATCACTTAAAAAAAGCTGGACAACCCCTTTAAGGCCCCTTTCACACGGGCGAGTTTTCGGCGCGGGTGCAATGCGTGAGGAGGATGCATTGAACCCGCACTGAATCCGGACCCATTCATTTCTATGGGGCTGTGCACATGAGCGGTGATTTTCACGCATCACTTCTGCGTTGCGTGAAAATCGCAGCATGCTCTATATTGTGCGTTTTTCACGCAACGCAGGCCCCATAGAAGTGAATGGGGCTGCGGGAAAATCGCAAGCATCCGCAAGCAAGTGCGGATGCGTTGCGATTTTCCCGCATGGTTGCTTAGCAACGGGACCCGATCTTTATTTCCTCTCTTTCCCTGCATCAGCTAAGATCTAAAGGACCTGTGATGACGTCACATCACATGGTCCAATCACATGGTCCATCACCATGGTAAGATGGACCATATGATTGGACCATGTGATGTGACGTCATCACAGGTCCTTTAGTTCTTAGCTGATGCAGGGAAAGAGAGGACAGATCGCAACTACGCGATCAAGTGGCTAAGGTAAGTTAACTTTTATTATTTTTAACCCCCTCCACTTCATTTTACTAAGCATTCTTTATTAAGAATGCTATTATTTCCCCTTATAACCATGTTATAAGGGAAAATAATAAATTCTCCAGAAGACCCAAAACCGGATTTCAGTGATGAAGTCCGGCTTCGGGTCTGGGTACCAAACATGGCGATTTTTACAGACATTTGCACCCGCACGGGAAAATCGCGTATATTCCCGCAATGCACCCGCCTCTTATCCGGGCGTCAAACATGACGCCTGTGTGAAAGAGGCCTAAGTGTGTTATGTATTATATGCCATATTGACATGTACATGTGATGTCCGATCAGGGGACGTATATCGAATAGATTTTAGGAACCGGGAGATGGAAAAAGATGATTGGTCGGTCCTCTTACTTCCAATTTGGGGCACTACGCGTGCGCCGCGCAATGTACTGTGCCACCAATACGAATAGTGTGAACTACTATTCTTACCATTTTAATCTTTGTTAAGTCCCCTATCAGGGGACGTGTATTGAATTGAATCCTTGCATGAGGAGATAGAGAAAAAAGCTTGCTCTGTCCGCTACCTTCTAATATTGGGCACTGGCAATGGAATTTACCACCAATGCAACTAGTGTTAACTAAGTACTATTCCTATCAGTTTAATCTCTGTTTTGTCCCTTATCAGGGCCAGGGCCGGTGTAGTGAATAGATTTTTGGAACCAGGAGATGGAAAAAGACCCATGCTCGGTCCGTTTTGTTTCAATTTTAAGTCACTGCGCGTGCGCTGTGCAATGTACTGTGCCACCCTATATGAGTGGTGGGCAGTGGGCGCAGTACAGTCTGTGGGCCTGACACACACTGGCAGGCAACTGCAATTATATTACAGGGTAAAAATTAAATGACTTTTTTATCTGCAATGTACTGTGACACCCTATATGAGTGTTGGGCAGTGGGCACAGTACAGTCTGTGGGCCTGACACACACTGGCAGGCAACTGCAATTATATTAAAGGGTAAAAATTAAATTACTTTTTTATCTGCTAGGTACTGTGCCACCCGATATGAGTGGTGGGCACTGGCAGTGGGTACAGTACAGTCTTTGGGCCTGACACACACTGGCAGGCAATTGCAAATATATTAAAGGGTAAAAATTAAATGACTTTTTTATCTGCAAGATACTGTGCCACCCGATATGAGTGGTGGGCACTGGCAGTGGGCACAGTACAGTCTGTGGGCCTGACACACACTGGCAGGAAACTGTAATTATATTAAAGGGTAAAAATGAAATGACTTTTTTATCTGCAAGGTACTGTGCCACAATATATGCGTAGTGTGAACACAGTACAGTCTGTGGGCCTGCGGCCTCTCACACACGGGCAGGCAACTGCAATATATATATATATATATATATATATATATATATATAGAAAAAATAATGAAAGCAGACTGATGTACCAGCCCTAAAAAGGGCTTTTTGGGGTGCTGTCAGGACGCAGAGTTACATCTTTGCAGATGGCCCCTTTCACACGAGCGAGTTTTCCGCGCGGGTGCAATGTGTGACATGAACGCATAGCATCCGCACTGAATCCTGACCCATTAATTTCAATAGGTCTGTGTACATGAGCGTTTTTTTCACGCATCACTTCTGCGTTGCGTGAAAATCGCAGCATGTTCTATATTCTATGCTTTTCACACAGCCCTAGCCCCATAGAAGTAAACCTTCGGACAAGAATAGGCATCTCTATGGGGAGGGCCGGCATGGTGTGTTGCGAATCCGCAATTTGCGGATCCGCAACACACTACGGACGTGTGAATGGAGCCTAATCCAGACACGCTCGTGTGAAAGATGCCGATGAGTCTTTGAGGACTGGAGTGGACACAGAACAATGGCCTAGCTAGCGCTTTCCCTATTAATTCAGCAGCAGCAGCACTCTCCCTGCTCTAACACTGCAGCTTCAGAATGAATCTAAGAAAGATGCTGTCCTTGCTTTTTGATAGGAGGTGAGAGGGTCTGGGAGGGAGGGTATGCTGATTGGCTGGAATGTGTCTGCTGACTTTGAGGTACAGGGTCAAAGTTTGCTCAATAATGACGTATAGGCGGCGAATCGAACATCGCATATGTTCCGCATATGTTTGCCGTGGCAAACGCGAACATGCGATGTTCGCCTTGAACTGTTCGCCGGCGAATAGTTCGGGACATTTCTAATGCATTTATTTAGAACTGTTAATATACGAAGCAACATTGGAATGAGTCACAGGTCCACGTAGAGGATCACGCTAGATGGTTGGTATCAGGGGCGGAATGGGAACTTAAAGAGGCCCTGGAAAAAGTAGTCAGGTCCAAATTGATTGAAGGCAGGGCCAGGAATATCATATTGTAGTACATTATACCACCTCAACAGAGCCAAATACAACAGTCATCACAAAATACTGCCAGCAGCACAAAATACATCCCCAAAAACTTCCACTGGCTGACCATGAGGAGGGCCCAGGAGGACACCTGGGTATCGGTCCACTGAGAGATTTCCCTCTAAGGTCTATGACCAATATGCCCTTGGTTGATAGAGTGTAGGCAGCTTTGGAAGAGTTTTAGCTATTGTTAAATGCAGAGATCATAGAGAGTCAGCTACATCTGCAAGATAGTTAGCTAGTAAGTAGAGGTGAGTGGCACTCCACTTGAGTTACCAGAGAGAGTCAGAGCAGTTGTACACTGACAGCAGAGAAGGATAGCCTGGAGCAGGGGTATCCATCTTACCAGTGGTTTAATAAGAACTGACTGTGCCCCACAGCACATTTTTAAACAGACCCCCTACCCTTAGTCCCCTTATTGCAGACACCAGACCAGAAAAAAAATTACTTACCTCTTCTCCTCCTGTAGGCGCCTCTGTTCTTCATGAAGTATTGCATCTAGGCGCACTTTACTGTGACCTGATGTCGAATAGCCTACACACTATGCCCCGTCCTAAAGCTGTGCGCTGCCAGGACTTAAAGAGGACCTTTCATCACTTCTAAAGATATTAACTAACTATGCTGACATGTAGAGCGGTGCCCAGGGATCTCCCTGCACTTACTATTATCCCTGGGCGCCGCTCCGTTCTCCTGTTATAGGCTCCGGTATCTTCGGGGACTTGGTTATAGTGGGCAGAGCCTGCCCTTCATCTCCTTCTCCCAGGCTGTAGCGCAGCACAGAGCTAATAGCCTAGGAGAAGGAGATGAAGGGCAGGCTCCGCCTACTATAACCAAGTCCCCCAAGTCCCCGCCTATTATAACTTTGTGAGCACAGAGACCAGAGCCTATACCGGGAGAACGGAGCGGCGCCCAGGGATAATAGTAAGTGCAGGGAGATCCCTGGGTGCCGCTCTACATGTCAGCATCGTTGGTTAATATCTTTAGAAGTGATGAAAGGTCCTCTTTAAGTGCAGTGCAGGAACCCAGAAATGATTGCCGCTCCCTTGGTCCTGAAATGAATCCATTGGGTCCCTTCCTGAGTTTGAGCCCCTTGGCAGCCGCTTCCCCTGCTCCCATGGTAGCTACAGCCCTGAATCTTACTTTTCTTAGCCAATGTACCCATAAACATCCCAGGACAAGTAAAAAATCCAGATCATGAGTAAAAGATCAGCCAACTTGCTGCAGTAAGTATGC
This sequence comes from Bufotes viridis, assembly GCA_033119425.1. Taxonomy (NCBI): domain Eukaryota; kingdom Metazoa; phylum Chordata; class Amphibia; order Anura; family Bufonidae; genus Bufotes; species Bufotes viridis. Next base: position 90,729,468 of record CM065590.1, read on the forward strand.
CTGTATAGAGAGTGCCAAACATTTAGTGCATGGAATGTGTGGCAAGAAGACCTGTTGAGAGATGCCTGTGCATGGTATGCATTCGTGTTGCCTGTTGTGAGACTATTGTAACCTCCAACCTTGTTGCCCTAGATGAAGATGTGATCAGTAAAGCCGTTGTTCAGAGTTACATCTTTGTCTACCAGTATTCTTCTGCCATCTCTGAGTGGGAAGTCACATATACCACTCATGGGCCAAAAAAAATAAAATAATCCTTGGCCTGATTGATACCCCCCTTATAAAGCCATCCTTTCTATTTGCCCACTCTTTAGACCATACACAGAGAAATAGTTGTGGACTAGTTGGGGATTTTCTGATATGGAGTGTACATAAAAAATCTGCAACCAAATTACAGAGCAAAGATGTGAAATATTAAAAAAGGAAAAGCAAACAAAGGGGTTATCCAGGAACTGATAATAATGACTTATCCTCAGGATAGGTCACTATTATCACATTAGCGGGGGTTCGAGTCTCCCCACCGATCAGCTGCTTCAGCAAGCCGCTGCGCTCATCGGAGCTCTGGTGAGCACAGTCGACTCTTGGCAGCTTTCCAGGGATAGCGCTGTACATCATATAGTGGCAGTGCTTGGTATTGCAGTTCAGTCCCATTGACTTAAATAGGGCTGAGCTGCAGCTATGCTATGTGACTAATGTACAGTGATGTCACATGGCCTAGGAAGAGGCTGCGTTGCTCAAGGCCTCTACTAACAGCTGAGCAGCAGGGGCCCAGGGTGTCGCACCCCAGCAGATCTGATACTGATGATCTATCCTGAGAATAAGTCATAAATACCTTTATATTTACTATTTTGACTTATATTGGCTTATACTCATCTCACTGAACCCCAGCCACTACTGTTCTGTGCCTCCCGGCTGTGCTCCATTTCCCGCTGACATCCCAACATGGCAGGAAATGGCTGGGAATGCATAATGGGCCTTCAATGCAGTCATTGATTTAAATGAGTGGCATTCACAGGAATTGCAGGCATTTTTGGGCAGGAACAGGAAGTGTAATGCAGCAGGGACCCTGGCACCATTAGAACACCAGCGTCCGGAATCTGTGAGGTGAGTATAAGGTGGCCGTACAGCCAGTGCATTTTTTTACACCATTTGTATCCCACTGCAACCCATTTTATTTGCTTAGAAGATCCCTTTAAATCCTTGATAAAATCTGCAAATAACACATGTGGATTTCAAGCCATCTATATATTGGGAATATCTATTGATACTACTTGTGGCCTTGTTAAAGGGGTTATCCCACAACTAATGTAAAAAAATGAAAATCAGACATCATACAGTACATGACAATCCAAACAAAGCTATAACCAGCCCTGTATCTCACATGGATCCAGATATCTCTCCATTCATTGCTCTACTAGATTTATATCGAGGTGACAGCTCAAGGGGAGTGTCCCTTCTGCTGCAGCTCAGGAGGTGTGTTTTCTGTCACAGCTCTCTCTATCACAATTCAAGAGGCAGTTGAAGGATAAAACTGAGCATGTGCGGCCTTCTCAGTGAGCCGGGCAAAGAAATAAGAAAAACAACAAACAGCAGGTGGAGCTATACAGATACATTTTATTGAATAACTCATTGGTTATGCAAATTTTTTAATGACATGCAATTACAAAAGTATTCAGATACAGGTGCTGGTGATTTTTTGTGAGACAACCCCTTTAACATTCTTGTTCAGGTTTTATAAAAATGCAGATGTCATACCCCAAACTCATCATAGCCTCAGGCTGTTTGTAAACTTACTGGGGGATGTTTATCGCGGCTGGGGTTTGTAATGCCAGTCTCTTAGGCTGGTATTACACCAGCAGATGAGGCAGATTATTGCCAAATGCAGCAATCTCCTCCAGAGTATGGGGAGGAGCAATCGCTAATGCCATCACTCATCCTCGTACAGAATTGTTATTAACCAGCATCAAACCACCGGCAAATGATGATTTTTTTAACCTGCTTAATAATTGCGATTGCCCGATGAATGAGTGTTTGCTCGTTCATTGGGTAATCATTGTACTATTTAAACAGGCAGATTATCGCATTCCTACAAACACTTGTTAGAGATGATCTGCCCGACTATCGCTATGTCTAATACAGGGTTTAGCGATGGTGTGAGATGTGCCAAAATTATTACGAAACAGACACCTTTTAATCATTTTGGCTCATCTCGCCATGTCCATGCCCCACAACTTGAAATCTATGCCAGCTTGGAGTTGGCACAGGTTCCAGGTATTACTTGTACCAGACAACTGGCTCAAGTAATGGCAAATATGTCATCCTCTGTCAACGAAAGTGGAAAGCGTGTTGTGCAAGGAACACAATGTAGCAACTATTTGCACAAAACAGGGCTTATGCAAAAATTTGACACTTTTTGATGCCACAATTTAGGTACAGGGTGCTTGATAAATTTCTGCCATTGCATTACCTTTATATAATACAGGGCAAGTAACAGCCTTGATGTTTTCCTGGTCATGAGAGCCACATAAAGGCCACATCCAAATATAAGGGTTTTCCTCTAAGATTTAACTTAATAAATGATCAAGACTTCGGGCTCATGCGCACGAACATGTGCCGGCTGGGCCCGTACTGCGGACCACAAATTGCAGTCCCCAATGCATGGGCACTGGCTGTTAGGGCCACCTTATGCTGACGCAGCACCCATCCAAAAGAGTAGTGCATGCACCGTATCTCCCGGATTGCATTCAAGTGAATGGGTCCGCATTCATGATACAGTGTGCAAACGCCCAGTGCCCGTATATTGTGGACACGCTGTTTGCAGGTCACAGCCGGGCCCTTAGATTGTAATATTTGTTATATAACATAGTGACATCTAATATGGAAACAATTGGAGTATCCACAACTGTTGTCACTCTGCATTCCCAAAGTCCAGACTGGCAAATCGACATAAATGGGTTGCACAGGAATAGAATAACAGGGCTGTTTTCTTCTAGCAACAGCTCCACACCTGTCCATGGGTTGTGCCTGGTATTACAGCTCAGCTTTATTGAAGTGAACTGAATTGAATGGAACAGAGCTGTAATACCACACAAAACCTGATGACAGGTGTGGTGCTATTTCTTTAAATAAGCAGCCAGGTTTTCTTACCCTGGAAAAGTGATTTACCGAGAGGTCCTATAATACTGCATTAACTGTATTTGTCCTTCAGCTTCTCAAAAAGCAGGGTCACATCCAATGTGTGAGCTCCAAATTCAAAAATATTGGTTCATTCTCACACAGGTAAAAAAAAACAAAAAAACGGATCTAAGTAATTCTGGGCAGAAAAAGAAAACTCACAACTAGGCTTGCATTTACTTATTATTCTCTATTTTGTAACACATGTTGCTATTCTAATATTGCACTGTTGCTGTGAATCATTCAATGCTTTAAATGATATCAATTGCAAAGAATATGGAAATTATACACTGCATAATTAATCATGACCTGAGTATAATAATAATGGTGTCAGTAATAACTGACCATTTTCCTATCACATGCTAGAAACCATTACAAGATGGATTGAAAGCAAATTAACAGACATGTCAATGTACTTAATAGTGAGGATGTGTTTACCGTAGGAATCAGTGATGAGATCTAAGCTCCGCACACCATATGGTGCGAGGCACGAAAAACATTTGGGTACATACTAAACTGAGTTGCCAGAGGACTGGTTCACTTGTAGTTTAGAGAAATAAAAAATCTGTAAAGACTGTAAACTATCATCTCATAGCTAATTATATGATAATCATCAAAGCTAAATTTGCTACTACTACTACTAATAATGCCATTACCAATAATAATAGTAACTGGTGTTCAGTCGATTCGGTCCAACGCTTCAATTTTGATATTGTCTCCGTACAAATTTACATTTTATTGGCTCTGAGGAGCCAAACTTCACTTGACCCAAAGTCGCATGAGACTTCAGTGAATTAATTCAGTATTCATTTCTGCATCTTTAAAAACATTTAAAATTAGGAATCCGAAGTCGGGTTTTGTACCTGCTGGTACCTCTGTACCAAACCCGACTTCGGATTGCTAATTTTAAATATTTTCAAAGATGTATAAATGAATATCGACTTACTTCACTGTAGTCTCATGCGACTTTGGTAAAAATTTATTTTGCCTACACATAGGAAATACATTTTAATGCTGTACGGAGACAGGTCTCAGACAGCATTAAAACCAAAGTGTTCTAACTCGACTTCGGGTATCTGATCTGAAGCTTGATTCGCTCAAGCCTAATAATAACCACAATAATAATTTTCATAATAGTCTTCTGCAAGGATATCCTTTTTCTGGTCATTTCTTATCATCTAGGTGAATTTGATTATTTATGTGATTATTTGCTTATTTATTATAGTTTTCAATTTTCTGCTTAAATGTGTTGTCTGGCCAGGGACAACACCGATGCCCCCATTAGGCTACTTTCACACTCGCGTTTTAGCTTTCTGTTTGTGAGATCCGTTCAGGGCTCTCACAAGCAGTCCAAAATGGATCAGTTTTGCGCTAATGCATTCTAAATAGAAAAGGATCCGTTCAGAATGCATCAGTTTGCCTCTGTTCAGTCACCATTCTGCTCTGGAGGCGAACACCAAAACGCTGCCTGCAGCTTTTTGCTGTCTGCTTGACGAAACTGAGCCACAATCTGTCACAATAGAAAACGGATCTGTCTCGGCTATGTTACAGATAATAAAAATGAATTCAATCATGACGGATGCATGCGGTTGTATTATTGTAACGGATCCGTTTTTGCAGATTCATGACAGATCTGGCCAAAATGCAAGTGTGAAAGTTCCCGGCTGCTTTCATTCCCGCAGGACCAGGAAGTGGCTTGGTACCATGAACCCTGTGGTGAGTCATAGCCCTTAGCAGTCACATCTGCTTGAAGAATATGTCAATATATATATATATATATGTATTTGCCAAGAATCTAAAATGTACAAAATAAGCGTAGCATTAGCACCAAATTTTTTGGGCGTATTTCAGTACAAAAAGAAAAGTTTACATGCAGTTCACTTCTGCAGCTATATGTGGTGAAAGAGTTTAGTGGCGTATTTCAGTACAAAAAGAAAAATATATTCTCAGTTCACTTCTGCAGCTATATGTGGCAAAAGCATTTAGTGGCCTATTTCAGCTTTACTTGTATACATGTTTAATAAAACAAGTTCTGTAGACATCTATGTGGAATCAGTTGGCGACGGAGTAAAAGGAGTGCGCTTCTTCTTGGCGCTAACATCGACCTGTAAGGCTGAGTTCATACTTGAGTTATTTGGTCCGTTTTGGCCCCGTGACTGCCCAAATAAGTGAAGTGTGCAGTGAGGCTAAGATCGACGCCTGTCATCTACATGTCATACTGACACAGTATTGTTTCACTAGCAGATTCCTTATGCATGTTACGGCAAGGCATAGTGTTCTACACCACTATAAAGGCTCTTAGCGGCCAGGAAATAACCATTTTTCAATGTCATTTGCCGCGAATATATTCAGATCAAACCAAATTTTTAACGAAAAAATTGTCAAACCGGCGAATCAAATTTTGGAAACATTTGCTCATCTCTAGTTGCTATTTATATATATATATATATATATATATATATATATGTGTGTAAAAGAAAAAAAGTAGCAGCACTTCAAAAAAATGCTCGGTGCAAATCCTGTTGTCCTTGGATACGGACCTCTAAATGTAGACGATACGGAAAGGCAGCACTCCAAAGTAAGTGTAAACTGGATCCCTTTATTCCACCTCTTGCAACGTTTCAATGCTCATCAGATCTTTATCAAGCCTTGATAAAGATCACAATGAGCGATTGAAACGCTGCAAGAGGTGGAATAAAGAGATCCAGTTTACACTTACTCGAGTGCTGCCTTCTGTATAGTCTCTATACATATATGGATATATATATATATATATATATATATATATATCTATATATATATATATATATATATCTATATCTATATATATATATATATATATATATATACCCCTGATATCATTATTGATTGAAGTTGCAACTTATTTCTAAATTTATATCAGGAAAACTAAAAACCAAAAGCTATGGTTAAGAATTGCAGAATTTGCTATTTGGATTTGACGCTCACTTCAGTTCAGTGGCATTGAGTAGTAGCTTTGATGTAACTTTCTCTATGCACTGTGGGTCTAATTTACTAATACTGGGATACAGGTAGTACCACACGGTAGTCTCTCAGTGGTCTACTTTCTGCAAAGAAAAAAAAGTTGAACTTGAAAGACATCTCCTTTTAATCTATACTATGCACTTAAAGATTTAACATTTGTGAAAGCACCTACTACTACTACTACTACTACTTATTATTATTATTATTATTATAATAATAATAATAATAATAATAATAATAATAATAATAATAATAATAATAATAATAATAATAATAATAATAAGAGTAGTAACAAACCCCCTCCACTACAGCAACGGAGCTACAACCAAACACCTGATCAGCAGTGGTGCAGAGTGTTGGACTCCCACCAACCAGTTAGTGACAGGCCAGCACTGGACAATCACTTTAATTTGTAATTCTCAAATTAATTTATTTAAGTTCTATAATTGTGTAACACTTCAGCAGATCCTTCTGGATCACACCCTGCTCAAGCAAGGACTATATAAACATACAGCAGGCACGTAAATCAATCATACCTCAGACTGGCCAATGTCAAGCATGCAAATACGCAAACTAATTTTTTTTAAAAAACAATGCTTCTAAAACGTGCACTTTTACTTGTATGCATTGTGTATTCTCATGGGAAATGTACTCAGGAACTCGCAACATCTTATGGTCATTGACATAAAAACGCATACCGGATCCTCGTTCTAGTGAGTTTCAGCCTCAATGGCTCTAACCAAATTCCTTTTTACATAGACTCCATGGGCCAGATTTATCATTACTCTTGCAGTTCACTCCACTTTCAAAGAAGGCGTATGTGTATTTGAGTCAAGTCAAATTTATCATGGGCTCTTTCAGAGGTTGATAAATCTGGTGTATTTCTGGTTCCTAGTTGTATTTTGGCTTTGTCTTTGGAAAAGTCGCCATTTTAAAAAAGTGATTTTGTCAAACATAAGCATGGTCATGAGTGGAGTGAGTTTGCGCAATTTTTGCGACTTTTTGCGACTATTTAAAAGTCGCAATAATAAATCTGTCTTGCAAGTGATTTACATACGACAAAACGCCCATAAACTTGGTTTTGGAGTGAGTGGCGTAAGTCTCCAAAAAGTCGCAAAAAATTGCGCAATTTGGCTTTTTGCGCAATTTTTTGCGACTTTTCAACTCCAGAAAAGTGACTTAGGCTAATGATAAATCTGGCCCCATGTCTGTAGTTTCAAAATGTGGAATTCAATTCAATTTCTTAACTGGGTTTAAAAAAAAAAGCATTGATTGAGGTCATACATCCTTGTTACTTGTTATCTTGTTACTTCATTTTGCTCAACACTAATCCTTGTAAAAGAACATTCAGTTATGCTTGATTCACCCTCCTAGCGATTGGCCCACTGTGAAATTGCACTACAGAGTGCTTTTGTGGGGTTTTCTCTCCATGCCTCTGCACCACATAAAAATAGAATATGTTCTATTTTTTGCAGTGCGGACATATCACGGAGCCATTCAAGTTGAAGTGGCAGCCGCACGGATAGTACCCTTGCATTTGGGACTGCAAATTGCCAATGCACAGAACAGCCAAGCAAAGGCCCTGTGCATGAGGCCTTTTCCTATCGGTCTTCTTGGTTCCTGGGTACCATAGTAAATGCCATATACTGTAAATCAGGCATGCTCAACCTGCGGCCCTCCAGCTGTTGTAAAACTACAACTCCCACAATTCCCTGCTGTAGGTTGATAGCTGCAGGCTGTTCGGGCATGCTGGGAGTTGTAGTTTTGCAACAGCTGGAGGGCCGCAGGTTGAGCATGCCTGCTGTAAATGATCGGTTTTCTTTACTACAATATATTTGAATATCTAGACCTGTTTATTTCAGGACAGCTATAAGATGCTAAAGGATAAGTATAACATGCAGTGCATTCACTGACTGTCTCTTTATTAATGGGTATGTAAAAGAGGTGTTTGATGACAATTACTCTGATGAGACACTATTTAGGATGTCTCATCAGAACAACCACTGTCGATAATCTCTATTAGGATATTCGTTAACTTTGTTAATTCTAGCAAGCTGACCCATTATAAACTCAGATCTAAGTTGAAATCGCAATGTGATTAATATACCTTGAAGTAATCGCATTGCGATTTCTACTTAGCACTGCTGCTATATTCCATATTCGTTAATTCTAGCCTAATATGTAAGATAGCAGTGCTAAGTTGTAATCGCAATGCGATTAATATAACTTGAATTAATCGCATTGCGATTTCAACAGACACGGTTTACTATGGTTGCTAAAATGAAGATGGAGAATACTTAGTTATCTTTGTTTTGAGGAATATGACGAATACATTCGTCATATTCACTAATTCTACCAAGCCAACCATAGTAAACCAGGTCTAACTAGAAATCGCAATGCGATTAATTCAAGTTATATTAATCGCATTGCGATTTCAACGTAATTCTTAAATCCGACAGTACATTTTAGTATGGAGACGTTCCCATGGTGATGGGGATGCTCCATGAGTATGGTTGGCTTGGTAGAATTAGCAAATATGACAAATGTATTCGTCATATTCCTCAAAACGAAGATAATGAAGTATTCTCCATCTTAGTTTTAGCTACATATTCGTCAACTTCGCAAATTCTAGCAATCAAATAGGAAGGTTGACTATAGAGACAGCTGTGTTTAATTCGCTATGCGATTATATTATTATTATTATTTTTTTTATAAATAGAATTATAATACTTATCAAGTATTATACTTATTCTATTTATTTTTGAAAAAAGCAAAGTAATATAATCGCATAGCGAATTAAACACAGATGTCTCTATAGTCAACCTTCCTAGTTGACGAATAGGTAGCTAAAACGAAGATGGAGAATATTTCGTTATCTTCGTTTTGAGGAATATGACGAATACACTCGTCATATTCGTCATCTTTGCTATAATTCTAGATATCAAACCAATAGTAAAGTAGCCTTAAGTTAAAATCGCAATACGCGATTATTTAAAGATGCATATTATCGCGATAACTAGAATTTTGACGAATATTCGATTTCGACGAATATAGTTACATTCGCGAATTTCGTCTAAATCGAATATGGCACCTGCCGCTCATCACTATTAATGAATCCCTTTGCGACGCCAAAGGTTTGATGGGGGGAAAACTGCATCACAATCTACAACTAACAGGTGTGGAAATGTAAAGAAATTAGCAAGAAAATCCATGCGGAAATTCTGTTTGGAAACCCACCATCAAGACATCATCAGAGCCTCCCTGATTGACATCTCAATTTATTGGCCAAAGCGTAGCCTCAAACAAACCTGTCTCACTCAAGTGGACCATGCCATCCATGTAGAAGCATAATATTAGTGATGGGCGGCAGGGGCAATATTCGAATTTGTGATATTTCACGAATATTTGGCCGAATATTCATCATAAATTTTCTTGATTGCGAAAATTTGCAATGTAATATACGTGTATTGCGTGCGCAAAACAGGCGTGGGTCACTATTGCTACATTTTTCAAGCTGCTAGAAGTTTCCTGAGACTGGAGAAAATGGTTGGCACGGCAGAACATTACAATAGCTTTATATGCAGATAGAGTTCTCCGATATATTTGCGATTGTGTAAATCGTCAATTAATGATGCGCATATTTTTGCGCAATACGTGCAACTTAATATTTTTGCGGGTCTGACTACATATTAGTGATTGGTGCACTAAGTATTGTTGTGAACTTGTGACATCACAGCACTATGTCTGTAACATGTATGTATGGACAGCAGAACCTATCACACTACCTAACACCCTGCACTGGAACCAGCTACACTATATCACAATATAACCTACACTGACTATCTCCCACTAACTATCTGTATCATATATATAAGCTAACTAACTAACTAACTAACTAACTAACTAACTAACTAACTAACTAACGTAATGACACAGCAAAGGACAGAGCACAGCAATGACACTGCTGTCTCTCTCAAATCTGCAAAATACTGCATACAATGGCTGCTGGGAAGGTTCCTATATAGTAAGGGGTAGGAAACTTCCCCATTGGTTGCTAGGGATGTTGCTAAGCTCAGACAAAGACATTGCAGCCTTCTCATTGGCCCACAAGCAAGAAGCAGGGAGGGTTCAAGGGTTCACAGGAAAAAAAATCTAGAATATTCGCGAATATGTATATATATCACTATATTCAAAATCTTTGTGAATTCTCGAAGTTGCGACATTCGTGATTAAAATTCGCAATGCGAATATTCGTGGCCAACACAACATAATATGTATAGTCATTCATTCATTATTTGTTTCCCTCTTTGCTTTGTACATTTGCTGTATGCGTCAGGTAAGCTTCCAACTCAAATGTCAAACATATTCATGGGTTCTCATTCACCAGATGAAGGCCATAAGAATGTCCATTTGGCCTACGTTGGCTGATATACATCTTTCTTTTGTTGCAGACTGTGCTATTCCTTATAGAGGCATCCAGTGAAAAATATATATACTGTGCGGTACAAGTCTATTACCGTGGAAGCCTACCTCGGTATTCTTCAAAGTGTACTGTATGTGTCCAGAAATCTTCTGTCCGAAGACCTCTGTAAAATACAGAAAACTCTAGTCTTCGTTTGAGATGTAGCACTAGTAAAGCTCGCACCTATAGATGATCACACGGCCATTACTCACAGGCATAACTTTCTGCACACTGTTCTAACAAATTGCTGGCTTGTCGAAATGATCCCAGCTCTTTTGAGAAGGAGCGGCTCTGTAATTGTGAGCCCCTGTTATTCTTGGCAGGTACACATGTTTTGTGATCAGATAAACACACAGTTTAGGGCAATGAATATTAAAAAATAGCACACTCCTTTTTTCTTCTGCATTCCTGCTATGTGTGTGGTTACACCCATCCCTTCATCTGTAATTTCTTGCAGTCCTGTGCACTGCAGGAGTTTAGCTACCCTGAGATAACCTCCCAACTACAGTGCCCGGTTGTAAGGGCAGCATAAATTAAACCATACGATGCCTAGTGTTATTGAGTAGTTTTATGGATAGAACAGCTGTACATAAAATTAATTTCTACCGGAGCCCAAGGGTAAATTTAACCCTTTATCTGGAGAGAGAACACCCTAGATAACTGAATTAGGCTGTACAGGTGCTCCGATCAAAATATGATGTGTATGTGCCCTAAGAGAAGGAGTGAAAGGATGATATTACTGCAGATAACACTAGAACTAAAAGTCACACAATAAATAATACATATTATAAACACATAATATAAATAATATAGCAGAAAAAATATTAAAGAAAATAAATTCAACAGGGAATTTTGCAACTTTGTAATATACTTCTTTCTCAAATTTATGACCATTTTCATAATTTCAGTAACTGTCTAAGCTAAATTCACATCCTACTTGTCGGTTGACCATTTGATATTGGACAGCAAAACTTGGAGAAAGCAATGCAAACATTCAGTAGCTTATGTCTGCCATAAACTACCCTTAAACGGATTTTCCAGGCTCCGCATAATCATGACCTATGCTCAGTATAAGTCATTAATATCCGATCGGTGGGGGGCTGTTTCCTGCAGCTTCCAGCGCTGTAACTAGCTCTTGAATGGAGCAGGAAGTAGTCAGTACTAGTTTCGTCACCAGAGGCTGCAGAGAAGAGCTGATCGGTGGGGGTGGGGATGTCACACCCCCACCAGATCAGATATTATTGATGAGTTCAAAAGGGGCCTGGATCTATTTCTGGAGTGTAATAATATTACAGGTTACAATTAGATATGAGCGAATCAAAGCTGACAAAGTGGAATTCGATCCGAATTTCAGGAAAAATTTGATTCGTGGTAGCGAATCAAATTTTTTGCAAATTAAATAATTAGGGCCTAATTGCCGTTCAGTGGTCCATTGATATAATCTAAAGCCCTGTTTGCCGTGTATTAGTGGCAAAATAAAAATATATTCGCTGTTCAGCATTGCACTTATCTGTTGTGTTGTGTAAAAGTATAAAAAAATTAGGGCCTAATTGCCATTCAGAGGTGCAGTGAGTATATTCTAAAGCCCAGTTTGCCGTGTATTAGTGGTGAAAGAAAAAATATTTAATCTAACATCTGATTATTTCATCTAACAGTATGTCAGACAGAGAAGTGCCAGGCCCAGCACAGGGGAGTGGCAGAGGCCTAAATGTTTCTGACGCAGGCAGAGGTCGCAGCAGAGTAAGGGGCTGTGGCAGCAGGGGTCACTTTGAGAGGCCTGAGCTCCCAGTTTCAGCTAGCAGTCGTGTCGTGACCAGCAACCCAGCAGTTCTTGAATGGTTGACTCTATCTTCGACTTTGTCGCAAGTGACATCAGACACCCCCAGCCAAGAGTCAGTGGGTTTGTCAGACACAACTCTTAGTTGGCATGGCCCGGGAGCAGGCCCTGTGCCCTCACCTGTTTTCAACCTGCCTCTGTCCTTTTCTGTTCTCTCAGCGAGAGAAGTATTGTATGCTGTGGGCTCAGCTCCACTATACAGTGAGGACGAGCTACTAGAAGACAGTCAGTAGCTACTGGCAAGGAGTCAGCAGTGTGGCAGCACTGGGAGGTCGGAAGCCAAACGTTCCCAGGGTAGACCACCCGCTTCGCAGGAGCCTAACTGCCTGGGAAGTAGCGGTGCAGGGGTCCACGGAGACAGCGGCGGTAGCAGTCAATCAGTGCATAGTGTTGGGGCTAAAATCACCTACTCGTCACTGTGGCAGTTTTTTGTTAAGATGCCGGAGGAGGTCAACATGGCCATATGTAGAAGATGAAGCGTGGCCAGGGTGCCAATGTTGGCACCACGGCCCTGCGTCAACATATGCAGCGTCACCATGAAGTGCCTGGAAGAACCATGGCTCTGATGTGGTGGTCCAGGCTACCGCAGTGCATCACCCAGTGGCGCGCACCTGGTTTCAGGCAGTCAAGGCTCCATCACCTCAGCCGAAGAGAGCTGTCTATTCTTCCCATCATCTGCTGGTCCTGATGCTCCTGCTCCTCCTACTCCTCATCAGTCATTCCGTCAGCAATCGATCACCGAAGCAATTGCCAAGAGACAACAGCACAGAAGCTGTATGTTCTCCTGTTCAAGTTGCTGGTGCTGCAGTCCCTCCCTTTCCAAGTGGTGGACTCTGCACCTTTCAGAGAACTGATTGCTTGTGCCGAGCTGAGTTGGAGAGTCCCAAGCCATTATTTCTTTGCCAAAAGGTTAGTACCAGCCCTGCACACACAAAATAGTCATAGTAAGGGCTAGAGGGCTGCAAAAGGAAGCAACATGGGGGTAAGAGCAGAACAATTGCCCTGCAAACAAATGTGCATAGGGAAATGGCTTAAAATAACATAGAATATAAAAAAATTAAGAAATAATAATCTTGAACTAGGAGGCGGAAGTCCAAGTGGAATAGTAGGTTGAGGAGGCGGTGGACGTGGCGGTGTAGGTGGAAGCAGCAGTGGAGGAGGAGGCGGTAGCCAACACTTTTTTTTTTGTTTTTTTGTTCCCCCCCCCTTTATTTAGTTATTATAAATTTGGGAAGACCCGAAAACATTTGGAACTAGAAAAGAGAATGCAAAGAGAAAGTGTGCTGGAATCTAACAATGGCTGTCTATTCAGCACAAGGTATGGACAAGTCCTGTGGGATCCATGCCTGGTTTATTTTAATGAACGTGAGATTGTCCACGTTGGCTGTGGACAGGCTGCTGCGCTTGTCTGTGATCACCCCCCCTGCCGTGCTAAACACACGTTCGGACAATACACAGGCCGCAGGGCAGGCCAGCACCTCCAAGGCGTAAAAGGCAAGCTCAGGCCATGTGCCCAATTTGGAGACCCAGAAATTGAATGGGGCAGACCCATCAATCAGTACATGTAGGCGTGTGCACAAGTAATGTTCCACCATGTTGCTGAAATGCTGCCTCCTGCTAAGACATTCCATATCAGCTGGTGGTGCTGGTTGTTGAGGTGTGCTGACAAAGCTTTTCTACATTTCGCCCATGCTAACCCTCCCTTCTGAGGTGCTGGTGGTGCCCCAGCTGCGTTGGTGACTTCTTCCTCCTTCTCTGCCTTCACCTTGTGCTTCAACTTAGCCCCTGCTGTCAGGTGGATATCAGCAGCGCGTCTACCAGTGTGCGCTTACTCGCGCATCTTCTGATCATGCTCCAGTGACGGAATTAAGGACAGCACATTGTTCTTGTAGCGGGGATCCAGCAGGGTCTCCACCTAGTAATCAGCACTGGTTAGAATGTGGGCAACATGGCGGTCGTTGCACCGGCACTGCAGCATGTAGATGCTCATGTGTGCCAGGCTGCCCAGAGGCAAGCTGTCCTCTGTGGAAGGTGTATCGTCTGTGTCCTCTGTATCCCCCAGCCGTGTTCCAGTAATGGCCATGAGCGGCTTTGGGTGCCATCCTGCTGTGAACACGGTTCCTCATCATCATTATCCTCCTCATCCTCCAGAACTGTGTCCTGGCTGGACAGTTGTGTACCTGGCCTCTGTTGGTGCAGGAATCAACCCTCTGAGCCACTTGTGAATGACTGGCCTGATAAGTCCTCCTCTTCCTCCTGTGCAACATCTGGGATAGTAGTGGGATAGTAGCGCTGAGGATAGCGTCATTGGCACTGGCCATGTTGGTGGAGTACTCGAAACGGGGCAACCCGGCACACACATCCCGCATGGAGGCCCACTCATTGGTGGTGAAGTGGTGCTGTTCCGCAGAGCGACTCACCCCTGCGTGCAGCAGCTGAAACTCCAATATCGCCTGCTGCTGCTTGCACAGTCTCTCCAGCATGTGCAAGGTTGATATCCAGCTTGTGGGCACGTCGCCTATGAGGCGGTAAGTAGGAAGGCCGAAGTTACATTGTAGGCGAGCAGCAGCAGGGTGAGAATGCCGAAAGTGCGCAGAGACAGCCTGCACTTTGTGCAGCGGCTCTGACATATTGGGATTGTTTTTCAGGAACCTCTGCACCACCAAATTCAGCACATGCTCCAGGCAAGGGATGTGCATCAAACTGGCTAAGCCCAGGGCTGCTATGAGATTTAACCTGTTATCGCATACCACCAGGCCGGGCTTGAGGCTCACTGGCACCAACCACTCATCGGTCTGTTGTTCCATGCCCATCCACAGCTCCTGCGTGGTGTGGGATTTTCCCCCAAACAGATGAGTTTCAAAACAGCCTGCTGTCGCTTCCCTCTGGTTGTGCTGAAGTTGGTGGTGCAGGTGTTATGCTGACCGGATGAGAAGGTGGTAGAGGAGGAAGCGGAGTAGGAGGTGGAGGCAACGAGAAACGTCCTGTAATCCTCAGTGGCGGAAGTACATGCGCCAAATGGCTATCCGCCTAAGGTCCAGCCACCACTGCATTTACCCAGTGTGCAGTTAGGGAGCTATAACGTCCTGCCCGTGCATACTGGTCCACGTATCGGTGGTTATGTGGACCTTGCCACAGATGGCGTTGCTCAGTGCACACCTGATTTTGTCTGCCACTTGGTTGTTCAGGGCAGGGATGGCTCATCTGGAAAAGTAGTGGAGGCTGGGAACCACATACTGTGGGATAGCCACCGCCATAAGGTTTTTAAAAGTCTCCTTCTTAACCAGACGGAATGACAGCATTTCAAAGGCCAGGAATTTTGAAATGCTGGCATTCAGAGCCAGGGATCGCTGGTGGGTAGGGGGGTACTTCCTCATTCTCTCGAGTTTTTGGTGGATGAATAGCTGAAGGCTTCCATGGGGCAGTGTGGACATGCTCGGTGACGGTGGTGGAAATGGAGGTGTTGCTGCCACATCCTCTGTTTGCGGGGTGGCAGGTGCCACTGTCACTCCAGAGGGGGAGGAAGAGGCCGAGACTGCAGCAGAAGAGGGAGCAGGAGGAGCCTGAGATCTTTTGTGGTTTTTGAGGTGTGTACTCCCCTGCAGCTCGTGTTTTGCATTTAGATGCCTGGTTATGCAGGGTGTGCTCAGGTTTAGAACATTTATGCCTCGCTTCAGGCTCTGATTGCACAGCGTGCAAACCACTCGCTTCTAGTCCTCAGCACATTGTCTGAAGAACTGCCACTCCAGGGAACTCCTTGGAGCTGGCTTTGGTGTGCTCAGTCCCTGGGTGTGGGCACTGGGTGACCAACACCTTTTCCTCCGAACTGCACACGTCACTTGCATGACCTTGATTCCATGTGGGGTCTAGGACCTCATCATCCTCCATTTCATCTTCCACCCACTCCTCACCACTGCCCTCTTTGCCGGTCTGAACACTGCAGAAAGCCACAGCAGTTGGCACCTGTGTTTATTCATCAGAGACGTCCTGCCTTGGTCCTCCCATGTCCACATCCTAAAACATAAGTGGTTGGGCATCAGTGCACTTAATCTCTTCCACTTCTGGGGCAGGGCTAGGTGGATGGCCGACGGAAACCCTGCCAGCAGAGTCATCAAAAAGCATAAGAGACTGCTGCATGACTTGGGGCTCAGACTGCTTGGCTGATTTGCAAAGGGGTGAGGTGAAAGACAGATGTCCATGGGCTGCAGGTGCCAACTCTGCGTTTTCAAGAGGAGACCGGGTGGGGGACAATGTGAAGGAACTGGAGGCACTCTCAGCCACCCAATCTACTACCGCCTCTACTTGTTCTGGCCTCACCATTCGTACACCGATATTCGGCCTACAAAATAATGCTGAACATTCGGTGGCCTACATGCACCTCAGGAAGGTGTTTCCTTTGGACGTGTAGCTGGTACAGATCGACCACATCCACGTCCTCTCCCTGCAACAGGAGCTCCACCAACACCAGCAGTACCACAACCATTGTCACTTCCCTTATTTGTTGCTCTCCTCTATACTTTGAGGTCACCCACCAAAGTAACTGATGGATTAACTAGATTTATTTCCATGTCATGTATGCAGTGCTGGTGTACCTCACACAAACAATTGGTATATGTCACCCACCAAACTAACAGATGGATTAACTAGATTTATTTCCCTGTCACGTATGCAGTGCAAGTGTACCTCACACAAACAATTGGTATATGTCACCCACCGATGTAACAGAGGGATTAATTAGATTTATTTCCCTGTCACGTGTGTAGGTGTACCCCGCTCAAACAATGGGTATATGTCACCCACCGAACTAACAGACAGATTAACTATTAAATTTCTGTGTCGGGGGTGCCAAGATGGTGCATTGTACCCACAAAACATCCCTATAGGTCACCCACAAAATTAACAGCCAGATTATTTAATATATTTCTTTGTCAGGGGTGCAATGCTGGTGTATTGCACCCACAAAAAAATCACTATAGGTCACCCCAGTATAAGTAGCCAGATAAGATTCCTAACACTTTCCCTCACTTCAGCTGTCTGCTTCCTGTCCCTGCAATACTCAGAGCTGATGGGAGCTGCTACACGTGATCCAGTTTTTATTAAGGCTGGGTCACATGATGCATGGGCCAATCACAGCCATGCCATTACTAGGCATGGCTGTGATGGCTTCTAAGTGCCCACAGCTTAAAAGCTTATTGATTGGCTGCACTGCAGCATTTCAAAAAGCTTTATTAAATGCCCGAACACCGAACTCAAACCCAAACTTTTCCTGAAAAGTTCGGGTTTGGGTCCAGGTACCCAAACTCGCAAAGTTCGGTACGGACCTGAACTTTATAGCTCTGGTTCGCTCAACACTAATTACTGACCCAATGCTGACCGAGTGAAGGCGGGTTCTTAACAGACAGTTTCCTTTTTTGGGGGGTTATTGTTCTGACAGATCACAGGAAGGGCAAAATAATCTGTGACGTCAACACAAACTTACTGCCGACACCCACTCCCTTCTGTTGGGGGGCTCCACTTGTTGCTGATGTGGAATCAGCTAACAACGGTGTAAAAAGAGTGCGCTTCTTCTTGGCGCTAACATCGACCTGTAAGGCTGAGTTCATACTTGAGTTATTTGGTCAGTTTTGGCCCCGTGACTGCCCAAATAAATTAAGTGTGCAGTGATTCTAAGAGTGACGCCTGTCATCTGTATTATTTCACTACCAAAGCAGACTCCCTATGCGTGTTACTGCAAGGCAAGGTGTTCTACACCACTATAAAGGCTCTCAGCAGCCATGAAATAGCATTTTTTTTAACGTAATTTGCTGTGAAAAAATGTAATCGGACTGAACCGAAAAATTTGCTCATCTCTATTTACCATCAGTATCCGAGTGTGGGCACAGTTATTATGCCAATGCAATCAACAGAACACCTATGCATGTTGACTAGTGTTGAGCAAATCGAGGTTCACAAAGTGGACTTCGATCTAAATTTCAGGAAAAACTTGATTTGCCTCATACTTTGTGGTAGCAAATCGATTTTCCTTGAAATGGTGGTAAATTGTTTTTTTAAAAATTATTCTTACCACATCCATTTGAGCGTGAAGAGGCTGCTGAGCCCGTCTTGCTTGAAGATCCCACACGAAATTTCATGCGCGGTGATTTGTGATCAGTTGCGGTGCGAGACTTTGCACTAAATCTTCAAGCGAGATAGCCACTGCGGCCTCTTCGCGATCAAATGGATGAAATAAGTACAATTTATATATTTTTTTTTATTAGCAACCGCTAAAATGCTTTCATATTGATCTCAGATGCCACAGTGAACGCGGCATCTGAAGATTTCAAAGATGGGGGGCAACACAATAGCTTTTTATGTGCATTGTACCTGCCACTTAAAAAATAATGCACTTTGTGACGAAGGGAATATTTTGTATAATTCGGTGAAGCAGCCGAATAGAATATTTAAGAACTTCGCTCATCTATAATGTTGACATGTGGAAAGATGCCCAAACTGGCTAATAAACAGCATAAGTGCTCAAGCACACAAAGTATTTTATTTCCATGTCCGGCCATTTTTTGTGGACCATGTGCCTTAACCATTAACTTCATTGGGGCCGCAAAAAAAGGGAAATGACTCTGTGTGCATTCCGTTTCCGTACGTCCGTATATCTGTTCCACAAAAAAAGGAACATGCTCTATTATTGTCCACATTACGGACAAGGATAGGACTGTTCTATTAGGGGCCAGCTGTCCTGTTCCGCAAAATACGGAATGCACGCGGACGTCATCCGTATTTTCTGCGGATCCGTGTTTTGCGGACCGCAAAGTACATATGGTCGTGTGCATGAGCCCTAAAGGAAACACATCACATATTATATTGTAATGTTGCATTTAGGAGCAGGTCAGTATTGGGCAGAAAACTCACGCACTTAGTATTGTCATTCTAGCCGCCTTGCACTGTTATGTTACCCACACAATATCCGTTATTTCTAGCATTCTAAAAACAAATACAAGACACTCTTTTACTGCTCCCATTCCCAAGATATTTTCTCAAATGATCCTAGAGCTTTTGCCTTTACAACCTTGCCAGATAGGCCGTACATTTTATTATCCACCATGTAGAAAAGGGATTTCCAGCGTCTGCTTTAAATCTGGCGTGATTTCCATTTATATCCCATTGTTCACAATTTGAGGCATTTTCCTTGAACAAGATGGGAAACAGTATTTGGGTATCTCTGCTCAGCTGGTCATTACATTGCAGCAACGACAATTGTATACCACACTCAGTACAGTTTCTGTGGTGCTTTATGGCAGAATATCACATTTTCTATACCTAATTGCACCCCAGATTCTTAGATTACAATTTATATAATGGTATAATACACTGAAAAATCCTTTACTTTGCAGTTTGTACAAATCAGTGAACCTTAAATGTCAGAAAGTACATAGAAAGTTTCATAGAAAGTCGATGCCAGGAAACAACAACATACAAATGAATAATTCTTCGGAAATTCCAGGCACTTGCAGCTTTGAGCGAAAGCTATGATGGATATCTCTTATGTACCGTAATTTAAGTGCATTAGTAAAATGAATTATGTGGAAATACTGATTTCAGGATTTTGAGGAGTATGTATTCATCTACTACCCTTGCAAGCCTCATTAGGCATGGAGTTCCTAAAGACATTGAGGGTCATTTACAATGCCTTGCAAGTTTTTGACTTTTTAAATGCCATTGCACCTAAATGATTTTTGTACACTGCTCCAGCCGGAGTGGTGGGGTAGGGGAGTACATTTAATTCTAGGTGCATGGACAGCTGACAGATAATTTATTATGGGGTTGTGTACCTTGTCATAAATTTAGTGCATCCTCCGGCGGTGCAGGGGATATCAAGGACCAGAGTAAAACTTTGGTTTTGATTATTGACCCCATTGTCCTATCTTCGCAATCAACATCATAGAGGGGCTCTCCTACTAAGACACCCCTCTTGAAGTCAGAGCAGAGAGCTGCTGGACAGAGTTCAGTTTTGGTTCAATTTTCCTTGACACTATCAGCTAACCATTAACCACTGAGTGAATAGGTTGAAAAAACCAGATCCATGATGGCCAGTTACTCATTGCAGTGTTTTCAATCCAAAAATCCCAGTCAGGGTAGGCCAGGAAGGCTATTAATATACAACTCTGTCCATTGAGTAGTGGACAACAATGGGAGCAGCACTGCAGTATTGTGTAGTGGACGAAGTTGTGTAGCTCTGCCCAAACTGGAGCTACTCAGGAACAGCTGATCAGCAGTGGTGCAATGTCCTGGACCTCCACCTATCAAATATCATGAGGACAGGCCATCAATAGTAAAGTCCTGGAAGTCCCCTTTAAGCATAGTCCTACCACTCCACTTACCTAGTAGTGAGCCCTATTGGCAAATACAATGTGCTGCATCTGCCAATCAATGCATTTTTGGAGTCAACAACTTCTATTCTGGATGTTACTGTCCACAGTATGTATGTGAGAAGTGCCTTTTAAATCTCCATGACTACCTCTAATTGTATATTGATGTTGATTTGTGTTACATTGTGGTTTTTTCCACACAAAAGGTAATAATATATTTGCATTAAAAAAAAGAATTCCAGTCACTTTAATGTACAATTTTCCTCTCCTTGAAGAATATATGTAAAAATTTACCTAAATCATATTCTAATATAAATTCTCTACAGATTAAAAGAAAGGAAACCATTTGGCCACTTGATCATTTATTGGGATTTTGCTGGACTTTGAAATCAATGGCCTGTGTAGTTTGGATGATCCATGCATATCAGATCAGTGGGGGGTATGGTTCTGGACACCCTCATTGATCAGCTGATTGAAGGGGTTTCGACACCACATCCCCTTCATTGTTTACCAGGCACAGTTTCTTACAATTTGTAATGATATTGTCACTTGAATGAGACTAAGCTCAAGTACCAGGCAGATCCATCACAGAATGTATGGAGCTGTGCCTTGTAAACAATGAAAGGGACATGGCGCCCACAGGAGTTCTGCAGTACCTTCAATCACAAGGTGAGTGGGGATAAAATGAGTCGTACCCATGCCAATCTGATGGCCTAAGGATTATCATTATCAAGTCCAGAAAACCCTTTAAGCACATTTTATTGATATGCATTGTAAAAAGAAAAAAAGAAAAGAAAAGAGGATAGTATCAAATAGCCAACTGTGCTGCTAAGTGAGAAATTGAATGCATCTCTTTTAGCAGGGGCTGGTTTTACAAGATGGGAAATATTACAGATGTTGCTTGCAAAGCTTTCCGTTAGCTGTTGAAACATCTGGTTGGATAGCATCTCCGGCGACTCTATTCTCCTTACACTGATTGAATTTTACTTTTACTTTCTCCTGCAGATGTTGCGCTTCAGAATGGGAAATGAAGCTATATTTATGCTTTCAGTTGGAATTACATGAGCAATGTATACACACTGTGGATGTGTCTAAATCTGTCCTATGTCAGCAGACTTGTGGGAAACCATACTCATAGGCGAAGGAATGAAAGCATAAAGCTGTACACATTACTGATGCTAGACTTACCTGAACATAATTCTGGGTGATGCATGCTGCAAAGCTAATTGGTAAATTACGGGAAGGTTCCAACCCTGACAGTATGACGACCATTGAAAACTGATGGTGGCCCTAGAAATAGCCAACTACTGTACATGGATTTTATTTCATTACAACTTAAGGCCCCATTAACAAAACAGAATTTTGGTCCGCATCCAATCCACATTTTTGCAGCTTGGATGCAGACCCATTCATTTCAATAGGTCTGCAAAAAATGTGGACAGCACACAGTGTGCTGTCCACATATGTATGTCCGTTCTGTATGTCCTATCAAAAAAATGATAGGACATGCCCTATTTTTGTCCATTTTGCAGACAAGAATAGGCATTGCTACAATGAATCCGCAAAAAAAAAATGGATGGAACACAGACTTTACATGGACGTCATACGTATTTTTATTTGGATCCTCATTTTGCGAAAAAGAGATTTTGCGGTTGAATTGTCTTTCTCTATACTATACCACCGAACAAAACCAACGGCACTTCTACATACAGGAGGCTATATACATATTATGCCTAATATTTCCTGTGGAGGTATAGAGGATGAATGGCTACCAAACAATTCCTATACTGCTCTTTATGGGTGTGATGTCTGAGCTATAGCTTTGGAGTAGAATTCAGTTATATTCTGTGTTTATGTTTTCCACTTTACTTAGTGTTATTTTTGGCCCCTAGTGGCCATTGTTATCGTTGGTTTTATGAAGTTATATATGCTGTAATTTCCATTTTATTTATCCTGTAACTTCTCTTCTTCTGTGAGCTTATATCATACGTCCTATAATCTTACCTGTTTGGCAGAGATTAGGGATGAGCGAATCGACTTCGGATGAAACATCCGAAGTCGATTCGCATAAAACTTAGTTTCAATACTATACAGAGAGAGCGCTCTGTACAGTATTAGAATGTATTGGCTCCAATGAGCCGAAGTTATTACACTGTAAAAAACCATTTCCTGAACTCAGGTTCGGTTCCAAGATGTTTCATCCGAAGCCGATTCGCTCATCCCTAGCAGAGATGCATCCCAGACCTGAAAAAGGGATTTTCCTTTGACCTCTATTATAATTTCTCAAGGTACCTTACAATATAAGGTATTGTACAAGGTACAATATAATGCCTAATGGCATATCTATTGCATCTCCCTCACTAGAATTCTACATGCAATTGGTGTCGCTATGAGAATGATTATAGCGAGTTCACTGTCTTCCATTGTTTGTATAAGACATTGCCACTCACACTCATCAGAGACATCTCTAGTTCACATAGGTGGTAACATAATGGGGAATATAAAGTACCTAACCTGTCAAATTTATGACTCTCTTAGATCTGCCAGCAGTAATCTATCAACGAACAACAGCAGCAATCTACAGCTAACAATCCTAGACTATATATAGGCTATGCCACCTATGCAGTCTCTGCAGCTCCACAGGAGCCATGTAGGCAGTGGGTTAGTGCCTACCTTATGGGGGATGTCCAGGAGCTAAAATTATAACTGTACCTTTTGTCACATTTTTACCTTCCTGTGCTAACTTGATTCTGCAAGCATTTGCCCATGTTTCCATGCTGAACTTCAGGAATCGGGGCATTTCAATGAAAGAGCAACTACACTTCCTATAGTGTAGTGTGTTGCTATATCAGCTCCAACAGTATTTGCCCAGTACAGCTCTCACTCGGCCCATTAGAACTTGCATCCTCTGCTGTTTCCTCCAAGTAAACCTTTCCCCTTTCACAAGACCATCCCCTACATCCTTCAGCCTCAAAGTCTTTCACTCCACCTCCTGGCCTAATGTACTATCACTAATAAGTGGTTCATGACATCATGCCCAGAAGCCAAATCTGTTACAGAGGATGATGGTCATCATGGACGTGTAAGAATATATGTGTAAAAAAGATATACTGAAGGTAGGACCACATGACGGGCGCTTTGATTGTGAGAATTATATGCTCTCTAAGAAATAAGTACATTGCAAATGATATTTCATGATGTTGAAAAGCTGCAATGCAACACTGCAAATTTTGGTCACCATGTAGCTCCAGCTTATGGATGAGTTTTCACAAAAAGAGATCACACCACAGCTGAGATGCTGGAAACCGCAACAGCATTTGGTTTACCACAAATCATCATATTTTTTAACTATTTGCAAATATCCAAACAGCAAAACTCCTGTTTCCCTTCAATACTGTGTGACTATTACCAAACAATTTGAAAATCATGCCAATTTGTGGTAAAACCTCATGTTGAAGAAATTGTCAGCCTCATCTCAGCCATACAGTGGTTATTATGTCACCCTAAAAAAAATTGCAAGAGAGCAATGAGAAAGGTGCTCTGGCTGATGCCTCATTCTCTGCAAATCAGCTGGAAAGAAACAAGTGCACATATTTTATTATTCCGCCTCTTGGTAGCTCAGCTCCATATCTATTTTATTATGTGTTTGTTATGAGGAACATGGTGTAAAGTTAAGTACTTATTAGGGATGAGCAAATCAACTTCGGATAAAACATCCAAAGTCGATTCGCATAAAACTAGAATTAGAATTAGAATGTATTGGCAAAGAAATATCTTCGGCTCATCGGAGCCAATACATTCTAATACTGTATGGCGCTCCTGCTCCGTACAGTATTAGAACAAAGTTTTATGCGAATCAACTTCGGAAGCTTTATCCAAAGTCGATTTGCTCTAGTACTTATGCATATTGTTTTTTTTCTATTTTATGAAGCTTCCTTAAACTTAATCTACCTAACCTTTAAGCTTACTCCAGACAAAGCTAAACCCAAGATCTTTCTTACTATGTGCTTGATACGTTTGTAGAATATTTTCAAATGTAGCTTTATTTTTTAATAAAACTTTTTCACGCTCAAATGTATGAGGTGAGTATCTTTCTTTTTTTTTACCGCCTCTTTACAGAAAATTGGTTACCACGAAGCATGAGGAAATCAGGCTTGACAGCAAATCAGATTTTCCCTGAAATTTGGATTGAAGTCCACTTTGGATTCTTCGATTTGCTTAACCCTACCTATAATATTTCCTAAGATAAAAAATATTTGACCTTTTTATTGAACACTCAGTATATAAATGCATATATGATAATGTGCATATAGTGGCATAATGCACTGTTTCTTTTAATGTGTTAGACATTTGCTTTTAAGAAATAAGCATCTATCATGCAATATTCACATATGTAGTTAAGTAATTGCTTTGGTGCAGAGAGAGCCAGAGGCCTATCAGGATATAGGTCCTGACCTGCAAAGCAATAACCTGTCTGTAATACGACCCAATGCCAGGTGTGTGCATGGAGGCTATGGGGCTGACATAGCAGATTCGGCCTGCAGCACTTTCTGAGCTAAATTTGTATTTTAACTGTTTCACCTATTGTTAACATTGTTAATTAAGTATGTGGCAAAATGAACACAACCATATGATAGTTACTGCCATTCAGCAAATAACCTAATCTAAACACTGAAACGGTTGTCCAAGATAATTAAAAACCTAGGACAAGCTCCCAAATGCTGTGAAATAGAAAATTATGGTATGCTTATCCTTTTCTCTGGTGCCGTTCTCTGCGCCGTGGTCCAGTTCTTCTGACAGACCACAGTGGTGACCTGCAGGTATAAAACACGTGACCACTGCAGCCAATTATTGTCCTTAGTGGCAGGGGCGTAGCTATAGGCTCATGGGCCCTGGTGCAAGAGTTCAGTTTGGGCCCCCCCTACCCTCAATACCATTTCATAACACCACCAGACCCATGTACGCCTAATGGCAGAACTAAAATCTCACAGAGAAAATACATTTTGATCCAATAAATGCATAATAATAAGGATGCCATTTAAAAGTAGTAAATGTCATAAAGCTAAACTAACAGGAATGTGCTCCACACCCGGTGAAATGTACCACAATGTGGTGTCTGAAGAATTTTTTCACTGCACATTTATCAAATTTATTTTGCCTGATTTTAATTGCTAATATATTTACAAATTAAATTCAGGGCGAAATTTGATAGATGTGCAGTAAAAAAATTCTTCAGACAGCACATGGTGTGCAATAATGCTGAACTGACCCATCAACCGGCTATATACGGACGGACTAGTAATATCGTATATAGCCGGTGTATGGGTCAGTCCAGCATTATTGCACACAAGGCTCACAGTCACTGCCTACCCCAGGGCCAGTGCCCGTGCCTGGTGCAGGCGCACACACTGCCTGCCTGTGGCCTGCCCCCTGGCACACACACACTGTCATTAATTTAAGTGCCCAGCGCCAGTCAGCAACAGACAGTGGGCATCACGCTGGGGGCCTGGGCCGCTGCCTGCAGCCTGCCCCTGGCAGGCTGGCACAGTGGCATGCACCCACACTTGCTTGCAGTGCACTGCTTCTCCTGGCTCACAGTAACAGCAGTCACTGCCTGGCCTGCCAAGGCCAGGGGCCAGTGCCCCTGCCTGGTGCAGGCCCACACACTGCCTGCCTGTGGCCTGCCCCTTGGGCCTGGCACACACACAGTAAGTAGTGTGCCCAGTAACCACTTCAGCCACAGAGACAGATTCCCACAGACGTCAGAGTCCCAGACTCCCACTGTCCCACTCACTCCATGATCCCATCCCATTCCCATCCCATCATCAAGCTGGGCCCTGGGCTGGGCTCTGCGCTGCCGCCGCCTGCCGCTCAGAGACTAGCCAAAACTCGCCGCCAGCCACCACACGTCCGCACTGCCACCTGCTTCTGAGTGTCTGACTGGGAGCCGGAGATGCGCGGAAACCACGCCTCCGGCTCCTCCTCACTCAATGTCTGCCTCCGCGGCCGCCCCCTCTGGCACGTGAGCTGCCTACAGCTTGCGCTGCGCCATGCACACTGCGCCCTATTAGATCACAACTTAGTGGCCTGGATTTTGAATAGGAGGCGGTGGAGGGGCCCGTGGGCCCCCCTGGCTCAGGGGCCCGGTCGCAATCGTGACCGCTGCGACCCCTGTAGCTACGCCACTGCTTAGTGGTCTATTTGTATGTCGCTGCTGCAGTCTGTAAGGCTACGTTCCCAGTAGCGTTATGAAATCCAACAGGCTGGTCCAGCAGAGAACTGCCTGCCATATCTGGCATTGATGGACACTGCTGGGCACCTCCAGTTCCCAATTGACTATAATGGGATCCAACAGTGATCTGGCCAGATTCCAGCATAAATTACGTCTTTTGACAGGACAAATACCGCTACATGCAGCAGTTTTTGTCAGTCTGACAGCCATTATTTATGCTGGAACAGGCTACCGGGACAGGCATGGTGCTAATGTGAACCTAGCATAAACAAGCAGAGATAGGAGGACTGGCAGCACAGAGATTGGCACTAGAGAAAGGTAAATATACCCTCATTTTTTTACAGAATTTTACAGCATTTGGGGCATGTTTGATATTTTTAATTACATTGGAGACGTCTTAAAAGTGAATCTGCATTTTTTACCATAGCGTCATTAGAATAAATGATGTGCCAATCAGTGGCATAACTAGAACTTACTGTGCCCCACAGCAAATTCTTGAATGACTCTCCCCCCCCCCCCCACTTCAGTAACTTATTTTCAACCACCGACTCCTGGGCAACCCCTAGTCCTGTGGCTAGTCAAGTATGCTCTCTCAGATGAGGCCGGACAACTGCTCAGTATGCTGGGGAGGCCTGACAATAAAATCTTCAGCCCCCAAAGTACCCTTGGTTCCTCTATAGCTATGCCCCTGGTGCCAATAGATCTCTTAACATATATTTACATAGTCCAAACTCGCTTTTTCCCAATACAAAGCTTCAAATCCTTTGCAGCAACTATGAGAGGGAATGTGACAACTGTATGCATTTAAGGAGGAACTAAAAAAAAAATGAATACCTCACAAAGTCCTCATTCCCTTGCCAATCTCTACTTCCTGGTCCCTCTTGACATGGAAATGTGACCTCTTAGCCAATCACTGGCTGAGGAGGTCACTACTGTGGCCAGTAACAGGCTGAATGGTGTCGAGAGAGACCAGGAAATAGAGACCAGTGAAAACTTAGGAAGCATTGGAGCCACAGGGATCACTTTTTTTTTTTTATGCTATTCTGATACTCTTTATGTGTGGTAAAGTATATAACATAAAAATGCATCCTCAGCAATATTTTGTTAAGGTAATTCCAAATCCCTGTATGCTTTTTTTTTATCCAAATTCATTCTTAAACATATAACTTTTGTTTTATATGAAAAGCTTAATCTTCCAAAAAAAGACATTTTACACTGCTGAAGCAATTTAAACCACACACATTTTTGCACTGAAAGACAAGTAATTAGTAAATTTTTGGATGCTTTCAATTTTTTTATTTTTTATTTGTCTTCACAGCACTTAAAAATCTCAGTGTGAATTTGAATCCATTTTAGGCCAAGCCAGGAATGAATCCTAACAAACAAAAAGTAGAATGAAAAGATTTGGCTAAATAAGGACCTATTGAGCTGTCATGTTCGGAGAATAGAGATGAGAGATTCAATTTAAAACTAATCAGATTTGATTCAAATTAAGTAAAAATTAGAGGTGGATCTGAATTTTAGTGATTTGATTTTGGGCAAATTAAGGTGAGAGGGAGATAGAAATAATAAATTAGGTAACAAAATAAAAATTAAAAAGTGATAGACGAGAGAAAAAAATTTGTCCTAGGAGACCTCAAAGTGCCTTACATAATTTTTCAGGCTGATTGGATCACTTTCGATTCAGGTACAATCAATTTAGACCCAAACCGATTTGATTCACTGATTCGGCCAAATAAAACCTGAATTGAATTTTGAGTGATTCAATCACAAGCACAATAGAACCAACAAAACTCTGGTACGTTGTGCCAATTCAAATTGATGAACAACCATGTGATGCATGGTCAGTCTATGCCATGGTTCTCCTCTCTGGTTAAAAGTAGAGGTCAAGCAGGAGATGTTCTCCTAAGACACATAGTATTAATGGGATAACTCTTTTAAACTCTAATCTACCAATTTGACAAAACCTCTAGTGTCTTTGCCCAACAATCTATTGAATGTGCCTGTTTATGGGGAAGTTTCTTGGTGTATTTACTTACAAACACCACAAAACCCTATGTGATTGGGCCAGTTTAAAACCAAATCGAAAACACACATAAAGGCCGCTTTGAAACACAGCATTTTGTGTAACATCTTTTTCGAGTAGCTAATTTACTGTAGCTTCAATTCAGTTCAAACCTTGAAGTAAAATATGAAAATTTCTACATGCCGTGTATTTGGTTTGTGTCATTTTAGTGGCATGTTTTAGTTCAAAAAGTTCTAGGTATGGTGTTTTTCTTGGTGTTTTTGCCAAAGACTTCTCAAAATGCCACGAAAAAAGATAGGTACAAAATGTCACCAAACAAAATAAAAAGGCATGCAAAGAAAGGTTGCTACAAAAATAAAATTCTGTATAAACAATCTGACATTTATTTTTTGACCTACAATCATTTGAAATTTTGAATACTACTTTAGAACACAAAAAGATGATAGCGAAAGATGTGAAAAAGCAGCACCCTTTACCCAAACATCATATACTGCTACATTTATAGAATGATGATGATTGAATACAAGTATAAGTGCGCTGTTCATGGAAATGCCCTGCTGGGAATACAAAGTAATGTTTTGTTTTTTGTTTTTTCCATTAGCCTTCCAGTTCCTCAAACTTCTTGAAGTTCTGTTCCTAGGTGTGAGCCCATTCCCTAAATTGTAAGTTGAGCCTTTCTCTGAGAATTGCTACTTGAGAAAAGAGAACCACGTCTAAAAGGAGCAGATTGAAGCTGAAGATAGTGAATGAATAAAATCTGCTAAAAGACTTTATGAGCTGTCAGGAGACTGCACCATTAGACTATAGTTTATGCCTCGTTTTGGTAAACTAACGGGATTAGAATTAGAGCAGAGAGTTAATTGCTCCGCGCGTAGATTTCTGGCAATAAAACAAATAACTGTATCGCCAAGAGGCCAGTTAGTCCATCTCCCCCCTACCTTTTGTGCATAGTAGAGTTTACAAACATGAGAAGTCAAAAGTGAATGCTTCGGCAACTAATAAATGATAGATAAATGCTCTCGGAGACGTACTTTGATGCTTTGACACACAGATCCTCATCCCGAACAAGATGTTTTGCTTATTCCCCGAAGACACACTATGGCTTTTAGAGAGCGAGCCTTTTAATGTGTGATAGCTAGCAGAGAATATTCTAAATATAGGATCTGCTGGAATTACAGAACAGCTGTCCAGTTAACCTCTGTAAATTCATCTTTTCCTCCCTCGGAACAGTTGTGGAATGCAGCTGCGCGTTGATTTTTCATCTCTTCCCTACATCTGGCTACGTTCATATTCGCTATTGAAATATTAAGTTTTAATGTACACCCCCCCCCCCCTACTTCCTTATACTACTGCAAGGGATTTAAAAGCTTTGGGCATAGGCCCAAATGCCAGCAAAGAAATCTGTGTTTGCCACTCTCCAAAAACCACTGCATATCCTCTTTATACCACATCAGTTTGGGAAGTAAATCTCTTTCATGTGGAGGCTTCAGACAAGCTGCTGCGGTTTCAATTCAGCTATTTCAGCTTCCAGTACAGCACAGTTCTAAACTGATGTTATCAGACAGCAGGAAACAACCCTGTTATGTGTTCCTGGTCAGGACAGACAAGCAACAATTGATGCCATGTAGCAGGGCTTGGGTTTGTAGCTAATAACATTCTGGTACTAATAACTTAGGGACGCTTTGGTTTTGAAGGTCAGGTTGCAGGTTGTAGAGCAGGCCCTTTCATGCATGATGGGCAGGCAGCACAACATACGCTTCTGGCAGCTAACATCAGCCCTGCAAGAACGAGATTTCCAATTAACACGTCACTCTTTAGCAATTACTCAAACTCACGGTCAATGAAACATAAAGACATAAGAAAACCGCACAGAATTAAAGCTATTAAATTAGTTTATGGATACGGCTTTATTTAAATTTTTCTTTTTTTCTTTTTTTCTCATGTTTGCATCAACATCCTTTAAAATAATCATTAAAGGTATAAACATAGCTGAAATTGTATTAAGTATTTACAGTATTTTTCGCTTTATAAGACGCACCTGATGATAAGACGCAACTAGGTTTTTGAGGAGGAAAATAAGAAATAAAATATTTTTAACCAAAAGGTGTGCTTTTGGTAGGTTTTGAACTAATGGTAGATCTGTGGATGACACTATTATTGGGGATCTGTGGATGTCACTGTTATGGTGGATCTGTGGATGATGCACTGTTATGGGGGATCTGTGGATAACACACTGTTATCAGGGATCTGTGGATGACGCACAGTTATGGGGGATCTGTGGATGACACTATTATTGGGGATCTGCGGATGGCACTGTTATGGGGGATCTGTGGATGATGCACTGTTATGGGGGATCTGTGGATGACGCACTACTATGGGGGGATCTGTGGATGATGCACTGTTATGAGGGATCTGTGGATGATGCACTGTTATGGTGGGATCTGTGGATGTTGCACTGTTATGGGGGATCTGTGGATGACACTGATGGGGGATCTGTGGACGACACTGATGGGGGATCTGTGGACTACACTAATGGACAGAACAGTGTCATCCACAGATCCCAGCAAAGTATCAGTGTGGAGGGAGGAGGCGGGGACACTCATGGCGGGGCCCAGTGCAGTGATTCTATTCTAATACACCGGGCCCTGCAGCTGTTAAGTACCGTACAATCAATCCCATTGATATCTTCATGTATACAGCACCGTCCTTTACACACTGTAGTACCGTATGTCTAGCATTAAAACGGCGCAGAGCGGCAGCTCCCTCAGTCATGCTCCGCCTGCCCCTCCTGGCGGCTCCCTCCTCATGCGCCGCCGGGAAAAAAAAGTGCGTCTTATAAAGCGAAAAATACAGTAGGTTAATTGTTCTTATCTTCCGTTCTGGGCTTTGGTCACATGGTCATGCAGCTCTTTCATACGTCCTATGATGTTATGTTCAGGGGGCATATCAAAGCAGCAACATTGAAAAGATTTGGGCGTATTTAGGGGCACTGCTGGAGCTCTAACTGAGAAAGGAGAAGTGCATCATGGGTTTAATTGGATACAGCAACAGAAATTGCTACATACAGGATGGAAACACATCATAGAGATTTGCTTACATGGTAAGAACGGGCCAGGAGTCCATTTTGGGTACATGAGACCAGTGCCAGGCTTAAGGTATTTTTCAAATAGGGCGGGATCACTGTGCCCACTCACAGTAGCTATGCCCTCTCTGTGCCCCCTTCAGAGTAGTTATGCCCTCACCGTGCCCCCTCACAGTAGTTATACTCACATTGTGCCCCCTCACAGTTGTTATGCCCTTTCTGTGCCCCCTTCGCAGTAGTTATGACCTCATTGTGCCTCCTCACAGTTGTTATGCCCTTTCTGTGCCCCCTTCAGAGTAGTTATGCCCTCATTGTGCCCCCCTCACAGTAGATATGCCCCATCTGTGCCCCATAACAGCTGTTATGCCGCTTCACGGTAGAAATGCCCTCTCTGTGCCCCTTCAAAGTACTGATGTTCACACTGTGCAATAAAATTGCACAGTGTTAATAAAATAAAATAAAAAACTGTAAATACTCACCTTGTCCCCTTCCTGATGATCAGATTATCTCCAGCACTCCCCTGTAGGCACAGATCAAGCTGCAACACTGTGTAGGAGGACTGCACAGGCAGATTCCCAGGCCTGCACACTCCTCCTAGACAGTAAAGAAGTGCAATCTGTGTCTGCAGGGCTGAATGGTGAAGCAGGGAGCTAATGGCTGAGGGAGGGAGGGAGCCTAGAGAGCTGAGCGTTCAGTGGGTGAAAGGACTCCCGGCTCCCTGTTGCCCCTAGCAATGAGGGCTTCCATCTTGCATCTAGCATCTGGGGCATGCCACTGCATGAGACCTTTTGATAATTTTTTAATTCAATTTTTGAGGGGGTGTGATTGAGGGTTGAAAAACAACAATGCTGTCAATAAAGGATTTTTTATAGCATTCACTACACGGATTAAATAACAGAATAGTTTAATATATCTGGTTACCATAGATATGGTAATGTTATTTTATTCTTTCTTTATGTGAGAAATGTTATTTATTTATTTTTCTATTTTGATTTTGTTTGCAAAAGTTATTTAACTGTTTGATTAGTTTTTTTGTTTCTGTGTTATTTTTTTTATATTTTTCATTTCCTTAGGGGACATGATGTGAAACGTGCAGTTGTTTGATCACTTGTACTGTTACTTCTGTATTACAGCACATAGTGATTCTGACGGGAAGCCCGGGCCACAGCTCCTGTGTCGGAACCATCCCTGTGCCACAACAGTATGGCTGCTGTGTATTTACCTTCATGCCACATGTATTATTACTGTACGGGGCAGGAAGGGGTTAAACATGCAAATTTGATTCTCACTTTTTTGGGAGTTTGAATTAGGAATAACACTCTTTCATGTAATTGATCTATAGAAGTAACAAAATATGGCTGGGGCTACACCTAAACTTTCTATCTCTCCGCTCTGTACAAAAATTGCTCTCAAGTCACTGACTGTGAGGATGCATATAGTAGAAAAGCTCTTCAGAATCACATCAGATTTTAATGACTAAATGCTGCAATTTCTGAGCAATTTGAAAATGTAGTGGTTACTTTTTCCTCCACAGAATAAAATAAAAATTGTACGGAAATCTCTTGAAGATCACATGCTAATGTTTTGATTTCTCTGTAGCAGGCATGCTCAACCTGCAGCCCTCCAGCTGGTGCAAAACAACAACTCCCAGCATACCTTAATAGCTGTAGACTGTCCAGGCATGCTGGGAGTTGTAGTTTTGCAACAGCCGGAAGGCTGCAGGTTGGGCATCCCTGCTCTATAGAAAGCAGGCTTACTACATAAAGTCTATGCTTAAAGCAACTTGTCACTTAGGTATCCACATGCCCAAAATAACATGTGCAACTCATTTAAAAGGTTATTCAGTGTGAAATATATACAGTGTAAACAATAAGATAAAAAAGCAATGTCAAAAATTTAATTTCCAAAGTAAATTATGTCAAAGTGCACCAAAAATATGCAATTTATCTTGCATAAAACCGGGCTTTATACCGCCATGTTAATGAAAAAATAAAAATAAATGATGGCTGCTGAAACATGGAGAGTAAAAAAATTGGTAATTATGTGTTTATAGATATTGGCCAATTTCAGGAATTATGTAGGAATTAAAGGGATGATAAATCTCTCTATTGTTCTGTCTTTTGTTACAGCTGGGCACCTATAGCACCATGTAGTACATTTACAATGCCATGGGTTTTAAATCCCTTGACCATGTGCTTTATATATGAATGTATGTAGTTGTATGTATGTACATGTATATATGTCTGCTTTAATTTATTTATTGTAAGCATAATTGCTACATGTTCATGCAGTTTGGATGATTCCAATAGGGAGAACATTTGTCATGCAACTTTGATGCTGCTTGTCTTGCAAGGACAACAAATAGATTGGCTAAAAAAAAAAAACTATGGCTGGATCTCCCATTTTTATTGGAGACACACATCATTTCAGAGTTTAGATATACTGGAGCAAAAACAAATATATATATATGTTGTCAAGATGGACTTATCATTTAAACCTTAAATGTAGCTCTAAGCTAAGAAACTGCATAGTACTGGTGGACAGAGCTGACAGAGACTTAATCACGGTGTAATAAAAATGTTGTATTTATTCAATACCAAAAAAATTAAATTCAGCACTTCTAGGTTCTACAATAGTAGGCTCCTAGTTCAGTGGGAGCAGCTCACAAGTGCACCAATCTGTCTAGAAGAAAATCCTCACTTTCATGTTTTATGTCTGCTAGAAACTCTTCATTAGTCATCCGATATTCTCTGAGCATTAATATTTGTCAAAATAATGACATTCTTACATGATTAGAACTCCATGTATCTCCATGTTCTATGTAGACGAAGGAAACAAACACAAGTGAAACTTATAAGAATACATAATAGGTCACTGAGGGATATACAACTCACAGACACAAGTGAAAGGTTAGATGTTTATCTCCCACTTGTGGCTTCATCATTTATAAACTGAAGATCTATTACCAGCACTTGGGAATATGTATTGTTTATTTGAAACTCATTATGCCTTCCCTCTGCAGACATGAAGTGTGCTATTTCTGTTTATACGTGCGTATTTATACAAGGTGATGAATGGAAGTTAGATCTGTTCCACTCCTGTCCAGGATATAGGGCCAGTGATGATTTGCAGAGTAATGCATAGAAGTTTTCAGCTGCTTATAAATCCTCGCTGTGGATCAGTGTCAGACTATGGAGCCTGGGGCCCTCCCACCCCAGATACAATGATTCTTGGGACACAACTTAATATCTTCCTATTCCTTATTTCTAGAATTTACTTTCATAAAACATTATACGTTATTTTCAACAAAATGATGATAGACCGTAGCAGACCTTCCCAGCAAATTATCTCACCTTAAGGCCTCTTGCACACGACCGTATGTATTTTGCGGTCGGCAAAACACAGATCCGCAAAAAATACGGATGCCGTCCATGTGCATTTCATATTTTGCGGAACGGAACAGCTGGCCCCTGATAGAGCAGTCCTATCCTTGTCCGTAATGCAGACAATAATAGGAGATGTTCTATTTTTTTGCGGAACGGAAATACGGAAACGGAATGCACATGGAGTAACTTTCGTTTTTTTTGTGGACCCATTGAAATGAATGATTCCGTATACGGTTCTCAAAAAAAGGGGACGGACACGGAAAGAAAATACGTTCATGTGCAAGAGGCCTAAGGGTACTGTTGTTGTTTGTCCCAGTTTTTGGGGACATTTGGTAAAGTAGCAATCAATCAGGTTGCTGCCCTTACTTGTCGGTCAACCTCTACAAAATTTACTGGTTGCTATGGGTGACTTCTCTTTTTTGAGTTTTTTCTAGATAGATGAACTTGTAACATTGATATGGTATCAGATCTAAACATAAAGCATAGATGAAGTTACAAAACCAAGGCAAGAAATTGTTGCCGGGTCGCACCATCACATTCACAAAAGTTGCCCAGGGCACAAAGACCTGCAGAGTTCACACATTAAGTATTTTTTCCTAAACCA
This sequence comes from Bufotes viridis, assembly GCA_033119425.1. Lineage (NCBI taxonomy): Eukaryota > Metazoa > Chordata > Amphibia > Anura > Bufonidae > Bufotes > Bufotes viridis. Next base: position 90,765,631 of record CM065590.1, read on the forward strand.
AATCCACACAAAAATCACACTAAAATTCATAAAAATTCTGCATGTTTAACAATTGGATTTCATTGCTGTTTTTGGTGTGGTTTGAGCCATAAATTTCAGTCTTTGCATTTCATTTAATAAAATCTGTTGTGATAATCCACAACCTTTTTGCAACAGATAGATCAAATTATGACTTCCAACTTGCCTAGAATCTGTGCAGATTTTGGTGAACTCAACAATATCGGGCTTGCGTTCCTCTTTTGGATTTTTTTTTATCTGTTCCCTTTTCATAGCACAAAGCTGAATACTAACCCTGATGGATTCTAATACACTCTGCATGCCAGCAGAGTTAAAATACATCATGTTAATTTGTAACAGCACCAAGACATATAAAAAGTGGGAATACAATTTTTCAAGACTTCATGACTGTGGCAACTTGAAGGGACAGTCAGTACTGTAGCTTTACAGCAAAGTCTAACTTCCACCAACTGTACAAATCATTGGATCTTTTGGTAGATGATTACAGAAATTCTAAACTTTATAAACGGCTGTGCCAATTACCATTTTATATAGCGACCATATTTTTACCTGAACTGTACCTTGGACATGGGGTGAACTATGTTTTTCTTGAAATGCTCCCCGCAGTCGACATCATAAAAGAACACCATGAGTTATTGCTTGAAACTTGGTTCACAAACTTTCAGCTTCAACTTTTATTGAATTGTTCAGCAGTAAGATGTTCCTCAGAGAGCACACACAACTCGTCGGCACTTAAAGGGACTCTAAACCTAGAAGTGAATAAGAAAAAATAAAACCAGAAAGAAAACACTTATCTATTTGTCAGGCTGGTTGCTTCTGCAAGTTCCTGAAATATAAGGTTTAAATCACACATGTAGTGTGAACGTGTTATTGCAGCCTTAAAGGGGTTGTCTAACTTCAGAAAATAGCATTCATCATGTAGATAATATTTATACAAGGCACTTACTAATGTATTGTAATTGCCCCTATTGCCTCCCTTGCTGGCTTGATTAATTTTTCCATCAAATTATACACTGTTCATATACAGGTATTATGACCACCCTGCTTCCCAGTGGCGATGGTCATGCTTGCACACTATAGGAAAAGGTACTGTTATCTCTGGTGGCTGGGTTCACGTGGATAGACATCCATGTGCAGCAGCTCCTATCCACCTTGTATCTGTGCTGCAGCAGTGGCTGTAATCCCTGTATATGAGCAGTGTATAATGTGATGGAAAACTTAATCCTGCCAGTAAAGGAGGCAATATGGGCAATCACAGTACATTAGTAAGTGCCTTGAATTAAGTTTCTCTACAGTGTAATAAAAATGGTCACTGTGTTATAGTGATCTATGATACTGTGATTTCCTTCCCATCCATGGGTCTACATTTCTGTGCTCACTGCTTTATGTGAGTATGGGATAGTAAACCTGCGGATGGGCTGGAACTTACAGTCATCATAGATCACTGTGGCACAGTACATTTGGGTCAGCCAAACCACAGTCAATTCTGAAAATGCGGCTGTCACATAGGCCACAATTCCCAGACAGCACACGCACATATGAACTTGGCCTAATGGTCCCTTTACAAGGGACGACGATCTAGCAGATTGTCGGAAAGGAAGCATTCCTTAATGACAATCTGCTGATCATTAGTGGAGGAGACCAGTGAAATTATATGCCGCAATCTCCTATGGTGAGGAGCGATCACTAACAATCTGCTGATCATTAGCGGAGGAGACCAGTGAAATTATATGCCGCAATGGCCTATGGGGAGGAACGATTGCTAACAGGGGCGTACATAGAAATTACTGACCCCAATAGCATCAATCTAAATTGGGCCCCCATGCCCCATTTATAGCACATCCCAATACCCATTCCTGGCCTCTCCCTTTGCTCTATGAACTGTGCTTGCTGATGTGTGTTGTACTGTATGCCATCAGGGCCGGACTGGGATTACACATTGCGCACGTCTACTCCTTGCTGTTAGGGGTTGAAGGACCTGTGATGATGTCATTACAGGTCCTGGCAGATGCACCTTTCAAACCTGGGAACTACACTATGTTTGGTGAAGTTTCTTTGCTAGATTGTGCAGAACTAGAGATGTCGCAAACATAAAATTTTCCCTTCGCGAATGGCAAACGAGAATTTCCGCAAATGTTCGCGAACGGGCGAACCGGGCGACTTTAATAGGCAGGCAAATTTTAAAACCCACAGGGACTCTTTCTGGCCACAATAGTGATGGAAAAGTTGTTTCAAAGGGGACTAACACCTGGACTGTGGCATGCCGGAGGGGGATCCATGGCAAAACTCCCATGGAAAATTACGTAGTGAACGCAGAGTCGGGTTTTAATCCATAAAGGGCATAAATCACCTAACATTCCTAAATTGTTTGGAATAACGTGCTATAAAACATCCAGTGTGTGTATACGATCAGGTATGATGTTGTATCGATCCGGTAGTGTGAGGGTTACACCCACTTCACAGTGACAGACAAAACTCTGACAGAACAAACTCCCTGTTTAACGCACCACAAACAACCGCAAACAGTCCATTTGCACAACCGCAAACTCCCCATTTGCACAAGGTTGGATACCAAGCTAGCCATGTCCCGATCCTTGTCCTCACTGACGTCATTGAAGGTCTCTTCCTCGACCCAGATACGTACAACACCAAGGGTCCCTGAAAGGTGACAACAAGCCCCCTGGGACACTTGCTGTGGTTGGTCTTCCACCTCCTCAAAGCCACCTTCCTCTTCTTCAGACTCCTCTCTCTGCGTTGCTGCAGGTCCCGCAATCGACGACGACAAGGCTGCTTCTGGTGGTGATGGTGACCACAACTCTTCCTCTTCATGCTCATCTACGACCTGATTCAGCACTCTTCGCAGGGCACGCTCCATAAAAAACGCATATGGGATGAGGTCGATGATGTTGCCATGGGTTTGACTGACCAGGTTTGTCACCTCCGCAAAAGAAGGCATGAGCCTACAGCAGTTGTGCATGATGGTTCAGTAACGCTGTCAAAAAATACCCAGCTCCGCAGAGGCTGTCCTCTTTTTTTAAATTATAAAAATCTGTTCTTACCTGTTTAATCTCTGTTTTGTCCCCTATCAGGGGCCGGTGTATGAAATAAATTTTAGAAATCGGGAGATGTAAAAATCTGTTCTTACCTGTTTAATCTCAGTTTTGTCCCCTGTCAGGGGCCGGTGTATGGAATAGATTTTAGGAACCGGGAGATGGAAAAAGATGGTTGGTCGGTCCTCTTCCTTCCAATTTGGGGCACTGCGCGTGCGCCGGGCAATCTACAGTGTTGTGCGACCAATACAAATAGTGTGAACTACTATTCTTACCCTTTTAATCTTTGTTAAGTCCCCTATCAGGGGACGTGTATTGAATTGAATCCATGCATGGGGAGATAGAGAAAAAAGCTTGCTTTGTCCGCTTCCTTCTAATTTTGGGCATTTGAAATAGAATTTGCCACCAATGCAATTAGTGTTAACTAAGTACTATTCCTATCAGTTTAATCTCTGTTTTGTCAGGGCCAGGGCTGGTGTAGTGAATAGATTTTTAGATCGGGAGACGGAAAAAGACCCATGCTCGGTCCGCTTCGTTTGAATTTTAGGTCACTGCGCGTGCGCCATTCAATGTACTGTGCCACCCTATATGAGTGGTGGGCAGTGGGTACAGTACAGTCTGTGGGCCTGACACAAACTGGCAGGCAACTGCAATTGTATTAAAGGGTAAAAATTAAATGACTTTTTTATCTGCAAGGTACTGTGCCACCCGATATGAGTGGTGGGCACTGGCAGTGGGCACAGTACAGTCTGTGGGCCTGACACACACGGGCAGGCAACTGCAATTATATTAAATGGTAAAAATGAAATGACTTTTTTATCTGCAAGGTACTGTGCCACCCTATATGAGTGGTGGGTAGTGGGCACAGTACAGTCAGTGGGCCTGACACACACTGGCAGGCAACTGCAATTATATTAAAGGGTAAATAAAAAATGACTTTTTTATCTGCAAGGTACTCTGCCACCGTATATGAGTGGTGTGCACACAGTACAGTCTGTGGGCCTGCGGCCTCTCACACATGGGAAGGCAACTGCAATAAATATATATATATGAGTCTTTGAGGACTGGAGTGGACACAGAACACTAGTAGCTAACGCTTTCCCTAGAATCCCTATATTAATTCAGCAGCAGCAACACTCTCCCTGCTCTAACTAACACTGCAGCTTCAGAATGAATCTAAGATGGATGCTGTCCTTGCTTTTTGATAGGAGGTGGGAGGGTCTGGGAGGGAGGGTATGCTGATTGGCTGGAATGTGTCTGCTGACTGTGAGGTACAGGGTCAAAGTTTGCTCAATGATGACGTATACGGGGCGGACCGAACATTGCATATGTTCGCCCGCCGCGGCGAACGCGAACATGTGATGTTTGCCAGGAACTGTTCGCCAGCGAATAGTTCGGTACATCTCTATGCAGGACCTGTGATGTCCTGGTAGATGGACTGTCCTAACCTGGGAACTATACTATTCTCTGTGCAGTTCCCTTGCTAGATGTACAAGACCTGTGATGACATTATCAAAGGGCCTTTAGCTTTCTCCACTAATGATAGGAATTTTAAGCTGAAGATGGACAGGAGCCAGTATTGAAGGTAACTAGAGGGCATGGCCTATCCTTCACTGCGGGGTACCCTTCCCCACGAGCCCCATAGCAGCTGCGTGGTCTGCGTCTATGGGAGGTATGCCACTGATCGTTAATGACATCGCTCATCCCAATACACAGCATGATCTGCTACTGGGAAACGATGATCTTTTGTGCTGCACAAAAGATACAATTACCTGATGAACGAGTGTTTTTCTTGTTCATCTGGTAATCGGCGGTGCACTTACACCGCCAGATCATCACTATCCAGTGTTACTAGTAACGATGGTTAGCAATGATCTGCTCGCCAATGTAAAGGGCCCTTCAGACCTGCTTGATGTTAACTGAAGTAATGTCAGAGCTTTAAGAAAAGTTAGCCAGAGGGAAACAGTCTACTCACCTCTCCTATTCTCAAACCTATTGTTTTTTTCTTTAGTCTTTCACCTAATCTGAGCCTTTTGGACTGCTTAGATCAGGTTATAGACTCCTGTGCCCTAATTCCAATTGTACCTTTATTTGTGCAGTCCCTCGACGAGATGTTCCAAAAAAGACTTTTAAAACTTATGCTAATTTGGTCCGGAAGGTGCCCAGGGGCGGCGTTACTGCCGATGTTCCCAGAAATTCACACCTCTTTCACCCCTCTGGCCCGCCCTCCATTTCTATTATTACCTCCTCCTCTATAAAGGTACCATTGGAATTAGGGCACAGGAGTCTATAACCTGATCTGAGCGGTCCAAAAGGCTCAGATTAGGTGAAAGACTCCCTTTAAATGTAATGTTCTTTTAAGAAGACATCACGTACAGTATGTGGCACATATTATTCTGCATAGCTTAAATGGGCATGGCTTAAGATTGTATAAGATACAACAAGTGCCAGACAATGCACCAGATTTATCATATAACGTAAGCTGTTGTAATAAATTTGGCAATTCCTTAGACTGTCTTAGGGCTCATGCACATGTCCGCAATGCACGGGCCTGACTGTGGGGCAGCCGCATGCGGATCGAGGAACAATTCCAATGAATGGGGTCCATGATCCGCATCCAACGGTCCGCACCGCAAAAAAGTAGTGCATGCACTACTGTTCTGAGGTGCGGTGGCACAGTCAGAAACACCACGGAAGCACTCCGTAGTGCTTCTGTGGGGTTCCGATCTGTGCCTCCATTCGCAATACGGCCATGGCCGGGCATGAGCCCCTACAGAGATGTCACACAGCTTTAGTTAATTTATCAGGCCCCCTTCACATGTATCAGTTGTGCCTGGCCAGTTGTTTTTATGCTGGAGCCAGACACAACTGATATATGTGCATAGGACTGCAGTGCACAGATCCAGCGTCTATACACTGATAGGGACTGACAGAAAAACAGAGCATGCAGAGTTTTTCTGTCCGGAGTTGCCATTTGACATCCGGCATCACAACTGAAAGCAGTAACCTGTTTTCCAGGGACCTGCCTTCTCAAAGTTGCTGCAAGGATGCCATAATCAAATATTCTGTAGCGTCTTGCTGCTGTCTGCTTCTGTAGGAGCAGGTAATATTTTTATCTATCCATATGTTGGGCCCCCGAAATAAATTTTACTGGTGGGCCCTAGACAGCCCAGTCCGACACTGGTTAGGGCTTATGTACACAGCATAGCGATTTGCACGGAACATGTATAGTAATGCCAGGAGGCCATGATGCTCCTTAGAACAGAGTTATTTTCCCTCCATGTGATACCATTCAGGCGCTCTCTGGAGTTGCACATATGTAGATATTTTCCTTTAGAAGTAATCATTTTAGCATAGAATGCCTCCATACATATAGCAGCCAATGAGGCATGTCCCACCTTTTTTGGGGAAAAACTCTCTCTGTGCCTCCATATGAGATAAGGAGACATACAAAAGTACAGAGGAGGCTCATTTGTGTCGCCATACAAATCAGGGCAATTATGCAGCCTTGTAAAGGAGCCCTTATTATCATTTCTATCCAGAGAAATCAGTGGAATATTTGTGTAAGGCACTGATATGTGATAAGTTATATATACATATTAGAGATAAGTGAATCAATTCTAAAAAAAAAAATGTTAAAATGTATCCAAATCAGAAAGTGTGGTGATTCAATTTGGCGGAATTTTGGAGAGAGAGAGAGAGAAAATAATAATAATAATAAAAAGCATGAAACTAAAGAGTCCTAGAAGACCTCAGAGTGTCATACACATATTTTCAGGTTTTTAGGCCAATTTGAGCGCTATTTATTTGGGTAGTATTGATTCGGACTAGAAACAAATACGTTGACGCATCTCTAATACATATTTGTCCAACCATAACTTTTGGCAATTTTGGTATGGACTTCAATTTCTCATAAAATACAAACTTTATAAAATATAGCAACATGTTATATTACAGGCTGTAATAAACATCACAACTAGCTTTGAGCAATGCAAAGCATTCAAAGTGGAATTCGGTCCGACGTTTAGGAAAACTTCGATTTGTAATAAATTCAAATTTCCTTGCTCTTCATGGTAACGAATCATTTTGTCCTTTGGTGGCTGCATGTGTTATAAGATGGAAGCCTTTATTATTCCATTGCCAGCGTGTCAACCAATACCATCCAGTCTGCACGCTTGAGGGGGGCCAGATCTTAATGATGGCCATCCTCATCTTTTGTGGATTTATTTCTTCAAAATCATCCTTTAAAGTCTCCATGTCCTAGAAAAGTCAGCAAGATGCAGAGAGAGGAGGAGCTGGATGTTCCTGATGACATATTTTCATCGATATTAGATGATGTGGAAAAGGAAGGAAAGAAAATGGCAGAAGAAGGGCTTCCACCTGTAGGGTAGTAGAGTGCTGGGGTTGGAGAAGCGGGTATGCCAGAGCTGATTAATATTCAGTATTTACTGTCAAATAAACTGCAGGAGATTGCAGGCAAGAACACCAATAATATGCATATTGCCCCCTCCACCATACCAGCAACTGTTCCGCGGCCATTAACAATGAAGACCGACCATACAATGCAGTCTTCTTTATTAAATAAAAAGCAGATGCGGGCTAATTGGCCACGAGGTTCTTCACCGATGCATGGCCGCAACCAGCCCTCAGCACGACTGCTCTGGGTGGTCGCACCCTAAGGCAGAGTGGCCTGGGTATACTTGAATTATAGCGATTTGTGACAAATTAATTCATAAATCGATTTTATTGGCGAGAAGTTGCTGAATCAAATTTTTTCAAAACTTTGCTCATATCTAATCACAACTGCTGGATTGCTACACATAGATACATATACTATCAACATCTCCCGACAATCTCAAAATGATGCTTTTTTCCTTCAAAATTGTTGTTGCACCATTTATCTTGGGAAACACTATGGTGAGCAAAGTGAAGCGATTTGGTGAAGATTAATAGTATCCTCAATGCTAAGAAATACAGGCAGATACTTATCTGTCATGCAGTACCATCAGGGAGGGATCTGATTGGTTCCAAATTTATTCTACAGCAGGCCACCGATCGCAAACATACAGTCAATGTCATTAAAGGGGTTCTCCAAGACTTAAATACTGATGTCTTATCCTGTGGATAGGTCATCAGAATCTGATTGGTGGAGATCGACCCCCGAAACCCCCACCGATTAGCTGTTTGAGAAAACGGCAGAACTCACAGTAGCACTGCTGCCTTCTTTAGCTCTCCCTAAGTCAAGTGATGACACATACTAAGCACAGCCACTATACAATGAAAGGCACTGTGCTTTGTAAGAAGGGAGAAAGTTGTCCTCAAACAATTTCAATGTCCGGGGTCCCGGGTGTGGGATCCCCACTGATAAGATAATGATGACCTATCCAGAGGATAGGTCATCAGTATTTAAAGGGAGTCTGTGACCTAATCTGAGCGTTTTAGACCGCTCAGATTAGGTTATAGACTCTTTGACTCTCATTACAATGGTACCTTTCTTTTCTGTGTCCCTCGTCGAGATCATGAAAAATACACTTTTTAAACATATGCAAATAAGCTTCTGCAAGTACCCAGGGGTGTCGTTACAGCCGCAAGTGCCCAGGTCCCTCGGCGATGTGCCCAGAAAAACACACCTTTTTCAGCCCTCTGGCCCGCCCCTTCTTTCCTATTATTACCTCCTTTTTCACGAGGGGCACCAGAGGACGGCGGGCCGACAAGTCTCAGCGCAGTTGGCCCGCACCTGCGCACTGCTCTGCCCATTATGGGCAGAGGAACAGCTTTTCATATTGCGCTTGCGCCGGCCAACTGAAGACTGCTGCGTTGAGACTTGCCATCCCCTGATGTCGCTCGTGACTTTCGCCGGCTGGAGGCAGAGTAGGAGGACGTAATAATAGGAAAAAAGGGCGGGCCAGAGGGCTGAAAGAGGTGTGTTTTTCTGGGCACATCGCCGAGGGGCCTTGACACTTGAGGCAGTAACGCCGCCCCTGGGCACTTGCAGAAGCTCATTTACATACGTTTAAAAAGTGTATTTTTCATGATCTCGACGAAGGACACAGAAAAGAAAGGTACCATTGCAATGAGGGTCAAAGTCTATAACCGCTCAGATTAGATGACAGACTGTCTCGGAAAACCCTTTTAAGAGCTGTCTTCAGTATAAGGAAGAGCAAGTAGTCCGGGAAGTGATGATATGGCCCCTGCAGAGCCCTGATCTGAACATCGTTGACTCTGTCTGGGATTACATAAAGAGACAGAAGGATTTGAGCAAGCCTATATCAACAGAACATCTGTGGTTAGTTCTCCAAGATGTCTGGAACAACCTCCCTTTCAAGTTCCTTCAAAAATGATGGGCAAGCGTACCTTGTGTACCAGAAGAACTGATGCTGTCTTGAAGGCAAAGGGTGCTCACACCAAATATTGATTTAATTTTTATTTTTTATTTTTTTCATTCACTGTACATTTTGCCTATTTTATAAACAGAAACTATTAAAACTCCTATTTTTGAAAGCATTCTTAGTTTGCAGCATTTTTCCAAACCCGTCTAATACAGTACTGTATACAGCAATTATAATGTATTTGGAAGCACTCATTTTCACACAAAATTTTGATTAACTTTTCTAGAGAGCAATATTTACTCAAATGACAGTCTCCTGAGAAACTTCAGCATCAGCATAATAATAGGGAGTAGAAGTGCTTACTGCAGAAAGCTATTTAACTTACATAGAAATATGAAAATACGGAACAAAACCAGTCTTCTTCTAAGAACCTGAATATCAAGCATTATTTAACATTTATTGGCAGCTCACATACATGACTTGGCAAGCAAGTAGATTAAAGAGCATAATCAGGATCAATATAGGAGCAGACATGTTTATTATACATTATGCATACAAACAGCAGATATCCCTGGTGTGTTTGCTGCTGGCTGGAGAGGAGAAGGACAAACACTGTGCAGCTTCCTTCAGAAGAGCTCTCAAAAAGACAAACTTTGGGGGTCATTTATGAAAACCAGTTTTCTGGCATATATCTGTCACAATCTATGACTTTTCACCGCTCACCTCGGTCTAAAAAAGGGAATGTGCATGGTGACCTGCCTTTTCTCCGCCTGTTTTAGGTGTACAAGTTAGGCGCCAAAGTAATTTTCGAGGCCAGGGCCCCTACATAACCTTCGCAGATTCACTGCCAGCGCTCCCTTTCATTGTGTTCTTATGATGTGCTATTATTTTCCATTATATTATAAACAAACTAAGGGCTCATTCAGACAAGCAATGTTCCCAACGGACATCGCCCAGCCTGAACACTGACACATTATAGTCAGTTTAAAACGTGGACCATCGTTCTTCGCAGATAAAATCACAGCATTCACCATTGACGTCCAATTTTCTCGCAAGGCGAAAAAACGATCGCACATGGATGCAATCTATATGCTGCCTGTTTAAAAAGTTGTCCATGTTTACTGGACAGAACATGGACAAGTTTACCATCACTCATCTGAATAAGGCCGAAAGTTACCCATACACCTTTAACAGCTGTTCAGCCGACACCTATCTCCCACATACACCAGGGTAGCCAGCCATCCAGAAATGTCCTATTAGAGGTTTATGGATCAATTGTCATATAGTTTTACTTGTTAGAGATGTATGTCACTGCACAGTCTTCCCCTGCTGACACTGATTGGATAGTCTCAGAGTGTGCAGGGACACCCCCCCCAGCTGGTAACACCCAGTTATCAATGTATCTATAAACTTCTAGTAGGCGTTACAGAGAAAAAGTACAACATACTGTCATAACAAAAGATGTTCCAGAACTGTCATTTCATGTGGAATACAATTATTTACTAAAACAGACATGTCAGGAGAGGTGACAGGTCCTCTTTAAACCAGACACAATGCCTTGTAGGGCTAGGTCAGCTGAATGTAATGACATCTTTTTACTTACCAATGCGTTGCTTTGCTCTGTAGAAAAAGTACATTTAATCTATATGCAAACAAGTAGTTAAGACAGGTGCATGCCTGATAGAGTAACCATTTAAAATTATGAAAAGATTGTAACAGCTAACACTGTGACTGAATCTTGCAACCATTAAGGTCCAATTTCTGCATTTTACATGTTTTCCTGCCTTTATTTGGTACTACAGGACAACTGGCTCCTGTCAGACCTCCACCCTTCAGAAAACAACCTCTGAATTAGTTAAGATCATTAATAGAGATGATTGAATTTTTAATAAATTCGATTCGCCAGTTTTCCAAAACGTTTCGTAAAAATTTGGTTCGATCCGAATATATTCACGGTGAATTACGTAAAAAAAATAAAGGCTATTTCCTGGCTGCAGAGAGCCTTTATAGTGGTGTAGAACACTGTGCCTTGCAGTAACACGTATAGGGAGTCTGCTGTGGTAGTGAAGTAATACTGTGAGTCCGTATGACATGCAGATGACAGGCGTTGATCTTAGAATCACTGCACACTTTACTTATTTAGGCAATCACAAAACTGACCAAATAACTAAAATATGAACTCAGCCTTACAGGTCGATGTTAGTGTCAAGAAGAAGCGCACTCCTTTTACACCGTTATCAGCTGATTCCACATAGATGGCTACAGAACCTGTTTTATTAAACGCTTATACAAGTAGAGCCCCCCTGACAGAGTGGAGAGGGTGTCAGCAGTTAGTTTGTGTTGACGTCACTGTTTAATTTGCCCTTCCTGTGATCCGTCAGAAATATAACCCACAAAAAACGGATCCTGTCTGTGGAGCATCTGCCCTCACTCGGTCAGCATTTGCTAAATAATCCATCAGTATTGCTAATCCCAAATAAAATAGGAGTGAATCTAAAACAGAAATGACACATGAATTTAATATTTGCATGTTTTCTGTATTTTGTACCCACTCCTGCTTTTGGCTACCAAATCATAAGCCAATTCTGATGGGACCATACATGTCTTACATCTGCAACATAGACAGGATCCTGTGTGTTTCGTTTTTCCTTCCTTCTGACAGATCAGAAGAAAGGTCAAATAAATAATGATGTCAGCCAGGCCGAAAGGCAAAAAAGTGGCCCAGTCATGAAGTGGGGAGGGTGGGAACAGCAGAAGTGGCCCAATGACAGAGTCTGGAGGTGGCAGCAGCATCAGGAGGAGGCCACTGAGTGGCACAATGACAGTGTGGAGGTCGCGGCAGCATAAGGAGGCCACAGAGCGGCAAATAACAGAGTCTGGAAGTGGTGTCAGTAGCAGCATCAGGAGAAGGCCACCGAGTGGCACAATTACAGAGTCTGGAGGTGGCGGCAGCAGCAGTAGCAACATCAGGAGAAGGCCACCAAGTGGCACAATTACAGAGTCTGGAGGTGGCAGCAGCAGCAATAGCAGCATCAGGAAAAGGCCACCGAGTGGCACAATGACAGAGTGTGGAGTTGGCAGCAGTATGATGAGGCCACCGAGTGGCACAATGACAGAGTCTGGATTTGGAAGCAGTATGAGGAGGCCACCAAGTGACACAATGACAGAGTGTGGAGGTGGCAGCATCAGGAGAAGCCCACCGAGTGCCACAATAACAGAGTGTGGAGCTGGCAGCAGTATGTGGAGGCCACTGAGTCGCAAAATGAAAGAGTCTGGAGTTGGCAGCAGTATGAGGAGGCCACTGAGTGGCATAATGACAGAGTCTGGAGGTGATGGAAGCAGCAGTAGCAGCATCAGGAGAAGGCCATCGAGTGGCACAATGACAGAATATGGAGGTGGCGGCAGCAGAAGTAGCAGCATCAGGAGAAGGCCACCGAGTGGCAGAGTGACACAGTCTGGAGTTGGCAGCATCAGGAGATAGCCACTAAGTGGCACAATTAGAGTCTGGAGGTGGCAGCAGCATGAGGACCCCAATGACAGAGTGTCGAGGTGAAATATATTTCTCTTTTTGTACTGAAATACGCCATAAACACTTTCACCACATATAGCTGAAGAAGTGAACTGAGAATATTTTTTTTGTTTTTTACTGAAATTCGCCACTAAACGCTTTCACCTCATATAACTGCAGAAGTGAAGTGCGTCTATATTTTTCTTTTTGTAATGAAATACTCCACTAAACCCTTTCACCACATATAGCTGCAGAAGTGAACTGAGAATATTTTTTTTGTTTTTTACTGAAATACGCAACTAAATGCTTTCACCACATGTAACTGCAGAAGTAAATTCTGTATATATATATTTTTTTATACTGAAATACGCCACTAAACACTTTCACCACATATAACTACAGAAGTGAACTGCGTATATATCTTTTTTCCCCACAGATTTAAGCCGCTAAAGGCTTTTTAACATAGCACTTGCACTCCACTTTTCACTATGAGGTTTTTCCTATCACTGCCCCTACCGTCTTCTGACGTCTCTTCCTGCACTAAGATGATTCCTCCCTATCCTTTCCCTGCACTTATAAATAGTTTTTTCAGTTTTTTTTTATTTTTCACAATGAGGTTTTTCCTATTGCTGTCCATGGTGCCTTCTCACGTCTGTCCTTGCACTCAGAACATTCGCATTCGCTCATCTCTAATCATAACTCTGTGGAACTTTAGAAATTGTTTCTGCAGACAAAAAGAAAATAAAGCTTTAAAGGGGTTGTCCTGGATGGGTCATCAGATCATCAATATCTGATCGGTGTGCTTAAAACACCTGGCACCCCCATCAATCAGCTGCTTAACGAAGAGATGGAGCTCCTTGTGAGCGCCACTTCTGAGTCATTACACTAGGTGTCATCTCCTATGGAGTGGTGGTGTAATTACAAGTACTCACTCCATCCTCTTGAATGGTGCGAGTACTTGTCCTTGCACTGCACTTCTGAGACAAAGTAATGAACAGGAAGCAACGCTTAAATAGAGCTCCACCTCCCTTTCAAACAGATGATTGATGGGGGCTCCGGGTGTCGGACCCCTGCTGATCAGATATTGATGACCTATCCTAACAGTAGGTCATCAATATAAACGGCAGAAAAACCCTTTAACCACTTTAAAGGGGTATTGTCATCTGGGACATTTATGGTATATCGATAGGTTATGCCATACAGGTCCGATTGGTGTGAGTCTCACCTCTGTGAGTCATTACCATCTCAAGAACGGGGCCTCAAAGAGAGCAAGCTGTGCATGTGCAGCCATCCCTGCTTTCAAAACTGCTTTAAAACACGAACGTATGGGTTCAGTTTCCGTATTGCGGACCGCATATGCGGTCCGCAATAAACTGAAACTGTTCCATGTGCATTCTGCATCACGGATGCGGAGCCATTCACTTCAATGGGTCCACAAATCTGGAGATGGGGAGCGGTGCGGAACAGAAGCACGAAATGTAACCCTACGGAAGCAGTACCGAGTGCTTCTTTGGGGTTCCATTCCGTACTTCCGTACCGCAAAAAGATAGAACATGTCCTATCTTTTTGCGGAATGGAGGTATGCGGACCCATTCAAGTATACTGGGTCTGGATCCCTCCCGGAGGCCTCACGAACTTTCTCCGTGCATTGGGGACCGTAAACCCCAATGCACGGAACGGAACACATACGTTTGTGTAAATGAGACTATGAAAACTGGCTGATTGCTCGCTTGGCTATTCTCAGAAGCCCCATACCATAACCATGAATGGAGGGGTGGCCACACTTGTGCTGCTTCCATTCCATTCACTACGATGGGACTTCCAAAAATAGTCAAGCACTCTTGCTCGGCTGTTTTCACAAATCTCATAGCAGTGAATGGACAGGATGCCTGCACCTATCATACTTTATGGCATATCCTATCAATATGCCATAAATGATGGGAATATGCCTTTAACAGCAAGGTGTTGAGATGCATGAGTGTCCAGCTTAAAATTTCAGAATGTCACAGAGAAATAATGTCACCATATTTAGAACGTCTCCTGTCTGTCCAAGTGTATGTGGGATCTGTAAATGGGCACAATTTTATTTTTGTTTTTATTTTACACTTAACATGTCCTGTGTTATTCCAGTATTCTAGTTTACAAATAGTTTTTTTTTTTTCAAAAGCAGTCCTTTATTTGGATCTCAATCAATCATGGAAACTGTAATAAGAATACGTAACATCAGCAGAAGTAGTATCTACGATGAACTGGATCTACAATGAAGGAGAGGTTTTGTCCCATGGCCAAATATATAATGTTTCAAAAGCCATGTTTGTAATGTATCGCTATGTCTCATTGCAGTATGCAACATTGGTTGAGATTACATTGAACACATTTGTCATTTTGTTTGAGGAACTACAATTGCTACGTGAACTGTGTGTTCAACCTAAAGGGAAGGAGCAGCACTTGATTTTAAAATGTTTCATCTAGTTGTCAACTTTTCAATACAAACCTAAAACGGTTAAAATGGAGAAAGAAATAAAGAGTTCGCTAAAAATAAATTCACATAAAGCAAGATATTGGGAGTTGTCAGGCCTTGCCCTTTATTCCATTCTGCCTGTTTTTTTATGCAATTTTTTTCTTACTGCCTGAAAAAATGTGAGGCTGGGAAGACCTGCCTAAGCAACCTATGGCCTCTGGTTCTTAGCTGACAAAAGTGTCAAGATATTTGACAGTAAAATATGCGAACAACAACTCGACAAACAAGAACACAGAGCTGACTGCTCCAATCGTATTACTATCCACGACTAGAACAATATTGTTTCTAAGTGTGCTGTAGAGGATAGAAAATTGAGAGTCAGGCTACGGCAGTGTTATCGGAATTACAATGGGGCAAGCAAGAAATTGTCCAGGAAAAAAAGAGCATTAGAAATGGATTAGGGGATAGCCGAACAAGCATTGATAATTTGATAATGAGAATAGCATGCATTACAAAAAGATTTCAACCGTCTACTTCTGTGTCATGCATAAAGTTCTCCTAAGGCTTCATGTACACAACTGTATTTTTCATCAATGTGCTATCTGCATTTTTAGCGGCCATTTCATTTCTATAGGGCCCGCCACACATCAGCATTTTCTGCGGATTCGTATTTCCCTAGAACAGGCATCCTCAAACTGCGGCCCTTCAGCTGTTGCAAAACTACAACTCCCAGCATGCCCGAGCAGCCTACAGGTATAAGCCTACAGCAGGGAATTGTGGGAGTTGTAGTTTTACAACAGCTGGAGGGCCACAGTTTGAGGATGCCTGCCCTAGAACATGTCCTATCCTGGTCTGTATTGTGGATAAGAAGAGTCAATTTTATTGGGAGTGAGAAAAACATGGAATGCACAGAAAAGGTATCTTTATAAAGATTAGACATAGTCCAGTTCACCACTCCTCAGACAGGTATTCTTCGAGTGCAGAGAAAAAAAAATACTTCAGAGGCAGGAAGAAATATGGAAAACAATATCCAGCAGTGTAATGGGAATCCTAAATAAACTTCTTCATTCAATCAGATAAACCATCCAGCATGGTGGTATAGAGGAACACTTAAATGTTTCAAATTTAGACCAAACAGTCCTTAGTCATGATTGAAGTCTATTCAGAACTCCTGCTACATTGCTAGATATTGTCTTCCACACAGAAGGTATCTATATTTTGCCAATCTATTGTTTGGGGGCCGAAATATTGAGTGTCATGTGCATGAGGCCTAACTCAAATACATTGTGGAGGTAGTGATTTTGCAGGTGTGTTAGTAATCCTGATAATAATGCAACCTATGGCCAGCTTCACGTGGCTGTAATGCTGGCAAAGTTTCATAGAAAATCATCCCCCTGTCATCTTGGTGAGGACTTGAGGTAATCTACTGTAGTGATAAGCGGCAGGTGCCATATTCGATTTCGACAAAATTTGCGATTATTTGATAGAATATTCGTTTCATATTCATCTAAATTGAATATTCGTCATTATCGCGATTAATATGCGATTTAAATAATCGCGTATTGCGATTGTAACTTAAGGCTACTCTCCTATTGGTTTGATATCTAGAATTAGCGAATATGATGAATGTATTCATCATATTCCTCAAAACGAAGATAACGCGGTATTCTCCATCTTCGCTTTAGCTACCTATTCGTCAACTTCGCTAATTCTTGCAATCAAATAGGAAGGTTGACTATAGAGACAGCTGTGTTTAATTCGCTATGCGATTATATTATTATTATTATTTTTTAATAAATAGAATAATTATAATAATATTGTCTCTATGGTCAACCTTCCTATTTGATTGCTAGAATTAGCGAAGTTGACGAATAGGTTGCTAAATCGAAGATGGAGAATACTTCGTTATCTTCGTTTTGAGGAATATGACGAATATATTCGTTATATTCGCTAATTCTACCAAGCCAACCATAGAAAACCAGGTCCAAGTTTAAATCACAATGCGATTAATTCAAGTTATATTAATCGCATTGCGATTACAACTTATCACTGCTATATTACATATAAGGCTAGAATTAACGAATATGGAATATAGCAGTGCTAAGTTGAAATCGGAATGCGATTAATATAACTTGAATTAATCGCATTGCGATTTAAACTTGGACCTGGTTTCCTATGGTTGGCTTGGTAGAATTAGCGAATATGACGAATGTATTTGTCATATTCCTCAAAACGAAGATAACAAAGTATTCTCCATCTTTGTTTTAGCTACCTATTCGTCAACTTCGCTAATTCTAGCAATCAAAAATGAAGATTGACTATAGGTTGACTATAGAGACAGCTGTGTTTCAGGCTACATTTACACGTCCGTGTGTGTTTTGCGGATCCGCATTTTGCGGACCGCACATCGCCGGCACTCTCATAGAAAATTACGGACAAGAATAGGACATGTTCTATATTTTTCGGGAACGCGATTGCGGACCCAGAAGTGCGGATCTGCAATTGCGGACCCGGGCGGGACATCGTCTGTCCCCATTGAAATTAATGGGTCTGCAATTCCGTTCCGCAAAATGCGGAACAGAATTGCGGATGTGTGAATGGGGCCTAATTCGCTATGCAATTATATTACTTTTGTTTTTTTTTTTAAATAAATAGAATAATTATAATACTTGATAATTATTATAATTATTCTATAAAAAAATAAAAATAATAATAATATAATCGCATAATCGCATAGCGAATTAAACACAGTTGTCTCTATAGTCAACCTTCCTATTTGATTGCTAGAATTATTGAAGTTAACGTATAGGTAGCTAAAACGAAGATGGAGAATACTTCATTATCTTAGTTTTGAGGAATATGATGAATACATTTGTCATATTCGCTAATTCTACCAAGCCAACCATAGAAACCAGGTCTAAGTTGAAATCGCAATGCGATTAATATAACTTTAATTAATCGCATTGCGATTTCAACTTAGACCTGGTTTACTATGGTTGCCTTGGTAAAAGAAGATGACGATTGACGAATGTATTATGTAGAACTACTTTTGGGAAGTGGGAAAGAAAAAAATATAACATTAAAAAAAAAACTAAAAAAATAATGAATATTTGAAATAGCGAATATATTGCGCTATATTCGCAATATTCGTGAATTCGCGAAGTGCCGATATTTGCTAAAAAAATTTGCTATGCGAATATTCGCGCTCAACACTAATCTACTGTAAATTTAGTTCTGCAAAATTGTAGTGGGTGTCCAGATGGTTGAGCCATAGTGACTTTGAAATGCCTTATGACCTTCTAAAATAGGGTAATAACTGACTTTAAATTGAAACCTTTGGTGCAGCCGAACAAAATGAAATGAATGCTGCTATAACATCAGTTATATACAATGGCTATTTAGGCACCTGGGATACTATAGGCAACCTGCAACTTTCTAGCCATTGTAGAACAACTTTCAACATGGCCTAAAACACTTTGTTGGGGGCTACACACCGCTGGCATGTCATGGACACCTCTTGTAAGAACCAAAGAGATAATAGCAGACACTGCCCATATCTACTGCTGCACATATGCTGCGAACAGCATGTACAGGCAACTAGTAATTGGCTGCCATAAAACCATTGGTGCAGATGTCTGATGATTTGATATGCAGGATTCTTGTTTACTAGTAGTTCCCCTTATCTGTAGAGATGGCCCGAACTATCCGCCGGCGAACAGTTCCCGGCGAACATAGCTTGTTCGCGTTCGCCTCTGCCGGGCGAACATATGCGATGTTCGGTCCGCCCCCTATACATCATCATTGAGCAAACTTTGACCCTGTACCTCACAGTCAGCAGACACATTCCAGCCAATCAGCAGCATACCCTCCCTCCCAGACCCTCCCACCTCCTGCACAGCATCCATTTTAGATTCATTCTGAAGCTGCAGTCTTAGTGAGAGGAGGGAGAGTGTAATTGCTGCTGATTTAATTGGGAAATCGATAGCTAGGCTAGTGTATTCAGTGTCCACTCCAGTCCTGAAAGACTCATCTGATCTCTGCTGTAAGGACAGCGTCCTGACAGCACCCCAAAAGCCCTTTTAGGGCTGCAACATTAGTCTGCTTTTTTTTTCCTTTATATACATATTGCAGTTGCCTGGCCTGCCTGTGTGTGAGGAGCTGCAGGCCCACAGACTGTAGTGTGCCCACTGCCAGTGCCCACCCCTGTCATCCCGTGTGGCACAGGACATTGCATCAAAAAAAGGCATTTAATTTTTACACTTTAATCTAAGGTTAGTTGCCTGCCAGTGTGTGTCAGGCTGACTTCCACTGACTGTAGTGTGCCCACTGCCAGTGCCCACCACTCATACCGGCTGGCACAGGACTTTGCATCAAAAAGGCATTTAATTTTACACTTTAGTGTAATTTCAGCTGCTTGCCTGCTGCCAGTGTGTGTCAGGCTGACTTCCACTGACTGTAGTGTGCCCACTGCCAGTGCTCCACCCCTGTCATCCCGTGTGGCACAGGACTTTGCTTAAAAAAGGCACTTAATTTTTACACTTTAATCTAAGGTTAGTTGCCTGCCAGTGTGTGTCAGGCTGACTTCCACTGACTGTAGTGTGCCCACTGCCAGTGCCCACCACTCATACCGGCTGGCACAGGACTTTGCATAAAAAGGCAATGAATTTTTACACTTTAGTGTAATTTCAGCTGCTTGCCTGCTGCTAGTGTGTGTCAGGCCGACTTCAACTGACTGTAGTGTGCCCACTGCCAGTGCCCACCCCTGTCATCCCGTGTGGCACAGGACTTTGCTTAAAAAAAGGCACTTCATTTTTACAATTTAATCTAAGGTTAGTTGCCTGCCAGTGTGTGTCAGGCTGACTTCCACTGACTGTAGTGTGCCCACTGCCAGTGCCCACCACTCATACCGGCTGGCACAGGACTTTGCATAAAAAGGCAATTAATTTTTACACTTTAGTGTAATTTCAGCTGCTTGCCTGCTGCTAGTGTGTGTCAGGCTGACTTCAACTGACTGTAGTGTGCCCACTGCCAGTGCCCACCCCTGTCATCCCGTGTGGCACAGGACTTTGCTTAAAAAAAGGCACTTAATTTTTACACTTTAATCTAAGGTTAGTTGCCTGCCAGTGTGTGTCAGGCTGACTTCCACTGACTGTAGTGTGCCCACTGCCAGTGCCCACCACTCATACCGGCTGGCACAGGACTTTGCATAAAAAGGCAATTAATTTTTACACTTTAGTGTAATTTCAGCTGCTTGCCTGCTGCTAGTGTGTGTCAGGCCGACTTCAACTGACTGTAGTGTGCCCACTGCCAGTGCCCACCCCTGTCATCCCGTGTGGCACAGGACTTTGCTTAAAAAAAGGCACTTAATTTTTACACTTTAATCTAAGGTTAGTTGCCTGCCAGTGTGTGTCAGGCTGACTTCCACTGACTGTAGTGTGCCCACTGCCAGTGCCCACCACTCATACCGGCTGGCACAGGACTTTGCATAAAAAAGGCATTTAATTTTTACACTTTAATGTAATTTCAGCTGCTTGCCTGCTGCTAGTGTGTGTCAGGCTGACTTCCACTGACTGTAGTGTGCCCACTGCCAGTGCCCACCACTCATACCGGCTGGCACAGGACTTTGCATAAAAAAGGTCAAATAATTTTTACACTTTAGTGTAATTTCAGCTGCTTGCCTGCTGCTAGTGTGTGTCAGGCCGACTTCAACTGACTGTAGTGTGCCCACTGCCAGTGCCCACCCCTGTCATCCCGTGTGGCACAGGACTTTGCTTAAAAAAAGGCATTTAATTTTTACACTTTAATCTAAGGTTAGTTGCCTGCCAGTGTGTGTCAGGCTGACTTCCACTGACTGTAGTGTGCCCACTGCCAGTGCCAACCACTGATACCGGGTGGCACAGTAGCTTGCCGATAAATAAGGCATTTAATTTTTAGACAGTAGTCTAAATTCAGTTGCTTGCCTGCTGCCAGTGTGTGTCAGGCCCTCTTCCACTGACTGTAGTGTGCCCACTGCCAGTGCCAACCACTCATACCGGGTGGCACAGTAGCTTGCCGATAAATAAGGCATTTAATTTAATTTAATAGTACTACAGAAAATACCACTCATATCGGGTGTGAGAGTAAATTGCACGGCGCAGAAGCAGTGACCGTGGATTAAAACAGAGTGGAGGGAGCCAGCGTTTTTTTAACCATCTCCCCGTTCGAAAAATCGATTCAATAAATGGCCCCCAGATTGGGGACGTAACAGGGATTAAACTGATGAGAATAGTACTACAGAAAATACCACTCATATCGGGTGTGACAGTAAATTGCACGGCGCAGACGCAGTCACCGTGGATAAAAACAAAGGGGAGGGAGCCAGCGTTTTTTTAACCATCTCCCCGTTCGAAAAATCAATTCAATTGACCTTTCGGGGACCCTTGGTGTTGTACGTGGCTGGGTGGAGGAAGAAACCTTCAATGACATCACCGGGACGTGGCTAGCTCGGTATCCAACCTTGTGCAAATGGGGAGTTTGCGGTTGTGCAAATGGACTGTTTGCGGTTGTTTGCGGTGCATTAAAGGGAGTTTGGTCTGTCAATGTCTGTGAAGCGGGCGTAACCCTTACACTACCTGATCGATACAACATCATACCTGATCGTATACACACACTGGATGTTTTAAAGCACGTTATTCCAAACAATTTAGGAATGTTAGTTGATTTATGCCCTTTATGGATTAAAACCCGACTCTGCGTCCACTACGTAATTTTCCATGGGAGTTTTGCCATAGATCCCCCTCCGGCATGCCACAGTCCAGGTGTTAGACCCCTTGAAACAACTTTCTCATCACTATTGTGGCCAGAAAGAGTCCCTGTGAGTTTTAAAATTCGCCTGTCTATTGAAGTCTATGGCGGTTCGCCCGGTTCGCCAGTTCGCGAACATTTGCGGAAGTTCGCGTTCGCTGTTCGCGAACTGAAAATTTTATGTTCGCGACATCACTACTTATCTGCTGGTTGGCACTGCAGTTCCAAAATGTCTGCTGATGGAAGGACATGCGGTCAGTCCCATCCATCCCTGGCCTCCGTTGACTTACAACGTGGACATAGATGGGAACTAATGCAGTGTAATTTAATGCAGGCCACTGATGGACAGGACTGGTCACATGAAATTCCATGAGATGCCATTTTGGGACCACAGCACTGACCAGCAGGTAAGAGATATTGCTAGTAAACAAGAATTGCGCATATTAAACTGACAGCAAATTACTAACTGCCTGTATGTGCTGTTCCTGGAACATGTGCAGCAGTAAACAGACAGTGACATTCCATTTTAGTATGCTTAGTGGGTTTACACACACTTGGTGGGAAAAAATCTCTTAAACATCTAAATGGTTAAACAGATAAAGGGTCATGATTGTTAGGCTGGTGGCTCATGTTTGCCGTTGTCCTGCTCTCCTGGGGAAACACAGGCACTGCTCATTTCTCCCTTTGTGTTCTGGGACTAGTGCTCAGTGAACTCCTTTCAGCACTAGGAGAGTTAATCCCTTTCTCCTGCCCCTGTCCAGGTGGCGGTTAAGTTGCTGATAAGCCTCCTATTTAGCTGGGCTGTGGTGCCGCCTCCTCACCCGATCTTTAAGGTTTCTACCTGTTAGTACCCAGTGAAAGTGATCTCATCTGAATTCTCATTTACCGAACCCTGTCTGTCTTATGATCCTGCTCTTTTGCTGCCCACCCTGAATTTGGAACTGTGACCTGGATTGCGCACAATCTCTGCCTGTAATCGCCAATTTGAATATTGAGGTACTCAGCCTGCCCTGGCTATTGGACTGTATTCAGACTACGCTTTTGCCTGTGTACTTGGTGCTTCGCACTGGTGTCTCTGACTTCTGTTGGTCAGCAGCCAACTACATCAGGATTACTCCAGGAGGCAGCGGCCTGGATAGTTCCTTGCGGCGAAGTCCAGATCGCTGTATAAGCGTTAAATGGTGAATACCAGGGAACCACCAGGACAATGCCCTTAGGTTAAGCCACAAGCCAAACTGGTTAGTTGGTACACTGGGTCCACATTCACTGTCCGTAACAATAATCAATCCTTAGCAGGGTCCTGGAGGACTGTGTACAATGCCAAAATTCTACCAGAAGGTAAAGTTATGCCCAAGATGGACCTTGACTCTTGCCCAAAGATATGTGCTGATCTTGGTCTCAGGGAAGTTACCCCCTACTAAAATGGGTCCTAACTAAGTGTTTACTTGTTGGGTGGTACCAACCTCTGGTATATGGATGCCCTGGCATCTTCACAGGATCTTGTGACTACTAGGCTGCTATTATTCTCAGGAATTCCTTCTAATCACCCACAGTTACGTGTCACTGTGAGATCAATACAATTGAATTCCAAAGCATCACTTTAACTCCTCCCGTTATACTTGCTAAAGGAGGGGGTACTACTGCCTGGTAATTAATAGAGTGTCTTCCTCCAACTCTTGCACATTCTCCATTTTAGTCTGAGTATATTTGGGCTTTTTACATAGGCTGATTCAGCAGGCAATTATTGGGAATGAACTGTTCCTGCTACCACTTGTCCCCATAAAGAGTCATTGTTTCTCTTCACATAGCATAATCCGCTGCCCAGATATAATGATTTTGATGTCCCCATCACCAGGGGTGTATCTATAGGGGTGCAGAGATAGCAGTTGCTACCGGGCCCAGAAGCCTGAGGGGGTCCAAAGACCCTTGTGCCACATAAGAAGACACCAGTATTAAGGAAAGTGCATGCTGGTCAAGTTACACCTCCGGCTGGAGGGAAGGGGTTAGATCAAGAATTTGGCATGGGGGGGTGCCATTTAAATTTTTGTCTCAGTCAGCACAAAGGAAATGTGCTTCCCTGCCCCTGGCCAAAAGCCATGAGGGAAGGGGGCGCCCAAGCTGAATTGCACCAGGGCCCATGACCCTTTAGCTACGCCCCTGACCATCAATACTTTCCCTCGTTGACTGAACAATTAATTGTGGCACCATTACAGAGGACAAGTATCAGGCAACAAGCATTCCTAGTTACACTACTTCTCGATAATTGCCATAAACATTGGCCTGTGTAAAAAAGTGTTAAGATATAGCAAACATTGAATGCATGGTGATTGTATGGGTTATCTAAATTATTTTTATAATTATTAAGCCTATTTCTGCTATCGTGCCCACCCCCTCCACCTTTCCCATCATGGCAAAGTAGTGAAATAAAGATTTGCAATATTTTTGGTACAGAAACCGCTATATAAAACATGTTGGTGGATTTAAGCCGGGGCCAATTTTGTTTATTTTTATTATTTTTTTTATATATATTTTCCCACCACATTTATAATCTACTGGCATCTATCAATGTTTTTCTATCTATCCAATATAAATATTTATTACAAATATACAAGTTAAACCTCAACAGTTCATTCATGCTTCAGCATGGCACTTGTTTATATAAAAGTACATGCTGGGAAATATTACAAATTGACAATTGAATTGTATTTTTAAGTTGCTTACATAATGATTTCTAAGATTATCATTTCTGTTTGCCTTTCCCTTTTCTGCAGTGAAACACTTTCAGTTGTGTCACTTAAAACCTGGTTATATTTATAGAGATAAATGACAGACTGGGGAGCCCACTAGGTAGCTCTTGACTTTGGGTAAACATATCTAGAAGTAGGCTGCAGTACATGTATGTTTCAGGATACTGACTGGCATATTACAGGAAACTGGTGTTTAGATAAATACAGTGCCTTGCAAAAGTATTCACCCCCTTGACTTTTTTCGTATTTTGTTACATTACAGCCTCAAGTACAATGTTTTTTTAATCTGAATTTTATGTGATGGATCAGAACACAATAGTCTAAGTTGGTGAAGTGAAATAAGAAAAATATATAAATACCCCCATTGTTAGGAAGTCCATAAAAAGCTCCGGTGCAACCAATTACCTTCAGAAGTCACATAATTAGTGAAATTGTGTCCACCTGTGTGCAATCTAAGTGTCACATGATCTGTCATTACATATACACACCTTTTTTGAAAGGCTACAACACCTAAGCAAGAGGCATCACTAACCAAACACTGCCATGAAGACAAGGAACTCTCCAAACAAGTAAGGGACAATGTAGTTGAGAAGTATAAGTCAGGGTTAGGTTAAAAAGAAATATCCAAATCTTTGATGATCCCCAGGAGCACCATCAAATCTATCATAACCCAATGGAAAGAACATGGCACAACAGCAAACCTGCCAAGAGACGGCCGCCCACCAAAACTCACGGACCGGGCAAGGAGAGCATTAATCAGAGAGGCAGCACAGAGACCTAAGGTAACCCTGGAGGAGCTGCAGAGTTCCACAGCAGAGACTGGAGGATCTGTACATAGGACAACAATAAGCTGTACGCTCCATAGAGTTGGCTTTATGGCAGAGTGGCCAGAAGAAAGCCATTACTTTCAGCAAAAAACTAAAAGGCACATTGTGAGTTTGTGAAAAGGCATGTGGGAGACTCCCAAAATGTATGGAGGAAGGTGCTCTGGTCTGATGAGACTAAAACTGAACTTTTCGGCCATCAAAGAAAACTCTATGTCTGGCGCAAACCTAACACATCACATCACCCAAAGAACACCATCCCCACAGTGAAACATGGTGGTAGCAGCATCATGCTGTTTTTCAGCAGCCGGGACTGGGAAACTGGTCAGTGTTGAGGGAAACATGGATGGTGCTAAAGGAATGGGCAAAAATCCCAGTGGTAAGATATGGCAAGCTCATAGAGACTTATCCAAAGCGACTTGGAGCTTTGATTGCCGCAAAAGGTAGCTCTACAAAGTATTGACTTTAGGGGGATGAATAGTTAAAAAAAAAAAAAAAAACATCTTCAAAGTTGTGGGCATGTTCTGTAAATTAAATGAAGCAACTCCTGAAATAATCCATGTTAATTCCAGGTTGTGAGACATCAAAATGCAAAAAAAGTCAAGGCGAGTGAATACTTTTGCAAGGCACTGTACATAGATAGATAGATAGATAGATAGATAGACAGACAAATAGATAATGCATCAATAAATAAATTAATTAATAAATGATAGATATAAAATAG
The DNA here is from genome assembly GCA_033119425.1 of Bufotes viridis. Lineage (NCBI taxonomy): Eukaryota > Metazoa > Chordata > Amphibia > Anura > Bufonidae > Bufotes > Bufotes viridis. The sequence continues at coordinate 90,792,075 of CM065590.1, forward strand.
AGAAATAAGAGATGCTAAAAATAGTGAATTTAAAAAAGCAAATACATCACAAAATTATTATAACTTGTATTTCCATAAATGCAAATGTACTGTAAATACTACACATTCATTTCCAAATTAAATCAATAACCATAACACAATTTATCCAGTTTGTGTTAATCCATTTACAGAAAGCAAAGAAAACAGAATATTTAGATTGTCAAAAAAATAATAATATATTTTTCTTTTAAAGCTCATAAATGTAAAAAGTGAAAAATGTTTGAGATTTTACTTTACTAAACCAATATTGGGTATAGTGGTATACCCATTGTTTCTGAGAACTGCTTGACATTTGTGTTGCATGGAGTCGACTAACTTCTGGCACCTCTGAACAGATATTCTTGTCTAAGAAGATTGGACTCCATTCCTCCAATTTTGGGTTTTTCCTCATAAACTGCATTTATTTTATCCCATAAGTTCCCTATGGGATTGCGGTCAGGGGATTGGGCTGGCCACTCCATTACCTCAATCCTTTTTGTAGCCAAGCTACTGTTTGATTAAGGCCTTCTCACACTGCTAGATATAGTAGATGATTGTCGGGAAGGAATCGCTCCATCCTGGCAATCACCTGCTCGTCAGTGAAGGAGGCTGCTGTATTTACATGCAGTGATCTCCTCCACAGTATGGAGAGAAGCAATCACTCATGCAATCGCTCGTCTCCATACAGAATTATTATTTGCCAGCAGCAGAGGCTGTTTAGAAGGCAAGATCTGATTCCGGCAAATTCTGATTTAGGTAACCCCACAAACTATCATATTACCCATTGAACAAATGTTTCACTCGTTCATTGAGTTTACACTTTTACATTGGCAGGTCTTTGCTAACGAAGGTCCCTACGAACGCTTGTTAGCAGTTATCTGTCCAATGCTCGGCCAGTGTTAAGGGGCCTTAACTGGTGTGTTTTTGAATATTGTTGTGTTGACAACATGATCTCCTCAAGTATTTTGATATATTCAAAATGACTCAGGATCCCTCATATGTGACAAATAGCGCAACACCATGGTATGACAAACATCTCCATATCATTGCTTCTTTTTGCATTTTTCAGCTTTCAGTTGCCACTTCAAGGCATTTGAGATCATTTTAGCTGAGCAGCTTATAACTTGCTGCACTTCTCTATATGTTTTCCTTCTCCAACCAACTTTTAAGTCAAAGTATGTTCTTCATCAGAACAAGGTCTGGAATGAACCAACATGTGCAACATTTGCCAACCTCTTATGTAAAGGCCAAAATTGACATGTTATTCCACAGAATGAATTACTTCACCCATGTAACTCATCACTGCCTTTATTTTGAACAAGCCCCTTTCGACTAATGATTCAGTTACTCAGAATAAGCAGCATGCGTGTCCTAATTGTTGGGTCTGGATTTTTTTCTATTGCTCTACTACATATACAAGTAAATTATTTGCTGTGTAGAAATATCAGTTCTACCAAAAACTGTGATTTTTCTGGTAATTATGTTGGACTGCTATTTTTTGAACACTTATGTAGATAGATAGATAGATAGATAGATAGATAGAAAGACAGATAGACAGACAGTTGGACAAATAGATTATGGATCAATAAATAAAAGATTACATAGATTAGATAGACAAATAGATATAATATAGAGAAATAAAAGATGATTATAGATAGATAGATAGATAGATAGATAGATAGATAGATAGACAGTTGGACAAATAGATTATGGATCAATAAATAAAAGATTACATAGATTAGATAGACAAATAGATATAATATGGAGAAATAAAAGATGATGGTAGATAGATAGATAGATAGATAGATAGATAGATAGATAGATAGATAAGTTTTCTTTACATTTTTCATATTGTACAGCTCTGACACTACTAGTCATATCAAATAGTATTTCCCCATGTTCCCCTGAAGCATGCCCCACTCCATGACCCCTATCTCATTCAGTTTCTTAGAAATGCTCTTCCCACCTACAGTGTATGCTTATGAACCATGTCTGAACTTCTGCTGTCAAAGACTTTCCCCTTTAGGGCTGCTTTTCGTGCCCTTGGAACACATTGACTATTTCTTGATGTGTATTTTGATCGGAATGGAATTTATGTAGACAGCTACAGTGTGGAAGTTAAATAAGTTAAAAAAGTTTGATGCATACTGTACATCAGACACCATAGTTAAAAATAGTATATTTTAAACTTTATACTTAGTAATTAGCATCTGCATCATTTCTTAATTATATTTCAAATTGCAATTCAAATTTTTTGGTAATAACACTATATAGTACTAAACTGAAGTGTAAGGTGAAGTATAGGTTTCATCAATACAAATTAATGTGGAATACAGCACTCTTATTTCTCTAGACAGTCTTCTGACCTCTCCTGTCAACCCCACAGAAATCTTCAGTGTCTTCATAAATTGCTTGTCTACTTTTGAACATCCTTTTATCAAATATAGCATGTTTATTGAATAAAGGAGGGCCCCACTGCTTTTTATGCTGCAGTGTTGTAGGAAGTTCCATGTAGTGCCTTTGAACTTACTTCTCGATCTACAGGGCCTTAAAGGGGGTTATGCATTGTTATAACATTAATGACCTATCTTCTTAAGTTATCAATATCAGATTGGTAGGGGTCCAACTCCTGGCTCTCTCCCAATCAGCTGTTTGAAGAGTTAGCAGCATTTGAACAAGTGCTGCTTCCTCTTCAAAAATCATATTGGCATGAGTGCCAGGAGTCAGATCCCACCGATATGGAGGATATTTTATCAATATTGTAGCACTGAACGGCCTCTTTAAGGACCTGATTTATTGAGGAAAAATATTGCACTGTTTTTTGGATCTCTGGTTTTCAGACACTTGGATTTTCCCTGACCTTGCTCCTGACTGCTGTTTACTCCTAACATGACCTCACCTGGCACTGACCTTTTCTGGTATTTGACTCTGTGTTTGTATTTTGTCTTGGTTCTTACATATCTCTCTGGTTTGGACTATGGCATGATTTTGACATTACTTTTGGAACGGTTCCAGTCCTGGTTTGCCTGTCTAGTTCTGACTTATTTCTGCTTGACTTCTCTTATCCCTTAAGGTTAGGCCCCTTTACTTAGTTAGGAAGGGACTGTTATCCAGTTGTGAGCCTTCGCTTAGGTCTGCAGTGCAAGTAGGTAATGAAAGTGGTGCAGGTGGAGCACAGGGCTGCACGGTACCCTCCCATTACAAAGGAAGAGAGATATATCAAAGTTGAACCAAATTTATCATGCCATTTAAGCTATTTTGTAACAATTTTATTGTCTCAAAAATATAGCATTTTATGATAATATTAATAAATCTCCCTCAATTTGTTCTATGTTTAGACCACATGCATCACAGACAATTTGTATAGTAGTAAATGGGAGCAAAATGACTATAGGGGTGATATGGTGGTACGATTTTATTAGTTTATTTTATGTTTAATAAAAACAAATAAAAAAATAAAATAAGTAAATTAAACCATATTCTGCACATCCCCTTTAAATCGTCAAGACAGGATATAGACGTCCTCTAGTCTTTTATTCTATCCAACACATATCTTTATGTCCAGGTTCTCACAATGCAGTGTGGTGCAGTTTTGGTGACGTGATCTAATTAAAAATGCCAACCAAAAGGATCAGTCAGTGATGACATTATCTAGCGCTATGCCGTCTGCAGAGCTCTTGTCTACATATCTTTCATGAGGCTGTGACCTGATGATACCACAATAAAACACATCCAGCGTGTACTGGGTGAGCCCAATAAAATGGTATGTCCTGCCACCTGAGTGCTGAATCTAAAATCCACTGCTGAGAAAACAATTCCAGCAAGCACTAGGGAGGTGGAAGATTCACTGCTTATCTGAGTCTGGCATGGAAGGAAGTCGTCCAGTGTTCCAAACGGCTGCTGTTAGATTACTGACCACAAATCATAGGGGAAAAGGTCAGCCGCCTGGAAGACAAAAAGAGTGAGCTGAGAAGAGCCCAGGAGTAATTATGCCAAGCTGGATAAAACCAGCATACATTTGTAGCGTAAAAGACTGCTCTGCTTTGAATGTATTAGACCCCCATGATAGATAATTTATTTAAAACCTCATCACTTCAATAAAAGAAGTGTATGTATCATTTGCACTATAAATATACAGAATGTATTAGTTTAAATGTAAACTCCCTTTAGCTGTCTAAATAAAAATCCAACTTTATAATTGAATAGACCTCATATTTGTTAATGGCTGTTTAACCTGCAGCATTAAAGGAGTACTTATCCCCTATCCTGTGGATAGAGGATCACTTTAAACAACAGGAATACCCCTTTAAGGCTCAAGTACTCTAGGAAAGAGCCTATAAGGCACTGCATGGAGCCCGTATGGCATCTTTAGTATGGGGCAATACAGTCTCTATGCACTGCCGGCTGCCGCTGTCATACTCCATGTGTATGCAGATATTCTGCTGTAGAGTTAAAGGGGTTGTCTCATCTATATCGAGAATGGAGCCCCGAAAGTGGTGGAGGGCGCACTGTACATGTGCATCCGCCCTCTAATTCTTTTCTATGGGGCTGCCGCAAATAGCCGAGCACTGGCTCGGCTATTTCCGTCAGGCCCATAGAAGTGAATGGGAGTAGTGGCCGGTCATGCGTGGTGAGCACAATTTTTTTCAGTCACTTTCGATATGAATGGCTCCAATCAAAACTAAGTTGAGTTTCAGCCATTTGCTCATCCACTATGGCTTAGTAGAACTGGATCAGCCCTCAATTGCAAATACATTTTCACTTTGATGCCATAAACAAAATACAGGCAGATGTGATGCATTTCGGCTTGTTTAAAAAGGCTGTTTAACCAAAACCCTTGGCCTGGCCTACTCCGCACATGTCTCTCTCTTTGCAATTCACCCAAAACGAATCGCAAATAATGTGGGTCAGTAAGTTGAAATTATACCATCATCCATTCCTGACTATCGTCAGGGTAAATCCGCCTTTATACACAGAATTCTATCAATCACTGATAACGCCTCCCATGTGAACAATGAAGCAGAAAGAGCTGAGATTTAAATGTATAAATTGCTAATTTTATTGAATCTTTTCCCATAAAACTACATAACAATCTGCTCAGCTCCTCCCGCACTATAACACGCTGCCTGCGCTGCAGTTTGTGGTGACAGGTTTTCTTTAAAGAGAATGGAGCTGAGCTGCAATACCACACAACCTTGTAAACAGGTATGGCGCTGGAAGTGAGATGACAGTAGTGGAATAATGCACATAGTTGTGTCACAGTGTGAGAGATATGTATGCAGTGTATGAATAATGCACAAAGTGATGTTATGTCTCAGCAATAACGCACACAGTGATGTTACAGTACAAAGACAATGCACACAGCTATATCATAGTACAAGAATAATGCACATCAAGGTGTCACAGTACACTAATAAGGCACTTGATTTCATAGCAAAATGGTAATGAACACAATAGTGACATAATGTGGTGGTGTTCTAGTACAGATGCTGTATGCTCACAATGAAGTAATAGGACAGTAATAATGCCCATTATTATGTCACAGTACACTATTACTGAACATGAAGATGTCACAGTACAGACATAAAGTGCATAATTATGATGTCACAGTATAGACAGAATGTGCATAATGATGATGTCACAGTGCAGACATAATGCGCATAATGATGATGTCACAGTACAGACAGAATGTGGATAATGATGATGTCACAGTATAGACAGAATGTGCATAATGATGATGTCACAGTACAGACATAATGTACATAATGATGTCACAGTATAGACAGAATGTGCATAATGATGATGTCACAGTATAGACAGAATGTGCATAATGATGTCACAGTATAGACATAATGTGCATAATGATGATGTCACAGTATAGACAGAATGTGCATAATGATGATGTCACAGTACAGACATAATGTACATAATGATGATGTCACAGTGCAGACATAATGCGCATAATGATGATGTCACAGTAAAGACATAATGCGCATAATGATGATGTCACAGTAAAGACAGAATGTGCATAATGATGTCACAGTATAGACATAATGTGCATAATGATGATGTCACAGTACAGACAGAATGTGCATAATGATGATGTCACAGTACAGACATAATGCGCATAATGATGATGTCACAGTACAGACAGAATGTGCATAATGATGATGTCACAGTACAGACATAATGTACATAATGATGTCACAGTACAGACATAATGTACATAATGATGTCACAGTATAGGCATAATGTGCATAATGATGATGTCACAGTACAGACAGAATGTGCATAATGATGATGTCACAGTATAGACAGAATGTGCATAATGATGATGTCACAGTACAGATATAATGTACATAATGATGTCACAGTACAGACATAATGTACATAATGATGTCACAGTACAGACATAATGTGCATAATTATTGATGACATTATAGGGGGTCATTTATCAAACTGGTGCAAAGTAGAACTGACTTAATTGCCCATAGCAACCAATCAGATTATACCTTTCATTTTCCAAAAGAGATGAAAATGAAAGGGGAAATTTGATTGGTTGCTGTCGGCAACTAAGCCAGCCAATTCTACTTTCCACCAGTTTGATAAATGACCCCAATAATGTTCATAATGATGTCACCTTACAGACATGATGTGAATAATGATGTCACAGTATAGAAAAAATTAATAATGATATCATGCAGTACAAGAATAATGCATAAAATTACATCAAGTGATCTCCATTTAATTCTTCCATCTCCCTTTCTATTTCTCCTTCCTCTGGGAGATGATGTGCCACTTTATATACCAGTCTCATTACATCCGATATGCCTGGAACCCTTGTAGTTACATTCAATGAAAGGGGTTTAGGGTGCCTTCACACATGGCAGATTTTTTTGCAGAAATCCCTGCGACTGAAGGTTCATTCTTGTGAATGGAGCCTGCAGAAGTCCATGTGCTAGCTGCCAAAACAACCCCATTCAGATGAATGGAACCTATTCCTCTTGCAGAAATTTCTGCAGTAATATCTCCCACATGTGGAGGCCCTAAGGGCTGCAATATTAGGATGGAAAAGAGAAATGATAAAACAAACTGATAAAATGGGATGATACTCTTCATAACAACATAGGTAATGAATGAAACTGGCCCTCGGATCACTGATTGCTATGACTCTGACTTCTGAAATTCCCTGATGGCAGCTGCAGGCAAAATGTATTACATGAAACACTTTCAAATGAATGATCATCCATGTAATACAATTCTGATTCTTACAATGTCATTGTCGCATAGAGGGGTTCCTGTGTAGGAGACCCCCCTTTATGAATTATGGGGCATATGGAGAACTCAGAGCATATGGAAAAAAAAGTGTATTGAAAATTATTGAATATCATAGAAATGTAATGTACTATGTATAGCTTTTGATAATTATCAAAAAAACTAAATATCAAATTGAGGGTAAGAAGACCTATTCAAATGCTGCAATATGATCAATACTCCTATTAAATATTACTGACGTCACCTTGTGGACCCTGTTGTGCCTAAATGGTAAGGCACACTTAAAGAAGTGGGAGTCAGTTTCTAAAAGATCGGACTTAATATCAGTAGGAAACAAGGGTGCAATTATCTGGGCTGATTTGACAGCTAATTATCATGTCAGCCTTTACAGAGAACAGATGATTAATGGTGAGTAATCAATATTGTTGCACAGACTCTGCTGTGAACTTAGACGCAGGCTGAGTAATGCTTTAATAAACTCTTGGCAATGCTTCTTTTTTTAGCTTTCTGAGAGCAAAACAGCCATGGAAGGTGATGACTTTTTATAGCAAGACCTTTTCAACTTTGGGCAGTTGAAAACTCCATTTTCTAGTTAAAATGCGTCTGACTAATAGTAGGGATGCTTTAGCTCGATTAGTGTTTTTAAAGTTTGTGTATAGTATTTTTACATTTAAAAAACAGGCAATAAAAAGGCTCACCTTTGACCGACAGTTTTATGTGTTTTTTAATGTAGCTTGTGCCGATAAAAGCATGCTTGATTTGAGAGTGAAAAGGTCACTGGCAAGTTGATCAGAGAAGCTTTAAAACAGTTTTATTGACCTTATATTAGTGGAGTTCTACATTGCGATCCATGAAATTAGTAAAGGTAACATGAAATGAAGATTGCAAACATTCCAGTTGGCCAGAATTATGCTTACAAAAGTATGAAAGCCTTCTTAAAGGAAATGAATGTATCATAGTCAGTAATATTGATGACTGGAGAGAAACAGAGCCTCCTGTACACTTAACATTCATATTTACTACAGTAAAATTGTTACGTTTAGGGTTTTATTATTTTGTTTTTATATTTGTTATAGTATTTTCCTTACCCCGTGCTCCCAAGCACGTGTATCAGCTCTTTTGTGTAAGGAAAGGCCACACTATTCCAGTAATGCTTTAAGATGCTTCATGGTTGAGATCTGGTGAGAGACTGCCCTCTCAGACCCTTTCTTTATTTACATAGACCAAGGGATAACAAATAGGAAGTGGGCGGGCCCAACACCTGACCACTCCCTTCAGGTACAGTACAGTCATACAGGAAGTGATGACACACACACACAGAAAGAATACCACAACATGTCTCTTAGTCACCACTAGGGGGGAATCTTGTTCAGCATCGATCAGTGATCAATGCTCAACAAGGCTCACCAGGATTCTTATGTGGGCCTACTTATAGTAACAGCGTCACCATCTCCAGCGGTTGATCAGGCACCCTGGAAATAACGAATGCACGTTCCTTTCCGTATATTGTTCTCTTAATAAATGCATACACGCCAAGCCAATAAATCCGCCTTTTGGGCGGAGGGCCCCAGCCGGCATCTATCCATTCGGCAAGAAAACACTGCTTGCTGCGTCTCTATATCCGCATGCAAGATATCCACTTCTGGTGGTTTACACACTGAGAGACATGATGACAATATTAGAAAACACATCATAATAAATTTCCACAACAGTCCCTCCTCTTTGTCATATTCTGCTCAGTGTCCCTCGATGATTAATCCTCAGCATCTGGTCCATGGTTTGGTCTTCAGGGCATCTCGTCTATTCGGTCGGTTATACATCAGGCATATAGAATGAATGGAAACAAAAAAAACATAAGTACATGCCCGGATCCAATGGGAAACCAGTGAGCCCTAAGAGTTCCCAATCAGCTGCAACATAAGATTCAGGGACAAGCTTTACCAGGACACATGACCCTCTGACATTAGGGGGAATTACCTTATAAATGGCTAACCCGCATAGGAAATAGTACAGACCTGTCAACTCCAACCAAGAACTTCTGACAGTCACGGGCCTCCAGTAATAACTGCCTCACAACTGGAGGACCCCACCAACCTACCTCATCTGCGGGCCGCCTAGCTGCCGGACACCCATACAGGATTAACAAACAAGGAGCCGGTGCTACTATTAAACCTATATCTGATATTACCCTCTAGGATGTGCTACTAACAAATGTCTTCTTGTGGCCCTTACCAATTTGAGGTGCCTTCCCTTCCTAAGAATGAAAGTAAACAAAAGTGATACTCCTCATCCTTTGACGTAGTGGAACAGTTTCTTGCAGTGACTGGTGTGGATCCAGTTGTCTCGTCCCTCGAACTTTAGAAAGGTTGGCGTCCTCAGAAGCACCTGGAATGGCCCAAGATATCCCGGCTCTAGTCCTGTCTTTGGATGTACATTAAGGGCTACAGCAGAACATTCAGGCCATGGGTCAGCTGTGATTTCTCCTCGCAAAAATCTGACCCAACTACTGTCAAAGAAAAGGCAGTCGTGATGGTTCTTGATGTGAGAAAATTGACAGTTAATAGGTTAGAATGGTTAGTAAAAAGTTTGAAAATGGGTGTTTTCTACACCACTTCCCCCCCCCCTTCTCATCGTCCTCTAAACCAGGACAAAGAGAAGCTGGGTTCAACATGGTGCATCATCTCAAGGTTAGATGGAGAGATGAGGGAGGGATGAGAGAGAGAGATGAGAGAGAGTTTTGGAGTCCGTAGTTTTAGTTGGACGGGAGTACATGATAGTGATAGTTCACACTGTCTGGGACTTTTGAATGCCCTGTTGCCGGAGCTCGATGGATTCGTGCAGCCACAGTTCTGCCTTCTGGAGGGAACCATGGCTTTGGAGTCTAGTGGGGAATTCTCGGACAAACTTTTCCCCAAATCCAGACCTCAAAAAGTCCCCATCTTTGGGGATGGTTCACTCTGAACCTACAGTCCATTGGTGCCAATCTTTGAGGGGCTTAACAACTCCTCCCCCATAGATGGATTTCATGTGCTGCTTGGCTGTCCTATACTCAGAAGTGGTACCCTTCTGGTCCCTAATTTTCCCTATACCCAATGCTCGAGCCTTCTAAAAGTAGGTGCGGCCCTCTGAGTCTCCTAATGAGATATACCAGCCTCGGTTTTGGCTCTGAATAGTGACCTGACCACAGGATAGGGCTTCCAATTGCACACAGCTATTGGTATGCCCGGGTGATATATACCACCTTGTCTCCTTAAAAAAAGCTCATCAACTCACTTTCCTTTGCCTATATGATTCTATATAGTCAAGCTTTACAGCACACAAAGCCCTTTTTGCAGTGACTGATCAAAAACCTCTCGCTCAGCAGCAACCCTTGAATTCAGACAGTAGTTCCCACACAATATCACGAGACCCCCAGTAACTAACGAAAAATCCCAGATTGAATGCTGCTTCCTATTAAAGGAACATGCAATCTGTTAAAAAAAATAAAAAAATAAAAATTAGATCATTAAGCTTGCTGCCAATGAGAATAATGTACCAAACGTTAAAAAATATGCAAACTGGTGCACAATCAGAATGCGTAAAAAAAGAATACGCCCTGATTACAACCAGCCACATTCCTAGAGGGTGTGATTGTCCCCATATCCAATCCTCACCATCACATTTGTCTCACAATAGCAGCTACTTTCTTAAACTACAGTGCAGGCCTCTGGGGGGAAAAAACAAAACAGCAAAAATTAAATTTAGAATTTAGCATACCTGACTGCACATTACATAATTAAATTTAGAGGCTTTTCCCTTAAAAAATTGAAAAACAAAAACAATATAGAAAGATCCTCTAATATCTGGTTATTGCCTGTGGGGAAAAATAAAATTAAACCGCACATCTCCAGGTTCTTCTGTAAATCTCTAAGTTTCCCTGAAAGACAAAACTAGTAAAATATTAATAACAACAGAATCTCATCAAGAGAGGTTCACATTGGAACAGAACCTTTGGAGAACATACATTGGAGTGGATATCTTGTATAGGACTGAATTAACACATCAATATCTTGGAGAGTTCACCTGAAACCATAACACTGGCAGGAGAACTTCTTCCCACCCAGTCATTGAAATGCTAATTTGCCCAGCCCCAAACCAACTTCAGATTCATTTTACCAAAGAAGCAGGATTTAACATTACAAGGTCCCACAAAACCGGTTTCAATTGAAAAGAAAAAGTAAATTTAGGTCTCACACAAAATTAGAAACTCTGCTGAATTCCAATAAGCGATCTCTTTCCTCTCTAAGTTTCACATTTTCACATTTTAACCGTACATACTGGGATTTGAAATCTGCTTCCTGGATCCATGGCCTTGGCTGTCCATAGCTTCTGTGCCTTTGCAAAGAACCATGTCTGGGACCATCCCCCCACCTTGCTGAATAAACCACCTTACTTCTGGGAGTGGTTCTGGGGTACTTAACATACCTCTGTCTGTTGCCATTAGTTACCGCACAGTACCTTGCAATGTGCCCAAATCCCCTGCATGCAAAACAACGAATATCCTGTTTCCCTGCACAAAACCTTCTCTGGGCACATGGTGACCGGCCTTGCTGAACAACATTAATCATCCTAGCATGACTAGGTCCCACACTACTATCTGACTTAAGTCCACTTACCACAGATTTACCTGAAGAATCTTCTGCCTCTGGATCAATACTTCCAACTCCAGGGTCAGATAAAGTGTCCATCCCTGAGTCGGCTTCAGAATCTGAACTTCCTCAGACTTCTCCATACTTACCGCCAATATGTTCTCTGTAACCCCAGAACCATTACTCTCTAACAGTTCTTTCAATGCCTCTGGCTGCACTAAGCACTGAGACTGTTCAGCTTCTGTCCTCCTGCAGAGGGCAGACAATTCCCTCACAGCACACTGCGCATGCGCCAGGCTCTCAGACAACTGTTCATTCTCCCTACGTAGCTCAGTATTACACCTCACAGTACATTCATAATTAGCGCTAGCTTCAGCTGCCTTCTGGACAAGAGTTTTCAATTTAACAATTTCCGATTTTAAATTTTCCACTTCCGCTTCCAAGCTCAACTTCAGCCGACAAGACTCCTGATATTTATCCGCTATCCACCCAGCAGCAAATATCAGAGCATACTTGCCTTCACATTTGCGCCATTTTCTGGTACCGATCAGGTTTGCTACACAATTCTGAGCCTGCAGCCATGGATCAGTAGATCCCTGCATAGCTTGAACAATGGCCTCTGTGTTTTTCACTTTTGTTACTTCTTTAAAAATTCCTTTCATGATATACGTACACAAACACCACAATTGTTACTACAAAAATATACTGCAATAATATACTGCTAACGATCTCTGACTCGTCTCAATACTTCCAGCACAGAACTACAAATCAAAGTCAAACTGTACATAGAAAGGTTACAGAAAGAGAAAATAACTATTCTGCACAAAACTGACATTTGAAGCAAAAACAAACAAATCGTTTTCCATAGACACCAAAACTAAAATGTGAACCAGGTCAAACTAAATTGAATTCCTTGGTAAAACCTGCAGCACTAACCTAACCAAGATGTCTGCCAAACGCACATACTTTTCCCACAAAGCAAATCAAAGATGGCCGACAAACCGCATGGCATGGTCTTACACAAATTAAATCAAAGATGGCCGACAAACCACATGCCTGGACACACAAGGAAAGACAAGATGGTGTCTCCAAAATCCAGCAACCTCTAAATGCTGTCTCTCCTGTACAAACACTAAAACAGAATGCTTGCTCTACAAACCAGAATAACCTCTTACAAAATCACACTGCCATAAAAGTTACACAAAAACAGAGAAGTTACAACAAAACAATTAGTCAGCACACACATCACAATCTGACTATACAATCTCTTTACAATCAACTCAGATCCACCAAAAACTACAGAACGAAAAAGCACTTACCTTGTCCTTACACAAAGAGCGAAAAAGTTCTTTTACCAAGCAGAAATTTCCTCTGACGCAGCAGACAAACTTACACTTTACTCTCTCCCCTTTTATCTGCTGTGCAGAGTAGAAAAATCAGTGGGTTGTACCTAGCTCGCCATCTGTTATAGTATTTTCCTTACCCCGTGCTCCCAAGCACGTGTATCAGCTCTTTTGTGTAAGGAAAGGCCACACTATTCCAGTAATGCTTTAAGATGCTTCATGGTTGAGATCTGGTGAGAGACTGCCCTCTCAGACCCTTTCTTTATTTACATAGACCAAGGGATAACAAATAGGAAGTGGGCGGGCCCAACACCTGACCACTCCCTTCAGGTACAGTACAGTCATACAGGAAGTAATGACACACACACACAGAAAGAATACCACAACATGTCTCTTAGTCACCACTAGGGGGGAATCTTGTTCAGCATCGATCAGTGATCAATGCTCAACAAGGCTCACCAGGATTCTTATGTGGGCCTACTTATAGGAACAGCGTCACCATCTCCAGCGGTTGATCAGGCACACTGGAAATAACGAATGCACGTTCCTTTCCGTATATTGTTCTCTTAATAAATGCATACACGCCAAGCCAATAAATCCGCCTTTTGGGCGGAGGGCCCCAGCCGGCATCTATCCATTCGGCAAGAAAACACTGTTTGCTGCGTCTCTATATCCGCAGCAAGATATCCACTTCCGGTGGTTTACACACTGAGAGACATGATGACAATATTCGAAAACACATCATATTAAATTTCCACAACAATTTACTTTCACTGTCATTTAATAAAGTTAAAAAGCAATGCAAGATGAAGGTGTTTTGAGCTCAGAGAACCATTCCAAAATCACTTAAAGCCACTAATAATAAATATGGATAACTGATGGGCAACTAAGACAGACTGGACATCTAGTTGGTGGATTTGTGGAGTAATTGTGAGCAATGCTGCCTTGAAGTACGTATTTAAGGTATGAGATGGTTTAATAAACTTTTTGAGATTTTTTGTAACAAACCAGACTAAAGGGATTTTTCATTCATTAAATACTGATGGACTATCGATGGGGGTCTGACACCTGGAACCCCACTAATCAGTTGTTTTGGGTAGATGCCAGAAACTATAGAGTGGATGCAGCCAGAAGCACAATGTTCTAACCAATGGGTAGTGACTGTGTCGCTCCAGCAGAGCTCCCATTCGAGTGAGCCTTCCATCCACTGTATAGTTTCTGATGCCAGTGGCTGCCTAAAGCAGCTAATCGGTGGGGTGACAGGCATTGGACCCCTTTGATCCGATGTCTCAGAAAAGTCCCTGATAACCTGATAGCCTATGAGTGTTTACTTTAGGGGCCACAACCTCAGCATTTGACTGGTATGTACCTTATTGAAGGAGTTAAGAGTGAAACCTAATTTTAGCTAGCTTCGAACCAGTTGTGGCTCAAGGTCTACTTCTCTGGTGACAATCGTAAGAATGAAGAAGATAATTTGCTCATCCTATGCATATATACGGCTTGATATATGAGCTGAACAATATTTGTATGAACGCCACATTTTCCCTACATCTTTTGGTGGGATTTTTGGGCTAATCAAGTTTCCTTATTTAAGTTATTTACCTATGTTTGTGTACCTAATACAACAGCGGTCAATCTTAATGCATTCTTTCGACAGCACCGTAAAATATGTTAGTACTATGAATATAAATTGAATAGAGTAATATGAGTACCATTCTGGCTTAAGCCTTTAACTTCTTTGTTTGTCCCTGAAGAGCTGACAATGGGCTATAGATAGTATAATCTTATTGTCAGATCTGTGAGGAGAGCTGTCCAGAACTGAAAGGGCATGGTGACCAGCCAATAGTCCCTGTGTTAAAGCAACCAATGAGTATTATATGTCAGAGGTGAGGAAATGATGGTGACCCTGAAAACATAACTAACCATGAAACATCTGACCAAATTTAACTAAGTGTGGATAGGCATGATTGAGGCCAAAACTGTGGAATCAAAACCTCACTATACATTGTCAATGCTGTAGTCGTACAGTTGTTTTCAACATAAATTTTCAAAAAGTTAAGCAGCATTCATCTAAGTTTGTCAGTTTCCTCTCAGATCTCAATACAGTACATGGTATTAAAAATCAAAAGATAATGATAAGATCTGCTACTTTACAGAAAATTGCTTGTCAACTGTATCACCAATATTGCACAAGTGCTATATTCAAATAACCATGGGGTTAAGTTATTGGATGCTGTCCATTGTATTAACGATATGCATGTGGGTAAAACAGTGACTTTATACCAGAGTAGCAGGATCAGCCATAGGGTGGTAGCTTTTGCATTAGATTCTGTAGAATAAGAGATATCTTGTTTTTTTTCTAAACGCTTGCTGAAACTTTGCAGATATATAAGCATACTGCACCATCATTAGGCTAGAAATGCATTGCAGGACTCTGATATACCTCACATGAAAATATTGCTTCAGTTCTTTCCAGCTTTCTTGATCCCACCAAGCCACATTTCATATACCCTGTTAATGTGCTTCTGGCACTAGATGCTTAATTAGGATTACCATGGCTTGTTGGCAGAGTTACACCATCACATTAATTTTTGATAGAAACCTTAGTTTCAACTCAAATCTTCAAAAGGACACTGGCTTGATCTTTCCTCCCTCTGTGTATATTCAGCTTTTCTGTACTAACATTTTTATATATTTTTCTATGCTTCAAGAGAGCTGAAGATGAAAATATACTAATAAATATATAAACTTACAGGTGCACGAGGGCTATTTCTTGCTGTATGTAAATATTCATCAAAATAAAAAAATAATGTTGCTCAAACTCAAATCCTGATTAAGAATACATAAATAATCTAAAATACGGTTATATGAAAGATGTACTTTTGGACTTAAAGTTTGGTAATCTTATAAAGAAATACTGGAAACTTACTAGGTCTTTCCTATATCAATCCTTCTCTAAAGGGAACCTGTCATATTGGAAATGGTGTCTGAGCTGCAGGCAGCATATAGAGCAGGAGACGCTGAGCAGATCTGTTGGAAAAAATATAGTAAAACTTGTAATTTATTTATTTAAATTCCTCTTTCTGGGCTTAGGGGTCCAGTGGGTGGATGTACTCAGTGACTGGCATCATACAGTAGCTGGTATAATTGTGCATACAGAGATAGATGTCAGTTACCAGGCATCATTAGCTACAGGACTCCTAAGCATAGAAAGAGCAGTAATTCTAATAAATAAAAGAAAATTATTGGAGGAAATTTGTCACGAGGGTAATATTTAATGTCAGTTTTCTTTGAGTCTGCGCTGAAATACTTTGTGCTAAATTTGTTAAACGGCACACAGCACTTGTTAAATTTGGCTCATCCTTAAGGAGCCCATTTTTGCTCTTGCAATTTTTCCTCCCCACCTTTCAAGAGCCATAACTTCTTAGATTTTTCTATTCATGTAATGATATCAAGGTTTATCTTTTGGATGAGTTGTATTTTTAATGGCACCAGTTAATGTACCATAACTTGTATTGGGAAATGGGGGATAATATATATATATATATAGATAAAGCCAAAATCAGGCAGCACTCCTCCAGTGTATACCAATGGTCCAATGGTGCACGCGTCCACCCCTGGTTATAAGGTCTCTTTACAACTCCAACAAATTGGCGCAGCACTCCTTAGGTAAAAGTGAACAAAATAGTGTTTATTCACACATGTTAACACAGCCACATAGCTGTGTTAACATGTGTGAATAAACACTATTTTGTCACTTTACCTAAGGAGTGCTGCGTCAATTGTTGAGTATATATATATATATATATATATATATATATATATTTTTTTTTTTTTTTTTTTGGGGGGGGGTGGGGGTGTTATGTATGCATGGATAAACCTACATAACATGGAAATACACATAGGGCTCCACATTGTTTGCTCAAAAGGCTTAGCCACTGTGCAGTTTCCTGCACCAGTCTACTGCAACTCATCTCCATTCATTTTAATGGGAGATGAGCTGCAATACCCCAGCATGACCACTACACAATGGACAGAACCTTGTACTTCTGGCCCCGTTTCCTCTATAGTTTCCAGTACAAGCAGCTCTCTGAAAAAGCTGAAAGTTGTTGGTGCTAGGTGTCAGACCCCAACTGATTTGATATTGATGACCTATTCAGAGGACAGCTCATCAATATCTAAGTACGAGGAAACCTCTTTAACACTTGTGTAACCTGAGGCCTACCAATACATTCAATAAATGCTTTCTGGTCAGAACACCAGTAATCATCTAAGCATAAAATTCATCCTAATATTTACTTTAAAGATCTTCATTCTTGGCTGAAGACAACTCTTTATGCATTTTCTGTGCTCCAACATGGGAGAGATAGAGAGCTGTGACCTTCTCATGAAAAAAATGGCTTTTGTCGGAGATTATAATGTATGTTAAACCCTGATCAAAAAAAAGGTTGGAAATTTCTGTAAGGAGTAAGAAATTTCACAGATGAAGAACACTGTTGAGAGGAAAGCTCTGGAAATCTTTAAAAAGGCTTGTATATTAATGTTACAAATAAGATTACAGGTGGGAATTCATCAACCAATGGTGACCAGTTTTTACTGTTGTAAAGTTGAAAATCATGGTGCAGGCCATATTGCTGCAAACATTGGATAGAGTTAAGCAGGAGGAGACATGGCCAGCAACTTTCCAAAATATTTATTATTGCTAAAGTTAGAAAATGGTGCAAATTTTGTTCCATACCTACATTGGCTTCTAGCCGACGTAGTTTTTATTTTCTCGTCTTTATGATGGCTCAACATGTGCCAAAATATTAAGGAGGTGCGTCCGGTTTATTCAATTAGGAGAGGTTTAAGTGCTTGGTAGTAATGCAAAAGAAGATCTAAACAATTTAATACTTAAGTATTTTAAAAGCTAGCAAAGTCAATTAATTAGCCATTTTGTATTTTTACCTCTGTACCCCATCTATAAGTATAAGTACTCAGCATTTTATATATGGATGGCTAAATAAATCGCAGATGAAACATGACAGTGAACTGTATCTAGATATGCTGCTGGGTTGGTGGTCCAAACAACTATCTGTTAGATACTTAGTTAAACTTTCTTAACTGCTTTGGTATCACAGGTTGAGTCCCAGTTACTTCTCAAGATGATTGGCACTCATATATGGAATAACATGTTTATCAGATAAAAAATAATTTATTAAAAATAATTGATTAAAATAATCAAAGATGGCCACGAACGATCAATAAGTAATAATATAGAATCTAACATAAAAGCCAAATCGCTGCTAAGGACAATATTAAGATGGTGTTTTGCCCTGCATAGCAAATGTTGTTTCCATAGTAATCTCGCGATTGACACAACTCAAAAATCCCAGGAGGGCACTGTTAAGGTGTATCTCCCTGTCTAATTGAAATAATTCACAACGTAATTAAACAATACACGTACAATTCCTTGAACAGACCCCCCAAAAAGTCACTGGTTATTGTATTGAACAGATACCGCAACGTTAACTATATTCACACTGCGCAGCATTTATCTGTTGTTCATAAGTAAATGTTTCCTTAGTTCTTTATAAAGGACTGCATGCACAATGTAGCAGTATGCTGTATTAATGAATGATACTTGATCTTGAATTTTTAGTGTCTTTATCTCTCAAGTAAAATAATAAGCTGCCGTGATCATGGACGGTAATGTAAAAGTTCAATCTTTCGATCGTAGGAGCAGTTTGCTCTAGTCCGTCCAAGATTGATACAGTTATCCACTCGCCTCCGTATCGGTAGTGTTGGTCGCACTCAATACTCACATACCGGCGTCCCGGCTATATCGGAGTTGGCGTCTTGCATGCGGTCCTATTGCAAGTGGACCAGTAATTAGTAGCACACGCCAGAGAGTGTAGTGGACTTGACGGCAGGAGGTGTCTCGGAATGGAGCTTGTTCGGAAGTGGAGCTTGTTCGGAAGTGGTCGATAATGTACTGTACTTCCTTTCTTACAGTGCACTGTTCAAATGTGTTGAAGTTCAGGGGTGCAGATGCTGTATTGCGCCAAACGTGTTTCGGGGAGCTCCTCTCCCCTTCCTCAGTGGCTACACCCCTTTCCTGTTAGTCTCCACATTTTATACCCTCTTTTGGAGGATTCTTGAAACCATGGTCTGGATTTCAATCGAATTGGGTCTAAGTATATATGTCTCCAATTTATTTATAACATGAATGCGGTTTCTGTGCGTTTTATTCAGCCATTATAAATCTGAAAAGGTTGTGTTCTATATATAATTCCACTCCATTCATATTGTGTATCTACCAAAATATTATTCATAATGATAGCTGAGAAAAAACGCTTCTCAGTAAAAGAAAAAACATAATTAAGTCATATATTTTATATTGTTTATCTTGAATATACATAAATCGCAATTTCATTTCAGTATTTATATTATCATCAATTACGTTTCCAGATTTATAATGGCTGAATAAAACCACAAAAACCGCATTCATGTTATAAATAAATTGGAGACATATATACTTAGACCCAATTCGATTGAAATCCAGACCATGGTTTCAAGAATCCTCCAAAAGAGGGTATAAAATGTGGAGACTAACAGGAAAGCGGTGTAGCCACTGAGGAAGGGGAGAGGAGCTCCCCGAAACGCGTTTGGCACAATACAGCATCTGCACCCCTGAACTTCAACACATCTGAACAGTGCACTGTAAGAAAGGAAGTATGGTACGTTATCGACCACTTCCGAACAAGCTCCACTTCCGAACAAGCTCCAGTGCAAGACACCTCCTGCCGTCAAGTCCACTACACTCTCTGGCGTGTGCTACTAATTACTGGTCCACTTGCAATAGGACCGCATGCAAGACGCCAACTCCGATATAGCCGAGGACGCTGGTATGTGAGTATTGAGTGCGACCAACACTACCGATACGGAGGTGAGTCGATAACTGTGTCAATCTTGGACGGACTAGAGCAAACTGCTCCTACGATCGAAAGATTGAACTTTTACATTACCGTCCATGATCACGGCAGCTTATTATTTTACTTGAGAGATAAAGACACTAAAAATTCAAGATCAAGTATCATTCATTAATACAGCATACTGCTACATTGTGCATGCAGTCCTTTATAAAGAACTAAGGAAACATTTACTTATGAACAACAGATAAACGCTGCGCAGTGTGAATATAGTTAACGTTGCGGTATCTGTTCAATACGATAATCAGTGACTTTTTTGGGGGTCTGTTCAAGGAATTGTACGTGTATTGTTTTAATTACGTTGTGAATTATTTCAATTCAACAGGGAGATACACCTTAATAGTGCCCTCCTGGGATTTTTGAGGTGTGTTAATCGCGAGATTACTGTGGAAACAACATTTGCTATACAGGGCAAAACACCATCTTAATATTGTCCATAGCAGTGATTTGGCTTTTATGTTAGATTTTATATTGTTACTTATTGATCGTTTGTGGCCATCTTTGATAAATTATTTTCAACAAATTATTTTTATCTGATAAACATGTTATTCCATATATGAGTGCCAATCATCTTGAGAAGCTACTATTCGATTTTGGTTTGTTTGAAGAGTGAATCAAACTGTTGATTAGAGCACCTGTCCTTAAGTAAGTGAGTGTGAGCTATTCCCACACTAAGAATATCTACTGAGTCCCAGTTACCCCTGATGATTCTAAAATATGGGATTTATAGGTTTTGGGGAAGCTTAGTAAGAGGTCTGTGTTATGACAGCACTCCATGCACACCATCACCTCTTTCTCGGCGGGTATGGATGCCGCAGCACTTACCATTTTTCACTGCCACAAGGATTGTGCAGTTCCATCAACTCCATGTAGGCTGAGGTCTGCTCTTTGTCTTCACTGCCTCTCTGCCAATAGGCTGCACATTCATGCTCCCTTCGGTTCCTAAAGGGCCGGGAGACATGCATTTTGATCTTATCCAGCTCTTGGCTGTCCACCCATGGGTCTTTAAGGCATCTTCACCTGCGTTTAAGGCATCTTCCACGGTGTAAAAGGAGTGTGCTTCTTATTGGCGCTAACATCGACCTTTAAGGCTTTCATAATTGAGTTATTTGGACTGCCCAAATAAGTGAAGTGTGCAGTGATTCTAAGAGCAACGCCTGTCATCTGCATGTCATTCGGACTCACCATATTATTTCACTACTGTGATTGAACGGAATTTTTCCCAAAAATTCTCTACTGGCTACCTTCTAGCCGCTATTTGAAGAGCCTGGACGCATGTCCTCCGCTGCATCAGCTCTGCTGCGTCTACTACAGGGTTCCTTGTCTGTGGGTCAGTACGCCATCCAATTTCGTACCCTGGCTGCTGAACTTGCATGGAACAATGAGGCTCAACTGGCAGTGTTCTGGGAGTGCCTTTCTGACTAAATTAAGGATGAATTAGCTGGTTGCGACCGTCCATCCACTCTGAATGATTGCATCACCTTGGCCACAAGAATAGATATGCATTTCAGGGAACATTCTAAGGAGGTCGCATTGCACCAGGCGACCATCTCCCTTGGCTCCACCCTTCCAGAGGCTGGTTCTTTTTCAAGTGTCTGTCCCATCTGCAAATAAAGTGCCTTTGATTTTCTGACCAGATATAAAAGCTGAGAACCTGTGCCTGTATTGTGGAGACAAGGCCCACTTTGTGCGTAATTGCCCAAAAAAGCTTGGAAACGCCAATGTCTAGGATCAGTTGGAGAGGTGGTCCTAGACAAGGAGAAGTCCTCTCCAAAACTTTCAGTTCCGGTGATTCTCTCACACCAGGGAATCACACTGTGTGTGCCTGCATTCTTGGACTCTGGGTCAGCCGGTAACTTCATTCAGCAAGCTCTGGTACATCAGTACATCAGTATCGGCTCCCTATCATCCGTCTAGAAAGGCCTCTGTCAGTGGCTTCCATAGACTGCCACTTCCTAAACTTTCTGTTACTATGCCCCTTAACCCTTTCAAGACCACGCTATTTTTCACCTTCGTTACCAGGCTTAATTTTGCAAATCTGACGTGTCATTTTATGTGCTAATAACTTTGGAATGCTTTTATTTATCCAAGCCATTCTGAGATTGTTTTCTCATGACAACTCGTACTTGATGTTAGGGGAAAATTTGGGAGCATAAGTTGATCTTTATATTATAAAAAATCCCAAATTCACAGAATTTTTTTTTTTAATTAATTTTCTAAATTTGTAGCTAGTGATACCTCATTAGAGAGTTTTTATTTAAGATTCCCTATATGTTTACTTTATGATGGCATCATTTAAAATATTACATTTTATTTATTTAGGACATTAGAAGGCTTAAGATTTAAGAAGCAATTTTTCTAATTTTTGTAAAATTTTCAAAACCGACTTTTTCAAGAACGGGTTTAGTTCTGAAGTCACTTTGAGGTCCTTGTATAATAGAAGCCACCCATAAACTGCGCCCCTCAAATTACTCAAAACTGGTTTCACAAGCTATGTTAACCCTTTAGGTGTTCCACAAGAATTAAAGGAAAATCGAGGTAAAATTTACAATTTTCAGTTTTTGTGCAGATTTTTCCTATAACACAGCAAGGGTTAACAACAAAACAAACCTTAAAATTTATTACCCTGATTCTTCAGTTTAAAAAAACACCCCATTTATGTCCGTTAACAGCTTTATGGTCACACGGCAGGGCACAGAAGGAAAGGACCAACATATGGGGTTTGGAGAGCAGATGTTGCTGGAATGGCTTTTGGGTGTCATGTCATATTTGAAGGGACTCTAAGACACCCCAACAGAAGAAATCCCCCAAAAGTGACTCCATTTTGGAAACTACGCCCCTCAAAGAATTTATTGAGGGGTTTACTGACCACTTTTACCTCAGAGATGTTTGATAATATTTAGAAAAGCTTGGCTGTGAAAATGAAAAAAATATATTTTTTGCAGGACAAAGTAGCTTAAGCTCAAATTTTAAATTTTAACAATCGATAACTGGAGAAATAGCACCCCATTATTTGTTACCCATTTTCTCCTGCATACAGCAACACCCCATATGTGGTCATAAGCTGCTGTATGAGCAGACGGCAGAATTCAAAAGGAAAGGAGTGGCATCTGCAATTTCTGACATAAACTTTGCTGAAATTGATTTTAAGGGCCATGGCTTTTTATTTTGTTGTTGATTGAACTGTGTAGGGGCTCATTTTTTGCAGGACAGGATGTAGTTTTTAATTGTACCATTTTTGGGTACATATGACTTTTTTATCGCTTTTTATTTAATTCTTTCTGAGGTGAAGTCAGTTAATATTGTAATTCTGTCAGTGTTTTTTTTATTTTTATTTTTTATGGGGTTCTCCATGTGGTGTATTTGATAAGATAATTTTATTCTGTGGGTTGATATGGTTATGGTAATACCAAATTTATGTTGTTTTGCTTATGTTCTACCACTTTTATATCATAAAATATCTTTTTAATAAACTTTTTTTTTTACATCACCAAATCGAAGACCCATAACTTAGATTTTTCCATCAATGTAGCTGTGTGAGAGCT
The DNA here is from genome assembly GCA_033119425.1 of Bufotes viridis. NCBI lineage: Eukaryota > Metazoa > Chordata > Amphibia > Anura > Bufonidae > Bufotes > Bufotes viridis. The sequence continues at coordinate 90,815,855 of CM065590.1, forward strand.
TGACTTTTTGTAGGACAGGCTGTAATTCTTACTGGTACAATTTTGGGGTCTATATGACTTTTTGGGCACTTTTTATTTCCATTTTTAAGGAGGTGAAGCAGTCAAAAATTGCATTTCTGTCAGCATTTTTTATTTTTTATGGAGTTCTCCTTTTGGTATAGTTGATGTGATAATTTTATTCTGCGGGTTGATATGGTTATGGCAACGTTCATGCTCTACGACTTTTATATCATAAAATCACTTTTTATTAAACTGTTTTTTTTTTGCATCACCAAAATCTATAACCCATAAATTTTTCATTTTTCCGCCAACATAGTTATATGATGGCTTATTTTTTGCGGGATGGGCTTTAGTTTTTATTGATGTCATTTTTGGTATGCATATGACATTTTGTTAACATTTTATTCATTATTTTGTGGAGGTAAGGCAAAAAAATACAGCAATTGTTTTTTATTTTAATTTTTACAGAGTTTACCATGCGCGATTAGTACCATAATCATTTTATAGATGAGGTCATTATGTACGCGGAAATACAATTATGTGTGGTTAATTTTTTTAATTTTTTAATGTCTTATAAATGAGCGGATATGTGAAAAGGCTGTTATATTTTACATTTTTATTTTCATTTTCACACTTTTTTTTTTTTTTAGGTCCCACTTCGATCTTGAAGATCCAATAGGGCTGATGGCTGTACTATACTTTGCAATGCTCTTGCATAGTACTATCAGGTTTCCTGATAGCAACATTGGCCGCTTTTGAAAGGTGTCCAGTTGCCATGCCAACTATCGTGGCAGCTCGATGGTTGAGAGGGGAGCCCTCTCCCTCTAATTAACCCCATGGGGTTATAGCAGAATGCCAGCATACAGCTGATGGCGGCAGCTCAGGAACTGAGCTGCCACCATCACATTCAGCAGGACCGCAAAAGGGGGCATAGATGGAGGCAGGGGGCTCAGATGGGGGCAGTGAACAGTTAAAGTCAAGGGGCAGCACGTGCAGAGCATGGCCGGCAAAGTTAAAAGCAGGGGGAATACATTGGCAGCTGGCAGAGGGTACGGAAGGGGCTAACAGGACACTACAGGGCGCAAATAGGGGCTCAGATTGGGGCAGAGAGCACAGATGAGGGGCACAGATTGGGGGCAAAAATCAACTAATGCCTAATTTCAGGCTCTGATCTGCAGAGTGCAGATCAGAGTCTGAAACCATCAGAATTCGTGAATATTTAGAATATAGTGCTATATATTCGTATTTGCAAATAGTGTTGATCACAAATATTCTAATCGCAAATTTATTGCTAATTTATCGTGAATATCGGCACTTAGCAACATCCCTAGCAACCAATAGGAAAGTTGCCTACCCCTTAGTTTTGATCGCAAATATTCTAATCGCGAATTTTTATCGTGAATATATTACATTGCCGATTTTCTCAATCAAGTAAATAATGACTGAAGATCACAAATTCTCAAATTTGCAAATTTATGGTGAATATTCGGCCAAAAATTTGCAAAATATCGCAAATTTGAATATTGCCTATGCCGCTCATCACTAATAGTGTGAAGGTGGCAGCAGCATGAGGAGACCACAGAGTGTCCCATTTACATAGTGTTGAGCTGGCAGCAGCATGAGCAAACCACATAGTGGCCCAGAGACAGAGTTGTGAGTTGGCAGCAGTATGAGGAAACCATAGAGTGGCAAGGTGACATAGTGTGAAAGGTGGCAGTAGCAGCATGAGGAGGCTACAAAGTGGCAAGGTGACAGAGTGTGGAGGTGGCAGCTGCATGAGGAGGCCACAAAGTGGCACAGTGACATATTGTAGATTTAGCAACAGCATGAGGAGGCCACAGAATGGCTGGGTGACATAGTGTGGAGATGGCAGCAGCAGCATAAGGAGGCCACAGAGTGACCCAATGACATAGTGTTGATTTAGCAGCAGCATGAGAAGGCCACAGAGTGGCAAGGTAACATAGTGTGGAGGTGGCAGCAGCAGGAGCATGAGGAGGCGACAGACAGGCAAGGTGACATAGTGTGGAGGTAGCAGCAGCAGCAGCATGAGGTGGCCACAGAGTGGCACAATGACAGTGTGGAGGTGGCAGCAGCAGCATGAGGAGGCCACAGACCTGCAAGGTGACATAGTGAGGAGGTGGCAGCAACATCAGGAGGCCACATAGTGACACACTGACAGAGTGTGGAGGTGGCAGCAGCATGAGGAGACCACAGAATGGCAAGGTGACATAGTGTGGAGGTGGCAGCAGCAGCATAAGGAGGCCACAGAGTGACCTAATGACATAGTGTTGATTTAGCAGCAGCATGAGAAGGCCACAGAGTGGCAAGGTAACATAGTGTGTAGGTGGCAGCAGCAGCATGAGGAGGCGACAGACAGGCAAGGTGACATAGTGTGGATGTAGGAGCAGCAGCAGCATGAGGTGGCCACAGAGTGGCACAATGACAGTGTGGAGGTGTCAGCAGCAGCATGAGGAGGCCACAGACCTGCAAGGTAGTAATAAGAAATTGCTGCACACAGCTTTCAATTTGCAAGTGATTCACACGATTTATTGAGTGCTTTACAATGTATTGCATACATGATCCAGCTAATTATCCATGAGTGTCACATATGAGAAATGTTTAACCGAACGTTTTGGCCAGGGTTGGCCTTCATCAGCGGTAGGTAATCTCGAGGTGACCGGGAATCGGCGTGCTGGATCACAGGCGTGTGTCAGACCTGCAAGGTGACATAGTGAGGGGGTGGCAGCAGCATCAGGAGGCCACAGAGTGACCCAATGACATAGTGTTGATTTAGCAGCAGCATGAGAAGGCCACAGAGTGGCAAGGTAACATAGTGTGTAGGTGGCAGCAGCAGCATGAGGAGGCGACAGACAGGCAAGGTGACATAGTGTGGATGTAGGAGCAGCAGCAGCATGAGGTGGCCACAGAGTGGCACAATGACAGTGTGGAGGTGTCAGCAGCAGCATGAGGAGGCCACAGACCTGCAAGGTGACATAGTGTGCAGGTGGCAGCAGCATGAGAAGACCACAGAATGGCAAGGTGACAAATTGTGGCGGTGGCGGCAGCAGCAGCATAAGGAGGCCACAAAGTAACCCAATGATATAGTGTTGATTAGCAGCAGCATTAGAAGGCCACAGAGTGGCAAGGTAACATAGTGTGGAGGTGGCAGCAGCATGAGGAGGCCACAAAGTGGCACAGTGACATATTGTAGATTTAGCAACAGCTGGAGGAGGCCACAGAATGGCTGGGTGACATACTGTAGTGTGGAGGTAGCAACAGCAGCAAGAGGAGGACACAGAGTGGCTTATTGACATAGTGTTGATTTAGCAGCAGCATGAGGAGACTAAAGAGTGGCAAGGTGATGTAGTGTGGAGGTGGCAGCAACATCATGAGGAGGCCACAGAGTAGCACAATTACAGTGTGTGGAGGTGGCAGCAGCATAAAGAAACCTTAGTGGTGAGATGGCAGCAGCATCAGGAGACCACAAGTAACCTGGTGACAGAGTGGGGAGGTGGGTGGCAATAACAGTACCCGCTGACGATGATGTGTGTGAGAAGGAGCACTTGGCATCAGATGTGCGGCATCAGGTGGGTGGCAGCATCAGAATAGTAGCTGAGGCAGGTAGCCAGAAGAAACCGGTCTCTTTTGTCAAGGTTTGGGTGAGGCAGCATGGATGATCTAATCTGATGCATCAGGCATTGGTGGGTGGAAATCCTGGCTGATCCATGTCTGATTCTTCTTGACAAAGGTCAGTCTTTCCACATTTTGGGTGGACAGGCGAGTTCTCCTTGAGGTAACTATGGCCCCCGCCACACTAAACACCTTGTCTGATTCCACACTACTGGATGGGCAGGGCAGCTTTTCCAGGGAAAACTCGGCCAGTTGCGGACATAAATCCAGTTTGTCTGCCAAGTAGTCCATCGGATGTTCAATGTGGGATGTCCAAGTATGCCACCACCTGCTGTTTCAGGTTCTGCTCCAGGTCTAGCTGCAGTGGTTGATGAGTAGTTTCTTCACTAGGCGGGTTAATAACGCTGCTCGTCATCGACTCTAGACTCAAGCTCCTGCTGATGAAACTGGTACTGCTCCTGCCCCCCCCCCCCCCGCCCGCTAAGGCAGCCATGGCAGTTGAACGAGAGTGCAGAGAGATCCCCCGGTCAGACCTGCAAGAGGATGGACGATGATGCAGCTAGGCAGCGGCCAACTAACTTCATAGGATATCTCTATAGTTCAGTTTGTCCTCCCTCTCAGTGGGTGTAAAAAAGGTCCCCATCTTGGAACGGTAGCGATGGTCCAACAAGGTGTAGAGCGAGAAGTCATCCCTCTGAAGATTCCGAATAGTGACAATTCGGCAGTCACTACCCAAGCAAGTGAGCATGAAGTGGGCAATTTGCGCAAGTGACTAGGAGGGACTCCCTGCTTTAATTTCAACTGCATACTACAACTATGTGCTTGGGTCATCTGCCTTGTCTTCCTCATCTCCCTCCTGCTCCTCTGGCTGCTTCTACTCCTCCTCTCCTTTCACCTGTGTAGAAAGACATCCCATTTTGCTACACATTGCTTGTGTTTCAAAGTCCTCCTCCTCCTCTAGTTCAGCCCCAACAGGGCTCATGTGGCCATGAGATGTAGGCGCCATGACTCCAGTCCCCTGACCAGCCAGATGTTCCAGCATCTGTTCCAGTATATGAAGCAGTGGAATGATGTTGTTCATCCCATAGTCCTGGCGACTGACAAATAAAGTGGCATCCTCAAAGGGCCTGAGCAAACGGCAGGTGTCACGCATGAGCTGCCACTGGCTGACATCAAAGTTACACAAGGGAGTACTCCTGTCCGCTTGGTTCATCAGGAAATCGTTTATGGAGTTTCTCTGTTTGTCTAGTCGGTCCAACATATGGAGGGTGGAATTCCAATGGGTGCAAACGTCGCATATCAGCCTATTATGGGGGATTCAGTTCTGCTGCTGCAGCTCAAGGAGGGTGTGCTTGGTGGTGTATGAGTAGAGATGGTGGTTGAGTAGAGATGTCGCAAACATTAAATTTTCTGAACGGGCGAACCGCCATAGACTTCTATAGACAGGCGAATTAAAAAACCAACAGGGACTCTTTCTGGCCACAATAGCGATGGAAAAGTAGTTTCAAGGGGACTAACACCTGGACTGTGGCATGCCAGAGGGGGATCCATGGCAAAACTCCCATGGAAAATTACGTAGTTGCCGCAGAGTCGGGTTTTAAACCCTTAGTGACCAAGCCTGTTTGGGCTTTTATGACCAAGCGTTTTACTTCCTTTTTTCATGGTCTCATTCCAAGAGCTATAACTTTTACATTTTTTCGTCTATATAGGTTTATGAGGGCTTGTTTTTTACGGGACAAGATGTAGTTTTTAACGGCACCATTTTGGTGTACATGTAACTTTCTGAATACCTTTTATTAACTCTTTCTGGGAGGGAGATGGGGAAAAATAGCAGTACTGCCACTGCGTTTTTACATTATAAATTTTACGGCGTTCATTTTTCGGTATAAATAACATAATATCTTTATTCTCTGGGTCAGTACGATTACAGTGATACTAAATACTTATAATTTATAACTTATAAATAAAACCCCTTTTATTAACCAAAAAAATTATTTTGCATTGCCACTTCTCAAGACCCATAACTTTTTTACTTTTTATTCTATGGAGTTGATTGAGGGCTTTATTTTTGAGGGAATACTTGTATTTTTCATTGGTATCAATTTGGAGTAAATGCCACTTTTTGATTGCTTGTTATTAAGTTTTTTTTTCGGTGGAAACTAAGAATAAAATAGAAATTCTGTCTTTTTTTATATTGTATTTTTACGGCGTTCACTATAGGGGATAATTTACGTAATATTTATGTAGTACGGGTCGTTACAGAAGCGGCAATACCAAACATATGGCGGATATTTTCTTTTTGCAATTTTTTTCATTGAAAACTCCAACTTTGACCAGCAGGCTGCGCCAGAGAGGCACAGTCTGCTGGAGATGCCGGAAGACAGGCTCGGGGCCCTGATCGGAAGCCAGGTAAGCTTCCCAGCACATCAGCACCCCGCAATCGCATTTGCGGGGTGCTGATGGGAGACAGAGGGAGTCCGCTCCCTCTGTTACCACTTTACATGCAGCGGGCGCCATTGCGCCCGGCATGTAAAGTGTTAAACAGCCCGGATCGGCACTCCTGACAGTTCGGGCTGTTAGAGCAGGGCCCCGGCTCTCATGTGAGAGTTGGGTCCGTGCTCCCCGCTGCACGGGGGAGCCGTGCAGCGCTTAGACTGGGCCGCCGTAAAAATGCGGCGGCCCAGCCTAAGGCCCCTTAGTGACCGCCGTAAAAACACGTATGGGTGGTCACTAAGGGGTTAATCCACAAAGCCCATAAATCACCTAACAGTCCAAAATAGTTTGGAATAACGTGCTTTAAAACATCCAGTGTGTGTATACGATCAGGTATGATGTTGTATCGATCAGGTAGTGTAAGGGTTAAGCCCGCTTCACAGTGACAGACCAAACTCCCCGTTTAACGCACTGCAAACAACCGACGCCATTGAAGGTCTCTTCCTCCACCCAGCCACGTACAACATCAAGGGTCCCCGAAAGGTGACAACAAGCCCTCTGGGACGCCTGCTGTGGTTGGTCTTCCACCTCCTCAAAGCCACCTTCCTCCTCTGACTCCTCTTCTTCAGACTCCTCTCTCTGTGTTGCCGCAGGTCCAGCAATCGACGACGACAAGGCTGCTTCTGGTGGTGATGGTGACCACAACTCTTCCTCTTCATGCTCATCTACAGCCTGATCCAGCACTCTTCGCAGGGCAAGCTCCAGAAAAAACGCATATGGGATGAGGTCGATGATGTTGCCTTGGGTTTGACTGACCAGATTTGTCACCTCCTCAAAATGACGCATGAGCCTACAGCTATTGTGCATGAGCGTTCAGTAACGCGGCTAAAAAATACTCAGCTCCGCAGAGGCTGTCCTTTTATTTTTTAAATTAAAAAATCTGTTCTTACCAGTTTAATCTCTGCTTTGTCCCCTATCAGGGGCCGGTGTATGGAATAGATTTTAGGAACCGGGAGATGGAAAATGATGGTTGGTCGGTCCTCTTCCTTCCAATTTGGGGCACTGCGCATGCGCCGTGCAATGTACTGTGCCACCCTATATGAGTGGTGGGCAGTGGGCACAGTACAGTCTGTGGGCCTGAAACACACTGGCAGGCAACTGCAATTATATTAAAGCTTAAAAAAGAAGTGACTTTTTTATCTGCAAGGTACTGTGCCACCCTATATGAGTGGTGAGCAGTGGGCACAGTACAGTCTGTGGGCCTGACACATACTGGCAGGCAACTGCAATTATATTAAAGGGTAAAAATTAAATGACTTTTTTTATCTGCAAGGTACTGTGCCACCCTATATGAGTGGTGGGCAGTGGGCACAGTACAGTCTGTGGGCCTGACACACACTGGCAGGCGACAGCAATTATATTAAAGGGTAAAAATGTAATGACTTTTTTATCTGCAAGGTACTGTGCCACCCTATATGAGTGGTGGGCACTGGCAGTGGCACAGTACAGTCTGTGGGCCTGACACACACTGGCAGGCAACAGCAATTATATTAAAGGGTAAAAATGTAATGACTTTTTTTTATCTGCAAGGTACTGTGCCACCCTATATGAGTGGTGGGCACTGGCAGTGGGCCCAGTACAGTCTGTGGGCCTGACACACACTGGCAGGCAACTGCAATTATATTAAAGGGTAAAAATGAAGTATGACTTTTTTATCTGCAAGCTACTGTGCCACCCTATATGAGTGGTGGGCACTGGCAGTGGGCACAGTACAGTCAGTGGGCCTGACACACACTGGCAGGCAACTGCAATTATATTAAAGGGTAAAAATTTAATAACTTTTTTATCTGCAAGGTACTGTGCTACCGTATATGAGTGGTGTGCATACAGTACAGTCTGTGGGCCTGCGGCCTCTCACACACGGGCAGGCAACTGCAATATATATATAGAAAAGATAAATAAAAGCAGACTGATGTACCAACCTTAAAAAGGGCTTTTTGGGGTGCTGTCAGGATGCTGTCCTTACAGCAGATGGCTTCTTTTACACAAGAGACTTTTCCGCGCTGGTGCAATGTTTGACGTGAACGCATAGCATCCGCACTGAATCCTGACCCATTCTTTCAATGGGTCGGTGTACATGAGTGTTTTTTTCACGCATCACTTGTGCGTTGCGTGAAAATCGCAGCATGTTCTATATTCTGCGTGAAAATTGCATTGCATCCGCAAGCAAGTGCGAGTGCGTTGCATTTTTCACTGATGGTTGCTAGGAGATGTTGTTTTTAAACCTTCAGTTTTTTATCACGCGCGTGAAAAATGCATCAAACGCATTGCACCCGCGCGGAAAAAACTGAACAACTGAATGCAATCGCAGGCTAAACTGAATGGCTTCGCACAGGGCTCAACCCTCCTTGATGCAGCACCGACACCATGTTCTTCCTGTTTTCGGTCACCATGGTTCTGATTTTGAGTTGTCACGGAGAAAGCCAGGATTCGATTTCTTGATGAAAGAACATGGAGCAGTTCCTCCCCTGTGTGAATCCGTTCGCCCAGGCAAACGAGGTGTAGAACAGTGTGACTCCGCCTGCACATGTGGTATGCTGGAGGACCACTGTGAATTGTCACTGCAGTGGAGGCTGAGGACACCGTGGAGAATGAGGAGGCAGAGACGGACATTGTCGCAGGACCAAGGGCGTGAAAATGTGGAGGCGGAAGAGGCATCACCTGGCCAAGTTGTTGGTTTGGCCGGGCAGGAACCACATTTTCCCAGTGGGCTGTAAAGGACATATATTGTCCTTGACCTTAGTTACAGCTCCACATGTCGGTGCTGCCGTGCATTTAAGCAGACACCGACAGGCTCAAGGACTGGCCCACCTTCTGTTCTACATTTTTGTGCAGGGCTGGTACTGCCTTTTTGGCAAAGAAATGACGCCTTGGGACTCTCCACCTTGGCTCGGCACAAGCCATCAGTTCTCTGAAAGGTGAAAAGTCCACCACTTGGAAAGGGAGCAACTGCAGCACCAGCAACTTGACAAGGAGCTCGTTCAGCTTCTGTGCCGTTGGATGAGTGCACGCACACTGTTGTCTCTTGGAAATCGCTTTGGTGATTGCTGACAGAATGACCGACGAGGAGTAGGAGGGCAAGGAGCAGGAGCATCAGGACTGGTAGATGATGGGGAGGACAGACAGCTCTCTTCAGCTGAGGTGGTAGAGCCTTGACTGCCTGAAATCGGGTGCGTGTCACTGGATGATGCAGCGGTTATTGCGGAAGGCTGGTCCTCCACATTGGAGCCACGGTTCTCCCAGGCCACTTTATGGTGACGCTGCATATGTTGACGCAGGGCTGTGTTGCCAACATTGGCACCCTGGCCACGCTTTACCTTATGCCCACAGATTCGGCAAATGGCCCTGTTCACCTTTTCCGAAAGCTTAACAAAAACTGTCACACCGCCAAGTAGGTGATATAACCCCCAACACTCCACACTTACTGACTGCTACCGCTGCTCCTGCGAAGCGGGTGGTCTACCCCGGGCACGTTTGGCTCCCGAACCACCCACTGCTGCCACCCTGCTGTCTCCCAGCCATGCTACCGACTTGCTGGCTCCGCCGCCACCTCACGCGCAAGCTGCCACCATCTTCTCCCAATGATGATGAAGCCCCTTCATCACCAAGCTCCTAATTGCGATCAGCTACATCATCATTGAGTACTGTCTGCACGTCACTGATGTCCTCCTACACGGTCTCTGAGCGAGGAGCCTGACTCCTCGCAACATCAGCTCCCACACCACTCTCCTTATCACTACTTGCCCGCCTAACAGGGGAAGCAGCGAATGTCTCCTCCAGATCTTGGCTGGGCAGTAGCTGCTGACTGTTCTCTAGTAGCTCATGCTCGCTGTATAGTGGAGCTGAGCCCACAGCATATAATACTTCTCTGGCTGAGGGAACATAAAAGGACAGAGGCAGGCTGAGGACTAAGGTTTGTGTCTGACGAACCCACCAAATCTTGGTTGCGGGTGTCTGATGTCACTTGGGACGAAGTGGAAGACCGAGTCAACCATTCAAGAACTGCTGGGTTGCTGGTCAAGACACAACCGCTAGGGGACATCGGGAGATCAGGCCTCTTGCTGGGACTCCTGCGGCGCCCCCTTACTCTGCTGCAACCTGTGCCTGCACCAGAAACATTTAGGCCTCTGCCACTCTCCTGTCCAGGGCCTGGCACTTCTCTGTCTGACATACTGTTAGATCAAATAAATAAATAAAAATGAATTAAAACACCCCAAAAAAGACTGTAATTTTCTCACTTCATCACACAACGGCTAATAAGCCCCCCCCCCACACACACTGTTACATGACAAAAAAGGTTTTAGAACATATAACTGCACCGCTGAATGGCAAATAATATTTTTTTTTGCCACTAATACATGTGAAAAAGGCTTTAGAACATATAAGTGCACCACTAAATGGCAAATAATATTTTTTTTTTGCCAGTAATACACTACAAAAAGGGCTGTAATTTTCTCACTTCACCACACAACGGCTAATAAGCCCTTTTTTTCCCACTTATACACGCCAAAAAAGGTTTTAGAACATATAATTGCACCGCTGAACAGCAAATAATATTTTTTTTTGCCACTAATACACGCCAAAAAAGGCTTTTGAACATATAACTGCACCGCTGAATGGCAAATAATAATATATTTTTTGAACTAATACACGACAAAAAGGGCTGTATTTTTCTCACTTCACGACACAACGGCTCATAATCCCTTTTTTTTGCCACTAATACACGCTAAAAACGCTTTAAAACATATAGCTGCACCGCTGAACTGCAAATAATACTTTTTTGCCACACAACAGCTAATAAGCCTTTTTTCCCACTAATACATGCCAAAAAAGGCTTTAGAACATATAACTGCACCGCTGAACGGCAAAAAATACTTTTTTTCTTCTACTAATACACGCCAAAAAAGGCTTTAGAACCTATAACTGCACCGCTGAATGGCAAATAATACTTTTTTTTCCCCAGTAATACATTCCAAAAAGGGCTGCAATTTTCTCACTTTACCACACAACGGCTTAAAAGCCCTTTTTTTCCAACTAATACACGCCAAAAAAGGCTTTAGAACATATAACTGCACAGCTGAACGGCAAATAATACTTTTTTTTGCCACTAATACATGCCAAAAAGCCTTTTGAACATATCACTGCACCGCTGAATGGCAAATAAAACTTTTTTTTTTACACTATTACATGCAAAAAAGACTGTAATATTCTTGCTTCTCCACGCAATGGCTAGTAAGCCCTTTTTTCCCATTTATACATGCGAAAAAAGGCTTTAGAACATATAACTGCTTCGCTGAACGGCAAATAATACTTTTTTTTGCCACTACTACATGACAAAAAAGGCTTTAAAACATAACTGCACCTCTGAAGGCAAATAATGCTTTTTTTTGCCACTAATACTCCACAAAAAGGGCTGTCAATTTTCACACTTCGCCACACAACAGCTAATAAGCCCTCCCCCCCCCACTTATACACGCCAAAAAAGGCTTTAGAACATATAACTGCACAGCTGAACGGCAAATAATACTTTTTTTTGCCACTAATACATGCCAAAAAGGCTTTTGAACATATCACTGCACCGCTGAATGGCAAATAATACTTTTTTTTTTTACACTATTACATGCAAAAAGGACTGTAATATTCTTGCTTCTCCACGCAATGGCTAGTAAGCCCTTGTTTTCTACTTATACATGCGAAAAAAGACTTTAGAACATATAACTGCATCGCTGAACGGCAAATAATACTTTTTTTGCCACTACTACATGACAAAAAAGGCTTTAAAACATAACTGCACCTCTGAAGTCAAATAATGCTTTTTTTTGCCACTAATACTCCACAAAAAGGGCTGTAAATTTTCACACTTCGCCACACAACAGCTAATAAGCCCTTTTTCCCCCCACTTATACACGCCAAAAAAGGCTTTAGAACATATAACTGCACTGCTGAAAGGCAAAAAATACTTTTTTCCCCACTAATACATGCCAAAAAAATGCTTTAGAACATATAACTGCACCACTAAACGGCAAATAATACTTTTTTTGCCACTAATACACGACAAAAAGGGCTGTAAAGTTCTCACTTCACCACACAACGGCTATAAGCCTTTTTTTTCCTACTTATACATGCCAAAAAAGGCTTTAGAACATATAACTGCACCACACAAGGGCTAATAAGACATAGAAATATTTCCTAGTAATACACCCTGTTAATGGCTATATCACACAGCACTTGCACCCCAATAAAAATAATGGTTTGCTGGATTTACAGAGGTATCATCTATTGCAAACCTAAAAGCAGCAGTAAAATGGCAATTTGGATCCCCAGTCAGTGCAGCAAGGGTTAATAGGATTGTTCCTATTAGCCAGGCTGTACACTCCTTTATTCGACCCTGTTCTCCTTTTGTAGTGTGGAATAATTCCTCCCTATCCTTTCCCTACACTTCTAATATTCTTTTCCTGAACTTCTATTCAGCAAAACAAAAGTTTTCAAGTCTTTCCTAGCACTGTCCCTAGCGCCTGCTGACATCTCTCCCTTCACTAAGTACACTGGAAAATGGCAGAATCTAAGATGGCTTCCGCTATTTATAGGGCTGTGACATCACAGGGCTGGCTGGTTGCTAATTGGCAGCATGCTTGGCATTGTGGCTGATCCCTCGTTCCCAGAGTTCTTTGCTCCATTTCCTAACATGGGCAGCTTACATTTTAGGAAAATATGCGATTCGTTACCACAAAGCGTGAGAAAATTCGGTGCAAATCAAATATTTTCTGAAATTCAGATCGAATTCCATTTCGTCAACTTCGATTTTCTCATCTCTACTTCTAAGGCCGAAAGCAGCTTTCGTCCAATTAAAGAGGTCCTTTTCTTCTGCACCCGTTCTCCATCATCCCTATGTCTCCTGCCAATTATTTTTAGAAGTGGATGCCTCCATCCTCCATAGGAGCCAGTGCTGTTTTACTACAGAAAGGTTCCAATGGCAAGATGTTTACATGTGAATTTTTCTCCAAGCTCTTCTCCCCTGCTAAGAGGAATTACTCTATAGAAGATAGAGAGCTTCTTGCCATAAAACTATACTTGGAGGTTCCTTGGACCCTTTGAAGTATTGAGGAGGATCAACGAAGTGACATATAAGTTACGTCTGCCTCTATCTCTGCGGATTTCTAATGCCTTCCACGTGTCCTTACTGAAACCAGTAGTTCTTAAGCACTTCTCTATGGCTCCCTCTACTCAGACTCCGGTATCTAGAGATTCTGACGAGGTATTTGAGGTCAAAGACATCCTGGACATCAATAAGTGTAGTAAGAAGACCTACTATCTTGTGGACTGGAAAGTCTTTGATCCTGAGGAGAGGTCTTGGGAACCAGAGGAAAACATTGATGCTTGGTAAAGAGGTTTATGTCTCATTGTGGCCTTAAGAACAGGGGGCATAAGGGGGGGGTCCTGTAACTGCGGCTGCTGTTCTCCTGCTTACCGCCGTGGTCCTTGTCATCGCGTTGACCGGTGATCTGCTGCCTGTGCTTCCTCATTCACCTCTGCAGTCCTGGGCTCTGTCCTTGCAGGTACTGTTTGTTCTGGGATCCGCTCCACAGTTTCCTTTCAGCCCTGGCCACAGCATTTCACAATATTCTAGTTTTCTGAGATACCGACTTTTGTGTTTTCATTAGCTATAAGACATAATCATCAAAATTAAAAGAAATAAAAGCTTGAAATAGATCACGTTGTGTGTAATAAATTTATGTAATATGAGTTTCACTTTTTGAATGGAATTACTGAAACAAATTAACTTTTCAATGATATTCTAATTTTTTGAGATGCGCTAGTAAATATGTTTGTCTTTGTATATGCTTTTAAGCATTGATAGTTAATGAGGGTGACATTGTGAGGATGGACCCCTTATATCTATATTATTGCCTTTGTAGTTATGTGGGTTTATGGTAGGGTTATTCCTACGAGTAAATAACCCCAAAACCTCACCATACAGATGTGTAGAACCTTTGCCTTTGCTTTCTTTCACACCTTCGGATGGGTGTTAGGGCCAATAGGTCCATCACACAATACTGGCAATTGGCCATACAAAAAACACTGTGTGCATTGGTAGTTGTGTGGCCGTATCCCGGCATATTTGTCTGTCGGACCCCATTATGGTCAATGGGAGTGGCAGACATTCTGGGATAGTCTGGCAATGTCAGATACAGATAGCTCTGGCAGGCTGTTCTCTGCTGCAACAACCTGCTGGAACTCCTGCCGGCAGTGTGAAAGTAGCCTAAGGGTGAAAGTGTGAAAATGTAAACAAACAACTCTCGCCCGGCACGATGCAGTGCAGGGCAAAGGGGAGCAATGAAATGCTCTGATGGTCCACTCATAAGGGCTGTAGAGGTGAAGAAGGGGTTATGTCCAGGTTTAGCTTGAACCTGGACAACTCCTTTATACATAGTTCCTTAGCTCAATATTGATACCATACATTTAAACTGTACTTTGTAGTGTACTTCTGGTATCTGCTAAAAGCTTTTCTCTGTCTTCTAGGTGATAAACCTAAAGACATCAATGGTTTTTGCATGAATGACTATAGATTTAATAGTTGCCACTTTATCATTGATGTTTTACCCGCCGGTGTAAATAAAGCCCTAAACTGGCTGTGGATCCGCCGAAGTTCTTCAGAACTTCGGCGTATCCACCACCAGTTCAAAATGTAAGACAGCTTCCGAGCTGTCTGCGCTTGAGATGCACCTAATTTAGGAGTATTTCAGCATAGTAAATGACCCCCTTTGGGCTTTTGTGCACACATCTAATATTTTGAACATCCCTCCCGCCTCACTATTATCATTAGGGGATAATGCTAATATACAAAGAAATAAAGCATAGCATATAACAAGAATGATCAATTACAAAGAACTGACAGTAAAGCAAGCACCAAAGAGATAAAAATTTGAGATTGCATATATATTTAAAAACTTTCTACATATTTTCTATTACATGGCCCTATTAGCCAAGAATCCACATCACAGCACCCTGCTGCTATAACTACACAGAAAGAGTTAAGAGTCATCATGGCTATTTGGTGATAGAGCTAACATTTCCATAAAAATGAAAGGGGAAAAATGTGTTTATGAATAATGGAGCATTTCACATCCATCTGCCTTCTCAGACATTTGTTTTAGATCCCATAGCCAATTATATAGCATGCTTGAATGATAACTGGTTCTTTTCCTCAGGCTCATTCTGCTCGGTAATTTCTACATTGATAGTTGCGACCAACCTCTAAGGTTAGTTGCCATATGGTAGTTCAATATGGCATATCATGCCTCCCATTGTTCTGTACATTGTAATATTCTTGTACAATGAGGAGGTAGAATATAAAGATTGCCAAGGTGTTTGTAGACAGTGACTGGCACTGCTGGTTTATGCCACTGAAAACAAAGCCTGTGTTTCCATTTTTACACTTTCGAAGAGCAATTTATTTTACTACACGGTTATATCTATGTGGCACAATAGTACATACCAATGTAGACTATAGATAGAGTCTATGTAAGAGCTCTTTTTTGTGAGCTGTAGTTTATTAATACCATTTTGAAATTTATATGACTTTTTGATCACTTTTTATTCCATTGTATTTTATTATTAAGGCTATATTTTCACTTTTCCACTTTCTAAGGGCATTTTTTTTACATATATGTGCAGTACATACCAGCATAGAGAACTACAGATCGGAGCAAGCACTCTTCCTGTAAGTGATCATTCTTGTTCCCATGGTTGCAAATCACCATAACATCTGGAAGGTTAAATGTCCATTTTCAGAGTTGACTCTGATCATGGACACTGCTGGTGGTTGTCTGCTGTGTAAAACAGCAGGCACCGAATAGCTATGGTGCCAGCTCAGCTCCTGGGCTGGCACCATCTCCCAACACCTGCCGTACATGTACAGTGATGTCACAGAGGGGTTAATGTGTTCATTACAAACAAGCTGTAACATAAAGCTGTTTTCAGATGGGCATACCTTAGTAATTAGCAATATTTTGGGAAAGCATCAACAGAATTTCTGTGTTTGGCTTTCCAGTTTGGTGATCACTTTGTTTCACCCCTAGAACAATCTTTAATAATTTCATAATTAAAAATAAAACCTGCATTAATTAAAAAAACATGTATTATTCCCTACATCCACTGCTGTATTGTAACAGTGCTACAATGCATTGCCATATTAAGATCTCCATAGCTTTTTTTATTTTTCTGTTTATGGAGCTGTCTGAGGGCTCATTTTTTGCAGGACGATATGTACTTTTCATTTATACCATTTTGGGGTACGTATGACTGTTTATCACTTTTTATTCCGTTTCGCGAATTACCCATTTTGACAGATTTTTTTCAGGTTTTTTTGCCTTATGAGATACATATTTTTATATTTTAATACTATGGGCATTTTTTAGAGCAGTGATGTTTTTGATGTTTACTTTTTTAATTGTTTATGTATTTTTTTGGGGGGAAAGGGGGTTTAAAAACTTTTTTTTATTTTGCTTGTAATTTTCAGTAGTTTCAATGATTAGATTAGATTGCTTCTCTCATATAATCTAATGCCTCAATAATGGCATCTATGAGAATTTCACTGTGTTCCTATGGAGCCCTGCCACAGGTCTCCATTGGAGCCTATGTGTGGCAGCCTCAGAACTGTCAAAGCTGCCATACACAACATCTGGTTTCCTTGATTCTCGCTAGGGGGAGTCAGTGCACAATCGGGAGCATGCGCTCCTCACGTTTTTTTAACTTGCAGATGCGGTGCTTACATTTAACCAGGGCATCTGAGGGGTTAAATGTGTCACGTTATCTGTTTAAAACAGCAGGCTCCCAGAGGCTATGGCACCCCTTGGACTCTTTAGCAAGCGCCATATTTAAATACCCAACCACTGACATATACTTACGGTAGGCAAGTACACCCAGGAATGCACATTCCCATGCAGGAAAATGTATTGTTACAAGGTGGACATTGAGATAAATAGCCATAAATGTAGTAGAATAACAGCTCAAGTACTCCAGACATGGAGCTGCTTGCACAGAGCAACTATATATTCTGGCTTGTAGATGGGAGTCCCAAATGGGGAACATGTACAGTACATATGCCATATGTTTTTGAAAAAACAAATTCAATTGAATGATTGCTCCTCTTTCTATTTGTAAGTTGACTGAAGACAGGTGACAAACAAATAGTATATGGCACAAAGCAGCAATCAGAATAATATAAAACTTGAACACTCTCTGCAACTTAGTAATCAGTTTTGATTGAGCCGAGTACGGCCTCAAAACAATATTGTGCTAAGCCTGTGCATTCACCACTGCTGGTGCAGCAGCACTAAGTGTGAACTGCTTCCAAAGCTGTTTCTTTAATTCTCTGCATACACCAGGTGCCTAAATTCTCCAGCAGCATGTAGCATGCTGATATTTTGCTCTGAGACCAAGAGGTTGTTACTTCTCTCATGGCTTAGGTTCTCCACTTTGCTGCTCTGGTACTGAAGCTCTAGCTCTGACTGAACTATAAACCCAATCTCTGCACACACGTGCACACACTGGAGCAGTATTACTTGCTCACATCCTGTTTGGGATGAATCTCCTTCCCTGGCTGTCCTGACCATGGATCTGGCTCCCTCTGCTGAAGAAAGATGTTACAGTAATTACATTTTATTTCCATTTTAACACCCACATGATAGTGGGGTTTAAATCTCCAGTTTTTTCTGATCACAGAGCACCTTAATCAAGTGTTGCTTTGGTTAGCTGCTAGACTATAGGAATCATATCATATGCCACAAGAATTTCCAAAGTGCTGGCTACTTGATAGAGTAGTTTGGGATTGTTCCTGCTGCAGAACAAATTTAAACTATTAACACTTCTGTTTTGAACGCGTTTTTACTTTTCAGCATTGAAAAGCATTCAGCCTATGACCTTTGTACATTACTGTACTCAGTTTAAACGCTTGGTATTTGAATTACTGCTAGTGATAAGAAAATCTCAAAACACAAAAGCTTTTGGAATCCCGTGCCTCAAAGGCTTCGATGAAGCAAAATATGCGTGAGGGCCACCCCAGGGCCAGAGGAACATTCATGCTACCTTGCATTTGCCAACCAGGAGTGGACATTTTTTTCATGCTGAATCCTGGGTGAGCTGTGCTTGCATAAGTATGTTTTTGTGTTTATTAATAAGAGAATCCCCTGTGGTATACTGTACCTGGAGCTTGCTCACCACCATTCCCAATCCTTTTTTGTGCCACAGGGAATATTTATTTTGTTTGAACAGTTATTATGGAAATACCTTGCATCTGAATCTGGGTTTGGTTATTGGCTAGTTTTGCATGGTTGATTAGGGTGGAGTTGCTGATTGTTGAGCATGTATATATCCAGACCCTACTCCATTCCGGTATATTGTACTATATTCTGTATTTTAGGATCTGTAGTTCCAGATTCCAAGTTCTATGTATTTTTTATAGTCTAGTGTGATTTCTCTGAATATTGGGATTTTTAGTTCTATAACCTTTCTTGCTATGTTTGAGATCTGTTTGTAGCTGTCTTACTGTATTATCCATGCTGATTTTCTAACTTCAATTCTGATTGGGTCTGTTCAGTTCAGGTCAGTTCTACTTTTCCTGTCACTATCATTTATCTACTGTCTATCTGCCACCCCCTCCATTGCTGGATTATGTCCACCTTTCATGACCCTCAGAATTTGGTTACTGTCATCCACCGGTGATTTTGTTTTAGTGCCTTGTTTTCTGCCAGTGTTGACACATGCTTAATATATACAGTTTTTGTGACTGTCCAATTGTTGTTCAGTTCAGTCCAAGTATCACAGGTATCTGGGTGTCAAAAGCAATTTTTAGGAGTTTGGAAAGGCAAGTGCTATAGGTGAAATCCAGTTTTGTGGTCTTGTGTACAATAAAAATTGTTAAATCTCCTTACTGTTTGTGATTGTGGGAAAATAGATGATTATGCCATTTAAAGAGATTCTTTACTCTTTGGTTTACTAACTATGCAGTACCTGTGGAAATGACAAACTCTGCACTTATTCACACAGCATATGGATAAAAGAAACTTAGGACAATCTAACCTGGGTCTTCAACCTTATGGGCCTCCTATGTGGTACGCATGCTCCTGGTAATGCAAATGTGTGAATGCCAAATTGACCAAATGGGTTCAAAGTCTGTATGTTGGCCTTTCTGTGACAAAAGGTAATCTTTCCTTTAAATTGTCAAACTATGCATCCAAAATATGCACCTCCAAGACTACAACATAGAAATAATGGCACTGAGTCAATTAACTCTATGTTGTAGCTTTGGAGGTACATACGTTGGATGTTTTCAATAATTTTTGGATGGCCTTCACCTTGAGTGGCTCCATTAGGCAAAACAGATACTATTTGGCCATCTTTTTGTACCTATGCAATATTATGCATTAACAATTAACATATTTTCACACTGATAATGAAACAGGGCACACTATTAAAATCCAATAAGTCAGTCTGCTTTTATTTGCATTTCCTCTAATTGATGCTGCTGCAGCTGAATTTTAATTAGTTTTTGATCACTGCTTCAAAATGCTTTCTGATGTGCTTACTGTACACAATTTTGCTGACATTTAAGCAGAGGAAGTGAGTCATGCTACCTTGGCTGTTAAAAGGATATTTCCATATTTATTTATTTTTTATCATACTATATGTTAACAACCATTACGGAAATATTCTATTTTTTTTGTTTGTTTCTAAACATGTGAATGGTTTTCTGGATGTGATTTTTTTGAAGTTACTCCATGTATTCTACTTCCTATCCTGGTTCTTTAAAAAGGACCTTTCATTGGTCCAAAAATGATTAACTAAGTAGCAGGAAGTTTAGACCGGCGCACAGGGATCTAAGTGCACTTACTATTATTCCTGGGCGATGCTCCGTTCGCCCACTCTGACCCTCATTTCATTCTCCGTTCAGAACAACAGGGAAGAGACATCAGCATCTCTCGCTGGGCCTTCCTTCTCCCTGACAGCAGAGCTGTCCAATCGCAGTGCTGAACGTCACAGCCAGGGAGGTTTTCTCCCTGGCTGTGACGTTCTGAGCTGCGATTGGACATTCTATAAAAAAAACTGAACAAGAAATTGCCAGATATGAATATGGAATATCCAAAAATTCCCTAGTACTGGATATAGAATGTGATAAAACATTCACTACAGTGTAGACCCTTTCTCTCTACAATCAGGGCTGGACTGGGTATGAAAACCAGCCCCGGAAAAAATGACATACCAGACCCAAATCATTGCGTAATTATCCTCCGCTGACAGCAAGCCGCAGAAGCAGCGGCTGGCGCTGGCGCGGTTGTGGCCGCGGCTGAGTCCGCAGCCGCATAGACTCTAACAGGAAATAAAATTATGTGACTGAAAGTGCAGTCACATCCAGTGGCATAAACACAATCCATGGGGCCCCGGTGCAAAACTGATCCATGGGGCCATCCATGGGTCCATTACTCCAAAAGAAACATAAAAAAGCCAGATTAATGTTTGCTAATGCACACAGGAACGAAGACCTACATTTATGGAGACATGTCCTGTCGTCTGACAAAAGTAAAATTGAACGTTTTGCCCATAATTATCCCATAATTATGCCCATAACCATCGTTACTTTTGGAGGAAAAAGGGAGAAGCTTGGACGCCTAAGAACACCATCCCAACTGTGAAACACGGGGGTGGCAGCATCATGTTGTAGGGTTGTTTTGCTGCAGGAGGGACTGGTACACTTCACAAAATAGATGGCATCATGAGGAACGAAGATTATTTGGAAATACTGAAGCAACATCTCAAGACATCAGCTAGGAAGTTAAAGCTTTGGGGCAAATGGATCTTCCAAATGGACAATGACCCGAAGCATACTGCCAAACTCGTTACAAAGTGTATCTGTAAAGAATAAATCAAGGCAACTGCCTTGATTTATTCTTTACAGATATACCATGACCTGGATAAATGAGAACCTTCACAGACTGGTTACAAAGTGGCTTAGGGATAACAAAGTCAATGTTTTGGAGTGGCCATCACAAAGCCCTGATCTCAATCCTATGAAAGGCAAGCAAGGCAACCAACAAACAGGGCTCAGATACACCAGTTTTGTCAGGAGGAATGGGCCCAAATTCCAACCAACTATTGTGAGAAGCTTGTGGAAAGATATCCAAAATGTTTGACCCAAGTCATACAGTTTGAGGGCAATGGTACCAAATATTAATGAAATATATGTAAACTTTTGGCTTTGCAGAAAGTAATAAAAATGCCTTCAAATATTCTCTCTCTCTCATTATTCTGGCATTTATTCAAATAATAATAATTATGGTAATCCTAATTGACCAAAAACAGGAAAGGTTTATTCTGATTTCATGTCAGATTGAGAAAAACATGCATATGTGTCTTTTTATATAGTGTATGAAAACTTCTGGTTTTTAACTATATATACTCACACATACAGACATTTGTCTATAGTTTTTTGCTTCTGAAAGAATATTGATGACTATTAATAGATTATAATAGCTTGTAGTGATGCTGTGCAATACTGCAACTGAGCTGATAAAAAATAGGTGCAGATCTGCAGAAATTCCGAATGATTTGCATAAAAGGAAAGAAGCAAGAGAAAAGCAGTGTAATAGCATCCTTTGTTGGCCATTGACAAAGAATCATCAGATCAGGCCCGTCTAGATTCCATGTCTCTTCCCATCCTTTATAAAAATGATGACATCATAATCTCCAATGTGTGATGCTCATTTTACACAAAGGCCTTGTTTGGTAGACAATTTTCTCCTTTTATTTGACAAGACAGTGGTACAGCGGTCTACACCCTCGTTTGTTGGGAAAAGGGATTAGTGCAATAATATCCCATATAAATTCATACCGAGAGGTTGACTTTCATAGCACAACAAATAATTGACAGATGGATATAATAGCCATCATACATTTCACTGCCAGCTTAAGTCGTATGCATATTCACTAGCGATTCTCAATAAGTTTGTTTTATTTTATTGAACACAAGTTTGTTTAATTTTATTGAACACAATCTTGTACATCAGAAATTAGCAGTTTTGGTTTATTTACACTATCCATACACCTATTTACACTATCCAAGTAAATCAATAATATTATATTTTGTATATAGTTGTGTCATCCTATACAGAGAAAATATGCATTCATCTACAGTATACCTTAGGGGTTCTTCCATGCAGAATAACAAACAAAACTATCTAGTTTTGGTTCCAATCACTGATGGAAATCACTGACCAAAACACTGACGTGTGAATAAGGCATAATACAACTTTCTATCCTCAGCGTCTTAATTACTTGAGGGGCCCATAGAATAGTCATTGCAAACAAGAGATCCCAGTAGTGATGCAGCTATAGGGTGCAATGGCAACCAATCTGCATAGGCTAACAGAGGGCAGTGCAGAGGTGCTATGGCATAACATACTATGGCACACCATGCTACTGAATACTAAAGTACACATATACAGTAGGTATGTTTTTGGAGGAAACCAGTGCAAGCACTTGGAGATCATGCACATCCATGCAAATGTTGCTTCTTGTCAAATTTAAATGCAAGACAAAAGGGCTGTAAGAAATCTGTGCTGACCACATGGCGGCCATTCTGCATCCATTTGCTGTCATGACTGCCAATGATGGATTTCATGCTCATGCCTCCTTCAGTCCTGTTAAAAAAAATGCAAAGTTAGTCAACACATCCTGTAAAATGAAATAAATGAGCAAGTATGCATCACCATGGCGGAAAATACAAAACCAAACACTTCTAACAAGCCAGTCTTTCCCACAGACTGTTTTTAATTAGTGCAGTATATAGCTCCAGCCTGTTCTCCCTGAAATCATTTAGGTCAGTTGGCAAAAGGAGCGGAGTCATTATAGAGTAGGGTCCCATCTAAAAGAATCCACCTTGCTGTAGTAGATGGGCACAAATGATTTTGATAATATTTGGTGAGTACCTCATATTTATTTATATATTAATATAGCTTTAGTTTCTATATTCAATGTTAGCAGCGTATAGTTGCATTTAGAGTTGAGCAAACCTGCTTTTTGGCAGGTTCGAGTTAAGATTCGGGGTTTAAGTGAATGCTTTTAGAGGCATTCCGTTTTGCATGCCATCATAATACATGTGTGTGGCCAGCAGGAGGGAACCCTCGGAACTGGCCGTACACTTGTATCATGTGGCATGCCGGCATTGAATTACATGAGAATGGAATCCATTACCTAATTCACTTAAACCCCAAACTCAAACCTGCCAAAAGGCAGGTTCGCTCAACTCTAATTGCATTGTGTTTGGTTTTATACTGGTATTTTCAGTAACAGTGATGCACACCTGCACGTTTATTCCATTGTATAGGATGTTCTGACTAACTTTGTGTTTTGTTTTGAGGTGTGACTACCCCCATTTTGGTTGTGCACTGCTAAAAATCCTATCTTTCCCACAGGATGTCATATATACCTGGAGCATACTCTACCCTATTCATACCCTGAATTCATTTGAGGCCTGTTGCCACAAGGAGAGGAGTGATAATAGAGTAGTGTCCCATTTAAAAGAGGTCATCTTGCTGTGTTAGATGGGCACAAATGATTTTGATCAGAATATATTTGCTAAGTACCTCATCTTCATTTACAGTACGTAGTGAGTATCACATTAGTTCATATATTCAATATTTGCAGTCTGCTGTTGCAATGTGTTTGGTTCTGCAGTCCTGCTTCATATACTGTATAACAAAATATTTTAAATGTGAAGTGAATGAAGTATAATTTTAAGTAAGCTGCAGAGCTACAGGATGAATTATTCAATCAAATAAAAAATAAAAATTTTGGTAATGTTTCAATCACATATTTGGACATTACTTGGTGGTTAGCACTAGAGATGAGCAAATTGAAGTTGACGTAGTGGAATTTGATCCAAATTTTAGCAAAAATTCAATTTGCACCAAAGCCAAATTTACTCACGATTCGTGGTAACAAATAGCATTTTTTCCTAAAATGGCTGCTGCACATGTGAGGACATAGAGAAAGGAACTCTGGAAAGGCGGGATCACCCATTATGCAATGCATGCAGCCAATCAGCAGCCAGCCAGCCCTGTGATGTCACAACCGTATAAATAGCGGCAGCCATCTTAGATTCTGCCCTTTACCAGCATACTTAGTGCAGGGAGAGATGTCTGCGGGCACTAGGGAGAGTGATAGGAAAGACTGGATTGTGGTGAAAAAACAATTTATAAGTGCGAGTGAAGAATAGGGAAGAATTGTTCCACAGCATTTATATAGAACAGGGTTCAGTAGGAGAGGTTACAAACTGGGTAATAGGAACAATCCCATTACACCTTGATGCACTGACTGGGGATCCAAATTGCCATTATACAGCTCTGTCATTCTTGTTATTGGGGTACAAGGGCTGTTTGATACAGCCATTATTAGGGTTTATTACAAGGAAACATTTCTACAGTACGTCTTATCTGCCCTTGTGTAGTGCAGTTACATGTTGTAAAGCCGTTTTTCCCGTGTATTAGTGGCAAAATAAAAATATATTTGCCATTCTGCGTTGTACTCTGTTAAAAAGCCTTTTGTGTTGTGTAAAAGTGGAAGAAATTAGAGCTTAATTGCCGTTCTGCGGTGCAGTGATATATTCAAAGGCCCAGTTTGCCGTGAATTAGTGGCAAAATAAAAATATATATTCGCCATTCATCATTGCACCTGCCACCTCCAGACTAAGTCACCTTGCCACTTTGTGGTCTCCTGATGCTGCCGCCACCTCCACACTATCATTGTGCCACTTTGTGCTCTTCTCCTGATGCTGCTTCTGCCACCTCCACACTCTGTCATTGTGCCCCTCTGTGCCTCCTGATGCTGCTGCTGCCACCTCCACACTGTCATTGTGCAACTCTGTGGCCTCCTCATGCTGCTGCCACCTCCACACTATGTCACCTTGCCACTTTGTGGTCTCCTGATGCTGCCACCATCTCCATGCTTTCATTGTACCACTCTGTGCCCTCCTCCTGATGCTGCCACCTCCACACCGTCATTTTGCCAGCCTGTGGCCTCCTCCTAATTCTGCTGCCACCACCTCCACACTCTGTCATTGTGCCACTCTGTGGCCTCCTGATGCT
Source organism: Bufotes viridis (assembly GCA_033119425.1). Classification (NCBI taxonomy): domain Eukaryota; kingdom Metazoa; phylum Chordata; class Amphibia; order Anura; family Bufonidae; genus Bufotes; species Bufotes viridis. The sequence goes on from CM065590.1 coordinate 90,841,117, forward strand.
GCTGATGCCACCTCCACACTTTCCTTGTGCCACTCTGTGGCCTCCTCATGCTGCTGCACCCTCCCAACTTCATGACTGGGCCACTATTTTGCCTTTTGGCCTGGGTGACATCATTGTTTATTTGACTCCTTTTCTGATCTGTCATAAGGAAGGAAAAATGAGACGCACAACAGATCCTGTCTATGTAGCAGTGTAAGGCCTGTATGGTTCCATCAGAATTGGCTTGTGATTTGGTAACCAAAGGCACGAGTGGGTACAAAACACAGAAGACATGCAAATATTCCATTCACTTGTCATCTCAGTTTTGGATCCACTCCTTTTTTTTTGGCATTAGCAATACTGATGGATTACTGACCAAATGCTGACCAAGAGAAGGCGATGCTCAACAGGATCTGTTTTTTCAGGGTTTATTGTTCTGATGGATCAGAGGAAGGGCAAAATAATCAGTGACATCAACATAAACTTACTGATGGCACCTTCTTCACTCTGTCAGGGAGCTCTACTTGTATAAGCATTTAATAGAACAGGTTCTTTAGACATCTGTGTGGAATCAGCGGATGACGGTGTAAAATTAGTGTGCTTCTTCTTGACGCTAACATTTACCTGTAAGGCTGAGTTCACACTTGAGTTATTTGGTCAGTTTTGGTCCTGTGACTGCCCAAATAAGTGAAGTGTGCAGTGATTCTAAGAGCAACTCCTGTCATCTGCATTTACATATGGCCTCACAGTATTTTTTCACTACCACAGCAGACTCCCTACGCATGTTACTGCAAGGCACAGTGTTCTACAAAACTATAAAGGCTCTCTGAAGGCTGAAAATAGCTGTTTTGTAACGCGATTCACCACAAATAAATTCAGACCAGAACCAAATTTTTCCCAAAAAATGTGGCTAACCGGCGAATTGAATTTTTGAAAAATTTGCTTATCTCTAGTTAGCACTGTTGACTTGTAGAACTTGTTGACTATTAGAACTTGTAGAACTCTGACTCCATGGGTGGCCAGCAAGTGTATGACCTCAAAGTCAGGTTTCTGCATGCAGTTTTGGAAGCCAAAACCAGGAGGGAAATAAAAAAAGAGAAGTAATATCTATCCTGTATACTTTCTCTCCTTTCATGATTCACTCCTTATTTTGGCTTCCAAAACTGCATGCATGACACCAGAGTGTTTGGCTGTAACCTAAAGTTGGTTTCCAATGTATCCATTTGAAAGGGGAAAAGATGGCCCTCCGTGCAGGTTTATGCTATATTACAGCCCAGAGCAGAAAACTAAATAGCCAAGTGAGCACTGAGTTTGTATGTTTTCCCCATGTTTCTTCTAGTTTCCTTTAATGCTCAAAACATACTGTGGTATTTGGAATCCTACCAATTTGGCCCCAGTGTATTTATATGTGTATGAAATGGGGAATTTGGATTGGGGGACTGTAATTGATGGGAGTAATGACAATCTCTGTATAGCACAGCATATTACTTTGGTGCTATGTAAGCAATGAGAAATAAATAATTCAGAATCACGCAACACAGAAAAAAATATTTTAATGTATCTTTAATATCTTTTTTCTTTGCAATGTCACTGCTTTATCCCAATATTATGCTCATTTATCCCATAAAATTGGCGTCAGTTCATGTTGTTATCTATGGAAATCCATCTATACAGACAGTTTTTCCAAAGGTTCTGCAGTAGACATCATTCTTTGCACTTGGATACCCGCCAGTATCCAATGATGAATTTCCACTTTCACTATGTCTCTGTCATAATTAAACTATTTTATGTCTTAGTAATTGTGTCCTATATTAATGTGAGACATATGCACCTCTGCTCATTGTATACAAATTCCATGTTTTTATATCCCATTTATAAACGTGCTGTGGTATAATAGGCATACATCAAAAGTACACTTGTAACTCAATAGTTTGTATTTTCTGGCTTCCTGAATTCCTTTGTGTGCAAACCTTTCTATTACTTTTGTTAAGGCAGGTATTTTAAGTTTAAAGGGGTTGTACATAAATTTCATCTTATGTAGGATGTCCATTGTGGTACTTGTAGTCCGTTGCTGGCATCATCCATTGTATGCATTTTTTGCTGGTGATTGCCATTAGCAACGGACTACAAGTGCAGGATGTGCTCCCCTATAGAAATGCACAACTGCATATGGGTATGAGCGCATCCTGCTTTCTTATCACCACATTTTTTGATGGTTTATATATATATATGTACGGAGGTGTATAAACTCCAATTTAAATGTGCCTGTTTTTCATCTTCAGGTCACATTTGGGTGCACCTGCTAGGCCTTGGGCTATATCAGTCAGTCTTGGGTAGGGCTCATAGACACCTCCCACCTCCCATTGCAAGCATGGCTACATGCTGGAGGTAACAGAGGAGATGTTTGTGAGTCGTCCTAATGCTCCTGTAATTGCCCACTGGCCCCTGATATCGCCCATATGGCGCAGGTAGGTGAGTGTTAGGGCCCTCGGGCTACTTGAGAGACCTTGACGCTGGTGCCCGAGGCTTAAGACATGTCCTCCTAGTAGGATATGTCGAACTAACTCTCAATTTTTAACATCAGTGTGAGGGTTTAGTGTGACGGCAGTGTGCACCTATCTCTGGTTCTGTGTTTGTTCTGAATTCTTGCCACATCCACATAAATTTCATCTTATGTAGGATGTCCATTGTGGTACTTGTAGTCCGTTGCTGGCATCATCCATTGTATGCATTTTTTGCTGGTGATTGCCATTAGCAACGGACTACAAGTGCAGGATGTGCTCCACTATAGAAATGCACAACTGCATATGGGTATGAGCGCATCCTGCTTTCTTATCACCACATTTTTTGATGGTTTATATATATAGTTGTACAGCCTAAAAAAATGTTTACGCTGCATATGCAGTGAAATAAAAAAAAGCCATACCCCCCTGCCAATATAGTGCTAACATTCCCTGTTGATTTTTGTTCATATCAGCAGCAATGACATACTTTTCCACTGCAGCAAATCACTGGCCACATCATTGACACCTTTACATATTGCAAGTGGCCACTGGTGATTGGCTACAATTGGTCACAAACTTGTATATCATCTCTTCTGCAATCAAATTTTTGTGAATAGATGGATGACCCCTCTAAAGTCTTATATGTTTGCATAAATCAGCTTTTTTTCTATTCTTCAAAAATAGTTAACAAAAATCAAGTCATTATTTTTAGAGATGATCGAAGCTTGGTAAAATTCGATGCAGCTGCTTCGTCGAATTTTACAAAAAAAATCTGCATTTCTTTGTAAGTAGTGGGTGCAATGACAGGGAGCGGGGATTGCGCCTCTCCCTGTCATTGTACCCCTCGGATGTCGCGTTCATACATGTTTGCAGTATCTAATATATATAAAAGTGTAAAATAAAAATAAAAAAAAATAAAAAACACTTACCTAATTCATTTGCTCGTGCTGGGCCGGGCCGCCATCTTGCTTGAAGGCACGAGATAACATTATCAGCCAGTTTGGTGACATCATACGTCATCATATGCAGGATTTCAGGTTAAATTGATCCACTGCTGTGAAGCACAAGGAAATTCGGCAGCGAATTGAATTTATCCTCAAATTCGGATTGCAGCCCACTTCGTGGACTTCGATTAGCTCATCCCTAATTATTTTCAACAATTTTCTAAAGCAATTCAGCTGTTAGTACAGATGTGTCTTCCCTCACCATTTCTTTTGGTTTGAGATATTGCAAGAGAAGTGGCACAAGATGTGCCTCTTTAAAAATAAAAACGAGCAATTGTGTAACTGTCTGTTACTGTCGTTGTAGCGCATCAATTTTTTCTAGACCATGTGACTGATGAACATGTTATTACTCAGCCTAGGGAATCAGTGAGAAGGCCACATCTCTACTGCGAGTGCAGCTGCCTTCTCAAACAGTTGTTTGGCGGAGTTTCCGGGTGTTGAACCCCTACTAATCAGATGCTGCTGACCTATCCAGAGGACAGGTTATCAGTATTAAAGTCTCAGAAAACCACTTTAATGCAATGCCAAAATTATTATTCATAAATAGCAAACAAACTTATATTGCACAACCGCGCTCACAACCATACAGTAAAACCCTTTAACCTATAGGCCCACTAACCGATGGGATATATTGAGCTACTCCTCACTTCACATAGGAGACAGGGTTAACAACGTTCCACTGCTTGATAGAGAAGAAACTCTCACTTCAAGTGGTTTCTACTATAATCAGTCTGGATCCTGCTTGAGCCTCGAACTGGTCATAGTAGATATTTTTCAGTTAGTTCCAATCCAATGATTGCTGTGCCAGAGGTAAAAAGAAAGAGAAGGTGAAGCTTACGCTATATGCTTGTGGTGGTACTCATGGAACTGCACCAGCCACCAACATGCTTACGTTGCTTCCATCAATCCACAGGAGTCCACAGTGATGTCACTGGCTTCCATAAGGGTACAATTTCAACGCTTTTTGGAAACTCTGATTTCTTTCCTCCTGAACGTCTTCTGTTTCTTTTGATAATTCATAAATAGGCCATTAACTACCATTGAACATCTGGTTACAGCAGTGCAACACTGCTACTGCTGTAGAACATTATCCTGTGTGACTGAGGCCTGATGACTACAAAAGTGTTTTCAAAATTATGCTCAACTTTTAAATACCCTTTCAAAACCTAGAAAGATCAAATTCTGAAGACCATACTTAAAATACACTGAGGTGTGACTTGAAAATCCTGGGCCCCAATTTTAGATCTGCAACTGGACCCCCCACCCACCATTTTCCATTTATAATAATGGTGTTTTTTTATGTGTCAGGTTTTTGCGCCTTTTGAGATGTCTCTGTCACCTTTGCACCCACTATAGGAAAGCCCCTGGCTATTCTAGTGCCTGTGGTGTCACCATAGTCCCAGTGACCATAGTTCTATTTGGCATGAGGATGCTTGTGCAGCAGAAAGGCTCTGGTACCATTCAGTATTGCTGGGATAACACAGGGCTTAGTGCTTTGGTGATGACATAATATCACACCCCATACTCAAAGAAGGGTGCTGTCTGAGGATCATGGATGGTTTATCCATAATTCAAAACATATATACTGCAAGGACTATGAGCAGAAACAGAAAGGACAAGACAGTTGAAAAACAGATGCTGAAAATGTGCTTGGCTGACCAGCCATCCAAAAAGACCCAGAGTAAATAAAAATGTACTGTAGATGTTACTAGTCTAGGAAACTAGAGACATAAATGAAGAAAAAGAAGGGAGAATTACTAATAGCTAGGTGGCATGATGGTCTTGTTTTCCTTATCTCTTAAGCTCTTCCAATGCATTAAAAACATCATAATCCAAGAACCGCCCTGTGGACACGTCCTTGATTTCCTGTCCCTGGTCTGTTGGTTACATCTGGGATCTAAATGATAAATATGTTGTTTCAAGCTGTATTTTACCCAAGAGACGTCCATTTCTAATGCATTTTTCTCACAAAGCCAAGAACTTCATAATCTCAGTGTCAGAAAAAGTGAAAACTGATTTGGTTTAATTCTCCAAGGAGTCGGAGAATTAAAGAAAAACACAAGTGTAGAGGTTTCCCCTCTGTAAGCATGAGTTTGTCAGGGGTTCTTTGACAATCTTTAAAATAAGCACATCCGGCCCAGCAATATAAATACTGTAGTGCTGGACAGTCATTTGTGTGGATTAGGATTGTTAGCATTTATCAATCGCGTGGTTTTAAAAGAACTCCCAAATTCCAGCTCGAAGCATCTCTTTGTAGTGAAGGATTGATTGTAGGAGTAAAAAGAAATCTGATGAATTTAAAGCTATAGATGAGAGGAAGTAAAGCTGGCTCAATCTACACTCAGATACTATTAGTGCTCCCTATAAATCATCCTGTGTTTATAGCAAGGATATAGTTGAATTACCATCTGGACTTTTTAACCTTAAAAATGTATTTCAGAAACCATCTAGAACAGACACTTTAAACTCTCCCTTTCATCTGTTCCTTTTTTTGTGCCAGGTCAATAAACATGAGGATGTTATTTAGAAGGGTTAAAGAAATAACAAGCTTCTTTATGAATGTAACATAGATCATTTTTATAGGTTTAACATATTACATCTCTTCAAGGGCCTCCATCCAGGCAGACACATTCCCACACCCTGACAGAATAGAAGAGATTTTATATTGTATCAGCTGAATATTTCCTCCTTGTTATCGGCATGTTAAGAAAAAAGGGTTTTCTTTCTTTTTTAAACCCAAAAATGCACATTGTTAGGGCTAAAACAGTAAATGGCCCCTTAGACATTAATTTATTATAAGGATTTTTATTTATTTGTTTTTGAATTTATTTTGTTCCCTTTTTAATTTTTTTTAAATTTTGGACTTTTAGATCTTTCAGACAGAAGGACTACTTCAGGTAGTGCTTCTGGATGAGAAGACACCAATAGGTCTAGGTTATCAAAGCTTGATCATTCTTGCCCCAATACAGTTAAAGAAGAACTCACACAAACCATTTAGAAAGGTTCATGATGTAAACTGTATGGAAAGTAATAGTCTTACTAGTGACAGTGATTTGAGAGCTATAACCTCACATCTGATCCTCAGCTTTCTCATGTGACTAACACTCTGACTCTCCAATTGACACAAGACAGAAAGTCAGTTACTTCTCTATTTATTCCTATGAGACTGACATTGAGGCTCCCATAGGAATACATAGAGAACCTGACTTCCTGTCCATAGATAACATGCTGTGTAATTTGTAAAGTCAGGGTGCTGGTCACATACCACAGCTGAGGATCAGAGAGAGAGGGGATAACTCACAAATACAGTCTCTCATAAGAAGATTACCTTCACTAAAGTTTACATTGTGTATCTTTCTAACTGGTCAGAGAATAAAAAAAAATGGTGGGAATGCTTCTTTAACTGTATACGGTGCAAAAAATTATCAAGCATTCAATACTGTAGTGGTCTCTTCAACAGGACAATCCACAGCCTCCTAACATGTTGATCATTCTGATTCATAAAGGAGAACGATATTGATGACCTATCCTTAAAATAGGTCATCAATTTCTGATCAGTTGTGGTTCAACACCCACCGATCAGCTGTTTGAAGAAGCAGTAGGGAGACATTGTATAGTGGCTGTGCTTGATATTGCAGCCCAGGCTCATTCACTTGATAAGGACTGAGTTGCAAGTAGGTAATGTGACATCACTGGCCTAGGAAGAGGCTGCACGCTCACAGGAGTGCTGAAGCCTCTTGAAAAGCTAATTGCTGGAGGTGGCAGGAGTCAGACACCCAGTAATCAGAAATTGATGACCTATCCTGAGGATGGCCATTAATATTGAGGTCTCAGAAAACTCCTTTCACTTTTTATTCTAACAAAGTTATTCGAGCTTCAGTTGCTCCATATATTACGTATACTGGCCATCTTCTTTGAGAAGACCAACCCCCCAGAGGACCACTTTTCAAAGTCATTTTAGGTGATCATCTTACCACTTGTCAACTGTCCATTGACTATAAATATCCATGCAGAGATCACAGCTACATGCTAACTGTCAGTGACATCAGGGGTCCGAGTAGAAAAGACAGGGACGATTTCTCACCATGTCCCCGTGTCTCTTTGTACACAGCGTTCAATGAATGCTGTGTATTTTGATGACCACTGCATATCTGAAAGTATGGGGTTGCATTAGTGCAGGGGTGCCCAACCTGCTGCACTCCATCTGTTGTGAAACTACAACTCCCAATATGAATACTTGCCCTGCTCTTCTCAGAACTCTCATAGAAATAAAGTGTGTAAGGAATTTAAGTTTCACAAGGGCTGGAGTGCCACAGAATGCCCACCCATGCATTAGTGCCTACATCTGAAAAGGCACTATTAATGCTGAAGAGTACGGTGTATTAGATGTTTTAGAACAACACATGCTCCCATCCAGACAATGTCTCTGTGAGGGAAGGCCTTGTGTCTTTCAGCAAGACAATGGTAAACCACATATTGCATCTACAATAAGAGCATGGCTTCACAGAAGAAGAGTCCAGGTGCTGAACTGTCCTGCCTGCAGTCCACACCTTTCATCAATAGGAAACATTTGGTGCATCATGAAAAGAAAAATCTGGCAAAGTAGACCCAGGATTGTTGTGCAGCTAGAATCGTATATCAGACAAGAATTGGACAACATTCCTCTCCCGAAACTCCAGCAATTGGTCTCCTCACGCCCAGACATTTACAGACTGATGTTAGAAGTAGAGGGGATGCTACACAATGGTAGACATGGTCCTGTCCCAACCTTTTGTGAGATGCGTCGCTACCAACATCTTCTGAATGAGTTTTCTTTTTTTAGTAAAATGTCTCACTTTCAACATCTGATTTGTGTTCTATAATCTATTGTTAAAAAAATATGGGTCGATAAGATTTGTAAATCAGTGCACTTCCACTGGGTCGAAAAACAGTGAAACAAACCTAGTTTTCATACAGTCTTCATTCACACCTCAACTCCAGCTTCTGAATATGTCCTTACACTGCTGGCCAAATGGTTAGCTTATATATGTAAATTCAAAGACGAGATGAGGCACAATACACAGCTCTACTAGTACAATGTTAGAAGACCAGCAACAGTTATACGTATGACAAATAATTAGCTGGCTACCTCTGCTGGTCTATTGTTATAGCTGCTGCTTCTGGAATCATACAGCTATGTATTATGTGGGCACAACTTCCTCAGACTACAGCAAAATGAAAATCAACAACGCTATTTACATAGATAGATGCTGTAGATATGAGATGGATGGATGGATGGATAGGATAGATAGATAGATAGATAGATAATAGATAGATATATGATATAGGTGAATAGATAGATAGATAGATAGATAGATAGATAGATAGATAGATAGATAGATAGATAGATATTATATGATATAGGTGAGATAGATAGATAGATAGATAGATAGATAGATAGATAGATAGATAGATAGATAATAGATAGATAGATGGATGGATGGATAGATAGATAGATAGATAGATAGATAGATAGATAGAAAGACAGATAACTGTAGATATGAGATATATAGAAATACAGTCAGAAAGAAAGACAGACAGACAGAAAGATAAACATGAGAAAGATACATGGTCGATAGATAGATAGATAGATAGATAGATAGATATATAGAAAGATAGATAGATAGATAGATAGATAGATATTAGATAGATAGATAGATAATAGATAGATAATAGATAGATAATAGATAGATATATGATATAGGTGAATAGATAGATACATAGATAGATACATAGATAGATACATAGATAAATATTATATGATATAGGTTAGATAGATAGATAGATAGATAGATAGATAGATAGATAGATAGATAGACAGATTACTGTAGATATGAGATATATAGAAATACAGTCAGAAAGAAAGACAGACAGACAGAAAGATAAACATGAGAAACATACATGGTCGATAGATAGATAGACAGACAGACAGATATAATAGATAGATAGATAGATAGATAGATAGATAGATAGATAGATAGATAGATAGATAGATATGACATAGGTAAAGAGATAGACAGACAGACTGATTGATTGATAGACAGAATGACAGATAGAAAGATAGATATGAGATAGATAGATTTGAAAATGATAGATAGATAGATAGATAGATAGGTAGATAGATAGATAGATAGATAGATAGATAGATAGATAGATAAAAAAAGTAAGGGTCCACGGCCCCTCCAGTGACTAGTGTCTTTTATTTACACCAACGCGACGTTTCAGTCTGCATAATGGAACCTTTTTCAAGCACTGCTTAAAAAAGGTTCCATTGTGCGGACCGAAACGCCGCATTGGTGTAAATAAAAGACACTAGTCACTGGAGGGGCCGTGGACCCTTTCTTTTTTGTATTGAGCATTGGGACATTGGATCGTTTTTGTAGATAGATAGATAGATAGATAACAACTCAAATAGATACTGTAGAAATAAGATAGATAGAAACACAGAGCGATAGAAACATAGAAATGAGATAGGTAGATAGGTAGATAGATAGATAGTAGATATTCTCTTATATTTCCTTATTTTAACATAATAAAAAGACCAGAACAACTCAGTAAAGTGTTTTCTTTATAATAATGAATCCGTGGAACAGAGCAGTCTTTGGTTATGAGTATGAAGCCCACGGCTGTAAATTACATTTATTAACATTAGAATAAGTACAATACTTTATACCAGAGATATTTCGAGTGTTAACCTTGTCTCCTAAATTTTGTCAGTAAGAGCAGAAAGATATTTTTTTGGCCCATTGTACAAATTATCACAAAAAGCATCACTTTATCACAGTGCCTCTGGCTTCAATAAGTGTCTCCAGATCACACAATCTTTCAAGTCAAGTTGAAGGTTTTTCAGCCAGACTTTTATTGAAGATAACCTAAGGGTTAGTGCTTGGACCGATGCCACAAAGCATTCTCTCCAGTTATTTGTAAATGTGCCCCTTCCTTCAGGGAAGTCTCCGCATTTCCTGGATTTACCTTAAACTCTAAAGTTCCAAGTTTTGTGTTTCATATCATTCAGTGCCTTCCGCTTGTGCGCGCGTGTGTCAGATTATCTGCTAAAGGTTATAACCCCCTTCCTGTGACTGCGGACACAGGAAGAGGAAATGAGCAAGCACACAAGTAGTGATTGGATTTCAAAGGTCAGCGATCCCAGGAGGTAGCATAAAGATTTTTCAAGAACCTGCGCTGCAGCATTCACAACACAAGGAAGAGAATCACAATTTTTCTTGTCGTGTCGGAAATCACTTTTCATAACAGCTGACAAAGTAGCCCGAGTAACAATAGGCAGCCAGCGATGTTTATTTTATGTATTATCAGCGGAAACAATGTGAAGCTATCAGGGGCAGAACTGGACACACCTTGGCTGATGAAAGGCCATTCAGAATGCCATGGAAGTTAAATCACTCTGTCCAGAGGTTGAATGCATTAATGTGTAGCTCTGGCCCTTTGCTTCCCAGCAAGACTTTAAATCAAAAGGTTAAGTGTATAAATTATGTTGAGAGAATGCATGTCTGAAGTGTGGTGGGGGAGGATTGCGCTAAGGTGGGTGGGAATGTCCAGGGGCTCTTCATATGTGGCCCCTTTTTTATGTTTTTGCTATTATTGTTGCTTTATAGATGAAAATAACAAAGTAGTAATTGAAAGGATTTATGTTTTATTCAAATCTACTGAGTAAAATTTGGTGGGAGGGTAGAGGAGGGCGGTGCAAATTCAAAAAAAGATGTCCTAGGCAGGCACCTTATCCACAGGGCCGACCTTGCTCATCTATGCTCTCCTGGGTGATAGAAAATGCGCATACTTGTAGGAGCACATTTCCTGGAAGCAGTGGCATACATAGAGAAGCAAGGGCCCCATAGCAAGGATCAAACCAGGTCCCCCACACAGGACAGAAGAGTTTCTTCCTAAACCCTTTTCAATGACCCTTGGGACATTTTTCCCCTGCCTCATTTAAAACAACTAAACTAAAAGTTGTTCCTTTAGAGGGTAGAGTCCAAGTTTTCACCTCCAGTAGAAGAGGAATTAATCCCAACTAAGACTGGGCCCCTCTTGCCCTGGGCCGCATAGCAGTTGCATGGTTTGCCGCTATGGTAGTTACGCCCCTGCCTGGAAGAACTACCATACATGAACTGTTGAGATGGGGTGTTTATTACAGAGTTCACACCATGCCAGTTGTTACCTGGAGGACCCCTTTATGGTTAATAAAGGTCCATCAAGTTACAGGAAACTGCATTGACTGTAATATTGTACATAACCTAAAAAATGTAACATCAACATTTACAAGATTAGCGTAGAAATATAAAACCATACAGATACAACCTTTCATCTTGTATGACTTACTGCTATGACTTGAGTCATCTGGCAGATCTCCTTAAAGAGCACCTGTTGTAGGATCAAGCTTACTAAACCAGGCAGACTGCCTGGTACAGTATATCCTGCTGATTAAAATGACACCTGTCTTGTGAAAATTGGTGGTGGCGTTCCGGAGAAAAACACTTTTATTCATTATGCAAATAAAGGCTTCAGTGCACAGAGGAGTGTGGTCAGCCAGGTGTCATTTTGATTGGCAGGGTCAACCCGTCCAATCCATATGCATTATTTAATAGGGTTGATCCTGCTCACGGGTGCTCTATAAACTTCAGCCAGTATGAACAGAGTGTCATTCAAATGTAGACTTACAAAACAGGAAATAAAAAAGGGGGCTACTATAGTGTGGTGGTCTACCAGGACAATAATCTAATCTAGATATTGTGATGCCAGCAGTCCGTGCCCACTGGCATCTCTCCTCCCCCGGCTTCCAAAGTACTTAAATTTCACACTACTCCACACTGTGTTCTGTTGCAGGCTGTCCCTCTGCTAGTTCCCATAGGACATGCACATGTGCTCCCAGCTACTAAAGCACACTTGCACACACATATGCTAATCTTTCCCAAGTCAATGAAAGCATTCCCTGGGGGTAGGTTAGATGCCTTTTCTTATGGTAGGGTACCTGGGTTTTAGCTTTCTAGCTTATCTAGCCCTTCAATATTGTACTGACCTGACCTCTGCCTGTTTACCATAGTGACCCACAATCACCATGCCTTTTGGGGACACATCACCACTGAGGTCAGTCATTGGCTGCAGCAGCGCACATAACCCTGTCTGGAATTATACAAGCCATGGACCAGAAGATTGTGAAACAAATCCAGGGAGCTGGAATGGAGCAGCAGGGAGCAAGTGAGTAAGATTTTTTTCACTAGGTATAACACGCAGCTGGGGACAAAACAAGCATAAGACTGGATAAAGCAATCAATAATGCAGCAGTGGTGTAGCTATCAGGGAAGCAGGGGAAGCAACTGCTTCGAGACCCGAGCTCAGACAGGGCCCCAGAGCAGTACTGCATGTTTTCATTAGATCTAGGGCTGCCCCTACTGACAACTGCTGCACTTTCTAGAAGCAGATGCCACTTCCAGCAGCAGCGCAGGAGCTCCTCCCACTGAAGGTCCTTGCTCAGTATAATTGCTGTCTCCTCCTCCTATGGCCATTATCAGGCTGGGATCCACAGTACTGGCACACCACATGCCAGTACTGCTTTCTGTTTTCTATTGGCTGGCAGCTATGACTATGACATCAGCTGCCAGCCAATAGCAGAACTTTATGGGATCAAACCCCACCCACCAGCATGAAGCTACTGTAGAGCAGGCTGGCTGCTACTGCACACAGAGCTCTACAATGCTGACTCCCCCCCCCCCCCAGTGTCCTGTTCTAGGAACCCTCCACCCCCCATAGTAGGTTACTGATTAACCCCTCCACTGCTGTTCCTGGATGACACAGAGGGGTGACAGCACCTACCACATTCTAAGTGGAGTGAAAGGCTCAGGAAGACATTGTAGAGCAACAAACGTTTTTCTATATTGTGTGCAAAGAATGACACAGTACATCCAGTTGTCATCTGTATATAGTCCTACACTGGCTCGTGATTTCCTTTCACTAACAACAATACGCTGGCACATATGTCTACTTGTAAAATGCAGGCTTTTGAGTATGCCTGTCTTGAATTGTGGTGGTAGGTGTCTTAACTTGTTATCCCCTCTCCCGCAGTGGAATCTTTATAGTTGTAATCCTGATCACTTTGCTGACTTTGTACTTTGTAGCAAGTTCCATTCCTAATGCCAGCCATACTTTATACATTGCTGAAGCATGCAGAAGATACATAAAATGTGATATTAATGCAAAATTTAACGAGCAATTGCAGATACCCCCAGGTCTGGGATACTGCAGATGAGGTCCAATTTTATCAATATGATCTTATTATAATAATTCAGATTAAGCCAGTTAAAATTTAGAAATAATGATGTTATGTGTTTTCTTATGGAATTGTAATTAACACAAGAAAAAAATAACTTGAAATGAATCAGGATGAAATACGTACGTTATGTTCATCGTTATTACACTGGATTTCATGCAGCGTGGCACTGTAGTAATTTGCATAGGTGAACATAGCTCACCCCAGTAGTGCAATAGTACAGAAAAAACCCTGTCACTACAATAAATGTTCATTTTCTCACTCCATGTTAATCAAAACATGCAATAAATTGCTTTAATGGGAGGTTTCGGCCTGATTTATAGCTTATAGCACTGCACATGTTTACCTCTCAGGATGCTGTCACTACATACTGTAAACCAGCAAGAGTCGGAAGGTCCCCTTACATCTTTGACATTCTCTTTCCAAAGGCTTTTATTTTAATACTATTCCTAATTGCCCTTCAGTATCAAAATTAATTGTATTTTCTGCTAAAAGGCCAAGGCGTTTTAAGGTTACTCCTGGGTCTGAGCAGCCTATGTATCTTCAATAAAAGGCTTGATTGCATTCAATGGAAAGGAGTGCTGGGAGAGATTTGCTTGACCGAGGCTATACATTACAGTCCAATTAGTGTGGAGATCACTGCAGAGTCTTTAACTTTATCTAGTAACTGTCCAGACCGTTAATGGAGACTCCAGAGAATCTGCTGGAAGGGAATTTCTGATCTCCTGGAGTGGCATTGAAGGATACCCCATTATAAACTCGCCTTTCTCAGAAAAGAGTCATGTAAAGAGAAAATTGCTAATGGAATTAAGTTATAATAATAGACTTTTTGACTGTCGGGCTAAATGTGTCCTTCGGTATCACTGTAGACGTTGCCTCCCTGTGCACTCTCATTTATCATTCATTTCATGCTTTACTAGACACAGGCAATACATTCATATACCTGTCCTGACTGTATCACTGGGTAATATTGCAATCTTTTTGGTATTACATTTTATTTTCACATGTTAAGAAATATTTTATTGGAATCACAACAGTAAATAAGTGCTGCCGTTTTTTTTTTTTGTTTGTTTGTTTTTTGGCTGCAACTAAAGTAGTTCTCTGTAGGGAGGTAAGTTTAAAGGGTTGTTTGGTACTTTTGTATTGATGGCCCATCCTCAAGTCAGGCCTTCAAAATCTGATTGGAGGAATCCAACACCCAGCATGCCAACCTTTCAGCTGTTTAGGAGTAGCTCCTGTGCTAAAGGTAGGAGCAGTACTGTGGTGACCAGCTCCATTAACTACACAATGGACAATATGTAGCTCTGCTGCCTACTTCCAGCACTGCAGCTACTCCGAAACACCTGATCAGCAGGGTGTTGGACCTCCCGCAACCTGATATTGATGGTCTATCCCAAAAATAGCCCATCCATATAAAAATAATCCCCTGGACCTCAATGTAAAATCTGTATTATAAATTATGCACAGTTCATAATACTAGTGTCAGTGGAAGAGTCAATGGGCACCAGAGCCTTTGTGCAACTGCTGCCTCTACATCCGCTATTGATATGCCCTTGGTTCCCATTCAGTATCACTTACTACAGCAGATGAGAAGCAGTTATTCGTAACTGTCAAAACTTCAAATTTTTCGCAAAATGCACACAACGTGTGCCGTCGAGTCATGGTAACTAGTGTTGAGCGAATCGAAGTTGACGAAGTGGAATTCGAATTTCAGGAAAAATTTGATTTGTTACGAATCTGAATTTCCTGGCGATTCATGGCAACAAATTGAATTTTTTCTAAAATGGCTGCTGCACATCTTACAAAATGAAAGTAAGAAGCCCGGGAATGCCAGTCAGCAGATAGCCAGCTCCTGTGATGTCACAGCCCTATAAAAAGCCTCATCCTGCCTGGTCTCCACCATTTTCCAGTGAACTAAGCATAGGGACAGATGTCGCAAGTACTAGGGAAAGTGATTAGGAAGAACTTTATTTTAAAAATATTAGTTTTCAACAGTTCGGGGACAGCACTGAGATAGTGTAGGGAGAAAATAGGGTGACTTTATCCACATTATAGTGAGAACGTAGGGGCCAATAGAACATTGGAGCTTGGCTAATAGAGAAGCTATTCTATTACACCTTGCTGCACTAATTGGTGTTAAAAAGTGATCTAATACTACTGATTTTAGGTTGTTCACATTATTTTATGCATAAGCAATTCTGTTAATCCTCGATTCTGTCATTGGGGTGAAATAGAGGTCTGATACTACAGATTATTTTTTTTTTTTCTTTCACGTTCTTTCATACATAAGTAATCCTTGATTCTAAGGTGAAATTATGGCCTGATACTACTGATTTTGGGGTGTTCACGTATTTTATACATAAGTAAATCCGTTAATCCTTGATTCTGTAATTGGGGGGAAATAGCGGTCTGATCCTACTGATTTTAGGGGTGAACAGGTTCTGTAGCAATCTTCTTGGAATCAGCTGACGAATGTGTAAAAGGAGTGCGCTCTTTCACTCTATAGTAGAATCTGGGGCCACTGCACTGTTCTTCATACCTGGCACTAACATTGACCCGTAAGGCTGAGTTCACACTTTATTTTTTTGTACAGTTTTGGTCCCGTAACTGACCAAAATAAGTGAAGTGTGAATTGATTCTAATAGTGATGCCTGTCACCTGCCTGTCATTCTGACGCACAGTAACAGTTTCACTTCCACAGCAGACTACCTATGCATGTTTCTGCAGTGCACAGTGATGTGCACTGATATACAGGCTCCCTGCAGCTGGTAAATAGCAGATTTTTAACAAGTTTCATCACAAAATAATTCAGATCAAATACTTTTTAGGGAAAAATTGGGCCAAGTGTCCAAATCGAATTTTTGAAATCTTTTCTCATCTCTAGTGGTGACTGCACCACAGTCACTGGTAATTGCCAGGCCACATCTGTACTTCTTTACATTTTCAGTTGCAGAGTACAGATGTGACCGGAAATTAGTGGTAACAGTACCGGTACCTGCAGCTCAACCTGCATCTGCTATAGTACCCGAAGAAAAATACTGTAGTTTAAGGCAATAAATTGTGACATCATTCCAAAAATATATATGCATGTAAATGTATAGCACCTATTCAATGCCCCTGATTAGGGCAGTTTCTATTTAAGGCCTTATGTGCTTTATTCTTTTTCAGTGGAGACAGAATAGAGCATCTATTCAAGCATATGAGTCTTCAACTAAACAATTTTCCTCCTTTAATACAAAGGCATAAATAGATTGTTCTGTTGGTTTTCATACATATTCAGCTGAACAAATTATTTTGGCATGCTCCATCAGAGTTGTGTGCTGAGGTATTCTCCTACAGAAGCATTCCTTCTACAAAGACCTGTACAGCAGAAGAGAGGTTGACAGGGGATGTGCATCCCTGTATTAAAGAGCTGTATGGCATCCTTCCAGTATTGCACAGACTCAGTACACATGGATCTGCCATGTTAATGGGTCCTAAAAGTCAACATATTGGCTGATACTGAAGAATGTCATATCAGACAAAAAAATATGGAAAAGCAACTTTGCAATTTAAATAATGAGCTATTTTTGTATACTATTCATTTTATTTTATTTCAATTTACATTGATTTGCCATAAACACAGGCTTGTTTTGTCGAAATATACATTGATTTCGCACGTCCAGGACTTTGTCTAATATTATGTGATGTGTTCAGCCTTTGGGGATTGAAGATGAATAATTATCTTCTTGCTTTTTCGTTAACAATTTCATTACTACAGATGACAGATATAATATTTCGAAAAACATTATGAAGTAGAAACTGTGAAATTTCTGAAAGCTTGGATATTTTTCCATTCTTACGAGTTTTTTTTTCTAAGGCAAAACATTCTAAAGCCATTACTGTATGTTTGTACTGTGAAAAGGATTAGACTGAAATGCATTTAGAATTTTGGTGACCTATTTTTCTGTTGATGGTTCTATGGCACCATACTGCCAGAACAGATGTTGTACAGCTAGAAATATTAGAAACACCCTTAAAGTGACTATTTTTATGTTGGCCTCCTAAGGAATATATATTGGGGGCAGTGGACATTTTAAGCTTTTGGCTTTTTTTATTAACTTTTTTTTAAATAAATGTAAACAAATATGTGTTTGTTTTTATATTTTTAATGCACAAAACAATGCTACACTAAATATAGCTAAGACGAACACCTATATTAAAAAATAAAATAAAATAAAATAAATATATATATAAATATAAATATATATATATATAAATATAAATATATATATATATATATATATATATATATATATAAATAATATATATATATATATATATATATAAATAAATATATATATATATATATATATATATATATGAAAAATGTGTGCATGTTTGTATATTTTACACACACGAAGTCCGCATTACTATTGCTAAAACTAATACATATATTTTTATTTAATTCGGGAACCGGTGTATATGCGTGTATACGTAATTTGCTATACTATTACTAAAACTAATAAATATAGCCTTTTTCATTTTTTAAATTTTACTTTATTTATTTTTGTACTTTTTTATGGAAAAAAGGCAATTAACCCCTTTCAACGACAGTCACAACTTGGCTGGTCTCAGGGATCTTCACTGTGACCGCAGTTGTCTAATGATAGCGTGGTCACATAAATCTGCAGCACCACTGGACGTGGGCAGATCATAATCTAACTGGCCGCTTTATACAGTAGGTTACAGTTAACAGCTGTAAAGAATAAGAGAATTAAGAACAGGCACTTTACAAGAATCAGTATGACAATGTTTGAGAATACAAACTCACAAAAAATAGCTGAAACACTTTAATAGTAAAAACTGTGATATACAGAAAAAAGAAATATCAATCATTAACACAACTACAACAGACTGTTGAATACAGTTGGTTGGCAGATTTTATTACGTTAAATTTTTAGTAAATTGTTCGACAATGTAATAACATCAGAATCTTTTCTAAATGACGCAATAATTGTGACACAGGCTGTGATGTATTGGCGTCTTTAATAATGTGAGTTTAAGATAGACAGTGTCATATGACATTGGTGGCTATTACACAGGGACTGCATTGTTTTAAGCAATATAGACTAATATAAAGCAGAAATGAAAATATAAAAATGTTCCTCCTTCAGTCCCCACAATCTTGTATTGAACAGCTCCAGCGGACTATAATGAGTCCTGAATATTCATGAGCTTCATGAGTTTCTGATCCGCCCTCTGCTGTTAATTCAGTTGGAAAAAACACTGTCGGTCAGTGGCAGAGGGGTAGAGAAAGCCAGAAATTCATGAATATCAGAATGAACCCTGGGAGTCAGTGTGCCTGATTTAGGATCCAGCTGATAGGTGCTCTTTATATCCTATATACTGGGCCTACTAGAATTTTAAACGAGGTATCCCATGAATTTAAAGGGAAGCTGTCACCTCTACTATGCTACCCTCGCTCAGCATTTCTAAATGTTCATTGTGTTGCCCTAAACATATACATTACACTTTAAATTTCATTTGCAGAATAATTAGATAAGCATTATGCATTTTTGCACTTCCCGCCTTTTATGCAAATTAACACAAAAGAGTCATATCTTACTTGTGTAACCAGAGAAGAGTCATACTGTATTTTCTCGAAGTCCTCAGCTCTGCCTAAGAAACGCCCCTATAGATAAAATCTCGCGTGAGATTCCTTGCTTCGAGTCAAGGTCAGCTCGCACCCTAACCATCCCCTCTTTTGTTATATTGACAGCTTGCAGTGTGGCTGGATCGCATAAGTCTGGCGCATGCGCATTGTGCTCCTTGGTAAGGCTTGATCCTGTCTCCGGATCCCACTGTTAGCCGAGTTTCAGTGGCGCACTGCACATGTGCGAGACTTATACAGTTCCGGCCACGCTGCAGGGTGTCAATCTAACAAAAGAGGGGACGGTTAGGGGGGCGTGCTTACCTAGACATGTAACAAGGAAGCCGCTGCACCCTTGACTTCAAACATCGTTTTTTGAATCTATGGAGCATCAGACTACCGGAGCAAACATATGATTATTAATAGGCTGGGGGCTACTATGAGGTAATGCTGGCGGTTTTATATGTGTTTTTGAGGTGACTTTTTAAAACTGTTTTACTCACTTATCTGGAGGACTTGCTTCCCTTTATGTGTTTGGGCAGCAGCTGATCAAGCACCTGAATCTCCCAGGATACATTACAATTAGCTCTTATATTTCCCTTCCTGACTGCAGAGAGAATAATCCCTCATATATAGCCCCAGCGATACATATAGTTTATAATACCCCGACTATTACCTTTTTCACTGTCTAGAGAGAGATAGAGCTATATATTTCTATGAATTTAGAAGCAGATTAGACGACTACATCAGCACTGCGAGGAAGAAGGCAGCGGTGAAGCTCTGAGCATATTAGTCCACCTCTGAATCAAGGAGATGGGCTGGAAAGGTAAACAGCAGGGGGCGCTAACAGAGAGGAAAATGTAATGTACATAAAACACATAATATTTCATTTCAAATTTTTTATTTTTTACATAGTTTCTTTGTGATAACCCCTTTAAGACCTGTTCCAGCTAAATATTTGCAGTTTGCTATACAATTGATGGCCAGCCTGTATCAGAGCGGCGCTGACAGATTTGTTACATCTATTTCTTTATAAGGACTAAGAGAATCCAGTACGCTGCACAAACTGCAACTTGTGTCAAGGTTTACAGTCTCCTATGTGGGTATAAACCTTAGGAGAACAAGAAAGGAAGAGAAGTTTCTGTGTGGTAGAAAGTGATGAATAGCGTTGACAACTGATGAATCCTAGGACTAAAGCAGACAGTAATGTGCAGGGGAGTAAAAGGTCAAAATTTACAACCCCCTGCTTTTCAAATCCAGTCAAAATGTTTTCCTTCTTTCAGCTCTGCATATTACTGAAATATTTTACGTGTGGGACTTATATCTCTGTCTTATAAGCTCATGATAAATGATCTGTGTTTTTTAAACTGCTGTTCGGGTAAGTCGGCTCAGTTTTTGAGATTCAGCCTTTTCATGGTGTCATGCAATACCCATACATCACTGCAAGTGATTCATCGAACTAGAGTTAGGGTTAACACACCTACTCAGCCATAGACCCCATGAAGTCAAAGGGAACTGTTACTGTAATGATCACCTTCACCTTTCTCTCAGCTTTCTGAATCATTGTGTTACCGACAATTGCTTTTTGCAAACTTTTTTTTTTTTCTTTAAATAAAACCTTTCGTCTGTAGAGACCTCAAACGATAAGTGCTGCACAGTATCTTGTCTTAGTTCACATTTACTGCCATCTAGACATGATGGATGCTTTACCTTAAAGTGAATTATTCCTATAGAATTGAAACAAGCTCATTATACATAAAATGACCTTCTAGAAGAGATATAGATGCTATTATTTTCATTTATGGGATCAGCATATTGATGGCCTATCCTCAGGATAGGCCATCAATATCAGATCAGTGACAATCTTACTCTCCACACTTCTTCCAATCCAATGTTTTAAGGGGCCGCGGGTAGAGTTGAGCGAACTTCTATTTTTAGTTTGGCTTCCAAAGTTCGGGTTCAGGTTATCGTAGCATCCCGTTATGGATTCCGCTACCGCGGACCATAACGGCATTTGGAATCCATAAGTGGCTGGTTCATTGAACCCGAACCTTGGAAAACTCTAAGGACCTGGGGTGACGTCACCGTCATGTGATCAGTGCAGGGGGCATGGATCAGTACTGGATCACCTCTTATCCAATCCATTGCTGAGCCACGCCCCCTGCACTGATCACATGACGATGACGTCACCCCAGGTCTTTAGGGTTGTCCAAGGTTCTGGTTCACTGAAGCAGCCCCTTATGAATTCCAAATGCCGTTATGGTCCGCGGTAGCGGAATCCATAACGGGATGCTATGACAACCCAAACCCGAATTTTGGACGCCAAACTAAAAATAGAAGTTCGCTCAACTCTAGCCGTGGGGCTTTTGTGAGCAGGTACAGTAGATTAGCTGATGTAAACTGTGAAGTGGCTGCAGTGGTCGTAATGCAACCCCTTCAAACAGCCAACCAGGGGGTGCCGAGAGTCAGACTATCGTAAGGATAGGCCATCAAGATGCTTATCCTGGAGAGCCCATTTAAGCCTCCATATATAAGCTTTATTAATAGATATTGGTCCGGTTTTGGTTCCACATTGATTTGGTTCACTAAAAATGGAGTATATAGCACCGAGGTCTAATATTTCGAAGGCAAGCTGGACACTGGGGGGGAGACTTATCAAAACTGGTATAAATGAAAACTGACTTAGTTGCCCATAGCAACCAATCAGATTCCACCTTTAATTTTCTAAAGGAGTTCTGAAAATTGAAAGGTAGAATCTGATTGGTTACTACGGGCAACTAAGCCAGTTATCCTTTACATCAGTCCCCCGAAAGAAGCGACTGTGAAGCGGCGTTGGGGTCTTAGGAGCCATTGTGGTTGGTGTCCTAATTCTCAGCCATTATTGTGGCATCTATAAAAGGTTGCTGTGTGTGATCATTGTCCTCTATTATTTCATATATAGAGATATCTTGACTTGATCTCCTGTATTTGTGTCAGTATGGGACCAATT
This sequence comes from Bufotes viridis, assembly GCA_033119425.1. Taxonomy (NCBI): domain Eukaryota; kingdom Metazoa; phylum Chordata; class Amphibia; order Anura; family Bufonidae; genus Bufotes; species Bufotes viridis. Next base: position 90,863,543 of record CM065590.1, read on the forward strand.
TTACTTTTCTCTGTGATTTTTATTGTACTATAATAAAGATGATTCATGTTTTATCTTTCAAAATATTGTGTGGTGGTGTATTTTTAAAGGTTTTTACACCAGTTTTAATACCCCCCATGGTTGTTGAGCCATGTGTGATTTTAAGAAGAAAATTCTGGCAAAGATATGACCTAGTCATAAAATGCTTATCCTAGTGATAATTGCCAGATACTGTATAGGGTTTTGACCCTGGTGCCAAGTTTCGGGCATACTGTGACACCTCTGGTCCCGAGTATACAACAGAACATAGAGTTGTTACTAGTTTACGGGTTACATGTAGGGAGCACAAGAGCCGTATGCAACTCTCAAGCCACTCATAAGGGAATATTGCTATAGCCAATTACAAAGATCAAGCCCTACTTAAGGTGCTTTTATCACTAGCAAGGGACTGAGCACCAGACATTTTATACACACATCACATCAACATTTGTCTTGTTTTTCAGATATTCAACCCTGACTTCATGGCACTACTGCATGTGATTGAATCTGCTTATTGTAATCCCATAAGGACCATGCCAATTTTGGCCTTGAAGATGGAACAGTTCTTTTATTTTTCTGCTTTGCATTCTGACAGTTACAAAGCTTCTACTTTTTGCTGAGTATATTTATTTCTTTTTTTCTTAATTTTTTAACAGCTTATACCCAATCATCATAAACAATGCTATACATTTATCATATACGTTGTTACAGCCGTGAGGAAACAACATTTGTGTATATTATTTAAAATGTTATTCCCAACTCAGATATTGATGGCATATCATATTCTCTGGGACCTGCTCCTATCTACAGAACAGAGCCCCAGAAAAGAAAGAGCATGTGTGTCTATTTTCGGAGCTTTCATAGCAGTGAATCGAGGGTAGCCACACTTGCATGGTGTGGGAGACCCATACCACCCCCAGAGGTGGGACCCATACCTATCTGACATTGGTGACGCATACTAGCTATTACTCTTTCAAGGTTTTGGGACATATGGTTTAAAGCAGGCATGCTCAACCTGTGGCGCTCCAGCTGTTGGAGTAAAACTACAACTCCCATCATTCCCGGACAGCCTACAGCTATCAGCCTATAGAAGGGCATGGTGGGAGTTGTAGTTTTACAACAGCTGGAGGGTCACAGGTTGACCATCCCAGGTTTAAAGAGGTTTTTTTTTAAGTGCATTTTTTACATTTTTTTATTTTTATTAAATGTACTTTTTTTTTTAGACCCCTAGGAAAATGTTTCCATTCAGTCTCTATTACAATTTTAGGTAGGACAGCCTACCAAAGCATACCCTATAGTATGTTGAAATGAACATACATGGACAGTAAGGATTAAAGAGCCTCCAAAGCAGCATCCCCTTCCCAAACCACTCTTTATAACGCATTGTAGCATACCCTGTGAGCCATATACATATGTCCAGACAGTCCTGGTACTAACAACAGCCCTCATTTATCCTGAAATGATTGCCCAAGGCCACAGATGCTCCTAGGAATGCAAGATCCCATTACTAGTTCTAGATCTTTTCTGGAGACTTGTTGGAAGTGCTATATCGTATGGAGAGTTATAGGCAATGCTCTGTGGGAAAATGATAGGCAAAGAGATATCTCTCAAGGAAAGAGAACAATCTCGCTAGAGCCACCTTGTGGAGGTGGCTCTCTGTGTGTCAAAATCTGACTTTTTAATAAGCCTTGGGACATGACAAGGGAACGTAGCCAGGCCAGATATCCATCTGTAGACAGCTGTGTTGGGGTGCTTGCCCCTTGTTAGTACAGAGTAGGGTTCTGGCTGGCTGAGTGCGAGGACTTGAAAGTGGCATAGACAGAGTGCTAGCTCTCCTTAAAGAGGGAATTTTTTGGAAGTGCTCCATGGTATGGAGATTTATTTGCAAGGTTTCATGGGAAAATAATATGATCTTTAAAGAGACCTAGCCCACTGCCTAAACTGCATCCAAGACATAACACTTCGCCAACCAGTGCTGATAAGGGGCAAATACTTCAAAACAACTGTCAACCAATAGATTTTTGGCTTGGCTATTTTCCCTTGTCATGTTCTAAGACCTGTTAAAAAGTTGAATTTCAACTCATAGGGTGCCACTTCCACCAGGTGGCTCTAGTGGGCTGGTTCTGTTTCCTTGAGAGATACCTTTTGCATATAGTTTGTGGGTGATTTAGAAGATGGAGGACATTTTCTCCTCAGAGTATAGATTCTTTATATTTGCAATTTTAGCTTTAGCAATCCAGTGCATGGGGTGATTTCTGTGAGAAACATTAACAAAATAGTACTTTATAATATATATCTTTTCCTATATTTTACAATATAATAATATATACATATATATGTTTTCCAAGTATGGATGTCAAACATCAGTGACAGGCAAGCACTGCATGCGGTCATGTGATTGACTAAATATAAAGAGAGACACTTCATATTGCGCTTTATAGGGTTAATACTTTGCCTGATTAAAATAATGATTCATTCTATATTTTCTATCATATAGAAGATTTAGACTATAATAGCTTACTTGTCCCTTTTATGCTTCCATAGCCACTATCCTTTGAAAAGCCATTTGTCTGCCCCATAAAAGGTAGCACACCCTACAAAGAATTAATTTGTCCAAGGGACCACTATAGTTTTCTTGAAGTCATTACTCACCTACAGAAACAGGGATAGCAAACAAGCCGTAAAAATCAATGGAAGGTCATTCCTTAGTAACACAAAGATAGCGGCTTTACATTTTTTATGTCTTTGCCCTTCAGACGGCATGTTCACCCGCGCACCCCACACCTTCTCCATTGGATACCAAATTTGATCTAATTCGCAGTTTACGTAAACCAGTAAACTGAAAGTAAATTCCCGGTCGTGATTTTCAGATGACTTTAAGAAAATGCTGTAAATAAACAGTGCCCTTCACTCTGTTTAGTGCTGATAAGGTTTGGCAAGACATGGAAGCTATTGATTTATACAACTGTTACAGTTAATAGTTCTATAGTAAAAACATTTTAAACGTAATCATTTGATGTATGGTCCTGTAGAAACACGAGTCCTGCAGAAACACTGCCCTGTTAAAAGAGCTGGGATACAAAAGGTCAACCCAATTTTTTTCATGAGTAATGGTGCCATTAACAAAACCTCCACATAATACAGTGCATTTAAGGCCTATTATAGGAAAAAATGTTGCAATTTGTTTCCCCATGTCGTTAAAAAGGAGACGTTCGCAGCAAGTTAAGAACCACAAGAAAATGAGGATTGAAAAAAAAAACGCAATGATCTTGGCAAAATTCAGAGTGGCCAAACAGTTGGATGTTTTAATTTTTCTCTTTGCGTCCTTTGTATTGTGCTGAAATCGATGGACAAAAACATGCATCTTGTGTAGTGATTGGAATACAAATAATACGTAAATCATCTTTTTTTAAATAATTCTAAACAGTAATAATGGATAACAACAGACAGATGACGTTAAACATTCTCGCTTTATGCATGTTTTCCTTCGCTCACTAAAAGAGAACCTAAGTTTTTTTTTAATCTAGTCTAGTCTAATGTACTATATACTGTATGCTAAAGGGGTATTCTCGGAGTAAATTATTGATCACCTTTCCTCTTGCTCTACTGTTATCAAATCAGTTCAGCCCAACACCTGGCACCTTATCAATCAACTGTTTGAAGAGTCATGTCATGTTATGTTCATTGGAGACATGGTATATGTGCAGCTTAGTCCCATGGAAGTGAATTGGCCTGGGCTGCAGTACCAAGCACAGCCACAATATGTACGGCCCAGCTCTTGGTATGCTTTGAGTAGGGCAAGCACTGCGAGCCTTTTAAACAGCTAATATGTACTGGGAGGGGTGGGACTCAGACCCCCAATGTTCAGATATTGATGCCTTATCCTAACCATATGTCACAAGTTTTTACTTCTGGAAAACCCCTTTAAAAATCACAAGACATATTACACATTGCAGTGTAACATACACTTTAACTTATATAATATTCTTCAGCTAAATTAAAATACAAAAATGATTATCAGCATTGGTTGCATCCTACAGTGTACTGGTGTTTAACCTTGGGTCAATGAATATGGCCTTTTTTCTGTGATATGTTATAGTTGATGTCTTTTTCAGTTAACTTTAGTGTAGGGAGTAGCTGCGGACCCATGACGCTTGACCCAAGCTGCGTACTTTGGCCAAAATATCAAATAATACCTTATGTGTATCATCTATTTTGCAGAATGCACCCATGCTTTGTTATACTTTAGAAGAAGGGGGTGTCAGCACTTGTGAGGTCTATTGGCAGAGATAATGGTTAGCCTGCCTGATCAAATAGTATCGGCATGATGAAGAGGCTGTTAGCCAGCATACTGCACCACATGTGACCATAGGACTGGCGCCTTTTAGAAGTCATAGATGTGTGCATTCAGAATACCAAACATCCAGCTATATTACATACAGCCTATATTATGGATAGGCATGTGGATGTTTATCAGTTTTTTGCAGTGTGCAACCTCCATCATCTACCATTGGGGCCTCTAAGCATCCTACTATGAACTACTATAGATTTTTAACCTTCTATCATGGACACATTAAAAAACCATAATGAATCATATATTGTGAGTAGAGACATGCAAATTTCTTTAAATTTGTTACAGGTCCAATTCATCCGAATCCACCTTGTGATTTGATTAGGGTATGAATCGATTCTACCTGAATGGACAGATGGTTGGCAAGCCTGTTCTTACTGCATTTGGTATTTACTTTTGGTGGACCTTTTTGAAACCATCACATCAAATGTAAAGCAAGACGTATTTGACTGCATGGCTAATAATTTGCAGAGGTCTACCATCAACTACCATTGTAAAAACAGCTACTGTATATTGAAAAGTGCTGGGACTGTGGGATCCTGGCAGATAGGGGCTGAATAAGGTAGGCCAAATGGACACCTTTAATACGTTTGCCCATCAAAGTCTGGGGACACATTGTGTATATATTGGGGCATTTTGCCAGAATATATACACAGTACCCACAGCACACCCAATTAAGTTGTGAATTTTGCCATAGTGTGAGGTAAACTTCATATAAATTTAATTAAATAGTGGTTCACTAACAAGTAGAAAATCACTTGAATAGCAGTTCCATTCTGATTGCTGAAATTACTGTGTTTCATTTTTGAATTGCATTGTGCCTACCACAGAGGTCTACAAAATCAAAACTGACGTTGAAAATAGGATGGGTCTACAAATGGATAATAATCGTAAACACTCCTCAGAAGGCTCCTGATCTCAACATCATTGAAAATCCGTGGATGGACCTCAAAAGAGTAGTGCCTGCAAGATGGCATAATGAATGCATGAAAATCGCTCAAACAAGAATTAAAAGACCCTTGGCTAGCTACAAAAAGCATATACAAGCTGTGATACTAACCATACAGGATTCCCAAACTTTTGCTTCAGTCTCTTTTCCTTTTTTGTTATTTTGAAAATTAAAACTATGAAAATAAAAAAACAATGTTTTTGCTTACAATACAAACCAAATGTGTCATCTTTAACATCATGCCTTTTGGAGATCATTTAATCTTCAACTGTAATAGTAATTTTTGACCAGAGGTGGCCAATTTTTGACCAGTTTTGCATGTCACTGTATGTTTGTAGTCATTGACCTGATGGAGAATAAATGTAAACTATTAATTTAACAATTCTATTTTTGAATGTTTTGCAGCATTTTTTCCATGCCTCTCTAACTATATATATATATATATATATATATATATATATATATTCCACTTACTGCAAACATTTTGTTTTTCTACGGTTTTATTTGTGCTTTTCTAACAGTTGCCATTTGTCACTGCTCAGAAAGCATGTACTTATTTGATCACCTTATTACACAGATAGATGCCATGCGGTTTTTGGATCTTGTCTGTAAGTATACTAATCTTATTTTTATATTATGTTTCATCCACAGAAGTCACATTGTGATTTTTTTTTTTCTCCTATCACAATTGAGAAAGAACCACACTGAGTGACAAACTGGCAGGTGTCATAATGTGCCAGTTAGCATGTCCAATACAAGACAATCATTTAAGTGTCTCTCGGGATTAAAAGACAGAAACATAACAAAGAAACTGGATCAATAATGCTTGGTGAAATAAGACAGAGAAGGTTATTTACTCTGCATTGATCCGTTGCTGCAGTGCCATAAACTTGGCCTGTTTTTTCTTTCCTTAACCTCCTGCTTTAAGAATACTTGCAAGCAACCAGGGAGCTGACTAACAGGTGTAGATTAAGGATCGAAGGAGGTCATTGTACCTCTGTCACCACAAGGCACCCATGTAACAACATCCCCGAAGAAATTTAAACATCAATAGCCATAATAAGAGCAAATTTATCAAGCTTGGCCTATTTTTTTTTCCTTCTTTTTTTTCCCTGAAAGCCCTGAATGTGTCCTTCTAGTTTTTTCCACTGCGTGCTGAATGCACTGGGGCATTATTTCAGAGGACTTGATTATCTTTCCTGACACAGCAGATTTGTAAGGAGGCATGTTCTGTTTGCTTCATCTTCCCAAGCTCCAGGTTGCCGTTGTTTATTTTCTTATAATAGATAAAGATGAAGGAATCATTGTTGTGTCAATTTAGGTCTCACAACTCTGTGTGCTGCAGCCGGTGAGACATTATCTGGGCACCTGAAACTGCAGATCTGGATAATGCTATCGAACGATGTTCGGTCCAGCGTGTCAAACGTGCCTGGCGTGATAACAGGAGTTTTGTGAATGTTCATTAAAGCAGAAATAATATATATCATAAATTGACTGAACTTAAAGCTGTTGTTCCGCCAGTAAAAACTCTTTACATATGGTCTGTTAGGGCCACATATAGATGTTTTACCTTCTCACCACCCCCATCTATTGCACATACAGTGCTCTAAAAGTTTTAGGCAGGTGGGTAAAAATGCTTTCAAAAATAGAAATGTTAATAGTTTAAATTTTAATTTATTCTGCAGTAGGACAATGACCCCAAATATACAGCCAATATCATGAAGTACTATATTCACCTTAAATTAGAACAAGGAGTCCTGGAAGTGATGATATGGCCCCCACAAAGCCCAGATCTCAACATCATTGAGTCTGCCTGGGATTACATGAAGAGACAGAAAGCACGCCAAATTACTCCTGCTCCAAGGGTCTTAGGGACCAGCTGTTTACCCAGCTCTTCTGTAAGACCACCACTGTAGAGAGATTGAGAGAATCAAAATGGCTTTTCTGAAAAGCTACATTGTTATGTTGTCAGCTGAGTAACCAGTAATCCACAGATTCACAGAACCTACTACAGGTGAGGGACTATGGCTCAGACACCCATCATCCAAATTACCAATGATGATGGCCAGACCAACATATTTGGCCACTTCCAGAAAGGGGCGCTAGCAAGATGCTTCTTTTTCCATGGCAGATATGTAAAACTCCAGAGTGGTGTTACCACTTCTGCACCCTGCAACTGTCTTTATTGGTCTAACCTCATGTCATCTTATGCATTTATTCCAGGTCCTCCACACTGTGCATTTCTAATATTATGTAACCGTTCATGTAATGTGCCTGGTTCACCAGCAGGTGGCAGCAAATATGGCAGAGCTATAGTTAGAGAGAGTGGAACTCACCACTCCATTCTAAGCAACCCCCCCCCCCCCCCCGGAGAGAAGTGGGCTAGTCCCTACTTCTTGCAGGAAGGGTGGGGACCAGTTAGAGCTAGTTTAGGTCTTCCCTAGACAGGGAAGGATGTGCAGGGGCACGTGTCTGCCGGATGTGCCCATGCCAGCAAGAGCACCTTAAGCTCTGTAGGCCATTGAGGCCAAATCTTGAAGCCTCAGGAGACAGGAGGAAAGTTCCCAGGCATAACCTAGAGTCAGACTACAAAGTGAAGTGCAGAATACAGAAGAAGCTGAGTTATACAGCCAGCCTGTCGGTACAGCAGAGTCAGAGACAAACAGATGTAGCAGAGTAGAGTTTGCCTGCCAGTTTCATGCTAAAGCCTGCTGGAACCAAGACAAAGCCTGTAAACCATTTTGGAGAACGTTTATTCAAAGTAAAGCTGCCATTGAACTTCATCTCAAGGTCTGGACTCCAGTTATTCTTTTATCCCTCAGTTATTCCCCCTACCTATTGCTTCAGAGCCAAAGCTGGGGTCCAGCTGTATCCAGGTAGGAGCACCATCACACACAATAAGAGACATTTTAGGCCGCAACATACCACTCGGCATTTCCTACACCTGGGACGCTTGATATATAAAGGGCCCTGGGGGTAGGCTGCTCATTTTTTCTCATTGAGCATTTCCAATAAGTCTCCATACACAGCTGGTATTTTTAAAGAGAGACAGTACCCTGCCTTAGCCAATATAAGTTGTTGTTTTTTTTAGCTGTGATCATTTTTTAAAACATAAAAACAAGAATTGCAGCCACACTGGTTGTGACTTTTAAATGCAATCTCAGCAACTGATGGTAAAGGTGTAATAACATGCCAATATCAACTTAAGCAAAAAAGCTATAATAACCAAAGTTTGGCTACTGCTCTATCAACCGACTTTTTGAGTGGAAATTCTCTTTCACAAAGAATATCCCATAGAATAATGCAATTTCAAATATTAAAATTTAGATAGATAGATAGATAGATAGATAGATAGATAGATAGATAGATTTTATGTGGAATTTTACTTTGTAAGGGAACAAAATTATCTCAAAATAGAGAGAAAACTCAACTGGAAGCTGTCAAAAAGCTTATGCCTTATTGAGATGTCACATTGTCTCAGCAGATTGAAGACATGCTTTACTGGTTGGAAAGGGCATATCAAGGCATAACCCAGAGCATAATAGGTCTCTGTATATGGGCAGTGCATATATGAACAGACCATTTACTTCAATATATTCCCTAAAATCAGAAATCAATGATCCATGTATTGCACTTACAAGCTCCACTGTCTGCAGGGCAGTAGAATGAAGTATCCATGCTTATGTATATTTAACACTTTACACTATTCCTTATGTTAACTTGCTAAAACAATTAAGCCCAGTTGCTTAGATGAAAACTGATTACTAGATTACTGATGCCTAATCAATAGTCTCCTACTCAGATGAAGGATATAACATCCTTACCTGAAGAAACACATATAATCTAACCAGGCAGCAGCTCTGAACAATCATGAATTAAAGAAGCACTGCAGCCATTTATTTTTATATAAAATGCAAATTCATCAACTGTATTCTAGCAGTGCAATCTGTTTCACCCCTGTTTATTTGCATCCAGACATTTGAACCCTTTCATCATGGTCATGTGATCCTCAATCTGACCACCGATGAGGAGCTTGATTATCTGTGTAGGCATGATTATCTGTGAATACATGATTAAATCATCAAATGCTAAATCCCTCCTGACTTCTCTTTCACCCCCCACCAGCCTCCCCTACTGTGTTCTTCTGTAAGTCTCTGTAGTGCTACTGATATAGTTTCTGGGGGACAACGAGAGCAGTGATGTAGTAGATACGTCCATACAGGGATTGGGAATACAGTAGCTGCAGAATTAGAAAACTGATTCACACTTCCTCTCTACAATATCTGTGTGTCCTGTGTACAGAATTCCCGGTGTATCCTATGAGATGAAGCCTCACACTGCTCTCCCTGTCTTTTCATTGTCAGTGCTGACTGGGAGAAGCAGGAATTAGGAATTAGGGAGAAGGGCTGAAGCTGCACCACAGAGGATACACTGAGACACTGAAGTGGGAGTTAGGGGACACCAGGTCTATGTTGCTGATCTATCATTTTGGTAAAGACTAGAGTGTATAGGATTAGGTCCCATCAGGTGGTAGGTAGCATGATCCTGAGACAGGCAGTAATAAGTAACTTTTAGGCAAATTTGAGGCCTTCCTAATAAGGTTTCTGTCAGGTCTTGTTTGTGTTAGAGTTCAGTTAAGGGTGAGGGTTGCTAGTAAGGTGAACATGGGTACTGAGTGTCATTTGGGATTGGGCCTGAATTCTCCTAGGAGTTTATACATTCGAGTCACAACCCTATCAGTTGAGGCATAATGGAAAATGAAGGTTGCATAAGGGGAACCATATCAGAAGGAAGATGGAACCAAGATTTAGATGACAAATGTATGGTAACTGAAGCAGGGATACATAAGGCATAAATAATAGTATGCATATTATATTTTAATAATAGCCTCTAAATCACAATATAGGCAAAAACGTTGTTGGAATTCTTCTTTTGAATTTGGTGTTTTGTTTGATTGGTGAAGGAAAATGGAGAGAAAATTAAGGAAATATCTCTGCTCTGTAGATGATTAATGAGGGTCATTAATAGATGTTACAGACTTCTATGCAATACAAGACTGAACTATGGGGCACATTTTTTAAGACTGGAGTTTTAGACACCAGTCTTATTAAAGGCCCATAGCTGGTGGTAGATCCGCCGAAGTTATGAAGAGGCGCATTCAGTGCCAGTTCTAAATGTAAGCCAGTTTCCGAGCTTTAGATCTTTTTTTTTACACCTAAAGCAGGCTTAGAAAATGGTAAATGTGACAGGCCTGCTGGCCCGTCCCCTTCCCCTCCCATGCCATGCCCACAATTTTAGACCTGGTGTGAGTGGGGAAAAGTCGCAGATAGCGGCACAACTAACAATTGCACCGCCATCTAGGCGGATCTATGTCTCTTTATCAGGATTTTACAAGGGGCCGGCTTGGTTTAGAAAGATGTAAATGTCTGTGCACCAATTAAGTCTTTTAACTTTATTGATCATCTCAATCCCCTCAACACTGCTGCAATTCTATTTCCTTTATTTTTCCTGCATCTTTCAATGTACTGCACTAGGGTTCCAATCCGTTCAAGGTTTTCAAATTTATCAGTTCAGAATGTGGTCTTATTTTAAATGGTTTTCCATCATAGAAAGTAATAATAATAATAATAATAATAATAATAATAATAATAATATTTATTATTATAGCATATCATTAGAATATGGCATCACATTTAATAGTAGGGGTCCAACTGCTGGCAAACCCATAATCCTTAGGAAGACGTGGCTGCATCGCTGGTTCAGCACAGTTCTTTCCTGCGCAGTAGTTCTCCATCTGCTCTGCATGGAATTGAAACACAGCTTCATTAAGGTACATCAGTGGAACCAGAATTGCTGGGGGTCCCATAAATCACAACCAGTTGATAAAAAAGGCATGGCATATCCTAGTGAAAAGCGTGTGATGGCAAAAACAAGCAAATGTTTACAGCGTTATCTATATACACTGTATGGCGACATTTATACAGTACTTTAAATACTGTAGAGGCACTAACTATGTCTATCAAGCTTTGAGCGTCTATTGGAATATGTGCTCTTTTTAATTTCATAACTGCCTGTTTGATAAAAAAATATTTCTGTCCTATTGCCATGAATTTACATTCTGTATATTAATTCTCTAATTACATTAAGGGTTTTATTTTTTTTTTTTTTCCCCACTGGCAGTCAGTGCAATCATGTAGGCATACAGTTATATATGTTAAATCCCTTTCAGCGGTATACTTATTTTTTTTTTTTTTGTTTTAAGCTGCAGTGCCCAAAAGAGGTGTGAATTTAGCCTATTTAGCCTAAGTGTTATAATGGCAGGGTAGAATACCAATTGGCAGCAGGTGAAGATAAGTCAAGATGTTAGAAAGAAGAATGTGAATGAACAGGTGCAACATAGCCAGCACTCAGAAGGGGCTTCAGCTCAACATACAATTGCACACAGAAAGAATGCCGGTCATAAGGTTAAATGTACAGCTCCATACCGTTACCGATCTGGTGGGCTACCCATTACTATATGGACACCACACTGACACCATATCATATCAGGGGGAATCCTATAAAAATAATAAAGGAGTTTTAAGTTGATAATTTGGTTAAAATACAGAGTCCTCCAAACCATATGAAGGATTCTTCAAATGTCAGATTTAATTTCTGCGCTGCTGGCATTGCATAGGCATAAAATATAAGATTTATATTTATTGCAAATAAATAATGTTACCTCATATGAATAAAAAATAAATAAATAGTGAAATGTATAATCATGCTGGAAAATTTCATGGATTATAATCATCATCCTGATCCACGACTGAGGATGTAAAATGAACCAGGACAGAGGGTTTCATGCATGATTTTAATGAATTCCATTACTTTTTATTGTTATATTTTTATGTGTGACACTGAGGGCTTGGCCAGCTTGACCTGTTTATTTGTATTGGCTGATTGCTAATTTGGCTCTTCTCCAAACAGTCACTGCCATGTAAATATGCCATCTATCACTCCTATCGTCAGGGAGATGGCACTTACCTGATGGGATAGGCCGAGGCTGCCTCTCAAGCCATATGCTGAAGATTGTCAATGACCGTTCCATGCCAGGGCATTTTCTTTTCTATGCCAAACAAACCTGCCTCCTGTGCAGACTGCCAGTTGGAATATGACATGCCGTTAAATACATTTCCCTGTGCTTAATATTAAATGGCACTGCTTATGAGCACAAATGTTTTCAGGTTCAGCATCTACAATTGATCAAAATAACTGTTAGGCATTTATTTTTACTATGATGGTTCTTTGCTGGTTATTTTTGCTTACAACATTGCTTTAGTTTCTCCGGAATAGAACATTTTAACACATCAACCTAACTTCTTTATAAATATGAAATTAATGGGGGTCTGGAAATTGGGACAGCCACAAATCTTGAAAAAGTTTCCATTTAAGGATGATAGCATAATCTGAGGCTTATTCCAAAACTTTGGTACAAATGGATTAGTGAAAGCTAATGGAGAAGTCTATTCAGGCCCACAGGGGAACATTTGAATCACCTGAGCAAGGGTGGGTCTCCAGTCCCCCACCGGTTACATACAGTATGTGACACATGGCACAGTACTGTAGATTGATAGCATTACATACGAATAGGCAATATAGTAAAAAGGAAAGTTCAGCAGCTCTCACCTGCCCCACCATCACCTGTGAGCATGGAGGACCCGTGTCAGGCCCGGGTAATATAGTGCAAAGAGGTTCAAGGAATCCAGCTCCACTTCGGTAAAGGAATATTTATTTTGCTTGCGGTAAAATCACATCCAGTTACGGTTACAAAAGTCTTGTCTACGCATTTCGGGCTACAAGAAACAATTCAAGCCTTTACTCATGACACAGTAAGACATAACAATTGCGCTATATGTAGGAGAGATTGCACCTGTCTTCACTAATTGTGGTCACATGACTGCAAACCTGAAAATTTGCTTTTGGTGGTGGATTTTCTCCTCAGGCGCAACTTTTTTATGTTCAACAACAAATTTTACTTGCAGATATCGGGGGTGTCGATGGGGGCCAAGTTCTCTACCTCCATAGCTAATATATTCATGGCATGGTGGGAGAGGAGCTTTCTCCTTATCGTCACCCACCCTTTCTGGCATTGCATTAGGTGGTATGGCTGTTACATAGATGACCTGATCCTCATTTGGATGGGCGATGTGGTGGCCATACCAGCCTTTGGTTGGTTCCCGTGTGGACACTATACGAATTGGCAAGTTACAGAACTTCAACCAGTCTATGGAAGAACAAGGTCACTCAACATGCTGAAGGAGAAAAGCTGGAACCCGCTCATACCATTCGGACAGAGGATCACGGCAGACCCATAGCAAGCATCTTGCCCAAAGCTTTCCTGGAGACAGAAGAAATACTGATCTCCCAGGCAGACTGTCCACAGGTCTAAATAGCTGAGTAATTAGTACAATTGATCACCTGATGTTCAGACACTCAGACCAAGGAAACATGAACCCTTATCATGCCTTATTCACACAGTCAGTGTTTGGTCAGTGATTTCCATCAGTGATTTTGAGACAAAACCAGGTGCGGCTCTAAACACAGAACAGGTGTAGATATTTCCATTATACCTTATGTCTGTGGAGGCTCCAATCCTGGTTTTGGCTCCAAACACTGAGGTGTGAATGAGGCTTTACACTGGGATAATACAAGTCACAGGAAACAGTTAAGTACACCCACATACAGTTGTGTTCAAAATTATTCAACCACCACTGAAATTGAATGTTTTGGCCAGTTTGAAATTGATTTTGATCATTTCAGTCATCTTGTTTGCAATTAAATCAAAGAGGCACTTGTAAGTCAGACAAATATACCATAACATTTATAATGAAATAACCACAAATGTCTTTTCTGTACTCACATAATTATCAGTTTTATTCAACCCCCAAGTGACCTTCAATCTTAGTACTTAGTACAACATCCTTTTCCAGTTATAACAGCTTTTAAACGTGAAGCATAGCTTGACACAAGTGTCTTGCAGCGATCTACGGGTATCTTCGCCCATTCTTCATGGGCAAAAGCCTCCAGTTCAGTCACATTCTTAGGCTTGCGCGCTGCAACTGCTTTCTTTAAGTCCCACCAGAGGTTCTCAATTGGATTTAAGTCTGGTGACTGCGATGGCCACTTCAAAATGTTCCAGCCTTTAATCTGCAACCATGCTCTAGTGGACTTGGAGGTATGCTTGGGATCATTGTCCTGTTGAAAGGTCCAACGTCTCCCAAGCCTCAGGTTTGTGACAGACTGCATCACATTTTCATCCAATATCTCCTGGTACTGAAGATAATTCATGCTACCTTGCACACGCTGAAGCTTCCCTGTACCTGTAGAAGCAAAACAGTAGGCAAGGTGTTCTTTTCTTCATAGGCCTTGTTCTTACTCCTCCAAACATAGCGTTGATCCATGGGCCCAAAGAGTTCTAATTTTGTTTCATCAGTCCACAGAACACTATCCCAAAACTTTTGTGGTTTGTCCACATGACTTTTGGCATACTGCAGTCGACTCTTCTTATTCTTTGGAGACAGCAAGGGTGTGTGCCTGGGAGTTCTGGCATGGAGGCCTTCATTACGCAGTGTGCGCCTAATTGTCTGAGCTGAAACCTCAGTACTCGCATCTGACAAATCTTTTTTCAGTTCCTCAGCAGTCACACGGGGACTTTTCTCCACTTTGCGCTTCAGGTATCGCACAGCAGTCAAAGTCAGCATCTTCTTTCTGCCACGACCAGGTAGCGTTTCAACAGTGCCCTTTGCCTTGAATTTGCGAATGATGCTTTCTATGGTGTCTCTTGGTATGTTTAACATCTTTGCAATCTTCTTATAGCCATTGCCCTTCCTGTGAAGAGAAATCACCTCTTCTCTTGTCTTCCTGGACCATTCTCTTGACTTCACCATGTCTGTAAACACACCAGTAAATGTCTAGAAGGAGCTGAGTATCACAGTCATTTTAAATCTGCCTAATTGGTGCTTATTATGCTTTATTGCTGCTCCTTGACATCCACAGGTGTTTTCAATACCTGATGGAAAACACTTGAATGAACCTCTGTTCTTAAGAGTGGTAGTCTTTAAGGGGTTGAATAATTGTGTCAATGAAGAAATCACAAAAATAACATTTAATACTGTATTACAAAAACAATTGATGTCATTTTAGTTGCATTTGGTTCTTTAAAAAGTCCTTGTAAGATTTCATTCTGAATACAATTACAAATGTACACTAAATTCCCTAAAACCCTTTACAGCATTGGGGGTTGAATAATTTTGAACACAACTGTAAGTCCGCAGCCAGCACACAAATTAGCAGCCATTCTACAGAACAACACGCTATCACAATGAACAGCACTGTGACAGACAGCAATACCTGTTATAATAGGTATTAACATCCACCATATGTCTACTTTATGTTGGCATCATTTTGTAAATTTCATTTTATTTCTAGGACTTTAGAAGATTTAGAATTTCAGAAGCAATTTTTCAAATTTTAGAGAATATTTCCAAAACAGACTTATTTAACCACTTCAGCCCCCCTAGCTTAAACACCCTTAAAGACCAGGCCACTTTTTACAATTCCGCACTACACTACTTTACCCGTTTATTGCTCCGTCATGCAACTTACCACCCAAATGAATTTTACCTCCTTTTCTTCTCACTAATAGAGCTTTCATTTGGTGGTATTTCATTGCTGCTGACATTTTTACTTTTTTTGCTATTAATCAAAAATTACCGAAATTTTTACAAAAAAATGACATTTTTCACTTTCTGTTGTAAAATTTTTTAAAAAAACTACATTTCTATATAAATGTTTCTCTAAATTTATTGTTCTACATGTCTTTGATAAAAAAAAGTCCAATAAGTGTATATTTATTGGTTTGGGTAAAAGTTATAGCGTTTACAAACTATGGTGCAAAAAAGTGAATTTCCGCATTTTGAAGCAGCTCTGACTTTCTGAGCACCTGTCATGTTTCTTCAGGTGCTAGAATGTCAGGATAGTATGAATACCCCCAAATCACACCATTTTAGAAAGAAGACACCCCAAAGTATTCGCGGGGGCATGGTGAGTTCATGTATCATTTCATTTTTTCACAAGTTAGCGGAAAATGACACTTTCTGAGAAAAAAAATAAATAAAAAGTTTCAATTTCTGCTAACTTCTGGCAAAAAAAAAAGAAATCTCAGACGGACTCACTATGCCCCTCAGTTAATACCTCAGGGTGTCTACTTTCCGAAAGGGGTCATTTGTGGGGTGTGTTTACTGTTCTGGCATTTTGGGCGGGGCTAAATTGTGAGCCGCCATGTAAAATCTAAAGGTACTCGTTGGAATTTGGGCCCCTTTGCGCACCCAGGCTGCAAAAAGTGTCACACATGTGGTATCGCCGTACTCAGGAGAAGTAGGGCAATGTGTTTTGGGGTGTATTTCTACATATACCCATGTTGGGTGAGAGAAATATCTCTGTAAACTGACAACTTTGTATAAAATTTTTAAAAGTTGTCGTTTACAGAGATATTTTCACACACAGTATAGTATATATAAAAATACACCCCAAAACACTTGCCTACTCTCCTAATGCAGCGATCCCATGTGTGCCACTTTGCAGCCTGAGTGCAAAGAGCCTAAACCAATGAGTACCTTTAGAATTTCTGAGCCATTTTTACGCATTTGGATTCCAGACTTCTTCTCACGCTTTAGGGGCCCCTAAAATGCCAGGACAGTATAAATACCCCACATGTGACCCCATTTTGGAAAGAAGACACCCCAAGGTATTCTGTGAGGGGTATGGTGAGTTCATGTAAAATTTTATTTTTGTCACAAGTTAGTGGAATATGAGACTTTGTAAAAAACTAAAAAAAAAAAAAAAAAACTATTTCCGCTGACTTGTGGCAAAAATAAAAATTCTGTGGACTCACCATGCCCCTCACGGAATACCTTGGGGTGTCTTCTTTCCAAAATGGGGTCACATGTGGGGTATTTATACTCACCTGGCATTTTAGGGGCCCCTAAAGTGTGAGAATCCAAATGCATAAAAATGCCCTGTGAAATCCTAAAGGTACTCATTGGTTTTAGGGCCCCTTTGCGCATCTTGGCTGCAAAAAGTGTCACTCATGTGGTATCGCCGTACTCAGGAGAAGTAGGGCAATGTGTTTTAGGGTGTATTTTTACATATACCCATGCTGCATGTGAGAAATATCGCTGTAAGCGACAACTTTTTACATTTTTTATTCAAAGTTGTCAGTTTACAGAGATATTTCTCTCACCCAATATGGGTATATGTAAAATACACCCAACACATTGCCCTACTCTCCTGAATGCAGCGATACCATATGTGTCTTCTGCAGCCAAATGCAAAGGCAAATCAATGAGTACCTTTAGGAAGGAGCATTTTTACGCATTTTTCTTCTCACGCTTTAGGGCCCCTAAAATGCCAGGGCAGTATAAATACCCCACGTGTGACCCCATTTTGGAAAGAAGACACCCCAAGGTATTCCATGAGGGGCATGGCGAGTTCATAGAATATTTTTTTGGCACAAGTTAGTGGAAATTGATTTTTATTGTTTTTCTCACAAAGTCTCCCTTTCCGCTAACTTTTGACAAAAGTTTAATTTTCATGAACTCATTATGCCCCTCAGCGGAATACCTTGGGTGTCTTCTTTCCAAAATGAGGTCACATGTGAGGTATTTATACTGCCCTGGCATTTAGGGGCCCTAAAGCGTGAGAAGAAAAATGCGTAAAAATACCCTCCTAAAAGGTACTCGTTGGAATTTGGGCCCCTTTGCGCATCTTGGCTGCAAAAAGTGTCACTCATGTGGTATCGCCGTACTCAGGAGAAGTAGGGCAATGTGTTTTGGGGTGTATTTGTACATATACCCATGCTGGGTGAGAGAAATATCTCTGTATATTGACAACTTTGAATAAAAAATGTAAAAAGTTGTCATTTACAGCGATATTTCTCACACCAGCATAGGTATATGTAAAATACACCCAAAACACATTGCCTACTTCTCCTGATGCAGCGACCCATGGTGACACTTTGCAGCCAAACAAAGCCCTAAAACCAATGAGTACCTTTAGGATTTACAGGCCATTTTTACGCATTTGGATTCTCACGCTTTAGCACCCCTAAAATGCCAGGGCAGTATAAATACCCCACAAGTGACCCCATTGTGGAAAGAAGACACCCCAAGGTATTCCGTGAGGGGCATGGCGAGTTCACAGAAAAAAAAATTTGGCACAAGTTAGCGGAAATTGTTTTTTTTTTTTTTTTACAGTCTCATATTCCACTAACTTGTGACAAAAATAAAATTTTGCATGAACTCACCATACCCCTCACGGAATACCTTGGGGTGTCTTCTTTGTAAAATGAGGTCACATGTGAGGTGTTTGTACTGCCCTGGCCTTTGAGGGTCTCCGCAATCATTACACGTATGGCCAGCATTAGGAGTTTCTGCGATTCTCCGTATATTGAGCATACGGGTAATGAGATTTTTTTCCGTTCAGCCTCTGCGCTGAAAAAAAAAAAAATGAGCGGCACAGATTTCTTCATTCGCATCGATCAATGTGGATGAATAAATCTCTGCCAAAATCAGTGACTGCGGTGCGGTGGGATGAGCGCTAGCTACCTAACAAGTAGCTAACTAACTGGTGGTGATAGGGGACCCTTATGCCCCATTCACACGTCCGCAATTCTGTTTGCGGAGCGGAATTGCGGACCCATTCATTTCTATGGGGACAGACTTTGTCCCGCTCGGATTCGAATTACGGATCCGCGCTTCCGAGTCTGCACTTCCGTTCCGCAAAAATATAGAACATGTCCTATTCTTGTCCGCAATTGCGGACAAGAAAAAGCATTTTCTATATAGTTCTGGCAATGTGCGGATCTGCAAAATGCGGAAAGCACATTGCCGGTGTCCGTGTTTTGAGGATCTGCGGATCGGATCCGCAGATCGGATCCGCGGATCAGCGGATCCGTGAATCACGGATCCGCCAAAACACATATGGGCGTCTGAATGGAGCCTTACAAGGGGTGTGATCAATGACAGGGGGTGATCAGGGGTCTAGATGGGGTGATCAAGGGGTTAATAGGTGAGGGGGTGGGGGGTTAGTGTAGTGTTTGGTGCAACTTTACTGTGTTACCTGGTCCTCTGGTGGTCGATCCCAGAAAATGGGACCACCAGAGGACCAGGTAGCAGCTATATCAGGCGCTGTTCATAAAACAGCGTCTGATATAGCTGTTTGATGCGATTTATATCGCATCTACAGCCTGCCAGCGATTGATCATCGCTGGCAGGCTGTAGTACAACTCTTCAATCGCCAGACGCTCGCGTCTCGCGAGATGACGCCCCGGCGCGTCCGATCAGAAGAACAGGACCGCCCGCAGGACGCAATCCTGCGTACGGCGGTCCTGAAGCGGTTAACGACCAATTCAGTTTTGAAGTGACTTGGAGGGACTTACATAATAGAAACCCATAAATGACTCCATTTTAGCAACTACACCCCTCAAATTATTCAAAACTAATTTTAGAAACTTTAAAAATGGTAACATATAAAAGTGTCACATATTTTGCAGATTTCCCATTTTGATCAATTTTTTCTGTAACATAGTGAGAGTTAACAGAAAAACAAACCGTAATATTTATCACCTTGGTTCTGCAGTTTACAGACACACCCCATATATGGTCATAACCTGCCATATGGTTACACTGTACGGCTCAGAAAGGAAGGAGCGCCACATGGTTTTTGGAGGGCAGATTTTGTTGCATGATTTGGGTACCATGTCATATTTGAAGAGATCCTGAGGTATCCATACAGTGGAAACCCCCACAAATTTTCATTTCCATAAGAGGTAACAGAAGAAAGAGCACTCCACAATTTTTTATCCATTTGCTTATGAATACATCAACACTCCATATATGGTCAAAAATTGTTGTATGGGAACACTGCAGGAGTCAGATTGGAAGGAGTATCATTAGGTTTTTGGAGTATGGATTTTTCTGGAATGTTTTTCAGGGGCTACTTCATATTTGCAGAGCCCCTTAATACCCATACTGTGGAAATAGTAAAATAGATAATGTGATATTTTTATAGAGAAAGTCATTATAAATGAAGCAATACCTAGCATGTCTATTTTTTTATATATATTCAGTTTTATGCAAAAAAAGCATTTTTGAAAAAATGTGTTTGTGTTGTTAATTTCCGAGAGCCATATTTTTTATTTTATTTCTGGCAATGGTCTTGTGTGAGTGCTAATTTTTTGTGGGATGAGGTGACATTTTCATTGGTACCATTTTGTGGTATACAAGACTTTTTGATTGCTTGATTGGTTTAGAGAATGCACACATTCTTAAATCACCACCTTAGGTACCATCGGAGAATAATTCTTGGTTGGTGCCTATGAGCAATCATTGCAGTTATTGTCTGCGTTACTTTTCATAAATAAGGCCCATGCATGAAAACTGCTTAAAAAACAAAACCTGCCATAAATGTGTTTTAAAAGCCCAAGTGCGGCCCATTAATGAATGGGTTAAATAGACTGACAAGGAATTTGAATTTTAGAGAACTTACACATAAGGGAATTTGTCATTTTTAGATACATTTCAGCATTTTTTTTTGTAAAAGGCTTTTCCCTTCTATAAAATGTTTATCAAGCCTGGTATATAAATCCAGAGCCTTTTCTTAAAATGGGAGAAAAGCATAAATTCTGCAAAACAGCCTATATTTTTTAGCTAAAGTGATCTCAAGGTCAGTTTCAGGGTCCTTAGGTTTCTATATTCAATTCAACCACATCTCATCTCATTGCTGTGCTTGCTTAACTTACTAGAAAACTTGGGCACAATTGTGCTTGCGTTGGCAGTTTTTAGGTATGGATTCATGCAGGCTATTTACAAGATGCCAAAGAATGTCAAATCTTGAACATGTGTTTTGGTCCTGCAGTTACTCGCTGACAGCAGAAACCTTCTGCATCGTATCAGGTCCATTTGCTGATACTTGAAGTAATTTTTTTTTTCACGAATGGATTTTGTTGAGTTGAATTTTAATGGCTTTGGATGCTAGATGTTGCACATGAACAAACTCAGAAAAAGGCCACAGACAGTTAAAGGTAAATCATGCTTTATTATATGTAAAAGGAAAGTATGAACCGTGTTAAGATACATTCTGACGCATGATGGAGTTTTGTTTCTGTTATTTGTTTTTACCTATAAATCTTTTCTACATATAACTAGTCAATAGATATTTCTATAATAGTTATTTAGCCTCTTTCTTTTACATAACCACTAGAAATCATTGTAACAAAAAGCAATGCACTCATTTTTAGACATTGCAGAAAATTTTGCTGAAATATTAATGTAAAGTAATGTAATTTAAATAATTTGGTTCAAATACAGATGAATAAATTCATTCTGCATTAATTCTGCAATCATTTTGCATTAATTTCCAAAATCCCCCAATTTGCAGATTAACCAGTTTGTGGAACAAAAAGAGAATTTTTTTTTAAGTTATCAAATTCAAATTTCAATCCCTGCAAATGTATTCACCCAATGCATCCTAAAGGTGTACATTCATGATGCAGCCAAGTCACAGTAGCTGCATGCAGATTACCACTAATTACAGTGGTTTTGCTACTTATACCGGCGAGGCATACCATATGCTTCACCTGTACCTGCAAATATAGAGAAATAACACCTGTATAAGGCCTCTTACACATGAACGTTTTAGTTTTTTTTTCGTTTACTTTCTGTTTTTGCGGATTCCGTTTGCGGTCCGTATGCGGAACTATTCATTTTAATGGTTCTGCTAAAAACACGGAATGTACTCCGTATGCATTTTATTTCCGTATTTCCATATATCCGTTCCGTTGAAAGATTGAACTTGTCCTATTAGGCCTATTGCACACGACCATATGGCTTTTTCAGTATTTTGCGGGCCGCAAAAAAAAGGATGACATCCGTGTGCATTCCGTTTTTTTTGGACGGAACATCTGGCCCCTAATAGAACAGTCCTATCCTTGTCCGTGATGCGGACAAGAATAGGACAAGTTCTATCTTTTAATTGAAATACGGAAACAGAATGCATACGGAGTACATTCCAATTTTTTTGCGGACCCATTGAAATTAATGGTTCTGTATACGGACCGTATACAGAACGCAAAAAACAGCCTGTAC
Organism: Bufotes viridis; assembly: GCA_033119425.1. Classification (NCBI taxonomy): domain Eukaryota; kingdom Metazoa; phylum Chordata; class Amphibia; order Anura; family Bufonidae; genus Bufotes; species Bufotes viridis. The sequence continues at coordinate 90,886,047 of CM065590.1, forward strand.
ACTCACAAAAAAAACGTTCATGTGAAAGAGGCCTTATTGCCCGCAAATAACAATCCGTGGCTTCATTCAAGTCAATGGGTCTGCAAAAAATACGGAATGCATACGGAACACATCCGCATGTCTTACGTTTTTTGCGGATCCATGCCCGCAAACAACGGATTGCATACTGAAACCATACCAAGATTTTTTCGGAACTACGGAACGGAAAGGAAACAGAAACAGAAAAAGGAACAACGGATCTGTTAAAAACGGACTGCAAAACACTGAAAAAGCCATACGGTCATGTGCAAAAGGCCTAAGAGTGACGTGTCCTGTGGAGGACTCTTGAATTTCATCTCACGTCAACTGTACTTGTAGTCAAACAGGTCCAATTAGAGGTTGTCTGCATGTGGTTATAGCTGTTATGCTATAAAGGTAAATACAATTCTGATCATGGACAGAGTGAGAACAAACAGCAATTACATCCTATGACACACAGGTGATGTCTTCTCTGATATGTAGTTGTTCATTTCCTTATCTATTGCATCTGGCCCAGATCAGCCTAAAGACTTTTACCAGCTATGATGTACTTCTGCAAAGTTTGCCACACAGAGGTATTTTGTCTCTTCACTTTTAAAACACATACCATTCATGTCAGCCTCACAGGGCTCCCATATGATGGTCACAATACCATTCATGGAAGCCACTCAACGCCACTATTCCCACATGACAATCAATGTGTCCTCTATGACAGCCACAGTTTCTTCTATGACAGCTATATTGTCCTATATGAGAGTAGCAATGCCCTCCATAGCCATGATAGATCAAAATAAGTCATCTACAGTAACAAATTGTATGGAAAGAACCCAAATACTAAAGGTTACCATTAGAGATGAGCGAATCGAAGCTGACGAAGTGGAATTCGATCCGAATTTCAGGAATTATTCGATTCACACCGAATCCGAGTTTTGTCACGCTTCGTGGTAACGAATCACATTTGTTCCTAAAATGGCTGCTGCACATGTTATGGACATGCACATCATGCTTTATGCACATTGAACAAGGAACTCTAAAACCGAGGAATCACCCACAATCTCATGCATGCAGCCAATCAGCAGCCAGCCAGCCCTGTGATGTCACAGCCCTATAAATAGCCTCAGCCATCTTAGATTCTGACGTCAGCAGGCGCTAGGGAAAGTGCTAGAAAAGACTTGAAAACTTATATTTTGCTCAATAGAAGTTCAGGAAAAGAGCATTTGAAGTGCAGAGAAAAAATAGGTAGGAATTATTCCACAGTATTGAAGCAGAACAGGGTTCAATAGGGTAGTGTACAGCCTGGGTAATAGGAATAATCCTATTACACCTTGCTGCACCGACTGGGGATCTAAATTGCCATTATATTGCTAATCATTTCAGGTTTGCAATACCTCTGTAATTCCAGCAAACCGTTCTTGTTATTGGGGTCTTATTGGACTTTGTGCGGTGCAGTTATATATGTTCTAAAGCCTTTTTTGTTGTGTATTAGTGGGGGGGAAAAGGGGGCTTATTAGCCGTTGTGTGTTGAAGTAAGAAAATGACAGCCCTTTTTAGCGTGTATTAGTGGCAAAAAAATTATTTGCCGTTCACAGCCACAGTTATATATTCTAAAGTCTTTTTTTGGCGTGTATTACTGGTGAATAAGAAAAAGGGCTCATTTGCCGCTGTGTGATGAAGAACGAAAATTACAGCACTTTTTGGCATGTATTAGTGGCAAAAAAAAGTATTATTTGTCATTCACGGCCGCAGTTATATCTTCTAAAGCCTTTTTTGGCGTGTATTAGGGGGGGGGGGGGGGGGACTTATTAGCCGTTGTGTGGTGAAGTGAGAAAATTCCAGCCCTTTTTGGCATGTATTAGTGGCAAAAAAAATATTATTTGCCATTAATTTTTGGCATGTATTAGTGGCAAAAAAAAGTATTATTTGCCATTCACGGTTGCAGTTATATGTTCTAAAGTCTTTTTTTGGCATGTATTAGTGGGAAAAAAGAAAAAGGGCTTATTAGACATTGTGTGGAGAAGTGAGAAAATTACTGCCCTTTTTGACGTGTATCAGTGGCAAAAAAAAATATTATTTGCAGTTCAATGGTGAAGTTCCATTGTACTACAGCAATTTACGGGGTGTACTAATAGGATAGATACATAAATTCTATTAGCCGTTCTGCGGTGAATTGTGCTTGTTATAGTTATAGTTATAGTTTTTTTGGAGTGTATTAATAGGATAAAGACTATGTCTTATTAGCCAGTCTGCAGTGAACCGACAGTGTTATACTGCCATTGTTGGGGTGTATTAATGGGAAAATAAGTATGTGTTATTAAGCCATTCTGTGGTGAATTAAAATTGTCATACAGCCATTGTTGGTTTTTATTAATAGGAAAAATTAGTACTTCTTATTAGCCGTTCTGCGGTGAATTTACATTGTCATTCAGTGGTGAAATTTTATTGTGATACAGCCTTTTTTGAGAAAATTGGTTGGGGAATGTAGACTTTCTTCTGTAGGGACTGAGTAATTGCGTTGATTAGCCATTCAATGGTGAAATTCTTTTGTGAAACAGCCTTTTTTGGAAAAATTGATGGGTGAATTGTAGAGTATCTTTCGTAGGGACGAACAATTCGTCGATTATCCATTCAGTGGTGGGATCTGTTTGTAATACAGCCTTTATAGGAAAAATTGGTCAGTGAATGTAGACTTTCTTTTGTACGGACTGAGAAATTGCGTTGATTAGCTATTCAGTGGTAAAATTTGTTTGTGATACAGCCTTTCTTTTGGAAAATTGGTCTGTTTGCTATAACTACGGTCAAGGACAATATATGACTTTTATGGCCCACTGGGTAAATGTGGTTCCTGCCCAGGTACACCAGCAACTTGGCAAGGTGATGCCGCTTCTGCCTTCACATTCTTACGCCATTGGTCCTGCGACAATGTCCGCCTCTGCCTCCTCAGCCTCCACTGCAGGGACAATTCACAGCGCTCCTCCAGCATACCACATGTGCAGGGCACGGCGGTGTCATGCTCTTCTACACCTCGTTTCTCTGGGTGAACATAGTCACACAGGGGAGGAACTGCTCAGTGTCCTTCATCAAGAAATCTAATCCTGGCTTTCTCCGCGACAACTCAAAATCGGAACCATGGTGACTGTCAATGGGAAGAACCTGGTGTCGGTGCTACATCAAGAAGGGCTAAGCCATGTGCCCTGCATGGTGCACATGTTCAATCTGGTTGTAAAGTGGTCCCTGAAGTCTTTCACCCATCTGCAAAACATCCTAAATATAGCCAGGAAACTTTGCATGCATTTCAGCCACTTGTACAACGCTAAGCACACCCTCCTTGAGCTGCAGCGGCAGAACGGCATCCCCCAATAGGCTGATATGCGACGTTTCTACCCGTTGGAATTCCACCCTCTATATATTGGACCAACTATACGAACAGAGAAAGGCCATAAACAATTTTTTTTATAATCCAAGCGAACAGAGGTACTCCACGGGGGAAACTTTGATGTTAGCCAGTGTGTGACAGCTGCCGTTTGCAGATGAGATGAGAAAGATGAGGCAGATGACCCAGGCACACCGTGGCAGTATGTAGTGGAGATGGAGGCAGGGAGTCCCTCCGAGTCACTTGCGCAAATGGCCCGATGCATGCTCACTTGCTTGGGTAGTGACACCAAAGGGATGACTACTGGCTCGCCACCATTTTAGAATCTCGCTACTGGTCCAAAATGAGGGCCTTTTTTACACCCACTGAGAGGAAGGACAAACTGAACTACTATAGAGAAATCCTTTGTAGTCAGTTGGCCGCTGCCTATGTGCGCCATCGTCCATCCTCTTGTAGGTCTCTGCCATGGCTGCTGAAGAGGGGGGTGGGGTGGCAGGAGCAGTACCAGCTCCATCAGCAGCAGCCAGAGTCTAGAGTCGCTGATGAGCAGCTTTCTTCACCTGCATAGTGAAGAAACTACTCACCAGCAGCTAGAAATAGAGCAGAACCTGAACCAGCAGGTGGTGGCATACTTGGAATGCACCCTGCCACCCGTCATCGAATATCTGCTGGACTACTGGGCAGCCATACTGGATTTATGGTCGCAACTGGCCAAGTTTGCCCTGGAAAAGCTTTCCTTCCTGGCCAGTAGTGTGGCATCAGAGCGGGTGTTTAGTGCGGCGGGGGCAATAGTTACCCAAATAAAAACTCGCCTGTCCACCCAAGATGTAGAGAGACTGACCTTTGTCTAGAATCTGAATCAGGCGTGGATCAGCCAGGATTTCCATATACCAATTCCTGATGCATCAGATTAGATCATCCATGCTGGCTCTAAACTTTCTTTAGGCTACCTGCCTCAGCTACTATTCTGATGCTGCCACCCGCCTGATGCCACATATCTGATGCCAAGTGCTCCTTCTTACAGCAACTATCATCAGAGGGTACTGTTATTGCCACCCACCTCCTCACTCTGTCACCAGGTCACTCTGTGATCTCCTCATGCTGCTGCTTCCATCTTCATACTCTTTCATTGTGCCAATCTGTGGCCTCCTCATGCTGCTGCTACCTCAAGACTATGTCATTGTGCTACTCAGTGGCCTCCACATGCTGCTGCTGCTACCTCAACACTATGTCAACTTGCCACTCTGTAGCCTCCCCATGCTGCTGCTGCCACCTCCATACTCTGTCATTGCGCCACTCTGTGGACTCCTCATGCTGCTGCTTCTGCCACCTCACCACTATGTCCCAGGCCCCTCTGTGGTCTCCTCATGCTGCTTCCACCTCACCACTATTTCATTGGCCTACTCTGTGGACTTCTGAAGATCTTCTCCCACCCTCCCCACTTCATAACTGGACCACTATTTTGCCTTTTTGGCCTGGATGACATCATCATTTACTTGGCCCTTCTTCTGATCTGTCAGAAGGAAGGAAAAATGAGACGCACAACGGATCCTGCCTGTGTAGCAGCTGTAAGGCCAGTATGGTCCTATCAGAATTGGCCTATGATTTGGTAGCCAAAAGCAGGAGTGGGTACAAAACGTAGAAGACATGTAAATATTCCATTCACGTATCATCTCTGTTTTGGATCCATTCCTGTTTTTTTGGGCATTAGCAATATTGATGGATTACTGACCAAATGCTGACCGACTGAAAGCAGATGCTCAGCAGACAGGATCCGTTTTTTGGGGGTTATTTTTATGATGGATCAGTGGAAGGGCAAAATATTCAGTGACGTCAACAAAACCTTACTGCTCACACCCTCTTCACTCTGTCAGGGGGCTCTAATTGTATAAGGTTTAATAGAACAGGTTCTGTAGATATTTATGCGGAATCAGCTAACGACGGTGTAAAAATAGTGCGCTTCTTCTTGACGCTAACATCGACCTGTAATGTGTTTTCATACTTGAGGTATTTAGTCAGTTTTGGCCGGTAACTGCCCAAATAAGTGAAGTGTGCCGTGATTCTAAGAGCGAGGTCTGTCCTCTGCATGTCATACTGACTCCCGGTATTTTTTCACTACCACAGCAGACTCCCTATGCATTTTTCTGCAAGGCACACTGTTCTACACCACTATACAAGCTCTCTGCAGCCAGGAAATAGCTGTTATTTATCGCGATTCGCAGAGAATAACTTTGGTTTGAATCAAATTGTTTCGGAGAATTCAGTGAACCGGCCAAATTGAATTTTTGAAAAATTCACTCATCTCTGGTTACCATGCTGGATCTACACACACTTGTTAAGCATCATGGTCACCTTCTTTTACATCACTTAAACCTCTGAAGTTTTACCAGCTTTACCAACTATTGGATTTTTTTCAACATTATTGTGTAGATGAGAATAAGGGCAGGACTATCAGGAGAGACTGTGTTTCTGTTACAGAGGTAGATAGATACAGATAGCTATAGACAGATAGATATAGACAGATAGATACAGTAGACAAACCTTTGAGTTATAGTCATCTATGTTTTGTATTTTGCACTTTCATTGACAGCTCTTTATATTTGCATCTCTGTTGCCTCTTTATACCGCACACATGAATAAAACTCCATGTTCTGGTGCATTGTTATGCTATATTTTTCAGTTTTTAAGCTTTACTATATCTGTAGAAACTTTAATGGTATATGCTTGTACTATGATAAAATTCACTTTACTACAGGTATATGTGGAGCTGTCTCCCCAACCCCACTCAAAATAGGAATTTTTATGCCTTGAGAAGCCAAGCATCAGTCCCTGCATGTTATTAATGGATAAAATCTGAGCACTAGCCAACCCCAAGGTGAACCCTATGCATTTAAAACATTTTATTAGACAGCTAAGTATTTCGTTGTTTTTTTTTCAATGCAGTAGACATGTCAACTGCTAGCACTCAATACACGCTGATAGAAAAGAGAAATGGGTAAGATCACAAAATGTGAAAATTGAGATTATGAGCTGTACGGTGTAGTATAACCAGGAGCTTTTCATATAGGGCAACAGTCTAGTAGGCTGAGTAATGAAGACATGTGTGAATTAGTCTGACTGTACACCGAGGGTAAAGAGTGTTCAATGAATGTCTATCAAGACTGCAGATCAGACAAGGTGTACGAATATTAGAATAGCAAATTATATTAGCGAATATCGGCACTTCGATAATTTGCGAATATTTAGAATATATTGCTATATATTTGTTTGTTCGAATATTCGTAATTTTTTTCCATCTGAACACATGATTCCTCCCTGCTTCTTACTTGTGGGCTAATTAATCTGCGCTGTTCATAAGTCTTGAACAGCGACCTCTATTGGTTGCATATTCTTATAACAAGACTATTCGCTGTTGTGAGATTGTGAAATCTCACATCCGATGGTATATTCTAACCCTGAGGCGTTCCCATGGTGATGGGGATGCTCCATGCACACGGGAAGTTGGCAACAGGCACTGACTGGAGCGGGATGAAATCCTAGGGAGCTCGGACACGTAAGAACTTTTTTTGGGGGAACCAGACAGCAGGGAGGAATCAATCATGTGTGTTCACTACCTCATAAAAAATGACAAATGTTCTAATAAGGAATATATAGCACTATATATTGCTATATATTCTTTTTTTTTTCGAATGTTCGCAAATATATGACAAATATTCTGCAAAATATTCATCAAATATCGCAAATTCGAATATAGCCCCTGCCGCTCATCACTATTGTATAAATATGGTATAAACATGCATGAGATAGAGCAAAGGGGAAGTAGTTTAAATAAAAGGCAACTATGCAAATGAGGAATGGTCTGCTTCTTCATTTGCCCAGAAAACATTAATTACAATAGGGAACAAAGTGTGTCATTTATGGGAGCTGGTATTCTGCTGGTGAAGACAATGTCATAATACACCATGTGCCACTGTTAGGTTTAAATGACAGGAACATAACTGACCCTGTTTATGTTCGGTACATGTGCCATCTAAATATATTTTTCTTAATAGCATGCAGAGAGCTATGTTGCATAGTAGAAGTCCACCAGACCAGAATGTGGCACTAGCTTGAAGCACAACTTCCTCATAAAACATCTGATCTGCAGACATCCCGAGTTTTGGACCGCTGCCAAACAGATATTGATGACCTATCTTGAGGCTAGGTCATCAATATAAATGGCTGCACAACCCTTTTAACTGTGCATATGTGCCTGACACTACATTCAAAGTGTTCTGTAACTCCCATAGTCTTGAATAGAGATGAGTAAATCGAAGCTGACGAAGATGAATTCGATCCAAATTTTAGGAAAAATTCGATTCGCACCGAAGCCAAATTTCCTTGTGTTTCGTGGTAACGAATCACATTTTTTCCTACAATGGCTGCTGCACGTGTGAGGACATGGAGCAAGGAACTCTGGGAAGGTGGGATCACCCATACTGACATGCATGCAGCCAATCAGCAGCCAGCCCTGTGATGTCACAGCCCTATAAATAGCGGCAGTCATCTTATATTCTGCCATTCAGCATACTTAGTGCAGGGAGAGACATGTCTGCAGGCGCCAGGGACAGTGATAGGAAAGACTTGATTGTGGTGATAAAACTATTGCAGGGAAAGATAGGGAGGAATCGTTCCAGAGCATTTATGTAGAACGGGGTTCAGTAGGGGAGGTTACAAACTGGGTAATAGTAATAATCCTATTATGTCTTGGTGCAATTACTGGGGATCGAAATTGCCATTATACAGCTCTGTCATTCCAGCAAACCGTTCTTGTAATTGGGGTGCAAGTTTTTTTGTTGTTTTTTTTTTTTTTTTTTTTGTAAATTTTTTATTGGAAAGCATCAAGCAATACACTGGTAAAACAGTGGAAAGAGGGAGAGCCACTCTCCACGTAGATCAAGCAGAAAAATAACATGGCATAAGTAGTGTGATATACACAGTGCAAGTCCAGCTAGGCAGAGAAAAATCACACATTATAGATTACAAGACCAAGTATGACAATAGCGGGCAATACTATATATTGCTTGAACATTGAGAACGATTAAGTCCAAAGTCTGATATAGTTCCGATCCGAGACAGAGCAAGTATGAGGGGAGCCGCGATAAAAGCCAAGCAATACTTCGAGCCGGGCAGTACCCCACGCTGCAGCAGAGATGAACGAAAAAGAATAGGGTAAGGAAAATGAAGTGAGAAAGTTATTTAGTTAGTGAGCATAGACCCACCACAGGTCAGGTCCCTAATTGGCCAAGGGAGCGTCTTGATAACCCCTAAAGGATCTCCACGGACACCAAATTTGCAGGAATCTATGGTGAGATCTGGATTCCCATGCCGCTAGTTCTTCTAATCTATAAATTTGATCAATTTTCTGGAACCATTGTTCCTGGGGCGGGACGTCAGCGGAGAGCCATAATAAGGGTAATAATAATTGAGTAAGTGTTTAAGTAGGGCTTGATTCACTGGGGGCGGGTCTCGTGGGAATAAGTTCAGAAGGGCAATTTCCGGTGAGGGGGCGACGTTAGACCCACAAATTTGATTACATAAAGTAAAAATTTTGACCCACCACGGGTGCAAGACAGGGCACGTCCACCAGATGTGCAGGAAAGTGCCTCTATGTGCAGAGCATCTCCAGCATGTGTCAGAGGCAGAAGCGGAGTACAAACAAGTTTTGTCAGGGGTCTTGTACCATCGGGTGATGATTTTATAGTTATTTTCCTGGATCTTGACACACCGCGATGCTCTGTGGGGGAATTAAATACAAAAAGGGTGTCTTCCGTCGATAGAGGTCTGCCAAGATCTCTCTCCCACAGTCTAATGAAGGCAGGGGTAAGAGCAGTAGGGGCGACCGTAGTCTGGAGTACCATTGAGATATAATTTTATGTGGGACCTCAGGTTGAGTGATGACATGTTCAAACCACGTCATTGGGCGTGATAATTTGTATATTTGAGCATGTTGGCTCAGGTAAGATTTAAGAAAATGAAGCCCATTGAAGTTGGTCTGGGTTGTTTTAAGCCTACTAGAAAGAGATGAGATAGAGATTGGTTGGTCGTCATGATAGAGGGCCATCAAGGACAATTTGGAATGGGAGACATCATGTGGGAGACTGACTCTCAAGGCCTGTGGGGCTAAGTGAAACACATCTTCTACTCTGAGAGTGGGAGACGGGAAAGGAGAACCTAGTGCGGAGGTTCGAATGTAAGTCCAAGCCCGCAGGGTAGCTCTCATAATCGGAGAAATAATAGGGGAAAGGTGAGAGTGTCTCACGCCCCAGAAGAGCGGTTCTAAATGGAAGTCCCATTAGGGATTGTTCCATGGAGACCCAGGATTTGTGGGCAGGGGCTATCATCCAATCAACCACTCTGGACATTAAGATTGCTTTACCGTACATTTCGGGGTCAGGCAATGATATACCGCCTCTCTCCTCGGATAAGACAAGGACCGGTAGGACATTCTCGCCCTCTTCCCACGCCAGACGAATTTGCTGAACAGGGACTTAAGTTTAGAGTAATACTGCGACAGGAATGGGAATGGGCAGGGTCTGTTGTAGATAGGTGAGTTTGGGTATAATGAGGGAGAGAAGAATATTTTTCTCCCAAACCACGAGAGCATGGGGACATCCAGAGAGCCCAACTCTTCAGTCAGTTTATTCATAAGCGGAATGTAATTTAGGTTAAATAATTGACCCGGATCTGAGCTAATCTTTACCCCCAAATAAGTCAAGTATGGAGAGGACCAATTGAAAGCAGAATTAGACTTCAATTGGTTTTCAGAGAATTTTGAGGCCCCTAGATATAATCAGAGACTTACTATGGTTGACCTTAAAGTTAGATAGCGATCCATACAACTCTAAATGATTGTATATTCTAGGCAGTGCTGTTGCAGGGTTGCTCACCATCAGAAGCATATCATCTGCAAAGGCCGCTACCTTGTGCTGCTGGTCACCTAGCTGAACTCCCTGGATGTCCCCATCCAACCGGATAGCCTGCAGAAGGGGTTCCAAAGTGAGAACAAAGAGGAGAGGGGAAAGAGGGCAGCCCTGTCGGGTGCCATTACTTATCTTAAAAGGAGCCGAAAGGACATCATTCACACGCACCGACGCTGAGGCATGTTGATACATGGCTTTGATAGCATCAATAAAAGGAATAGGGAAGCGACGGTGGTGGAGGACCGAGTACATAAAAGACCACTTGACTCTATCAAAAGCCTTCTCAGCGTCGGTGCTGAGAAGGTGGTGCAAGTGTTGTTTGATACAGCCATTAACAGGGTTTATTACGAGGAAATATTTCTACAGTACGTCATATTTGCCCTTGTGCGGTGCAGTTATAGGTTGTAAAGCCCTTTTTGCCGTGTATTAGTGGCAAAAGAAAAATATATTTGCCCTTGTGCGGTGCAGTGATATATTCAAAAGCCCAGTTTGCCATGTATTAGTGGCAAAATAAAAATATTTTTGCCATTCTGCACTTATCTGTTGAAAAGACTTTTGTGTTGTGGAAACACAAAAGGCTTTGTCCACTTATCCACTCCTGTTTTTTGGGCATTAGCAATTGGCCTAGTTTTGGCCCCATGACTGCCCAAATAAGTGAAGTGTGCAGTGATTCTAAGAGCGATGCCTGTCATCTGCATGTCATACGGACTCACTGTATTATTTTTCTACCAAAGCAGACTCCCTATGTGTGTTACTGCAAGGCATAGTGTTCTACACCACTATAAAGTCTCTATGTAACCAGGAAATAGCCGTTATTTAATGAAATTTGCCACAAACAAATTCGGATCGAACCTAATTTTTCCCCAAAAAAATGGTGAACCGGCGAATCAAATTTTAAAAATTCATTTATCTCTAGTCTTGAACAGAGAGAGGACATATATAGAAAGGTTCAAAGGCTTGCTCCACTGTCTGCTGATTTTGTCGTGACCACTGAAATTAATCCAATTGTTGTGGTGCACAGAAAATGTTTATCCTCATTGGCCAACCAATATTTTCTTTAACCAGATCAAATGGTATGGAATTTATATGGATGACTGTTTCATAATTTGGCAAGGGTGTGTTTTAAACATTTTGAAATGTGTGCACCACATTAAAAATAATTTGTTTAATTTGTGTTTTACCTATTATTATCACCTCAAAAACATTTGTTTTCATAATGTTAGTTTCCAGTTTAATTTAGCTACTAAAAGTGATGGCCAATTTGTATAGAAAACCAATTGCAGGCAATAGAGATAAGCAAAGTTTTGAAAAATTCGATTCAGCAGCTTTGCCTAAATTTGACAAGGAATTCCATTTGGTATGAATTAAGTCAAAACCAACTACTATGTTAAAACCCATTTAATCCTATCAATCAATGAGATCGTTTTTAACTGCCGCTTAGACAGAAGTGCACCCATCTAATGGCCGTTAAAAAGGGTAACACTCTAGTGTAATATGGCCTTTTGGGTTTAAAAAAAATCACCTCCTCCACTTGCTCACCCAGAGGCAATCTGCTCCTCTCTTGATTGAAAAAGACCTGCAGAAGAACCTACACTGATACACTGAGCGTGATTATGTCACTGCACGCTCCCAACATTATCACGTGGTGACATCATCAATAATGACTGCCTCTGAATGAGCAAGGATTTTACCTTTCTTTCTAAGACAACTCGAGCCGCCATTTTAGGAGAAATGATTTGTTACCACCAAGAACGAGGAAATTCGGCTTAGTTTAGAATCACATTTTTCCTATAATTCGTGCTGAATTCCACTTTGGATGCTTCGCTTCACCTAACATTGCAGGCAGCCTAATTTTACACACTACACTTGCCACCCATTGCTTACCATCTGCAATTTTACCCATTGGAGAATACATTAGGGCAAAACGATATTGCATCATCCAAAAATATTTACAACAATGTGACAATATATGAAAAATATTAGTCCAGCGATGATGCAAAAAGATTTTAAATTGGGCTAGATCCATAACTAATTCAAAATCCCAAGATGAATACTTACAATCCAAATATGCCAACGAATCAGATGAAACAAAACAGTCACCTTTAGCACACAATATAGTGTGGATTACCATGAGTAGTCAGCATAGTTAGTAGGTATCTGCCCATACTATGTCAGGACATCTAAGCACAAAAAGTTTTAGAAGGGCGTGTTAAATTTGTAGCTAAGCAAGCCCGTATTTTGGGCAATATTTTGTCACCAAATGAATACAAAAGACAACCTCATCATACCAAAACAAATATTCAGAAAAAAATGCAGATATCACAAAACATCTTGCAAATAAAGTGTTTCCATTTAAGGTCATTATGACTTGAAACAACAAATGTAAAATACATTATAAGCTGTCGTGGATGTAATTTATAGCGCATGCATGTACCGCTAGGAAACACAAAACAAGAGTTGAACACATTTACTGGACTAATGGAGATGCAATCATATGTAATAAAAGTTTATTAGCGGTGTCCAAACATTTTAGAGATCTACATTCGATCTCCATCACTGTACAGCGCATGCATCGAATATGCTCCCACAAGTCTTCAGGACCAGGTGTTAATATGTTTTCACTGCCTTGCCTGTCAGTCACAGAGGTGGAGGCACTGCACAAAAGACTGGAAGCGGATCCTCTGAATGCAATGGCACCACTAGTGGCATAACTAGAAATGACTGGGCCCCAATGCAAATTTTTGAACGGGACCCTCTCCTCCAGTAACCCCCTCCTCCCGTGCTACCCTTACACCTGTGGCTAGTCAAAATAGCTCTTTCAGACTAGGCTGGCAGCTGCTCCATCCATTTCCTGAACACATATAATGTAAGTCGTCACTGTATATACAGTCACTGTATATAATGTATTGTATAATGCCATCGAGGGGGCCCTGACAATGACATTTTTCAGAACTCCTCCTGGAAGGGCTCCTTCTGAGTTTGAGCCCCTTAGCAGCCGCTTTCCCTGCTTCCACTATAGCTACGCCCCTGGGCATCACCCTCGTTGCCCCAAGGGGACAATTTACATATTATAAGACAGCTATTTTCTCAATATCGCGGACACCTATGGAGATGGGACCAACAGCATTACAGTCAGCTGACAAACATCACATCTCTGATGTAAACTAGATTAATGCTGATGTATCTGGTGACAGATTCCCTTTAACTTTTTACCTGTGAGTGTCGGATTAACATCATTTTTCATCTATCGAACCTTTCTTTTCTCCATGTGGTTGGATATGGTCACCTCTGGCGGAAACTATGACAGATTATATGTCACACAGAAATGTCTAAGATGGGCATAATTTCGACAACACAAATTTTTGCTTTAGGCTAAATAGACAAGTGTATTGAAATGCAGTCAACATACAGTATGGACATATCTTTTACTCATATCTTTAGGTATATTTATGTCTGTTCCATATTATTGCTCCATGGTATCTTCAATGTTTTTTATATCCTTTTGCAGCTATATTTTCAGTTGTAGTTTTTTCATATATCATAATTGCAATGATAGAGAATAAGCATGTAGACTGAATCATTTTTGTAATATAATGCATGTTAAAATGCAGAGCTTTTCTTACGTTATTGCCTCAAAATTGCAAATAAAAATGAACATGGCATTCAAATAGTTTCAATAATTTTAGATCTTTATCAGCCCCATATCATACATGGTCAATCCACTGTATCCAGTAATCAATGCATTTTTAATTTCTCATATTTGTTAAATTTCATATTCAGATTTTTTTCACTTCTCTTTTTTTTTTTTATATTTTGTAATCATACAGTCTTACGTTCCATCATGTGCCTATGTTGATCCCACAGGGTGTAGGATATAACTTTCTGAACCTTCAGTGTTAAATACTTATTGCATCCAGATGCTGCACTGTCAACGTGGTGCTTATCAGAAGGAGTTAGGAACAAAAAATACATATGCCATTTTTCACACTCCTCTGTTAAGACTGTAGATCAAGACAGCTTCACTGGTGGCAGAGGAGGGTGTTGAAAGCAACAACCCATTTATTGCATTTTTTTTCCTTATTTTCTTTTTTCAAGCGACTTGAATGTTTAACTCAGTACTGAGCTGCGTTGTAAAGAACATAATTTGCTTTTGCTCCTTTGCTTTCCATTTTTCCACACAGAAAAAAAGTATAGAGAAATATACAGCCTAAACTTTTCATAGTTTTAAAACTAAAACATCAGTTTATGCTCAATACTTTTCTAATACCTCTTGTAATTCATCCCTACCCACCAGGGGTCCTCTGAAAATTTCTGTTCTAGAATTTGTTGCTGAGGGTTTCTGTGTTAGGAAATAGGTATTTCCAATGCACAAGTTTGTCACAACTGTCAGAACCATGCTCAGAATTTAGTAAGGAAATACTGAAGTATTTAAAGAGCGACTGCTACCTCTGTTTTTGGTAACTACTTGCATTCCCCATGTAATATCGATTCTGGAGCATATGCTGTGTCTACTCTGTGTTGTACCATTCCTCAATTATTCCCATTACACATTATGTATGTATTGTTAAAGTTTTTTTTAAAGATTTTTATACTGATGACCTATCCCCAGGATGGGTCATCAGTATCTGATCCGTGGGGGTCTGACACCCTGGACCTCCGACGATCTGCTGTTTGAGAAAGCAGTGGTGCTCCTGCGGGCGCCGCAGCCATCTCGCAGCTTGGTATCGCGCTCAGCTCTATTGAAGTGAATGGGGCTGAGTGCGATACCAAGCACAGCTGCTATACAATGTATGGCACTGTTCTTGGTAAGCTGCAAGCCGGCTGCGATGCTCACAAGAGCAACGGGGCCGTCTCAAGAAGCCGATCGGGGGGAGTGTCCAAGTTGTCGGACACCCTCCGATCAGATATTTATTAACTATCCTAAAAATAGGTCATCAGTATCAAAATCTCAGAAAACCCCTTTAACAGTCTGCAATAAAGGCTCATCTGAGTGTCACCAGTTGAGGATGTGTCTCCTCACAGTCTGACAGTAACGGCACTGATTGGATGGTCTCAGACTATCCAGGGACACACCACCAGCTGATAACACCCATATGGACCTTTATTTCAAAATGATGGAAATTCATTCATATTCATACAATTCATAAACTTCTATAAGGAATAACCGAGGAATCACACAACTTAGAGTCCTAAAAACATGTGCTCTGATATTATTACATGGAGAATGCAAGAAGTTACTGAAACTGACATGTCAGGAGAGGCTATAAGTCATCTTATAAGTAAAATATAATTTATTTGAATAATGTTGTCATGGTTGTTTTCTAAGTTTTTTTTTTTTTTAAGTTTCGTTTTATAGAGCAAATGGACTTCTATCTGAAGTCCGCCATCACTTGCAGATTACTTTCACAGCCATAACTACTACTGACCCCCACGGCAATATGTGTACATTTTTTACTGTCTCCCTTACTGGTTCTGAACAATTCTCAAACATGGATCTGTGCCGTATTGCACCCGCTGAAGTCAATAGTGTCACAAGAGTCACTGCACTGTATAGGGATTAATCGGAAGCTGCTCTGTGAAGACTGCAACATCAAAGGGATTGTTACAGTAAGGAAATGTAGAGTTTGTCTAGGTAAATGATAGCACACGCTTCCCCATACAAAAATTTAATTGCCTTTACACTTTTTATCACCCTAATTGTGTTCCAAAAATTGTGTTCAACTTTCTAAATATATCTTTCTAGAAGTTAATATTTTTCACATAGAGAGCTGCACATCTCCTGCATAGAAATTGATTTAAAAGATAACATGCTACCAACCTGTAAGCACCCATAGAGGGAGCATTCTACATGCTGTCTTATCATTGAGTTAAATGTATAGTTGTATGCAGACAGCCTGTAAGCTCCCTCTAGTGGGGGGTTCCCTGTAGCCAGCATGTTGTAAGTAACTCTATATCAGATCATCATTAGGATGTATTATGAAATTAATCGGCACAACATTTCAAAAATATTTAGGTTAAAAAAAAGGCTAAATTGTGTTAAAGGGGGACATTCCCTTTAAAATAAAAAATAGTGTAGGTTAAATCTTGGATAAATCAGAAATATATTTTTATAAACTATGTCAAATATTTATATATTGTATATTTTGTCATGGATATTAACTTAAGAATTTCTCACTGCTTATATAAAGTTTTAAATGACTGAAAAATAAAGCCTTTGGCGCAAACAGAAGAATGCCCCACACCAATCGTCCAGCTGGTGCTGATGTGAGGCTTTTATCAAATCCCCTGTGGCTCGTTTTCACCGTGGCAAAACCTGTCAAACCCACACTATGAAATCTCAGGAAATAGCTGGAAATTCCAAATTAAAATGAATCGATAGGTTTAACAGGTGAGACACGGGTAAAATACTTCCAGAGCTATGC
Organism: Bufotes viridis; assembly: GCA_033119425.1. Taxonomy (NCBI): domain Eukaryota; kingdom Metazoa; phylum Chordata; class Amphibia; order Anura; family Bufonidae; genus Bufotes; species Bufotes viridis. Next base: position 90,902,819 of record CM065590.1, read on the forward strand.
CACTTGTTTTTATCACAAACACGTAGAGAAAAATATGTTTGACAGGTTTTACAACTATGCAAACATTCTAACTTGGCTCTGGTTCAAGCGGTTAATGTCATGACAATTCAAGTAACAGCAGAGAGGGCAGGGAATGGCAACCCCCAAAAAATCTACGTGCTAAGCTAATTGTGATTGCCAGATGACCATTAGCACTTGTCTACATCCTGTGTAGTTAATAACAGGTGTTTTCTCCCTAGGAAAGCAAGGTGGTACAAAATATATGAGGCACACATAACATCATGTGCTATAGAGATATATACACAATCTGTGAAATATTTGAAAAATGATAACACCTGAATATACTAGGATATGCAAATTACCTGGCTTCTGTAAAAAAAAAAAAATATTTTCAGATAGCAAAAACCTCCTTCAACTAAATTATTTATTTATATATTATTAATGCCCTACTATTTATATAGAACCTTGGCATGGATCAGTGGATTTACTTTAAAATCAATGTTCTCACGTCAATTTTTTTCATTCTGTCATTTAAATCTGAATTTTGCCTGCATCTCCTATTAGAGGGTGCTTAGGTGGTTACTGCATACTATTTATACATTGAGCGCAATAATAAAATTTGTAGTCATTAGCTCCCTCTAGTGGTAGATACAGGTAGGCACAATTTATTTACTTAAAGCTATGTTTATGCAAGAGATTTGGAGCTCTGCTTGTTATTCAGATATATAGTAGCATTTCTCCAAAATATTTCCCTTTTGAATAGACGAATTTAGACTGGATTTTTCTATAATAGATTTTCAACTCCCTTATACAGGGTGGGCTACAGAAAGCAGAATCTTGTTTTTCTTTTGTTTGGTTTGTACAGGATAGTGGATAATGCAAGAATGGCGTGCTTACCTCTTACGTGGAAAGCTGTAACATGATAGCTGAGTTCTGCTTGGTTTCTATGGTCAAGAAAGAAAGTTTTACTATAACTCAGTTCTGATGAATGAGGCCCAATAAGCACTATCCTGTATAATACACAAGTGGTCAATTATTAAGACAGGCATTTAAGGCGCCGATCTTAATACCCCCTGCGCTGGCGCATGATGCACCAGCATCTATGTAACTTAGGCGCATGCACTGCTTGCCGAAATCTACACCAGCTCCCTTGCTGGTGTAGATTTAGATCATTTTCTACGCTAAAGCAAGCATAAGAAATGATTAATGAGACAGGCCAGTCGGTCCGGTCCCTTCCCTTCCCTGCCCACCCCATGCCCCTTTTTTAGACCTGGCATAAGGAGAAAAAAGTCCCAGATTCAGCTGCAAATGTCCTTTGCCCTATCTGGCAATAACTGGTATGTCTTCCCACAGTTTTTCTGCGATGGTTCCACCTGTGCAGTGAAAGCTACTTTCTTTCTTTAATGTCATACTCTCTTTCCCTAGACCAGGAATCTATGCATGCCTGGTTTTGCTGTCTCACTGCAGCACAAACATGTGCAGGGCAAACCACATACTGTGTTTCCTCAGTAGAGCCTTGGCTTATAAGAAATGTAGTTACCCGGTCCGAGGCAATGCAGGACTACCCATTTCTCAACTTTGTGTGCATTTAGGCATATAACATTATGCAAAGTTATTTAAGTAGATACATTTCAAAAACTTAACCTCTTAAGGACACAGGACATACCCGTACATCCTGAGTCCGGTCTTTAAAGATGGCGCCCGCTCCTGCTTCATGCGGGCGCCTTAGCCGCGGGTGTCCACATGGTTCTTGTAGCAGACACCCGTGGCTAATGTCCGCGACTGGCAGCGATGCCGATCGCGGACATTTAACCCCTCAGATGCCGTGGTCAATCCTGACCACGGCATCTGAGTGCGCACAAACCGAAATTTTTACTTTCGGTTTGCCGGCTCCCCCGTGTGGCGATCGGAGGAGCCGGAGTGTGCCTGTAGTAGCCTGGGTTTCTATGAATGAATCCCAGGCAGCTCTTTAGTATTTCCTATGGAGCCTTGCCTGTAATAGGAAATATGCGATTTTTTCATACATTCCAACGCTATTGCATTGGAATGTATGATAATTGCAATCAAATGATTGTAAGTTATAGTTCCCTATGTGAAATATATAAAAGTGTAAAAAAAATAAAGTTAAAAAAAATAAAAAATAAAAAAAACATAAAAGTTCAAATCACCCCCCTTTTGCTAAAATAAAAATAAAAAAATAAAAAATACACATCATGGGTGTCGCAATGTACAAAAACACCCATACTATAAAAATATAAAAAAATATTCCCCATACGTAAAACAGCAAAATGGAAAAAAGCGTCCAAATGGCGGATTCACCATTTTTGGTCGCTTTATTTCCACCAAAAATGACATCAAAGGTGATAAAAAAGTCATACACACCCCAGAATGGTATCAATAAAAAGAAAAGATTATGATGCAAAAAATGAGCCCCCATACGACTCTGTACATATAATTACAAAAAAGTTATAGGGGTGACAAAAAAGTAAAACAGATTTTTCCCACATTTGAATTTTTTTTTCACTATCAAAACGAAAGAAAACCTATACATATAGGGTATTTCCGGATTCGTACTGACGTGTAGAGTAAAGGTAACCAGTCAGTTTTATCAAACATCGAACGTCGGAATTTTAAAACCTGCAAAACTGTGCTTTTTTTTTGCAATTTCACCCCATTTGGAATTTTTTTCCTGATTCTCACTACATCATATGCAATAATAAATTGTGTTGTTGGAAAGTACAACTTGTCCCGCAAAAAACAAGCTCTCATCTGGGTATGTGAACCAAAAAATAAAAAAGTTATGGCTCTGGGAAGGCAGGGAGCGCAAAACGAAAACTCAAAAAATAAAAAAACCTCCGGTCCTTAAGGGGTTAAAGGATTTGTACACCTTCAGGAACAATTTTTTATGATTGCATTTTACTCATTTTGGGCAAAATAAATTCTTCAATTGGTCTTTATTAAAAATATTGAGCCATTCTGTCACAAAGTATTATCTCTTCTAGCTGTGTGAATCGTACTTTCACTTTATGCCATTCTTCTAATAAACCTTATCTTTACATTACTTAAAGGTCATAAACACTTATTTAAGCCACACTCTTATCAGTAAAATAACAACAGAGCTGTAATCAGTGTTCAGGAGGTGAGATTAGAGATAAGGACAGGAGCAGTCAGCTGAACTGCTTGATGGAACAAAAAAAATAATCCAGAGCCTACTACTAGAGAATCTCAAGGCTGCACAGAGAAAGGGACTCAACATTTTTAATAAAAACCAACTGAAAAATGAGTACAATGCATTATAAAAATAAAAAAAAATTGCCCCCAAAGGTAACACAGCCTTTAAATATGGCTGATATACATAAACTAAGCAATATTTTCCAACATACTCTGGCGTCTTTCAAAATGTGGTACCCTCTAGGAATGCGGTTCATAGGGAACATTTCTTTACTTACACAGGAAACATACTGGAATGAAATCTATGTAAAACATGTCTTCAAACAAGCATGTAAGTGATATGCTACTGCAGAATCAGTTCTAAATAATCTTGCAATAGTAACTATACCATTGTGAGCCGGGTGTCCTACCATGCTGGTATCTCTTCTCTACCATCTGATTTCATGTGCTCACTCCCTTAGGATATGCATGCACAATCTTTCAAGCTCCGAAAAAGCCACCATGTACACAGGCTGGATTGTCCTTTTCCCATCCAATGACAGTGTTCTCTTGGGTATATAGGGCTCCTTCACCTATGGGAAAATGCCTGAACAAAAGCTTCCTAGCTTGTCTAGTCCTGCAAAGGTGCATTACTGTATGCTCTGACCTCCTGTGTCCGATCTCTGCCTGTATACCAGATTGATCCTGTGAAACCTGTCCTGACCTTGGTTTGCCCTCTTATCTCGTTTTTACCTGTCACCTTGGTTAAATGCACTGGTGCTGCTACTACTCCTCAAAGTAGCAGCCTTGTGGACCCTGCAGCAAAGCCCAGATTCATGTACAGGTGTGAAAGGGTCATACATACAGTGCAGCACATCCAGTTTCCTTAGGAAGGCTTAGTGCTGAAACGTTGTATAGACCTGCAACTGGCAAACCGCAATTTGTAAACCAAACTGTAAAATAAACGCAAAAAGCAAAGCATTGGAGTCCAGGAACCTTTATTACCTTACTTGTATACTTGGCCTGGAAACCATTTACTGTGACCCACACTATCCTAGTGGAGCACCACCCTACCTATCTAATACAGGATATCTAATAGGTTATAGCCTGGTAGTTTGGATGAACCCAAATAGCCTTCCTTCATCTGAACTGTTTGCTTTCTAAACCTTACTTCATGGTGGTATAGTTTTCTGCATGCTACGCTACTGATGAGGGCTAACAAGCCTGAAACAACTCTAAGTTATGTACTTGGAAAATTTTGCCCTATCATTTTAGACTGTAGTAAAGATGTACGACAGTGTTTTAGAATTGTGGATTCATTTTATATAATCTTTTATTAGTGGGGTTGTACATAATGAGGAAAACATGGCTGCTTTCTTCCAGAAGCAGTGTCACACATTGGTCCACATGGTACAGTATATGCCAAGGATTACAGTTAGGCTCCATTGAAGTGAGAAGGGATCAACTACAATACAGTTGACACATGTGGACAGATGTGATGCTGGTTATGGAAGCAGTTTTTTTTTAAATAAACTAGTGTCAGAATAATTAGTATCTTAAGAATGGTCATTGATTCAAATATACATGCATTGTAGAGTTATACTATAAGTTTAATACGTCTTTGCTAAGATCTATCTTAATTATTCAGCGAATAGCTATTGAATTGCTCTGAGAATGCCTTGTCACATAGACTATAAGGGTCACCTGACCTTAACACATAACTTCTGTTGAGTTGCCCATATCTTACTCGCTGTAAATGCCTGTCCCTCGCTCTCAATCTCAAGGACTCGGCCAATCTCCTTTTGTAAATAGAACAATGCTTTATATTTTGCTATTACCTCCGGAGAGACTATATCAATAATGCAGGAAACGCATCTGTCTGGCACAATGAGATTATTTTTCTGATTTCGGCTGACAGTTATGGTAATAGTTTGGCAAACAATCTACACTACCGTCAATGACCGCAGATTACAGCTGTTTTTTAAATTCTCAACTGCTCATGAAACTCTTATAAGATTGATTGCCCGCAGCAGCCGAGACAGAAAGGCATGTCATCAGGAAATGATACATGAAGTCTCTTTAGCCCCTGGCCTGTTTGCATAGTTTAACAGATTTCTTCCTACTGTATTTACATTAAATTAGACAAGGATCCTGTACGATAATGTATTATTTGTTTAAAATATTACTTTATGGGAATTATTGGTGAGTTTGGAAAATATTGACCATTTCCAATATGAAGCATGACACTACTGTAAACTTATGTAGTACTGCATATGGCCACTTAATATTGGCATTGTATTCAGTAAATGTAAATTATAAGATCTTTATAGAGTACATTTATCAATTTTATTTATTTTCTATTCTTACATTTCAGTACAGTTTTTATGTTGTGTTTTATAGGAAAAATATGCTGCCTACTGGAAACCATACACAAGCAAGTGCAAAGCCTTCAGTGGCATCCTTTTTAATCTAATTATAGGTTGTGTCATCATAGCCATTGTTATAAAGAACTCTCATTTTGCGGTATTTTGCTGCATGGCGCTGTCTAGGAGATCTTCTGCGCTCTCCTAGGCCCTGGACTTCCTGTAAAATAGGGTCAGGCTAGTAGTCTCTTTCTTCAAATTTTTTATGTAGGTAAACATGTTGGTATAGTAGTAATGAACAAAAGAGTCCTATATGCTATTCACAGCCAGGGTGCCATTGAGTACTCACTATACTAAATACAAAGAAGATATAATAAGATTGACTCCCGTCAACAGCAGCATGTTGACTGTTTCCTCATAGAAATACTTCATTATATCCTAATTCTGTGACACAATACCACTTGTTATATTAGTTTTACTACATAAATAAACTATTGGGAGCAAATGATACAAAACATAAGGGTATATCCATACAAAGCATAAGAGTATGTCCACATGGGGCTCAATTTACCAAGTGAAAATGTGTGTTGCCAATTCAGTGTTGACTTTTGTTTTTATATGCGCCATATGTGGATATTTGTTGGGGATTTTGTTGTGGACTTCTCAGGGAATTCAACCAATGCATTGCATTTCCTGGGAAAACAAAAACTGAAATGCTGTGGATTTAAAGGTGTTGTTCAGCCTTTAGATATACTCAGGATAGGTAATCAAAATTTGATCGGTGATTGGTGGCTACTCCCGGCACCCTCGCCAATCAGATGTTTGCTCGTGCAAGCACTCTTTCCTCTTCAAGATTACACTTGTCATTGTCTCAGAAGTCTTGGCGGTGCAGTGTAATTACAAGTGCTTGTTCCATTTACTTGATTGTGATGACCACTTGTAAATATACTGCGTCACCACTTCAAGAGAAAAGAAGCACAGAGTAACCTTGAAGCGGAAGCAGTGCCACCTCCTCTTCAAACAGCTGATTGGTGGGGGAGACAGTAGTTGGACCCCTACTGATCAGATATTGATGACTACTGTTGAGCAAATCAAAGCATCCAAAGTGGACTTCGATCTGAATCTCAGGAAAAATTTGATTGGTCGCAAAGCCAAATTTCCTTGCACTTCATAGTAATGAAACAAATATCCCTGAAATGGCAATAATAAAAAAAAATACATACTCACTTCATCCATTTGCATGTGAAGAGTCCGTCACAGCCATCTTGATTGAAGATACCGCACAAAATCTCGATTGCGGTGACTTATGACATCACCACGGACTGGTATGATGACGTTATCACGTCACTGCGTGAGATTTTGCGCAGTGTCTTAAATCAAGATGGCCACGGCGGGCTCTTCGCGATCAAATGGAAGAATATTTTTAATTTTTTTAACCGATTAACCCCTGAAAGCCCTAATTTTTAATCTTAGATTCCGCAACCAGTGATGAATGTGGCATCTAAGGAGATTTATGATGGGGGATAGCACAAGGGCCGTTCCCCATCATTTCGGCCCCTACATACAAATAAATGTGCTTTGTGACAAATTAATTTGTCACAAAGCGAATTTCTTTGTGAAATTTGGTGAAGCAGCTGAGTTGAATTTTCCATAACTTTGCTCATCTCTGTTAATGACCTATCCTAAGGATAATTCATCAATATCAACAGTACTAGCTGCACAACCTCTTTAAGATCTGTACTGCAGGTCAATTTCCACATCGTATCCACTTTGCTCCTACTGTAAATGCTGCAGATGTCCTGCCAAACATACAATCTGTCCTGTGTGAACACATATCCTATTATGTCATAACTGGTGCTATGATTCACTAGCACTGTGTCCCCTTCAATTATATCAGTCCAGGTTCCAGTAGTTGGATACCTATGATAAGTGATAGCATATCCTAGTATAATTCCGTAATATGATATGAATGTCTCATCAAACTCTGTAAAATGTACCATCAAGTTTCCTAATGCAGTTTTAGAAACCAAAAGTGGCTTCAAAAAAAAGTTGAAGTTGTATTTGTGCTTTCTACTTTCTCTTCTTTTATGATCCACTCCTGATCTTGGTTTCCAAAGCTACATGAGGAAACCTGACCATGTCGCCATATCGCAACGAAAAAACGTATGGCAGCACACCATTACAGATGCAAACAATAGAACTAGGGATTAGGGATTATTCTGGATTACATTTGTACTATATCTACTATACATGAAAAATGGAAGCTCTTTGAGCACATTTTTGATCAAACATATGCCGGGCCCATCTACCAGCGTCAAGGTGGCTTCTGCAGATGGGTACCTAACACTAACAGAACTGACTCTCCTGGGCCTAACCTAAGCCTACAATGTTCAGGGAGGTGTAGGAACCAGTTTATTTATACTCTGCTCAGAAGCCCTGGGCAGATGGGCAGAGAGTTGTCAATCTAAAGGAAGGAGCTATCCTCAAAACATACTTTGAACATACAAATTGAAACTAGCACATTAATGGTCACAGATACACATCCATAAACAGGGCTCCAGATCGCGATCAAAATGGTGAATTGCTAGACCCTCAGCTGCTCTGCGGCTTTAAGAAGAAAGGTCTTTCATCCAGCAGACACACAGAAATCCAAAACAGAGCTCCGCACAGTAAAGATCTCTGTTATGAGGAGGCTGCTGATTGGTCAGTATCAGCGTGCTGCTGTACCATTGGCTGCTCCTCTCACACCCACTTCTCCCATGCTGAACACAGCAGCTTGCTTTTCAGTTATGAAAACGGGGTGGGTGCTCACTGCCGACTGCTCCATAGAAAAGGGGCAGCTAAAGTAGACGAGTTTTTCAGTCTTGCGGTGCACAGAGGTAAACGTTCTGCTGACACTGCGCCATGTGCTGAGGGTGCCCTGTGCCCCCCATGTAAGGGGTAAGTAGTGGAGAACAGCGGGCAATGATGGTGGACATCTGCAGTGCGCTCAGCCACACACTGCCGAGTAACGCTGGGCTTTATGTCTCCTCACACTAGCAGATGACACTGATTCCATAGCTGGTTTACGCAGTTCTGTCAAGGGGCCTGGTGCACTTTATGTCTGTGTGGTAAATAAAAAGAAAGGAATGCACTGTTGCCAGCATGACCAATCATCGTAGTGTAGTGCAGGGTTACAAATCGTGACAGTGAATGGGGTCACATTGCAACCCTACAGTTGTGAGAATTATTGGGGCTGTCATGACCCCTCTCACTAGTGGAAATGCTGCATTGCTACACTGTGATCTTTGGACATGTAGGCCATGATTTATCATACCTACACTCCAGAATTCTGGCATCAAAAAGTCCCAAAATAGGGCATTTGCGATTTTTCACACTCATTTGCGCATAATTTTACGACTTTTTTACATGTGTACACCACTCACTCCAGTTTTGTAAAAATGGGCATGGTTAGCCATGTTAATGAGTTTCACTCCAGATTTATCATTGGGACTTTTTTAAAAAGTCGCAAAAAAGTCCCAATTTCACTCCAGTGAAGGCCATGCTTATCTTATGCGACTTTTTAATAGAACATGCAACTTTTTTGTAATATGTGCGACTTTTGTAAAGCCGTTTACTGAAGGATGAACTGCTGCCATCAAACCACATTTATCACAGTATTAAAGGACCATTAATAAATCTGACTGAGCCAAAAGTGACTTTGGACTTATGTGAAATTGGAGTAAGATGGAAGTGTAATGACAAATCTGGCCCGTAATAATTGTCACAGTCAAAAGCCCCTTGCAGACGAGTGTTCCTCCCACAGCAAGTTCGCAACGCAGATCCCGGCCTGAACTCCCATCGCTGCCGGGGGGTCACATAGCATTATATTGATTTATGATGCTATGTAACCCTTTCAGTTCTGGAATGTATTGGATAACACTGGCATAATGCTGTCAGTGTTATCCAATACATTCCAGAACTGTAAGGGTTACTTAGCATCATAAATCAATATAATGCTATGTGATTCCCGTCAGTGCTGGGACTGGGAGGTCAGGCCGGATGCTGTGTTGCGGACTCGCTACGGGAGTAACGCTTGTCTGCAAGGGGCCAAAGTCACCATGTAGCCCCAGGCTTATCTAACCTGTGGTTATGTAATAAATGGCCATTTGGGACAACCACTGTACACCCCTCCCTTTTTTTTGCACTTAGTCCATCCTTTTTGTATGCACAGTACGGCTGATTTGCAGGAGAGGTCCAACGGCACTCCTCATTAAAGTATGGCTTTTACCTGCCAGGCTTCAGGTGGAGTCTCGATAGAACAGCAGGGTTAGGGTGTGCAGCATCGCAGACATGGTGAGCGTCAGAGGTCGCAATTAGGGAACAAAGTTTTATTTGATTCGACTTCTGATGTTTCATCCGAAGTTGATTCGCTCATCCCTAGTCACAATAATGACTCATAGACGCCTGTACAGGCAGGTTTTCTCCCTAAAAATTGTCTAATATCTATGAATGTGCACGATAATTAAACTGCCATTCATGGAGCAGGGGAGCACGCGCCACTGCCGACTGCTCATGAAGTGCCAGGGACAGCATGGTGGGAACGAAGCCTATGCTGAGCAAAGACAATGTACCCATGTCACACCAGAAGTGCCAGCTTGCCCTGCAGACTTCTATCTGCTGCTGGGAGCTCAATGTGGAGGTTTATGAATGGGAAAACTAATAGCCAAGAGGCTAAAGAAAACCCTGTTTCTGACCCTTATGTTACAACAAAAATTTGGCGACTAAAAAAAATTAATTTGGCTCCTTGATATTTTTTTTTGTTTTTGTCTGGAACACTGATAAAGCTAACATGCAAACAGCAAGCAAAATTTGATAGCACACTGTTATACATGCAAACAATAGAACTAGGGGTTAGAGATTATTCTGGATTACATTGTTACTATACCTACTATACATGAAAAATGTAAGCTCTTTGTAGGGTTAGGCCCAGGAGAGGCAATTCTGTTTAGTGTTAGGTACCCATCTGCAGAAGCCACCTTGACGCCGGTAGATGGGCCCGGCACACGTTTGATCAAAAATGTGCGCAAAGAGCTTCCATTTTTCATGTATAGTAGGTAAAATACCAAAATACAGAATAATCCCTAATTCCTAGTTCTATTGTTTGCATATTGTTTCCAATGTGCTAGTCTAAATTTTCTTGTAATGGGTAAAAGGTCATGCTTTGAACTGATCATCCCTATTTCCTATGTCCAAGGCCTGTTTCACATTCACAGTAAAAACAGATCTGGCAGGCTGTTCCGTCCGCAGCAGTTTTCGTCTGGCTGCGGATTGCCGGAATCACATAGCTGCAGCCGGTAAGGACGGATCCGACAGGCTTTTCCCGGCTGAAACAGCCTGCTGGATCATGTTTTACCGCTAGAGTGAAACAGGCCTTAGACAGTATGTGACTTTGGTCCATTGTTGTACAATTTCCACTCAATTCCTTCCTACAGTACCCTCAAACGTATCTGCTTTGCCGTTATACATTTCTGTCCTCAGGCTCTTAAACTGAGGATGATTTTTCCTAGTGCTGATGTAAGGATCTTAAAGACAATGCATATATGTGTGCCTCTGTGTCATATGCACTTTATTTCATCATTGCAGAATGCTGAGGACCAGTGAACTTCAATTGCGGTGTAATACCATTACTTCCCAAGCAATAAAGATTCTATTGCAACCAACCATGTGTGAACTGTCATACAAGCTCTTTCAATGTTTTGCTGGTCCCTCTGGTGGGAATGAACAATGGAAAAGTAAAAAGAAGCCCTGCACTGTATATATTTCTACCAACAATCTCAGGGGAGACATAAGAGAGCCCAATGCTATACAATGAAACAAGTATGGGAAATGTTAATAAGAGGAAAGATCTGTAGAGAGTTACAAGTTTTGAGCGGTATTACAGCGCAGTCATAGTGTTGACCCATCTTATGCTTATATGACATGAACTTGGAGGAATACCTAATTTTCTACATGAATAAATGAGCATTTTGTCAACTCTCAGACTCATCCTTGATTGCCGAGACATTTTAAAGCCGTAGAGCAGGTTCAGCAGGCCAAAGCTGTCAATTCTACAATGTTGCAGTGTCAGATAAAACCGGCGTCTGTTTTCACGGTGACCTAATGCCCATTCTAGTAATAATGACTTCTCTTGGAGACAATGGAAGATAAAACTTTAACTTAATGGTGCAATAAGGGCTTTCTCATTTTTATGATCACTTCTCAGTCAGCCTAGCTCTTGACACGTACTCATGGGGATTATGTGCCAAAAAGATCGCCACTGCTTCATGCATTTTACTCCTTCTCTAAAGTCAGATACTAATGAATCACGCTTACTTTATTGTCTTCTGCCCCGGTAATTATAATGGAGGCTGCATAGATCAAGTGTTTTGGCCATCAGTTTATATCCTGTCCCTCTATAGAACGTGTTTAGAGGGATACTAGCATCAATTTTTTACATATTAACAGCCTTAATATGTGAATATTCAATGCATTTTTCATTTTTTTTTTAATATACAAATTATGTATATTTTTTTACAAAAACAAAACAATTTTTGGAAGTCGCTCCATGTATTCTTCTTCCAGTCCTGGCTCCTAACTCCCTGCTTAGTTTGGAAGGATGAAGAAGCAGCCTTGCCTTATTTTACTGCTGCTGTAAGGAAAATAAGTTGTTAGTATAATAGTAGATTAGTAAAGTTAGGATAACAGCATGACAACTGTATTGTTCTTCTGATAGGCCTTGATAAAGATGCCCACAGAAGAGCAGCACATTTATCAGTTTAATGTCTGGTGCTCTAATTGAGTCAGTCATTTACCCTCTGACTGAGAAAGAGTTATTTGGTCTCGATCTATATAGGAGTTTTATCTCTACTGTCCGACATAGAAAGAAAAATGTCTAGGAGCGAATATTCAAACTGCGAATTTTAATCGCAAATATCGCAACTTCAAGAATTTGCGAATATTTAGAATATAGTAATATATATTCGTATTTTCGAATATTCAACTTTTTTTTTTTTTCATAACTAACCTCCCTTTTTGCTTGTGGCCCAATGAGAAGGTTACCACACCAAATGACCTCAAGGGACACACATGTAAAACAATCGCAAATTTTATTGAGTAATAGACATTACAAAAAACATAAAGAAAAAATTATATTGGCAGCAGCAATGCAGGCTAGCGCTGCGACAAGCAGCTCATTTACCGGGCAGAGAGTACGCCGGATCCATATGCAGGGGAGACGCCAAAGAAAAAAACAATAAATGCCTCATAAAGCAGCTGTTCAAATAACCCCCACTAAAATGTGAGACCCTACTCAAAGTATATGAGCCAATATGAGGGCCTCACATATTAGTGGAGGTTATTTGAACATTGCCTGCTTTATGCGGCATTTATTATTTTTTTCTTTGGAGTCTCCCCTGCATATGGATCGGGCGTACTCTCTGCCCGGTAAATGAGCTGCTTGTCGCAGCGCTAGCCTGCATTGCTGCTGCTAATATTATTTTTCCTTTATGTTTTTTGTAATGTCTATTACTCAATAAAATTTGCGATTATTTTACATGTGTGTCCCTTGAGGTCATTTGGTGTAGTTATATTTTTGTCACACATTGATTCATCATTTTGATCATTTAGTAGGTTGTACCAATGAGAAGGCTGCAATGTCTTTGTCTGAGCTTAGCAACATCTCTAGCAACCAATAGGAAAGTTGCTTACCCCTTACTATATAAGAACCTCCCCAGCAGCCATTTTCTACAGTTTATTACATTTCTGAGAGAGACAGCAGTGTCATTGCTGTGCTCTCTCGTTTCCATTTGTCACATTACATTAGATAGGTAGTTAGTTAGTTTATATATATAATACAGATAGTTAGTGGGAGACAGTCAGTGTAGGTTAGATAGTGATATAATGTAGTTAGGTTCTGCCAGGGTCGTAGCTAACGGCTCATGGGCCCTGGTGCAGAAGTTCAGCTTGGGCCCCTCCTCCCTCAGTGCTTTGTGTGTCTTCTTATGCGGCACAAGGGTCTTTGGGCCCCCTCGGACTCCTGGGCCCGGTAGCGACTGCTACCTCTGCACCCCTTATAGCTACGCCCATGGGTTCTGCTGTCCATACATACATGCTATATACATGGTGCTGTGATGTCACAAGTTCACAACAATACTTAGTGCACCAATCACTAATATTTAGTCAGACCTGTTCAGATGTGAAGTTGCACGAATTGTGCCAAAATATTCACATAATTATTGCCGATTTGCACAATTGTGAATATATTGGAGCACTCTATCTGCATATAAAGCTATTGTAATGTTCTGCCATGCCAACCATTTTCTGCAGTCTCACTAAACTTCGAGCAGTTTGAAAAATGTAGCTATAGTGACCCACGCCTGTATTGCATGCGCGTTATGCGAATATTACATTGCTGATTTTCGCAATCTAGAAAATAATTTTGCGAATATATGATGAATATTCAACCAAATATTAGCGAAATATCTACAATCCAAATATTGCCCCTGCCGCTCATCACTATGCCCTATTATGCTCAGAAGCACCTTATATTAGTTGATTAAAGCGCTGCTAAGAAAGATTTGCCTGGCCATGTGGTTGCTCCTTTTTTAAAAGGGTTTTCTGAGACATTTTAACTGATGACCTATCCTCTGGATAGGTCAGTGATGGGCAAAGTGCGGCTCTCCAGCTGTTGCCAAACTACAACTCCCACCATGCCCTGCTGTAGGCTGATAGCTGTAGACAGTCTTTGCATGCTGGGAGTTGTAGTTCTGCAACAGCTGGAGAGCCGCACTTTGCCCATCACTGGGATAGGTCATCAGTATCTGATTGGTGGGGGTACGACACCCAAGGTCCCTGTCGATCAGCTGTTTGAGTAGACATTGGCACCACGGCCATCTCTCAGCTTACTAAGCACAGCACTGTACCTGTGACTGAGCTTGGTATCGTGGCCCAGTCCTGTTCACTTTAATGGGGCTGAGCTCTGCCTAGGCCAAGAGACTTAAGAACACATGGCCTAGGAGAAGTTGTGAGAATGCCTCAGGGCTACTGTGAGTGTAGGTGCCTTCTCAAATAGCTGATCAGATGGGGTCTCGGGGGTCAGACCCCCACCAATCAGACACTGATGACCTACCGAGAGAACAGGACATTAGTAAAACCCCTTTAAATAGATACTGAATAAAACATGATGGCAATAGCAGACAAATGTGAGAATGGCCACAGCTTTCCCCGGAGATAACAGCTAATATTTGCAATTTTCAGATGTGTGGCTTGCAACAATGTCCAATTTGTGTGGAAGCTGCCCAGTGCTGCATCTTTGATATATCAAGCAATTACTAGTGATGAGCGGCAGGGGTAATATTCAAATTTGCAATATTTTGTGAATATTTGGTAGAATATTTGTCATATATTCGCAAATTCGCGATTATTTTTTAGATTGCGAAAATCGTCAATTTAATATTCGCGTAATGCTTGTGAAATACAGGTGTGGGTAACTATAGCTACATTTTTCAAACTGCTCGAAGTTTACTGAGACTGGAGAAAATGGTTGGCATGGCAGAACATTACAATAGCTTTATATGCAGATAGAGTGCTCCAATATATTCACGATTGCACTAATGATGCAAATATTTTGAGGCAATACGTGCAACTTGACATTTTAACAGGTCTGACTACATATTAGTGATTGGTGCACTAAGTATTGTTAAGAACTTGTGACATCCTATGTCTGTAGCATGTATGTATGGACAGCAGAACCAGCAGAATCAGCTACACTATATCACAATCTAACCTACACTATCTCCCACTAACTATCTGTAAAAAAAAAAATATATATATGCTAACTAACTATCTAATGTGATGTGGCACAGTAAAACAGAGAGCACAGCAATGACACTGCTGTCTCTCAGAACTTTTAATATAGAAGGTTGGATGATACTCCAAATAGAATTCGTGGACAAGAGGAGACGGTAGTTCCCAGGCCGTAGTAATAATGCAAATATAGATTCCTGTGATCCACTTAGTGCATTTCAAGATAATATTTTATTGAACAAGCGGGGTTCCAGTTATAAAGTGACAAAATGTTTTCGGCGTATAGCCTTCCTCAGTACAACTGGATGTGCCACAGAAAAATAGAGTAGCATATAGGATGACGTGCCCAGAGTGGGCCGCTGGGCGCTGTGGTACTTCAGTATGATATAAAATGCTTTAAAGCACTTCATATCATACTGAAGTACCACAGCGCCCAGCGGCCCACTCTGGGCACGTCATTCTGAGGAATGGTATACGCCGAAAACGTTTTGTCACTCTATAACTGGAACCAGCTTGTTCAATAAAATGTTATCTTGAAATTCACTAAGTGGATCGCAGGAGTCTATATTTGCATTGTCTCTCAGAACTGTAATAAACTGTAGAGTCGTGGCCAAAAGTTTTGAGAATGACACAAATATTAGTTTTCAAAAAGTTTGCTGCTAAACTGCTTTTAGATCTTTGTTTTAGTTGTTTCTGTGATGTAGTAAAATATAATTACACACACTTCATACGTTTCAAAGGCTTTTATCGACAATTACATGACGTTTATGCAAAGAGTCAGTATTTGCAGTGTTGGCCCTTCTTTTTCAGGACTTCTGCAATTCGACTGGGCATGCTCTCAATCAACTTCTGGGCCAATTCCTGACTGAAAGCAACCCATTCTTTCATAATAACTTCTTGGAGTTTGTCAGAATTAGTGGGTTTTTGTTTGTCCACCCGCCTCTTGAGGATTGACCACAAGTTCTCAATGGGATTAGTTTCCAGGGCATGGACCTAAAATGTAAATGTTTTGGTCCCTGAGCCACTTAGTTAGCACTTTTGCCTTATGGCACGGTGCTCAATCGTGCTGGAAAATGCATTGTTCTTCACCAAATTGTTGTTGGATTGTTGGAAAAAGTTGCTGTTTTGGTACCATTCTTTATTCATGGCTGTGTTTTTGGGCAAAATTGTGAGTGAGCCCACTCCCTTGGATGAGAAGCAACCCCACACATGAATGGCCCCAGGATGCTTTACTGTTGGCATGACACAGGACTGATGGTAGCGCTCACCTTTTCTTCTCCGGACAAGCCTTTTTCCAGATGCCCCAAACAATTGGAAAGAGGCTTCATCGGAGAATATGACTTTGCCCCAGTCCTCAGCAGTCTATTCACCATACTTTCTGCAGAAGATCAATTTGTCCCTGATGTTCTTTTTGGAGAGAAGTGGCTTCTTTGCTGCCCTTCTTGACACCAGGCAATCTTCCAAAAGTCTTCACCTCACTGTGCGTGCAGATGCGCTCACACCTGCCTGCTGCCATTCCTGAGCAAGCTCTGCACTGGTGGCACTCCGATCTCGCAGCTGAATCCTCTTTAGGAGACGATCCTGGCGCTTGCTGGACTTTCTTGGACGCCCATAAGCCTTCTCAACAATAATTGAACCTCTTTCCTTAAAGTTCTTGATGATCCTATAAATTGTTGATTGAGGTGCAATCCTTGTAGCCACAATATCCTTGCCTGTGAAGCCATTTTTATGCAACGCAATGATGGCTGCACGCGTTTCTTTGCAGGTCACCATGGTTAATAATGGAAGAACAATGATTTCAAGCATCACCCTCCTTTTAACATGTCAAGTCTGCCATTTTAACCCAATCAGCCTGACATAATGATCTCCAGCCTTGTGCTCGTCAACATTCTCACCTGAGTTAACAAGACGATTACTGAAATGATCTTAGCAGGTCCTTTAATGACAGCAATGAAATGCAGTGGAAAGTTTTTTTTGGGATTAAGTTAATTTTCATGGCAGAAAAGGACTATGCAATTCATCTGATCACTCTTCATAACATTCTGGAGTATATGCAAATTGCCATTATAAAAACTTAAGCAGCAACTTTTCCAGTTTCCAATATTTATGTAATTCTCAAAACTTTTGGCTCGACTGTAGAAAATGGCTGTGGGGAGGTTCTTATATACTAAAGGGGTAGGCAACTTTTCTATTGGTTGCCAGGGATGTTGCTAAGCTCAGACACAGAGATAACGAACAGTACACATGATCCCACTCTGCTTCTAGCTTGTGGGCCAATGAGAAGGCTGCAATATCTTTGATTTTAGGAGTAGAATTCAATGCAAATTTTCGTAATGCGAATTTTTAAATTGCCGATTTCTGCAATCAAGAAAATAAAGACTGGAGATAACGAATTTTCGAATTTGCGAATATATAGCGAATATTCGCCCAAATATTCATGAAATATCACGAATTCGAATATTGCCCCTGGCTCTCATCACTGCTTATGCAGTGAAGTGTATTATACTGTTAGTAGAAACTAACAAGGCAACCTGTTAGGCTGTGAATGGGCAAGCAGGAGGACATCATTTGACTCCTGGCTGCCATGTGAAGAGTTCAGCACCCTGTGATCTCATTAGCAGCAGTGTCAGTGGCTAATAAAGGAAAACTATCTCTGTTTGAAACCACTTAAATGCTGCTGTAGCTATTGACCACTGCATCTAACAGGTTAAACGACCAGGATCAATGTGTCTGATGATCTTGGCCATAAAAGCAGGAGCCCGGCAGTCCTAGGAGATGTAAGCTCCTGCTATTCACTGTACGAGAGATCTTTGCAGCACTTAGACTACACCACTATATAAAGGCAGTAGTCTAGAATAATGCCCCTAATAACCACCATAAAAAGGCGTATTAGCAGTCATAAAAAATCCTAACTATAGAAAGTTTTTGGTGCTGCAAACACATTGATTAGTAATGGGCGATTTAAAAACAAAACAAAAACGGCTATTTCCTGACTGAGTGATTATAGCCTTTATAGTGGTGTAGAACACTGTGCCTTGCAGTAACACTCATAGGGAGTCTGCTTTGGTAGTGAATTAATACTTCGAGTCCGTATGACATGCAAATGACAGGCATCGATCTTAGAATGACTGCATTCTTCACTTATTTGGCCAAATAACTCAAGTATCAACTCAGCATTACAGGTAGATGTTAGCGTCAAGAAGAAGCTCACTCCTTTTACACCGTCACCAGCTGATTCAACATAGATGTCTACAGAACCTGTTCTATTAAACGTTTATACAAGTAGAGCCCCCCGACAGAGTGGAGAGGGTGTCAGCTGTAAGTTTGCGTTGAAGTTTACTGATTAATTTTCCCCATTTTCTGATCTGTCAGAACAATTACCCAGAAAAAATGGATCCTGTCTGTGGAGCATACGCCTTCACTTGGTCAGCATTCACTCAATAATCCATCAGTATTGCTAAAGGCAAAAAACAAACTGAGTTGATCTAAAACAGAGATGTCACTTCAATGGAATATTTGCATGTCTTCTGTGTTTTGTACCCACTCCTGCTTTTGGCTACCAAATCATAAGCAAATTCTTATGGGACCATACAGGCCTTAAAGCTGCTACGCAGACAGGATCCGTTGTGTGTCTCATTTTTACTTCCTTCTGACAGATCAGAAGAAGTGTCAAATAAATGATGATGTCAGCCAGGCCGAAAACCAAAATAGTGGACCAGTCATAAAGTGGGGAGGGTGAGAACAGCATGAGAAGTCCACAGAGTGGCCATATGACATAGTGGTGAGGTGGAAGCAGCATGAGGAGACCACAGAGTGGCCCAATGATAGTTCTGGAGTTGGCAGCAGTATGAGGAGGCCACTGAGTGGCACAATGACAGAGCGTGGAGGTATCGGCAGCAGCAGCATTAGGAGAGGGCCACCAAGTGGCACAATGACAGAGTCTGGAGGTGGTGGCAGTATGAGGAGCCCACTAAGTGGCACACTGACCGAGTCTGTAGGTGGCAGCAGCATGAGGAGACAACAGAGCGGCACAATGACAGTGTCCGGAGGTGGCAGCAGCAGCAGTATGAGGAGGAGGCCACAGAGTGGCATAATGACAGAGTCTGGAGGTGGCGGCAGCATCAGGAGGCCACAGAGTGGCAAGGGGACATACTGCGGAGGTGGGTGGCAATACTAGTACCCGCTGAAGATGGTGGGTGAAAGAAGGAGCACTTGGAATCAGATGTCTGGCATCAGGCGGGTAACAGCATCAGAATAGTAGCTGAGGCAGGTAGCCAGAAGAAACCGGTCTCTTTTGTCAAATTGTTGGTGTGGCACCATGAATGATCTAGTCTGATGCATTAGGCATTGGTGTGTGGAAATCCTGGCTAATCCACGCCTGATTCATCTTGATGAAGTGTCCAACTATGTGCTATATGTGGGCACTTTAAACTATTGCTAAATGTCATATTAAATGTATTGTGGTATCATGTTGTAATTCCCTTTAACAGGCTGGCAGTGTAATTTTCCTTTATTTGCTCCTAAGTGGAGCTGGCACCACTTATGTATATATAGCTGGGGGGGGGGGGGGTTGTAAAGTTAGTGTGCCCGATGAGAATGAAGAGATGGGGAAGATAAAGGAGGAGGCGGAAATTTGTATTTCCACCGAAAAAATTCACAAAAGATTTTCCCGCATATAAGTGCAGCGCTTAATGCTGAATGCAAGTTTTTTCTCCACCGAAATATTTCAAAATAGATTTTACCGCATATAAGTGCAGCGCTTAATGCGCAATACAAGATTTTTTTTTCCACTGAAATAAGCCACAAAAATTTTTACCACATTTAACAGCATCACCAAATACAAACTCCTGGGAAGGTCATGGAGCGTACCGGTCATTCGAAATGTATTCAGTCCACTGAAGGATTATTTTGAAAGTGTGTAGAAGCCACACAGGGACCCCCACGCTGCAGATTTATCATAGAGACATCATGGAGATTTTACCGCATATGAGTGCAGCGCTTAATGCAGAATACAAGATTTTTTTCCACCGAAATATTTCAAAAAAGATTTACTGCATATAAGTGCAACTCTCAATGCTGAATACAAGATTTTCTTCCACCAAAATATTTAAAAACGATTTTACCATATATAAGTGCAACGCTTAATGCTGAATACAAGATTTTTTTCCACCAAAATATTTAAAAAAAAGATTTTTCCGCATATACTGTAATTGCAGCACTTAACGCTGAATACAATTTATTTTTCACCGAAATAAGTCACAAAATATTTTACCACATAAAACTGCAGAGCTAAATACAATTTTTTTTCCACTGAAATAATTCCAAAAAGATTTTACCGCATATAAATGCAGCGCTGAACTCTATCTTTTTTTTTTTACTGATATACGCCACTAACGGCTTTACCACATATAACTGGAACAGTGAACGCCGAGGATATTTTTCTTTTTCCACGTATATACTCCACTAAAGGTTTTTCAACAGAGGATTATAGGCTGTCAGTTTCAAAAAAACAACGGCACCTGAGGCGGAGTGATCTGATGTGAACGAGACGTAGTGGAGGAAGTAGGTCCACGTTGGAAGAGCGAGACACGGTACTCGTGCGGTTTTTGTGCTGCAGAAAAGTCCCCGTAGTATCCACTGCGCAATACCGCAGGTAGATGCGGGCTGGTTTGAATTAGTTCGCATTTTTGTGCAGGGTTAGTGCATAGTGCATTCACCTGTATTGGTGTGCCGTTCTTATGGACGTCATCACGTAAGTGCGCGGTGTGTGAAACGTGAATACAAAATTTCATCACAAAGTAATTCGGTCCATACTGCAAAAAAGCACTTTCCCACATATAACTGCAGCGCTGAACGCTGAATATATCTTGATTTTTCTACAGAAATACGCCACTAAAGGCTTTACCACATATAACTGAGATAGTGAACGCTGAATGTATTTTTATTTTTCTACGGATATACGTCAATAAAGGTTTTTCAAGATATAAGTGCAGCAGCGAATGGCGAATGTATATTTCTTTTTCTACTGATATACGTCAATAAAGGTTTTTCTACATATAAGTGCACCAGCGAATGGCGAATGTATATTTTTTTTCTACTGCAATACGCCAGTAAAGTCTTTACCAGATATAAGTGCAACAATGAACTAAGAATATATTTTTCTTGTAGTACTGAATTACTCACCTATACGCTTTCACCAGAAGTAACTGCAGAAGTGACCAGAGAATATTTTTTTCTTGTTGGACTGAAATATGCCTCTATACTCTTTCATCAGAAATAACTCCAACAGTGCAGTGCGTATATATATTTTTTATTTTTTACTGTAATACGCTCTATACGCTTTCAACAGAAATAACTGCAACAATGCAGTGCGTTCATATTTTTCTTGTTGCACTGAAATATGCCCCTATACACTTTTACAAGAAATAACTGCAACAGTGCAGTGCGTATATATTTTCTTGTTGGACTGAAATACTCCCCTATACGCTTTCACCAGAAAAAACTGCAGAAGTGACATGAGAATATATTTTTTTTGTAGTACTGAATAAGATACTAAGCTATAAGCCACTAAAGGCTTTTAAACATAACACTTGCAGCCCAATAACAAATAGCTGGAATGACAAAGCTGTCTAATGACTATTTGGATCCCCAAATAATCTTTCCCTGCACTTTTAAAACGCTTTCCTATTAATGTTCCTAGAGCCTTCTGACATCTCTCCCTGCACCGTGAAATGATTCCTCCCTATCCTTTCCCTGCACTTATATAAAAAAAATTCTGTCTTTTTTTTTCACAATCATATTTCCACTTGCTGTCCCTAGCACCTTCACACGTCTGCCCCTGCACTCTGAATGCTGGAAAATGTCTGACTGTAAGATGGCTGCCGTATTTATAGGGCTGTGACATCACAGTGCTGGCTGGCTGCATGCAAGAATGTCAATCTGGGTGATCCCACCTTCCCACAGTTCCTTGCCCCATGTCCTCAGTCCTCACATGTGTACCCACGATTTTAGGAAAATTGTGATTCGTTACCACGAAGCGCGATGAAATTTGCATTCGTAGCAAATTGAATTTTTCCTGAAATTTTAAACGAATTCCACTTCGTCAGCTTCGATTCACTCCTCTCTAACATTGATGAATAATAACAATAGTAGTTTTCATTAAGGTAGTGCTAACCTATTCTGCAGGAAGGCTGGCCATACACATTTCATAGCTGCTGGCTGACAAATAATCAATCTTGACTATAAACTCAACGAAAGTCATTGAAATTGTCAAGTTAACGTTGGCTGCAACTATGTATCAAGTCCAGAATTGCTACATCTGTATGTTTAATATTGCCAGACTAAAGCAATATCACACTAAACGATAATTGTCCTAGAGAACAAAACACGTAGAGGACAGTGTAGAGCCACACACTAAATATTTATACTGCTATAAAACTGGCCACTTTGGGGAGCAGAAAGTATATTTGTGCTGTGAGAGTTTCACAACTGTGCTTCTCCCATGAGCCTAGCTCTGAAATTCTAGCCTTTAATGATTTGGAAAGTAACATATTTCAGCAGCACTATTGCAGTATACCCTTATGAGAGCTGAAGACTGAGGCATTTGCAGATCTCTGCGCAAAATACCTGGGAAAAATTCCAAACTGTCAAGACCCTCTCATAGCCCTCTGGGAGGCAGAGGGTTAACAGTGCCTGAGCATTGTTAGAGCCAGCTGATCCCATGAATTACATCACCAAGACATGTACCAAAACAGGTATTGAGGGATTAGGGTAAGACATTAAATAGCTCATATAATGTTACTTGTGTTTAGAAATTAGAAGAAATTTTACTTTTAAGTATGAATTTTTCCCTAGATTACATCAACCAAACAGTGGACCACATTTACTGTGCCTGCACCTAGACACAGTTGTAAGCTGTGCCATAGTTTGGCACAACTTGGCACATCTAGGTCTTGAGAAATAATACGCACCTAGTATAACACTAGATGTGGCTTACATGAAGAGAGTGTAGCTTATTGGGAGAGGTGGCAGTGACTAAAATGCAATATGCAAGAATTAGCACCAATATGGCACTACAATTCGGCAGTAAAAATCGGTCTCAGACTAAGCCAGCCAATAGTTGGCATAGATCAAGAGAAGAGTGTTCTTCCATGCACCACATTAATAATCCAGCCTGACCCCCTGTGATGAATCTGGTGTAGGTCTAGACAGACTGTCCAAGCCTACACCATCTTTAGGGTTACTAAATTTGAGCCAATATTTCCTAAATGACAATTGCAAAGTATATTTTACTAACATCTGTGATTGTATACAGGGTTCACCTAGCCTTTCTGCTGCCTAAGGCAAAAAATGAAAGAGCGCTCCCACCAATTCCGATTTCTTAACCTAACCCCTTTGCCACAATGAAAGCGCTCATTCCCTATGGCCCTTCTGATGCCCCCCTCTCGCCTCACCTGGCCTAATTGGTGGTGCACACCTGTTTGTATATATGGGTGCTATGTATGCTGTCTTTGTTCATGTGCAGTATATTGCATCTCTTTATCAGGATAAAAATGGAACCAGAGGTGTTTGAAGGGTAACTATACCCAAAACACAGAATACCCCAGATACATTACTGCTATCCCTCTTTACCCATGTGGCACTTTGTATTAGGTACTCATGGCAACATTATGGTTATTTCACTATGATAAGTGGATCAGCATTTTGTACTAATTATGCAATTGATACAGGCTTTACACATGCAAGTATGGAATTGAGTTACCAAATAAGTCTTATTACATAGATAATTTTCCTCAATTTATAATATTTCTTAAAAGAACACTTCTAGAAATGTTCCTTGGAAAACGTATCAAAAAAGTATCATATGCTGTGGTATTTTTTTTAAAATGAGAAATGTCCTTTATTTAATTAAAACAATATAATTTGCCATTCAACCTTAGGGGGACATACTAAGTTTTGCTATGGGATCCTATGAGATATGTATACACCTCTGGATACAGTCATAGGATAAACACATAAATTCCTTGGTTGTGATATTGGCAGCATGCAGGGGCGTACATAGAAATCATTGGGCCCCATAGCAAAAATCTGAATTGGGTCCCTCCTAACTTCGCCCACTACCCACCCAGGCCACAATGGGAACAAGCCTCCCTAGCGATGCTGTGAAGGGGCACAAAGGTGGGCATAACTACTGTGAATGGGCACAAAAGTGGGCTTAACTACTGTGAAGGGTCAAAAAGGTGGGCATAACTACTGTGAAGGGGCACAAAAATGGGCTTAACTACTGTGAAGGGTCAAAAAGATGGGCATAACTACTGTGAAGGGGCACAAAGGTGGGTCAGTGATGGAGTCTTGTTCCCATCATGGCCTTCTATTGGCTGTCCCTCAGCACCCCCCTTTACTGGATGTTGTGATCCATGTGACAGAGAGATGCAGCGGCGGCTATGCGGGCATCATAAGCGACACGGGTGCCGGGGCGCGGGGTAATTTTAATTGTATGCGGTGCCTGGGCATTATGAGGGGCATTATAGAGGTTGGATAACCCCTTTAACTCCTTGCTGCTGATGCTTAGTGTGCACAACTTCCCCCCCTCCATTCCCCCACACACACTTCATGGTGTGTGTGTTTGCGGGGGGGGGGGGGGGCTTATGGGGTTGCTGGAGCACACTGTCCTGAGTCCTCTATATACTAATGAGCCTTATATACACAACAGTGTCCCCCCAACCCTGCAGTAACTCTGCTTGCTGCTACCCTCTGTCTTCCCACACCAAGAATCCATTCCCCCCACAAACTTTTTTCCTCCTACCAGAGTCACTCACTGACTGTGGTCAGGTGGCACAAAACAGGGGCAAGTGTTGCTGGGCAGCGGTAATGCTGTTGGACTCCATTCTCCGGTTTGGTGGGTAGCTGAGGCAGACAGCACATGAGCGGGGCATACAATTGCGGCCTACGCCCGCCTGCACAGTTCTGTCTGCTGAGCCTGCTGCGAGCAATACACTAGCCAATCAGCAGCAGGAGCTTTGCACTGCTAAATGCTGATTGGCAAGTGCAGTGCCCAGCAGACAGAAGAGTGCTGGAGCCTGGATGTCACTGGTGGGTCAGACAGGTAGGGACATTGGCGCGCAACGTGGTGCACTGTGCACACAATGGGGGAGGGGGTCCTTGAGCAGAGGGGAAGCAGGGCCCAGGACAGAAGATGAGTGGGCCACCTGTTTCAATGCCCGACAACTAGCGATCATAAAATTGGGGGCCTTCCATGCATTCCAGTAGATCAAAGAAGAGTCGTCCAGCCCTCACTTCAGGTAGCATGCTGCATGGGAAAGAAGCAGCCTCCAATCATTAATAGAAAAACAAATCCCAGCAGCTGTGTCTTTGCAAATGGATTTTTTATTTCATTCCTTCCTCCAATGCGTTCCAGCCCCCCCCCCCCCCGCCACGGACCCTATAGCAGCTGCGTGGTCAGCCTATATTGGTGGTATGCCGGAATGGTTTAGTCCATTCAGTATCAAGACCTGAAAAAAAATTCCCTTTTCGTTTGTGTCAGCATTGTAATGTGTACTGTACAAGTTTGGTTCCTAGAAGCTGATCTCAGGGATCAGAGTCTGACAAGCGATTGTGATTGTTCACATTGTAGTGTCATGTTCTTCGTCACTATAGATGATCAAAGCATGTAGCTCATCCTTGAAGCCATGTATACATACAATTTCATCAGTGTTCCTGCAATAAGTGCCCCTGCATTTAGTCAATTTAGGGCAGATCTTACTAGTAGGTAGGGGCAGTGGTGTCAGTGGAGTACAGGGCTGCACTGTTCCCCACACAATGTGACAATGGTTGTATAGTACAACTTTTGATTGTGGCCTTAAAGCAAATCTGTCACCTATGACCAGATCAGACTGTTTGCATAAAGATAAAGCTGTGGTTCACTTGATTAAAATTCAGTTTTTCTTTTGTTGATCTGAGGCTCCATTCCCGAGTTATGATACTTTTTGTTAATATACAAATGAGGGTGCAATGGTGCTTTGGTGCAATGAGGGTTGTTGCACCCAAGCTCCATGCCTTTCTTTGGCCATCCCCAACCTGGTTGCTTTGATTATGGCTACATGCACACGACCGTATGTTTGGTCCGCGTCCGAGCCGCTTATTTTGCGGCTCGGGCGCAGACCCATTCACTTCAATGGGACCGCAAAAGATGCGGACAGCACTCCATGTGCTGTCCGCATCCGTTGCTCCGTTCTGTGGCCCCACGAAAAAAATAGAGCATGTCCTATTCTTGTCTGTTTTGCAGACAAGAATAGGCATCTCTATAACGAGCCGCCCGTTCCGTTCTGCAAATTGAGAAAGGCACACGGAGTGGCTTCCGTGTTTTGCGGATCCGCAAAACACACACGGTCGTGTGCATGTAGCCTTAAGGGGTTGTCCAGGTTCAGAGCTGAACCCGGAGATATCCCCTTCTTCAACCAGGCAGCCCCTCTGAGATGAGCATCAGAATTTTCTTCAAGCTCTAAAAGCTGCATATTTTACTAAATGTATACTGCATTGATATTAATGTAGCATTACAGTTACCTACCAGCATTCTTTCTTTTCCTTTGCTGGATTAATTTCATTTCATGTTAGAAAGGTGCCTATGCCTCGGAGTGTTTACAGTGAAATGTTATGGTGGAGGATTTGAGGCCTGTCGTAATCGTTTGATTTGAACAGGGAGTATTACTCAATAACTAATTATTTTCTCTCAAGTAGCTGCGTTTTGTTAACAAGTCTTCAGAGTAAGGTTTTTACACTTGCCGTTAATTTGTTTTTACAGCGGCTGTTGATCAATGCATGGGACATTTAGAAGCCTGTTCCCAGTGTGAGCAACCATACACATTATGAACTGTTCTGCATAAGTACTGGTGTCACTTCTATATCTAGAACGGAAGATGCGTGGTAACACAAAGCAGCTGTTGTCCTATAGTATCCACTATAGTGCCTGTGATTAAATGTGATTTTAAGTAATAAAATTGCCATGTTTTTAATTGACGAGTGCCATGGATATTTATTCCTACATTGACTGCATCCGAATACCTATCTCTAATGCATGGCATCACTGAGCCTGAAGAAGTCCAGGATCAGAGATTACCTGTTATGCGTGATAATGTTTCTTCTATTTTGGCACTATTATTACTATACGTGTAAGCCAACACTGTATTTGTACAGAGAACATATCTATTCCAACTTTACAAATTGAGCAAATTATAAAATCAAAGAAAAAATGCCAGAGGACCAATATGTATTTAAGGATAATTTCCTGGACTACATTTATGCACTGATTTACACTTAGGTTTTACAGATCCATATTAATACAATTTTTTGTTGGGAAAGGGCTGGCAAAACATTTATAGGGAATCTGTCGTCCCCGACAAGCCCTAATAAGTAAATTAATACACGTATAGAGCATCTGCCGCTGACTTCGGATCAGTAACTTGAATGTCAATACAAACCCCCAATCCTCCGCTGTGTGCCTGCAAGCCAGCCATGGAATGAATTAAGAGGACTCCTGTGCATGAGCACATATTGGAGAGGACTCCAGGAGAAGTCCCCTCTATGTATTCCACTGGGAATGGCGTTGAGTATTGAGACATAGAAATGACTGACCTGGAGTCAGCGGCAGGTGTTCTATACATGAACTGTATTATTGTGCTTAATAAGGCTTGTAAGAAGTTAAATTGTTTGTTTTTTTTAATTTTCCATGAAAATATTTTTGTTTTTTATATTTGTATATGTGCATGCACTTATTTTTCAATACATGGCATATTCCAGTAAAACTGTATTGGTACAGTTTTTTGCCCATAGAAATCAATTTGTTGGAGTCATAAGAGCATTTTTTGTATTTGCATAGTTCACAAGTGTATTCTTTCCTCTTTTCACATCAATTGTTCAGCGACATTACAAAAACAGCAAAAAACTGTTAATTCTGGGGTGGGGGGAATGAAAAAAAAAATCCATAATAAACATTTGCATTTGATTCATATTTTGAGTGTGAATGAGTCCTTTCGTTCCAGAAAAAAATAAATAAATAAATTGAAAGCAAATAAAGAATAACAAAAAGGGGAAAAATCTTTATAGAAAATGTTCATCTAAAATGGGCCCCTCCCTTTCAGGAAGTTTTCTACTAAGATTTAGAAAATATACTATAATCTATTCAATGTAAATCAACTTGCCATACAAAGGTGGAATTTCTTTCCATGCTGCTAATTGCACCTATTATTCATCTTGTGAACTTGGCAGGTCTGGTGACATTATAGTAAAATTTCTCCCAACAGAACCCTGCCAATTTCAGCCTTAATTCCGTCAGTAAACAACTTCAACCGTGTTGGGAAAATTCCATTAATCATTCATGTTCGGCAAAGAATGATACTCAGAGGAGCTGTCAGTATCCAGTACTCACTATTTGTTTTGTAATTAGGAATCTGAGGTAAAGGAGCAGGAATGCATCAAACTTCTAACTCCAGGAGGAGTTTGTGGGCAAGATGATTATCAGACTACTTATTATCAGTCAGGTTTAACAATTATAATAGCGAAATTGATGTGTAAACTATTAACTATCAGCTGAATTTTATGAATATGATATGAAGACCACGTTTGGCACAGATAACGTAAGTCCTCAATATACACATTCATCAGTTGTTGAACTGAACCAAGAGGTTTTTTTTTAGGTAGAGAAACACTAGTCTCCACCTTAACACATTATGCTGATAAAGTCCAAAGTAAAGATTTAAACCTGATAGATGGTCTTAAAGAAACCACCAGGTGATCTAGTCACCCCAATGTGTAACTTAAGGTTTCTGATCTAGAATTTAAAAATGGATACTCTTTGTAAGCTTGTTTTACTTGAACGCTGCACATTCTATTCATTTCAGTTAGGTTAAGTAGAATGACATTTTAATTACAGCAGTCAGTTACTTCCACCCTGCTGATACAGGGGGATAAAAAGAGGGATAAAAAGAATATAGCTGGTAACATCCAGTCTTTTTTAAGAGTTTTGGGGGACTTTTTTGCTAGTAGTTTTTGCTTCAATTTTTACAAAGGTGTGTTTTTTTGTAGTGATATTTTTGTGTTAATAGTGTTTTTTTTTATTCACAGCATGTTGTGCATTTTTTAAGCATTTCATTTAAAAAGTGCCAATGTCTTTGAAAGGTCTTTTCTAGCACAAAAGGCTGACGGTGGATTTACACCTTGCAATAATTAGGTAGATTATCAGGAATGAACAGCCTGACGAAGCGCGTCTCAGCGCGAAACGGCCGTCGCTCTTTCCATCGGATGAAATAGATGGCGTCCTGCCCGACATTGCCTGCACGCTTTATCATCTAATAAAGTGTATCCTTGATTCCATCGGTGAGTGCCGCCCCGTTCATACCTTCATTTTTGAGACTTATCAGGAATGAACGTTCCTGCAAATGTTCGTTCCCAATAATATGCCCGTCTAAATATGCCATCGATCACCCGATGAACACGGAAACGCTCAATCATTAGGCAATCCTGTTTGTACAGGCACGTAAATTATCATTTCTGAGCAGCAGATTGTGCTGTCTAAACAGCGATCTGCTGCCCAGAAACAATGGAGCTTTATGAGAATGAACTATTTGAATAGCGATCCTTCATCTTCATACTGTGGAGGAGATCACTGCATGTAAATGTAGTGGTCGCCTCCACTGAACAAGCAGCTGACTATCGGGAAGGAACACTTCCTTCCTGACAATCTGATGCTTATTGCATGGTGTAAATGCACCTTTAGATTTAAAGGGCAAGCTTCAAAATATATAAAACACAAGGTTTTAAGGGCACAGTGAAGTTTTTGTGCAGTAAGCTGTTGAGGAGCCGATGCAGAGGATGGTAGTGGTAGCGGCCCTGATAAGGTGTTTTGTCATGGTGTTCCCCCCCTTAGGTCGTTGTTCTCTAGGGATCATTGCAGTGGAAAGGTGATTTGAAGAATAGTGATGAGCTGAGACTGGAGAAAATGGTTGGCACGGCAGAACATTACAATAGCTTTATATGCAGATAGAGTGCTTCAATATATTCACGATTGTGAAATCGGCACTAATGATGCAAATTTTTCGGCGCAATCCATGCAACTTTACATTTTAAAAGGTCTGACTACATATTATTGATTAGCGCACTAAGTATTGTTGTGAACTTGTGACATCACAGCAGGCTCGGACTGACCCACCGGGGAGGCGGGGAATTCCCCGGTGGGCCCCGGCACTGTAAGTGAGCCTTCACGTTTGAAAGCTCACTGTCACTCTCCTTGAGCTGCAGGCACCGCGTACCCAGATGGAGATGCCTGTCTTCATGGGCCCTGCCATCTGAACATATCCATGATCCCCAGCCACTATCTACAAAGATGTCCATCAGTTGGGGGCCCGCTATGCTGCCCCAAGTAAGTAGAAAAGGCAGTCCTTCCTTACTGAATAGGAAGGCTGATAAATCGGAGGACAGCCTATGAGCACTTTTAGCTTATAGGGGTGCAACCAGCCAGCACTTCCTGTCAGTGAGCTTATATCCCCGTGTTCTGATTTTCACAAAAATCGCGGCAAAATGCGACGTTTTTTACCGCGATTTTGTGAAAATCAGAACATGGAGATATAAGCTCACTGACAGGAAGTGCTGGCTGGATGCCCCTATAAGCTAAAAGTACTCATAGGCTGTCCTCCGATTTATCAGCCTTCCTATTCAGTAAGGAAGCACTGCTGCTACAAGTGGGAGGACACAACAGGATGCTGCAGCCACAATACTCAGGGTGAAGCAGGTAAGGGAAATCTATACTATACAGCATGTATTGTGGTGTTAAAGGAAGCCTTCATATGTAAAAGCGTGTATAAGACCATGTCTTCACATGTAGTGTGTATAAGACCATGTCTTCATATGAAAAAGTGTGTATAAGACCATAGCTTCTAGTGTAAAAGTGTGTATAAGACCATGGCTTCTAATGTAAAAGTGTGCCTGCCTGTGAGGTGTGTTAGGACTAGCACTACACACCAACTTTGGCTCACAACACACACTGTGCGGCCAAAAATTACAGCAACACAGTGAATAGGGTTGTGATTCAACAGTAACCCCATTCACTTAAAGGGGTTATCCAAGAATATTAAATTCCCCTCATATGCCGGGCCTTTCACAATAAATATACTTACCTGGCTCTCCTCTCCCTGTGCCGCTCCTGGTCCCCGCACCGCCGATGCACCTTCTACCCGTGTGCGGATAAAAACATCCGATGTCCAGAGGGAGCAGCCAATGGCAGCCTAGCGTCACCCGCGATACTAGGGAGGCTCGTCCACGTCACCGCCTGCCATTGGCTGCTCTCACCCCGACACCAGATGTTTTGATACGTGCACGGGGAGAAGCAGCAGCGGTGGTGTGGGGACCAGAAGCAGCGCAGGGAGCCAGGTAAGTAGATTCAGTGTGAGGGGCCCGGCATATGGGGGGAATTTAATATTCTTGGATAACCCATTTAACTGTAGTACTGCATTGCTGTGCAACATGTGTCACAGGCCAATGTTGCTGTGTAGCCCAAGCTTTAATGTGTGTCTATGTGGGTAAAAGCGCCTGCCTGTGCATGTTGCATATAAAAGTGTGCCTTTATGTGTAGAAACATAAATTCACTACCATAAAATAGTAGTGTGCTACACTGGTTTTCCAAGTTATTTTTCTGTTTGGGGGAATGGTAGGAACATGAATATAATAATAATTCTTAGGAATGTTTTTTTCTTTTTCTTAAAGGAGTTGTCTCATCTAAGACAATGGGGGTATGTTGCTAGGATATTCCCCCATTGTCTGATAGGTGCAGGTCCCACCTCTGGGACGCGCACCTACACTAAGAACGGAGTAGAGAAGGTGGTGGCTGGAGGACCCCAGGTCCAGCCACCGCCAAGCGCTCTCCCCTAGGATTGAATGGGAGCACACTGCACTTGCGTGGCCACCGCTCCTATTTATTTCTATGGCGGCTCCATAGAAATGAATGGAGGGCTGCTGCGCATGCTCAGTGCGCCCTCCACAACCTTCAGGGGTCCATTCACCTCTGGGACCCGCACCTATCAGACAATGGGGGCATATCCTAGCGACATGCCCCCCATTGTTTGAGATGACAGTAACCCTTTAAAAACACACTCTAGTCCTCCTTTTCATCTAAACACATGTAGGGGAAAACAATCTCCCAAATGTGAAGTAAAAGGGAATGTATTTTGGGGATAGACAGAAGCTGCATGCAACTTAGTGATTTCATAAGAAACAAAACTGCATATGATTTGCATGGAACAGTTGACAAATTTCCCATCAAAATGAGACATTTCTGTGACAGTTGAATAGAACACATATAATCACAGCAGTATCACTAATTTTTATGTGCTGGTTGGTGCGATTGTGCACATATTTCAGACTAACTTCTGTTGCCTTATCTAAATGTGCTCGGTTCTGTTACCGTCTCTATGCACATAGCTTGGTTCTGTTACCGTCTCTATGCACAGAGCTTGGTTCTGTTACCGTCTCTATGCACAGAGCTTGGTTCTGTTATAGTATCTATAAACAGAGCTTGGTTCTGTTATAGTATCTATAAACAGAGCTTGGTTCTGTTACTGTCTCTATGCACATAGCTTGGTTCTGTTACCGTCTCTATGCACAGAGCTTGGTTCTGTTACCGTCTCTATGCACAGAGCTTGGTTCTGTTACCGTCTCTATGCACAGAGCTTGGTTCTGTTATAGTATCTATAAACAGAGCTTGGTTCTGTTACTGTATCTATGCACAGAGCTTGGTTCTGTTACCGTCTCTATGCACAGAGCTTGGTTCTGTTATAGTATCTATACACAGAGCTTGGTTCTGTTACTGTATCTATGCACAGAGCTTGGTTCTGTTACCGTCTCTATGCACAGAGCTTGGTTCTGTTACAGTCTCTATGCACAGAGTTGGTTCTGTTACCGTCTTTATGCACAGAGCTTGGTTCTGTTATAGTATCTATACACAGAGCTTGGTTCTGTTACTGTATCTATGCACAGAGCTTGGTTCTGTTACCGTCTTTATGCACAGAGCTCGGTTCTGTTACAGTCTCTATGCACAGAGCTTGGTTCTGTTACCGTCTTTATGCACAGAGCTAGGTTCTGTTATCGTATCTATGCACAGAGCTTGGTTCTGTTGTAGTATCTATGCACAGAGCTTGGTTCTGTTGTAGTATCTATGCACAGAGCTTGGTTCTGTTATAGTATCTATGCACAGAGCTTGGTTCTGTTATAGTATCTATGCACAGAGCTTGGTTCTGTTATCGTATCTATGCACAGAGCTTGGTTCTGTTATCGTATCTATGCACAGAGCTTGGTTCTGTTACCGTCTCTATGCACAGAGCTAGGTTCTGTTATAGTATCTATGCACACAGCTTGGTTCTGTTACTGTATCTGTGCACACAGCTTGGTTTTGTTACTGTATCTATGCACAGAGCTAGGTTCTGTTACCGTCTCTATGCACAGAGCTAGGTTCTGTTACTGTATCTATGCACAGAGCTTGGTTCTTTTTACTTATCCAGGTACAGAGCTGAGTTATGATCCTATCTGTTAGTGTATGATAGTTCTGAGCATGGTTCTGTTAGCATTTCTTAGTGCTCAGCTTGGTTCAGATAATGTATGTTAGTACTGAGCTTGGTTCTATTACTGGGTCTAAGTACTTGGCTCTTCAGCCATATCATGTTTAAGCTTATTTGTGTTACCATATCTTAGCATATCTTATTGCTGAGCTTAGTTCTGTTAGCGCATCTAAGTAGCAGCTTGAGATAATATAGATAATGTAGTGTAAATATTATATGAATATGTAGCATGGCATTAACTTTACTAAAATGTACTCCTTTTAGAAATATTACCCCAATCAAAGACAATAATTTATATGTACCTCAAAATGGTGGTAACAAAAACAGTAACTCATGCTGCAAAAAAAAAAAAAAAAAAACTCATTCAACTAACACTGCCAGAAAAATAAAGTTATGGCTCTTGGAATATAAAACACGCTTTTACAGTCCAAAATTGGTAAAATGTGAAATAAACTACACAATTTTTTTAAAAATAAGGTTATCTGCACCGCACATGCAATAAAAAAGCCATATAATGATTGTGGTTTTACTATTTAAAAAGTTATGTGTCCAGGAATTCTGTGTAAAATAGCTATGTGATAAACGCCTAAAGCCTCATTCACACATCAGTGATTTTTTAGCTTAAACCAGGCGCGACTCTAAACACAGAATAGGAGCAGATCTTTCCCTTATAACCTGTGTCTGTGGAGGCTCTAAATCTGGTTTTGGCTCACAATCACTGATGGAAATCACTGACCAAACACTGATGTGTGAATGAGGCTTAACAAGGAACTAGCAATATTTACATGCAACTCTTGGGTGGGCCCCCAAAGTCACTTCTACTGGTGGGCCCTAGGGTTCCCAGTCCGACACTGCATCACAGCATTATGTATGTAGCATGTATGTATGTATGGACAGCAGAACCTATATCATTATCTAACCTGCACTGACTATCTCCCACTAACTATCTGTATTTTATATATCAGCTAACTAACTAACTAACTAACTAACTAACTAACTAATGTAATGACATAGGAAAGCACAGAGCACAGCAATAATACTGATGTCTCTCCCAGATCTGCAAAATACTGCATACAATGGCTGCTGGGGAGGTTCTTATAAAGTAAGGGGTAGGCAACTTTCCTATTGGTTGCTAGGGATGTTGCTAAGCTCAAAGACATAGCAGCCATCTCATTGGCCCACAAACAAGAAGAAGGGAGGGATCATGGGTTCAGATGAAAAAAAAATCTTGAATATTTGAAAATTACAAATATATATCACTATATTCAAAATATTAGCGAATTCTCAAAGTGGCGATATTTGCGATTAAAATTCGAGATTCGAATATTCGCGCCCAACACTATTGAAGAATCAGGCAAGATATAAAAGTATAACAGTTTCTCTTTACTTAGTGCAAAATATAACTTGTGGCACATCCAGCAGCAGTAACTACAAAATGCAGTTTATTTCCCCATGATGATAAGGTATGGTGGCTGGTTGTGTGGCAAATCAAAAGCACTTGTAGTTACTTTTGGATATAGGTGTCCACTGTGTGATACAGGCTTAAAGTTAGTATGGCCTGGTGGTTGTTCTAGGTGATGGGTGTTGGACCTGTTTTTCTCACCTAGACAGTAGTGTCTGTGAAGCTGGAGTTTTGCTGATCACTATGCTATCTAGGCACACTGAATCTTGTTGGAAGCAGTTTTCTTGATTCTGATTATCTCTCTGGCGTGATGGCCACACAGGACAATGGAATAACAAGCTCTAGGACCGGGAGAGCATCTGCTTTCTATCTCTACTCAGGAACTCCTCCTCCTGGTAGGTAGTAGGATCAGACCACTTCCACCAAGAAGGGAAGAACTGGGTGGTTAGTCATGTGTCTGCCAGCCATACCTTCTCTTCTGCCTAAGCAGATTAATAACCTGACATAGAAAACTTTTTAAGCTGCCAAGCTTAAAAGTGAAAAATGAATAGCTAGAACTCCTATAGGATCAAATTGGTGACATTTGTGACATCAGACAATGATGATGGAGAAGAATGTCTGACTCACAATCAGCATGCCAATGGGGTTTTATGCAGGCCAATCAAGTTCTTTCACACCAAACAAAACCATATCTTTAGGGGCCTTAATTTAGGCAAAAATGATATGTCCTTTTTACATGCAACATGCTTCAGCACTCAGTGGCACCCCTCTGCAAGTGTGCATGGTCTACCATCTCATGGCTGAGCTGTTGTTACTCCTAGATGCTTGTAGTTCACAACTGATTTATGTGGAAGTCGACATCTTATGACAATGCTATGTTTAAATTCACTGAGCTCTTTGGTATGAAACATGCTACCATCAATGGAAATTTTCTTGATTTTATGCAATTGCTTGAAATGGTTGTGACTAAAATACCTGAACTCAATAACTCGAATTGGTGCCCCCATTTTTTTAGCTATATATTGTAACAGGGGCCCAGTGGCGGATTATAATTGGGGCGTTTGGGTCGGCAGCCCCGGGCCCAGGGTGAGTGAAGGGCCCATCACCGATTTGCCATTCCAAACACCCCATTTTGCACCACCAGCCACTAATATAGTAAAATATATCTGCAGCAGCAGTGCTTCACTTACGCACTGCCTGTGGAAGGCTAAGGCTGGAAGGAAGCTAGGCAGAAGACAGAGTGCTGAGGAGAGGAGAGCGGGCACGTGACTCAGCCACTCACTGCAGCTCCGCCTCCTCCGGCACAGAAAGAAGCTGCAGTGCCAGTGCTTATGCTATGCCTGCCAGCCACTGATGTGCCCGCCCCATAAGGCCATAATCTAACTAATGCCCGTCCCCAGTCTTCTCAGTGCCAGCGGCCAGCTTCATGCGCAGGCTGGGTCTGTGGGCGGCAAGAAGCGGCAACTACAAGAAAGCAGCCAGCCAGTAAGCAAGGAGGACCTGCTTCCAGCAGCAGCCAAAGCACCATAGTAAATTTTAATGAGAGTTAATGATGGGCAGCAGGCAGGGCAGTAGGCTGTGAGTGTGATAGAGGAACTCAATCAGAGCAGCAGTGCCAGAGAGACTGAGGCCAGCAGCAGCCATTTTAGTCAGATTACAGCCACTCTGCAGCTTTGGCTATAATCTGACTGAAATGGCTGCTGCTGGCCTAAGGTCTCTCTGCCACTGCTGCTCTGCCTTTTTTTCATAGGTGCCACTGCCCAGCACACCAAGTGTGTTTGACAATCAAAATGGTAAGGCTACTTTCACATTAGTAGCTCACTCCGCTATTGAGATCTGTCATAGGATCTCAATAGCGGAAGAAAACACTTCAATCTTCTACCCATTTATTGTCAATGGGGACAAAACTGAACTGGACGAAACGCAATGCACCAGAATGCATTCCGTTCCATTTGGTTGCGTCCCCATCGTGGACAGAAAAACGCTGCAAGCAGCATTTTCTGTCCGTGATGTGGTGCAGAGCAAGACGGATCCGGCCTGACACACAATGTAAGTCAATGAAGACGGATTCATTTTCTCTGACACAATAGAAAACGGATCCGTCCCCCATTGACTTTCAGTGGTATTCATGACGGATCCATCTTGGCTATAGAAGACATAATACAACCGGATCCATTCATGACGGATGCATGCGGTTGTATTATTGTAACGGAAGCGATTTTGCAGATCCATGATGGATCCGCATAAAGCGCTAATGTGAAAGTAGCCTAATACTTGGTGTGCTGTGCTGGGCATGTGTGAGGAGAAGGATCAATAGTAATCCACCATAAATAGAAATAACTATGGGGCAGAACACAAAATGGGGGGGGGATGCAAGGTCATTGATAAATAGAGGAAAGGGGCCCTAGTTTGGGAAACAGCCCCGGGCCTATGACACACTTAATCCGCCCCTGCAGGGGCCCCTGCTTCAGATTCCCTCTAGAAATCCAAGCAGAGAACCACTACAAGGGTCTAGCAGTTATGGGTGGCATGATAACAGCTGATAAGCACATTTCCAACACTTTTTTAGGTGTTGCTAAATATTTTAAGATTTTAGTTGTAGATATGACATGTGCATTGGAATTAGTAAATCTTGGGGTAGATATATGGTTATTTATTAAAATAGCAAAAACATATTCTGAAGTATTTTATAATAAATGGGGGCATGGATCCGCTGTGTCTACTGAATAGATTCGACTTGAGGAACCCCATAGTCTTCACCCTTTAACCCCTGTATAGAGATCTATCCACTGCCAGTTGACCAGTAGGGTACCAGGGGGGCTGAGTGACAATGGCACAGAGCACCAAGGGACCAAGCAAAGTCATAAAAGCCAATGTAAGTGCAGGCAGAGTACTTGCAATCCAGGCAGCAAAAGGTCAAATGAGACAGAGATCAAGCATGAGAAGTGAGTACACCTTCACTACACATGAACTCAAGCAATAGTTCCTGAAGAATAGTATGTGCCTTACTGCAGGAGCCGTGGGAGGTACATCAGGGAGAAGAGAAGACTCCATCCAGCGTAGTGTGGATGAGCAGCTCTAATAAGTTGTCCATGTCTGCCAGGAAACAGTAGGGAAGAACCAATGGGCAATGACCACTGAAGGACAGGAGTATGAGATGAGGGGTGAGTGTCCCATTGAACGTGTCCCCCGGAAAAAGGAGAGAGCTGTCAAGCATGGACATCTGGTATTGCAATACTTTTAGATTTTCATATCATACTGTCTTATTTAAGAGTGGCATATTATAGGGACAGATCCGCTGTGCTATAGGATCAAGATTTACACTAAATACTGTGCCATTTAAAACAATAGCACCTAGCAAAAAATGTAGCAGGCTCACACTTATGTGTCCACCATATTCATATGGGGAGCACTCCACCCACCTCGCTGGTTATTTATTTTTTAAAAGAGAATTTGAGCTTCCAGCATAATGTTTTATTATTGAGTCTTTTCATGCAATAAGCTCCCTGTAATGGTAGTTGTGTAAAGACAGAATTGTAGTGTTTTACTACTTAATGTTATGTCTATGCAGAGGATTTGCAGATAGTGAGAAATTAATAAGTAAAGTATAGTAGTTTAAACTATTTTAGATTTTAAAAAATTGTGTTCAGTGGCTGACATTTACTTTAAGAGGGTTGTACTGTATATAAAGGGATGAAGCTAAACCAACAGTGCACCTTTAGGAGCATGAGGATTTGCAGGGTTTGTCTTATACGGTATATATGATTTTCCATTGGATGGACTTTGTGCATAGACCTCAAACTAAAACCATTTAGTGCCATGTCAAATTAAAAGAGTCCGAAGATGTACCTAGGTTCAATATTTCTCCGAACTTTGACTAGATTATGTCTAATCTAAAGCCATTTCTATGTGTTTCATCCATGACTGATGGAAACCTTAATCATGGAGTAACTTGTAACCTCTTCAGTGCAGGTCATGAACCTTTTTTTTGCAAATTAACATTTTAACATCAGTAGGAAAATGTGCTACATCCCAGGGAAAAGAAGCATTAATGCTCTGAGATCTGCATATCAAAGCAGATATGAAATGAAGAAATTCAATGAATGCAAAATTATGGACCTACAGAGGACCGTCTTTGTTAAAACCTACATGGCACTATCTGTACACTCTAGAGTATTCTACCAAAGGCACAGGCCAAGTGTACCTGGCAAACCTCTCTGTTTTTGATTCTTTATGACACAGAGAAAGGGCCTTATAAAATATTAGATAAAAGGTCTCTTTCAAAGTACTTTATGTGCTTTATGGTAAAATTCTCTCCGTCTGGCTCTTCTGCATACTTAAAAGTCAGGGCCACCTTGACTAGATTTGTTTTTAATATATACATAAATGCGGCATCCTTTTCAGTTCTCAATCCATATAAATCTGAAATGTCTTATTGTTCCCAGGATTTCTATAAAATGAAGTAGAAGCCTTTTCAAAAGAAGTGGGTTTTGTTGACACCATAGTCAGCTGAGTCTGGTTATGCGGCAGCATTGTGAAGAGAAAACCATTTTCAGGCTTAAAAACTGACTTCTTATTACCCTGCCAGCTTTTATTTATTTATTTCGTGTTTTTTTTTTTTTTTTACATGACATTAGAGAGTCCAAAGTGACATACATTTTTTATGGTTTCATAAAGTCGTCTCCTGACCGGGTCACCCTTCTCATAACTAGGGAGCAGAACGCTTGAAAAAAACCATTCATCAACCTGAAAGGAGACGCTGTCTTGTGCTTTGCAATATGCACTAAGTCTGGCAAGCTGCGACTCAGTGCAAATGCTAAGTTACTCCGGTGGTAATGCCAGATGACCCTCTCACTTCTATTACTACAAAAAGTGCTGCTTTTAAATGCCAAAAGAGCCCAAAAGCAACAAGACTTGTGACTCCACTGTCAGCCATTCTTCATGCGGGCTTGGAGGATGCAGAATATGTGAACTACATTATAAAAATTATATGATATCAATTATATTATATAATGTTTCTAATATATTACATAATAAGTGTCACCTTCAAAGTAACCCTTAAGGATGGTGCAAATTATGGCCTCAGGATGCAGCGTATTTATGTTTTTGCCTCATTGGTTTCTGAGAGTCATACCATGTTATTTTTGCTGTGTGAGATCTTCTTTTATTGTACTTTTTAAATCTTTTATTTTGTATAATTTTTTGGTACATTTGCAATTCTAAAAGAATTGAGAGTCATACAAGTGAAAACATTCACAATTTGTTGCTCAAAATGCTGGTTGTATAAAACATGTGACTTTCGTATATAATATTGTGTTCATGAAGCCTAACACTTTAAATTACATGCTAGCTTTATTATAGAAGTTGTAAGAATTAAAGGGTTGTGTCTTTTATTCAATAAAAAAGGTATTTTATTTATTTTATTTTTTTGCAACATTTTTTCCATTTTCAGTTATTATTAATATTTTTGTCTCAGTAGGTGAAATAGAGAACATTTTTTTTATAATGTGTTGAAATAACTTGAGTTAAACCCTAAGGCCTCATGCACATGGCGGTTCCGTTTTTTTGCGGTCCGCAAATTACGGATCTGCAAAATACGGAAGCCACCTGTGTGCCTTCCGCAATTTGCAGCCCATTATAGAGATGCCTATTCTTGTCCGCAAAAAGGACAAGAATAGGACATGATATATGTTTTTGCGGGGCTACGGAATAGAGCAACAGATGCGGACAGCACACGGAGTGCTGTCCACATCTTTTGCGGCTCATTGAAGTTAATGAGTCCGTACCCGAGCCGCAAAAACTGCGGCTCGGATGTGGACCAGAACAACGGTCGTGTGCATAAGCCCTAATAGTGATTATCTCAGGACTGCTGTGGGATCCTTTGTTAACACAGCTCCATAAAACTGTCAACAACTTTTAGAGTCTCCTGTTCCTGTTGATAATGTGATAGCTATTGAAGGTTGCATCGCTTGGGTTAAATGATCAGGATTAGAATGTTCTTTGTTGTGCCTGTGAATTTTTAGCAATTGCAGCCTGTTGGGGGGAGATGTCCTGGGGGGTGCCTGGAGGATGAGAGTTGCTGTCGTGTGTGGTGATGATGAGAGGGGCAGTAGTCTTCGTGGTGGATGATCCTACTCTGGCTCTCCCCTAGGCCATGGCTGCAGTGGATGGAGGGCCCCAACCTTTTGTTCCTGGTTACTGCCTTTGCTCCTGCCTGGTTGTGGCTGAGGTGACATTGTTTGTG
Organism: Bufotes viridis; assembly: GCA_033119425.1. Classification (NCBI taxonomy): domain Eukaryota; kingdom Metazoa; phylum Chordata; class Amphibia; order Anura; family Bufonidae; genus Bufotes; species Bufotes viridis. The sequence continues at coordinate 90,944,402 of CM065590.1, forward strand.
GATGGTTGGCAGGGTGCAAGGCAGGAGGACAGGGGCAGGGGCCAGATGATGGAGCAGTAACCAGACTGGTTTGATTATGATGAATAATAGCCCCTTTACTGAGGATGATGGGTGGCAAAGTACAAATATCAGGAGAATGCACAGTTCTGAGGCATATCGCAAGGCAGGCTTTTTTCCAAAAGCTGTGTATAAGGCAGGCAGTAGGTTAATCCTCTCTAAGTCTCTCTCTTGATACACAAGGAAATCTTCTCAATTGATCTCAGGTAGAGTTGAGCGAAGTTTTGAAAATTTAATTTGGCTGCTTCTTCAAACTTCAACGAGAATTCTGATCTGTTTCGTATTACTTTGTCACAAATCGCAGGGAGAGCTGAGCATAGGAAGGGTCAGGGAGTGATATTGGACTATTTTTATTAGAAAAACTTTTCAGAGACCCAAAAGTCATTTTAAGGACTATTGTGTGTGGCAGCAGCAATATATATTTTTAGCGTAACCTGCGTTAAATTGCTAAAACTTTGCAGACCCCAAAAGTCCTTTTAAGGACTTCTGTGTGCGGCAGCAGCAATATATTTTTTTAGCGCATCCTGTGCTAAATAGCATCTAATAGGCTGCTGCGTACAGTTAAATTATCTGTGCCACATCTCCTGTGTAAAGTGTGCACATCCCAAAAATATCTGTGACATCCAGTGTACTTTTTCCGTAGACGGTGTCCGCTGAGGACAGTTAAATTACCTGTGCCACATCTTCTGTGTAAAGTGTGCACATCCCAAAAATATCTGTGACATCCAGTGTACTTTTTCAATAGATGGTGTCCGCTTCTGACAGTGACATTACCAGTGCCACATCTCCAGTGTACAGTGTGCGCTGAAAAAAATGATCAGTGACATATAGTGTACTTTTTCAATAGACAGTGTCCGAATCTGACAGTGACATTACCTGTGCCACATCTGCAGTGTACCGTGTGCGTTTAAAAAATGTATCTGTGACATACAATGTACTTTGTCAATAGATGGCGTCCGCTTCTGACTGTGACATTACCAGTGCCACATCTGCAGTGTGACGTGTGCGCATAAAATTTTTATCTTTGACATACAGTGTACTTTTTCCGTAGACGCTGCAGACAGTGACATTACCTGTGGTAACTCTCCTGTATGTTTCCTCATCCCAAATACCTGTGACATTCCCTGTAATTTTTTATGAGCCGCTGGTGACAGCATTGAAACTATCTGAGGGATATCTCCTGTGTGATGTTTCCACATCCCAAATTCATTTTTACATTTTTTGGCGCATACACTTCCAAATCCTACGTTACAGTATGTGTGACATACTTTCAAGCATATAAAACATTTAAAATGAAGAAGGCGTGGTGCACGCAGAGGCCGTAACCCTGGGCGCGGTGAAACTGTGCCTTTTGCCAGAGCACAAGAAAAACAAACATCCACGATACCTAGCTTCATGTCCCAGTTTGCAGGGCGGCGCAGGACACCACTCTTGAAGTCAGACCAGTGCGTACAGGTGGTTAGTTGGATTGCAGCAGATAATTCTTCCAGTCGGTTAAGCACCACCCTGTCTTCCAGCAAGTCCAGTCTCAGTAGCCAAGGCCCTCGCATATAATTTTTTTACAGGGTCAGCTCACCTGCAGGCCCTCACATATAATGATTTACAGGGTCAGCTCACCTGCAGGCCCTCGCATATAATGTTTTATAGGGTCAGCTCACCTACAGGCCCACACCTACAACCTTTTAGAGGGCCAGCTCACCAGCAAGCCCTCACCTACAATCTTTTACAGGGTCAGCTCACCTGCAGGCCCTCGCAAATAATGTTTGACAGGGTCAGCTCACCTGCAGGCCCTCGCATATAATGTTTTACAGGGTGAGCTCACCAGCAGACCCTCACATATAATGTTTTACAGGGTCAGCTCACCAGCAGGACCTCACCTACAATATTTTACAGGGTCAGCTCACCTGCAGGCCCTCGCATATAATGTTTTACAGGCTCAGCTCACCTGCAGGCCCTCGCATATAATTTTTTAGAGGTTTAGCTCACCAGCAGGCCTCCCCCCATATAATGTTTTACAGGGTCAGCTCACCTGCAGGCCCTCACCTACAATCTTTAGAGGGTCAGCTCACCAGCAGTCCCTCACCTACAATCTTTTACAGGGTACGATCACCTCCAGGTCCTCGCATATAATGTTTTACATGCTCAGCTCACCTGCAGGCCCTCACATATAATGATTTAGATGGTTAGATTACCTGCAGGCCCTCATATACAAACTTTTTAGAGGGTCAGCTCACGAGCAGGCCCTCACCTACAATCTTTTACAGGGTCAGCTCACCAGCAGACCCTCACCCCTAATGTTTTAGAGGGTCAGCTCAGCAGCAGGCCCTCGCCCTAATGTTTTAGATGGTCAGATCAGCAGGCCCTTTCACCAGCAGGCCATCAATTATAATTTTTCAAGGGTGTGCATGATGCCCTCCTTTATGTGTAATAAAGGGTTTATTGTAGTGCCGGTTCCTTGTAATTTTTGGAAACTCTTTTAGCCCCCTAGTGCATAGGCTTTATGAGTGTAGGGGTCCCACTACCTGAACAATTGTACCACAATGTCAATGAGGCCCTCCTTTATGTAATATACAGGTTGCATAGAAGTGCCTTTTGCTTGTAATTTTTGGCAGCACTTGCAATTTATATACAAGTGAATATACAGGAAAGAATGTTTCCTAACAATTTTTCCTCTAAAATCGATTTTATCTTTGGTTTTGTGCGCATTATTGTCAGTCTGTAAAAGTGGCATACTACTCGGATAACATCATTCCCAGTGGCGACCTGGGAGTCCAAGATGCATCCAGACATCCTCCCCATGCTGTTCTCGAACCATTTCGGTGGTGTTGCCATCAATTTCTGACCTTTTCCTATGAACTAGGCACCCTCCCCTCTTCGGAGCAGGGGGTGCCTGGTTTAATGCTCGGGTTCTCACATTAACTTCCATTATACTCAGGTGCACTGTAGCACCTGAGCATCCTGATGTGTTCGGCCTGAACATCTGACTACTTTGGTGCTCAATCAACACTAATTATTCACTATTCCCTACAATATACAATATGTTTTGAAGTAATAAAGTATATAGTTTGAGCAATTAACTATTTGGCAATTCTAATAATAACATTTAGCATTAACCCTTTAGCAGTGAATCACTGGGTCACTGCACATTCATAGCCCCATATATTTACATTAATACTCAACTGCACTCTTGCTCCCCTCCAATCTATTCTTAACTCTATTACCTGGTTAATCCACCTTTCCTCTTGTTTCTCCTCTGCCTCCCACCACTGCTCATCCCTTAACTGGCTCCCCATTCCCAGAAAATTCAGTTTAAAATACTGACAACTATATATCAGGTCGTCCACAACCAGTCCCCTCCTTACATCGCTGACATGTCTTCTCCATACATCCTCACATATAATCTCCAATCCTAAGAGGACCTACTCTGTTCTCCTCTTATCTGTTCTTCACATAATCAACTACAAGATTTCTCATGTTCCTCTCCCATACTCTGGAACTCATTACCCCAGCACATCAGACTCTTCCCCCAACATCCAAACCTTTAAAATTAGTCTGAAAAACCACCTCTTCAGGAAAGCCTACTGCCTGCAATAAGCATGCTGCCACCACACAGACCCTCACCTACTGTGTTCTTCCTCTTCCCTTGTACATTGAAAGCTCTTGTGGGCAGGGTCCTCTCCCCCTCTGTACCTGTCTGTTAATAGTTTCTTGTTTACTGTATTTTTACATTATGGAGAAGTACAGCAATATGGAATTAATGGTGTTTTCAAATAAATAATAATAATAATAATAATAATAATAACTGCCAGGACCTCGTATGAACAATTCTGACCGATAAAGGATTATTAAGTAAAATGTATTGGTCATATGCGAACTAATACAAGTCCTGTGTAAGAACTAAGTTTGTTTAAAAGTTCCTTTCCTTTTTAAAATAAAGTGAAAAAAATTAAGTGTATATTTCCTAGTTTTATTTATGTTAATTTCCTATAAATATTTATTCAGTGGTTTCTCACGTATGTCAATGTTTGGGATTTGGGAGAACTGACTAAATCTAAAATGTCACCAAGATTTCCCAGGTTCCTGAAAAGAGGCATGCAGTAATATATCTCCTGGTGTGTATTGCATTTCCATTCATAATTAAGAATTTAGAAGAAAGCTTGTATGAGGAGTGGAAATAGCCCTAGCTCCTCATACAAAGAAAAGCTGCATCCTTTACTTCTAAACCTGTTGCAATGAGTTACTGTTTGAGCCTGTTGCATGGGTAACCCCATCTATGTTGTATTGTTGGTTTACTACTGCCATTTTGTCAGTAAAGCATATGTTATGTTATTGTTATTTGCATGCTGATTTATCAGCCTGCACTAACATGTCCCATGTAGCCTGCATTCATGTTTGATATTCCATATTGAATATGCCCTGTATGTGTATATTGTAAGCAGTACTGTGGTTATGCTACCACCCAGTGGTCAACTGTATTATAGCAATTGTATGGGTGTACATAGCCTTTTTGGTCATGTGACCTAGTTATGCAGGTCCTCAAGCTTTAGTAAGTGCAATGGCTATGAGAGCATAAATAAAAGTACAGACAAGCCTCGTGGTGAGACATTGCAATGCTTGAGACTGAGTGCGAGCTGGAGGATTCTGCAAATTCCTGTGTGTAGCTACCTACCTACCCATAAACGTGTACCATCTCTGGGCCTAGATAGGGAAAAGAAGGCAGATGAGCCCCACAGATGGGTTGAGAACAGAGCTGAGGAGAAGTCAGACACTACATAGCTTCTGCATTTTCATAGCAGTCAAAACTTGTATAATAGTCAGATCTGTGACCAAGACTGACCAGCCTGCAGTGTGTCATGAGGAAAGGTATAGAGCAACACAGAAGAGTTTGCAAAGGGGATGAGATGGAGATATCACTTCCTAGGAGTTCCTGTTGGACACAATGCAGATTGTGTGGCACTGCCACTCTGAGGAGACCAAAGTCAGTTTGTTTGCCAGGCAGTTGGGTGAAATACAAGCCAGAGGGAGAGGGAGTTGTTGCCTGTTGTCACTAATAAGACTGTGCCCTAATGAACAGACTAAAATACCATATGCTCATTTATTCTTTTACAACTGTAAAAACCCAAAACATAGTTAGTCAGGGCACATCCTGTAAAATGCAAACACAGAAATAACAAAGTAATGGTATATTTACTATATAAAATTAATATGAGGCACTTACTTAGCAAATATATTTTTAGCAAAATGATTTCTACCTATCCACCAAAGCAAGATGGCCGCTCTCTGGATAGGAAGCTACTCTATTTAACCCCTTAGTGACCACCCATACGTGTTTTTACGGTGATCACTAAGGGCCTTAGGCTGGGCCACCGTTTTTTTTTACGTGCAGCGGGGAGCAGGGACCCATGAGAGCCGCGGCCCTGCTCTAACAGCCCAGATCGGCAGAAGTGCTGATCCAGGCTGTTTAACACTTTACATGCCGCAGGCAATGGTGCCTGCTGCATGTAAAGTGCTGACAGAGGGAGCGGACTCCCTCTGTCTCCCATCAGCACCCCGCTAATGCGAACGTGGGGTGCCGATGTGTGTGAAAGCTGGCAGAGGTCTGATGTAGGCCCCAGACCAGCCTTTAGTAATTTCCAGCAGGCTGCGCCTCTCTGGCGCAGCCTGCTGGTCAATGTTAGAATAGCATTGTGATTAAAATCCAATGCACAATAGGGATAGTGCATTGCATTTTAAAAGCAATCAAAATACTGTCTGTTATAGTCCCCTTGCGGGACTACTAAGTGGTAAAAAAAAACATTTATTAAATAAAAAAAATTCCATAACAAATAAAATTACACTTTATTTCCATTGAAAATACACTTTTCAATTAAAAAATTCAGTATTGCCACGTCCGTAACGACCCAGAAAACATAACTATTACATAAATTATCCCCTACAGTGAATGCCATAAAAAAAAGACAGAATTGCCAATTTATTCTTAGTTGACACCGAAAAAGTGAACAAAAAGCACCATAAAGGTATTCTGTTATTCATACCGAAAAATGAACGCCGTAAAACGCAGTGGCAGTATTGCTGTTTTTCCCATCTCCCTCCCAGAAAGAGTTAATAAAAGTTAATCATAAAGTTATGTGTACCCCAAAATGGTGCCATTAAAACTACAACTTGTCCCGCAAAAAACAAGCCTTTATAAAGCTATATAGACGGAAACTGTCTTGTTTAAGTTGCAACTGTGTCCATGTGATTCCTTCTGCTATCCTAAAGTAGGAAGCCATGCATCCCACTCAGGGTCAAAAAGATTCTGTCTGTAAATGCAGCAGCCAGAGAAGCGGGAGCGGTGGATGGGAGACGCAGCAGCTCTGACTATTAAGTCATACACAGTGGCTTTCCTCACACGGTTTCTCCCTAGGGTCGTGCACTGAAAGGAGGGTGCACCCTTTCTTCCCCTAGGGCACACCGTTATGTTGGGGCTCCTGTCTGTTGATAGTGAGGGTGACCGTGATGGTGAGTGTTTGTATGGGTGCAAGGCAGGGCATGTAGTGTGCCATGGTTGGGATATGAAACAGAAGCCAATAACCAGACCAGATGTAGCAGAATTACTGAAGTGTAATATGGGAGTTGTAGTACATCTAATTATAGCTGACACAATTCCGACTGTTCACAGTGCTCTTCTCTCCCAGATCATGATGGATGGATTAAGGAAAGGAAGTGAGTTATGGTCCTCTGTCCTCTCTATCTTGTTAAAGTCTCTTCCATCAGAACCTATTCCAGGCAATAGTACAATAATGTATGTAGGGTCCATTGTGGGATACAGGTATTTAGTGATACGACTGGCCAAGTCATATCCAGGTGTGAAGGGAGTCTTAACAGTATCCTTCACTACTGTAAAGTCTTAGCAGCATTTGGTAGCAGATTCTAAGTTCTCTAATTAAATTTCTCTCCCTCGTCTCTCTGCTTCTCTACTTGTGGAGATCACACAGAAATCGTTGAGTCTCTGTAGCTTTCTGGGCCTAAGAAGAGGGAGTACATGGAATTTTCCTCCTCTCTCCTCAAATTCTCCCTATCACTGACTAAAGCTAGGGGGGGAGCCAGTCCACACCTAACCTTTAGGATTTTAACCCCGACTGTCCCAACCATACACAGCTATGCTGGGTACTCACTACTTGACAATACAAAGCATTAAATACCAAACTTTTTGCAGATACCCCCTACTCTGGGGTACTACATAAAGTGTGGCCTTCTTGCAAGCTTAGTAACTGCTCCTGTAAGTGCTGTAATGGCAGTCCCATTAGTGGTTATTCATATTTTACCCAGATATGCAGTATTTGAAAACTCTATAGTTACAGTAATTCACTGCAAAAACAGTATGTGTTATAGTGTTGGGTGCGAATATTCTAATCACGAATTTTTATTGCGAATATCGCGACCAAGAATTCACAAACATTTAGAATATTGTGATATATATTTGTATTTTCGAATATTATAGATATTTTTTATCTGAACCCATGATCCCTCCCTGCTTCTTGCTTGTGGGACTGTGAGAAGGCTGCAATGTCTTTGTCTGAGCTTAGCAACATCCCTAGCAACCAATAGGAAAGTTGCCTACCCTTTTAGTATATAAGAACCTCCCCAGCAGCCATTTTCTGCAGTTTATTACAGTTCTGAGAGAGACAGCAGTGTCATTGCTGTGCTCTGTGCTTCCCTGTGTCATTACATTAGATAGTTAGTTAGTTAGATATTTAGTTAGTTAGTTAGTTAGTTAGTTAGGTTATACATATAATACAGATAGATAGTGTGAGATAGTCAGTGTAGGTCAGATTATGATATAGTGTAGCTGATAGGTTCCAGTGCAGGGTGTTAGGTAGTGTGATAGATTCTGCTGTCCATACATACATGCTACATACATAGTGCTGCATGTATGTATGTATGTATGATACATACATACATACATACATACATACAAACAAACATAGTGCTCACTGCTGTGATGTCACAAGTTCACAACAATACTTAGTGCACCAATCACTAATATGTAGTCAGACCTGCTAAAATGTGAAGTTGCACGTATTGCCAAAATATTCGCATCATTCGTGACGATTTGTGCAATCTCAAATATATTGAAGCACTCTATCTGGATATAAAGCTACAGTATTGTAATGTTCTGCTGTGCCAACCATTTTCTCCAGTCTCAGGAAACTTCTAGCAGCTTGAAAAATGTAGCAAATGTGACCCACATCATTACCGATTTTCGCAATGAAGAAAATAATGGCAAATTTGTATATTGCCCCTGCTGCTCATCACTAATGTATTAAAGCTGCAGTACCTGAACTTCCAGTGGTTCTTTAGAACCAAACTCCAAGACTATAGCATATGAACAGGAAAAGAAAATGAACCATCAGTGATTATTTCCTTCTCCCTCTTTTGTACAATGGTTCCAACTGACACACAGACTGGCATTGCTGGGGGTATCTACTGTACCTGTATACTTGAACTTTCTTCAGTAACATTCCACCGTTTGGTAAAAAATGGTTAAAGGCTGGCTAGCTTTATCTAAAAATGCATGCTCCTTTTTTATACTCAATCTGCAAAATAATGTAGTTCATATTTATTCAAATTAAATATTCAATTAAACAAAGATAATATTACAGAAAAATTAGATCATGCCTAATGGGCTATATCATTTCCATTGCTACTGATCAGATTCCATTAAATTTAGAAAAGGAGAAAAAGGAAGTTGGGTTTTATATTCATCTAGAATCACATTTTATTATTAGCCTTTGTTCACATCTTCATTGTAGCCTTCAGCCTGTCATTTTTAACAAAACAAGTAGCACTACATGCAGGGCAATTTTGTTCATCAAAATGGTGAGCACCTTAGGGGAACCCTGCAGACCCCATTATAAGTCAGTGGGGTATATTGATCGTCTTAGTTGTCTGCCACCATGCAAAGGATCCAGCACTGCACCATGTTTTTTTTATGACAGAAACCATGACACAGATGTGAGTTGAGGTGTATTTTAAAATCAAATTACATTCAGAACAATTTTTTCTTATTTTTCTATTATTTCTATATCATTATTATGTTGAGCAGTGCTACACCGAATGCTTTCTTCAACACTGGATCTTGTCATCAAATTAGGTTTACAATTTCCAACATTAAAATTGACCTGTTGGTATATCTTTACACTGTGGGAGGAAACTAAATGTATCCCTACACAAGCACGGGGAGAACACATTTTCCTGGTCAACTACAAACTGATGTATTCAACCTGATCTCATTTGCATTCTGGGGTTCAAGGTCTTCTCATAAAAGATTAAAATCCTGACATATTCACATTCCATTTAAAACATCTTCTAGATGGAAACCATTTGAGTAAATTTTGTCTTTGATATAACCATATAATGTTGTGCACAGTTATTGCAGGCATTTGTGCACAAGTATATAGTAGTTATGTAAAAAAATTAAAAAGGCAATATGTAAAATCTACAGATAAGCACATTTCTGTAAATTTGATTCAGGTCTAGACTTTATTGACCATCCGATTCGATTTGGACTCAAATTGATTGTACCGAAATTGAAGATGATTCAATTACCCTGAAAATGTGGTTAACATTCTGGTTTTTCTCTAGAGTAGATTTATCAAAACTGGTGTAGTGGAAAACTTACATAGTTGCCCATGACAACTAATCATATTGATCCTCTGATTTTCCAAAGAAGCTCTGAAAAATAAAAGGTGGTATCTGATTGGTTGCTATGAGCAACTAAGCCAGTTTTCCTTTACACCAGTTTTGATGAATCTCCCCCTCTGTCTCTCTCTCCCTCCCTTTCTCTCTCTTTCTCTCTCTCTATACCTCTCACTCTCTCCAAAAATTATCCCAAATCTAATTACCTAAAATTCTGATTCTATAGAATCTGAATGTTTTCCAAAGCATTTGTGTCGAATTTCGATTCTGTAGAATCAATTTTCTCATCTCTAGTAAACAGTATATCAGCATCACTTTATGTTAATTACAGGATGTTTGATGATATATGGCCTGCTGCTATACAAAAGGCATTTATATTGGCACTTGATCTTAGCTACTATGTTCAAACTCTCTATAAGTTTAACACAGGCAATTGTTGGTGTACTGTACAACTAACAATGTGATTCTGGAACTTACCGGTCCCTTTTCAAGATTTGAATACTGTGGGAAAAAATTGATACTTTGGAGTAAACAATCTCAATGCAATGCCCCAGTGAACTTTTTTAAGCTGGACAAGAGATTTCTGTCAGTGGATCCAGATGATTTTTGCAGGACCTGCTAGCAATCCCATGTCTATGGTGATGCACTAGCAAAGGTAAAAAAAGGATCCTTGAGACATGACTCGGATACTAAATAAGCCAGCACCTCATCTGCAGACAGCTGTTTCATGGTGATTGCCCCTCATCAGTGCAGAGCAGGGAGTACTGGCTAAACTGGGTGAGAGGCCTAGGTCAGGAATTGGGGGGTACTAACCTTAGTTATCCACGTCATGTCTCATACATGATCTTTTTAACCCCTTCCATCTGTTCCCCCCACCCCTTTTGCCACATGAGGATGGAAAAGGAGAGGGAAACAAATAAAAATGTTTCCTTCTAAGGCTGTGCTCTTACCCCCGTCCAACCACCCAGGACTGCCACCGGGAGCCAAGGCCAAATACGGCATGAATCAGATCATTCCCCCTGATACCTGGACAAAATATTTATATATATATATAATAAATAACAAAATAACAAAAAAGTGCAGCACTTAACTTCTGCGCTTTTTTGTTTTTTATAGTTGGATGCGCAATCAAATCTTTATTCGCTGGCATTCTGTACATTTGATGATTGAAAGTGCTGTCTGAATTCTGGAACATATATATATATTAAGTTAGTTAGTCAGTTTTACTGCATAGGTTAAACTGTAAAAACACAGACTCTAAAACTATGCTGGGATTGCATTTTTGTCCCAATTCCACCCCATTTGGAATTTTTTAAGAGCTCCTACAACCTATATAATATCAAATGGCGCTTTTAGAAAGTACCACTATTCCATTAAAACACATTCCCCTGTACAGGTATGTGAACAGAAAAATAAAGTTATTGGTCAGAAAGTAAATAGTACAAAACAAAAATCAAAATGGAAAGTATTGATCTTGAAGGGGCTAAAGTAAACAAGTTCTGCTCTTTAAAAAAATTAAAGTTGTGCTGTGATTGGTTGCTATAGTCAGTTTTCTTTTACACAGTATTTATGAATCTGCCCATTTGTGTACAGATTAGTTTAGGCTGATTTTAAGATGGCAACTTTGCAGCTAGAAAAGGCTTTTTGCGTGTTGGAATTTGAAAGACAGGTCTGTGTGTCAGCATAGAGCAATTTTCTGTATAAATTTGGTAAATGTACATATAAACTGCATTTTGCAGTGTGTGAAGCAATATGAAACCACTGGCTGTTTATGTCATGGCAAAACTAATGGCCACAAGAGAGTGAACAGGTTTTGAGCCGTGTATGAGCATAGTCCTAGAACTACAAACTATGGTACAGTGTGTCTTTCAAAAACATCTGAATTAAAAAAAAGAAATCCATTTTTCATCTGTTTATTCTTATTTCTATTTTTATGTTTTACTTTTATTCTTATTTTTACTTTTCATAGTCTGATTATATTTATCTTTTGTAATTCATGCAAATTACTGTTTTTTCTTTTTTTTTTCTTTTTTTCTTTTTGTTTTGTCCTGTATTGATTGCTTTTCATTTAACTGTGCTCCAATGAAATTTGTCATTTTACTCATTATTTTTGATTTACTCTTGATTTACCCTTCAAATCTTTTCCTTTCTTTTCTCTCATCATCATACTTTTAATAGGTCACGTCTGCCCCTCTAATGCATACACAGCTGATACTGCTACATATGCAGTATTGATGCGTTCCACATCGTAAACCTCATTTTTAGACTTGATACGCACTCTTGAGAGCATGCACACCCAAGGTATTGGGAAGATGCGCGCTGTTTAAAGGAACCCATCTCCTAACAAGCAGCTCACACATATTGTGGTGCAGACGCATGCTTATCCTTCAGAGCGCAGACTATCTTCTCTTTATTCTGACAGCGGCACCAGGTATTCCCAACTACAATATATAGAATATGGATTTCCTTTCTGATTAACTTCTACTTTATCCCCCAACCTGGATGTCATGTCCACGACTTACAGTTGTGTTCAAAATTATTCAACCCCCACTGAAATTGAGTGTTTTGGCCAGTTTGACATTGATTTTGATCATTTCAGTCATCTTGTTTACAATTAAATCAAAGAGGCACTTGTAAGTCAGACAAATATAACATAACATTTATAATGAAATAACCACAAATGTCTTTTCTGTGCTCACATCATTATCAGTTTTATTCAACCCCCAAGTGACATTCAATCTTAGTACTTAGTACAACATCCTTTTCCAGTTATAACAGCTTTTAAACATGAAGCATAGCTTGACACAAGTGTCTTGCAGCGATCTACGGGTATCTTCGCCCATTCTTCATGGGCAAAAGACTCCAGTTCAGTCACATTCTTAGGCTTGCGCGCTGCAACTGCTTTCTTTAAGTCCCACCAGAAGTTCTCAATCGGATTTAAGTCTGGTGACTGCGATGGCCACTTCAAAATGTTCCAGCCTTTAATCTGCAACCATGCTCTAGTGGACTTGGAGGTATGCTTGGGATCATTGTCCTGTTGAAAGGTCCAACGTCTCCCAAGCCTCAGGTTTGTGATGGACTGCATCACATTTTCATCCAATATCTCCTGGTACTGAAGAGAATTCATGGTACCTTGCACATGCTGAAGCTTCCCTGTACCTGTAGAAGCAAAACAGCCCCAAAGCATGATTGACCCCCCACCATGCTTCACAGTAGGAAAGGTGTTCTTTTCTTCATAGGCATTGTTCTTCCTCCTCCAAACATAGCGTTGATCCATGGGCCCAAACAGTTCTAATTTTGTTTCATCAGTCCACAGAACACTATCCCAAAACTTTTGTGGTTTGTCCACATGACTTTTGGCATACTGCAGTCGACTCTTCTTATTCTTTGGAGACAGCAAGGGGGTGCGCCTGGGAGTTCTGGCATGGAGGCTTTCATTACGCAGTGTGCGCCTTATTGTCTGAGCTGAAACTTCAGTACCCGCATCTGACAAATCTTTTTGAGTTCCTCAGCAGTCACACGGGGACTTTTCTCCACTTTGCGCTTCAGGTATCGCACAGCAGTCGAAGTCAGCATCTTCTTTCTGCCATGACCAGGTAGCGTTTCAACAGTGCCCTTTGGCTTGAATTTGCGAATGATGCTTCCTATGGTGTCTCTTGGTATGTTTAACATCTTTGCAATCTTCTTATAGCCATTGCCCTTCCTGTGAAGAGAAATCACCTCTTCTCTTGTCTTCCTGGACCATTCTCTTGACTTCACCATGTTTGTGTACACACCAGTAAATGTCTAGAAGGAGCTGAGTATCACAGTCATTTTAAATCTGCCTAATTGGTGCTTATTATGCTTGATTGCTGCTCCTTGACATCCACAGGTGTTTTCAATACCTGATCGAAAACACTTGAATGAAGCTCTGTTCTTAAGAGTGGTAGTCTTTAAATCACAAAAAAAAACATATAATACTGTATTACAAAAACAATTGATTTCATTTTAGTTGCATTTGGTTCTTTAAAAATTCCTTGTAAGATTTCATTCTGAACACAATTACAAATGTACACTAAATTCCCTAAAACCCTTTACAGCATTGGGGGTTGAATAATTTTGAACACAACTGTACATAGGAGTATATAGCTACATATAGCCCTGTAAGATCCTTAACAATTTATATACAGAGCTACAGCTACTAATAGTTACTATGGGATCTAGCGGACCGGAAAGACAGAACTGGTTTTGAGCGACTTTCGTATGCAATTGTGTTTATTTTTAATTTTATTTGTTTATTATGTATCCCGTCTTTTTGATGTATTACTGATATATCATGAGATCTGGACCAAGTGAGTCATTTAATTAATCATGATATTACATGATATCATGTCATTGCAAAATACTTAGTGCTAGAGATGAGCGAATCGAAGCTGACTTAGTGGAATTCGTTTAGAATTTCAGAAAAAATGCAAATTTCCTCGCGCTTCATGGTAACGAATTTAAATTTTCCTAAAATGGCAGCTACACGTGTGAGGACTGAGCACATGGGGCAAGTAACTCTGGGAAGGTGGGATCACACAGATTGACATGTCTGCATGCAGCCAATCAGCAGCCAGCCAGCCCTGTGGTGTCACAGATCTATAAATACAGCGGCCATCTTACAGTCAGACATTTTCCAGCATTCAGAGTGCAGGGACAGAATAGGGAGGAATTATTTCACAGCATCTTAGTGCAGGGAGAGACGTCAGAAGGCACTAGGGACATTGATAGGAAAGTGTTTTATAAGTGCAGGGAAATATTATTTTGGGATCCAAATAGTCATTAGACAGCTCTTTCATTTCAGCTTTTTGTTATTAGGCTGCGAGTGCTATGTTGAAAAGTCTTTAGAGGCTTATATCTTAGTATCTTATTAAGTACTACAAGAAAAATACATACACATTTCACTTCTGCAATTATTTCTGGTGAAAGCGTATAGTGGCCTATTTCAGTCCAACAAGAAATATATATTCTCAGGTCACTTCTGCAGTTATTTCTGGTGAAAGCGTATAGAGGCCTATTTCAGTAAAAAAAGAAATATATATACGCACTGCACTGTTGCAGTTATTTCTGGTGAAAGCATATAGTGGCCTATTTCAGTCCAACAAGAAATATATATTCTCAGGTCACTTCTGCAGTTATGTCTGGTGAAAGCGTATAGAGGCGTATTTCAGTAAAAAAAGAAAAATATATACGCACTGCACTGTTGCAGTTATTTCTGGTGAAAGCGTAGAGTGGCCTATTTCAGTCCAATAAGAAATATATATTCTCAAGTCACTTCTGCAGTTATTTCTGGTAAAAGCGTATAGGGGCATATTTCAGTACTACTAGAAAAATATATTCCCAGTTCACTGTTGCAGTTATACCTGGTAAAGCCTTTACTGGCATATTGCAGTAGAAAAAGAAATATACATTCGCCATTCGTTGGTGCACTTATATCTTGAAAATCCTTTATTGACGTATAGCAGTAGAAAAAGGAATATACATTCACCTTTCGCTGCTGCACTTATAGCTTGAAAAACCTTTATTGATGTATAGTAGTAGAAAAAGAAATATACATTCGTCATTCGCTGCTGCACTTATATTTTGAAAAACCTTTATAGACGTATATCAGTAGTAAAGTAAAAATATATTCAGTGTTAATTGTTGCAGCTACTGTATATGTGGTAAAGCCTTTAGTGGCGTATTTCTGTAGAAAAATCAAGATATATTCAGCGCTGCAGTTATATGTGGTAAATTTTTTTTTGCAGTATGGACTGAAATACGTTGTGGTGAAATTTTGTATTCACGTTTCACACACTGTGCGCTTACGTGATGACGTCCATAAGAGCGGCGCACCAATGCAGGTAAATACACTATGCACTAAAATATAAATATAAAAAGGAATCGAGCTCACCCGCTTTGATAGTCCAAATGATTCGCCCCTGGTGCACGGAGGTATAGGTAAAACCTCAATAGCTGTAGAAATGAAGGGAAACTCCAGCACCTAAAATTCTTGAGTGATGGTTTCTTTATTTCCAGTGGTGGATGATACAAACGCAATAACAAATTTCTTCACATATGCAGTTATAGTCAACTCGTTTTGAACAAGTAAAAGTTCATACTTGCACTAACCCTGCACAAAAATGTGAACTAATTCACACCAGCCCACATCTATCTGTGGAATTGCTTACTGGACACTACGGGGACTTTTCTGCAGCACAAAAACCGCACGAGGACCGCGTCTTGCTCGTCCAGCGCGGACCTACTTCCTCCACTACGTCCCTTTCACTTCAGATCACTCCGCCTCAGTGGCCGTTGTTTTATTGAAACTGACAGCCTATAACCTACTGTTCCAGTTATATGTGGTAAAGCCTTTAGTGGTGTATATTAGTAGAAAAAGAAAAAGATATTCGGCGTTCAGCGCTGCAGTTATATGCGGTAAAATCTTTTTAAATTATTTTGGTGGAAAAAAATCTAGCATTCAGCGTTAAGCGCTGCACTTATATGCTGTAAAATCTTTTCTGAGATTTTTAGTGAAAAAAATCTTGTATTCAACATTAAGAGCTGCACTTATATGCGGTAAAATATTTTTTAAAATATTTTGTTGGACAAAAATCTTGTATTCTGCATTAACCTCCAGACTCTGTCATTGTGCAACTCTGTGGCCTACTCATGCTGCCGCCACCACCAGACTTTGTCATTGTGCCGCTCTGTGGCCTCCTCATGCTGCCGCCACCTCCAGACTCTGTCATTGTGCCGCTCTATGGTCTCCTCATGCTGCTGCCACCTCTAGACTCTGTCATTATGCCGCTCTGTGACATCCTCATGCTGCTGCCACGTCCAGACTCGGTCATTGTGGATCCAGTGAATGCCAGCAGGCTGTTCTCTGCCAGAACAGCCTAACAGAAAATTTCACCAGGGATGTGAACATAGCCTTGCTTGGACTGGCTTTTGACCTTTACAGGGCGAGCCCCCTCATGTTATTACTCTTATGTGAAGATATGGACTATGTGAAACTTTCCTAAGGGAAAGGATTTATATTGTTTGTCTTTGCTGGAGAATGTATTGTTTCTGATGGAGTTTATTTGCTGCTGGACAAGAATCCTGTTTAATTTGCCTTTAATAAAAGGGTCCCACTGAATCATAACCTGGCCATTTAATGCTCTCCCACCCACTATATAATTCCAAAAAAGTTGGGATGCTGTGTAAAATGTAAATAGAAACAGAGTTCAATGATTTCTAAATCTTATAGACCGATATTTTATTCAAAATAGATCATAGAACACAACAGATGTTGAAAATGAGACATTTTCCAATTTCATGAACAAAATAAACTCATTTAGAAGTTGATGGAAGCAATGAATCTCAAAAAAATAGAGACAGGGCTATGTATACCATTGTGTAGCATCCCTTCTTCTTTTAACAACAGTCTGTAAAAGTCTGGGATATGAGGAGACCACTTGTTGGAGTTTTCAGATAGGAAGCAAAATATCAATTTTTGCAGATGACACTAAACTATGTAAAGTAATTAACACTGAAGAGGACAGTTTTCTGCTACAGAGGGATCTGGACAGATTGGAGGCTTGGGCAGAGAAATGGCATATGAGGTTTAACACTGACAAATGTAAAGTTATGCACATGGGAAGTAATAATGCAAGTCACCCGTACATACTAAATGATAAAACACTCGTTAACACTGACACGGAAAAGGATCTAGGAATTTTAATAAACAGCAAACTAAGCTGTAAAAACAAGTGTCAGGCAGCTACTGCCAAGGCCAATAAGATAATGGGTTGCATCAAAAGGGGCATATATGCCTGCGATAAGAACATAGTCCTACCTCTTTACAAATCACTAGTCAGACCACACATGGAGTACTGTGTACAGTTCTGGGCTTCTGTGAACAAGGCAGACATAGCAGAGCTGGAGAGGGTTCAGAGGAGGGCAACTAAAGTAATAACTGGAATGGGGGGACTACAGTACCCTGAAAGGTTATCAAAATTAGGGTTATTCACTTTAGAAAAAAGACGACTGAGGGGAGATCTAATATCTATGTATAACTATATCAGGGGTCAGTATAGAGATCTCTCCCATCATCTATTTATCCCCAGGACTGTGACTGTGACGAGGGGACATCCTCTGAATCTGGAGGAAAGAAGGTTTGTTTGTACACAAACATAGAAAAGGATTCTTCACGGTAAGAGCAGTGAGATTATGGAACTCTCTGCCTGAGGAGGTGGTGATAGTGAGTACAATAAAGGAATTCAAGAGGGGCCTGGATCTATTTCTGGAGTGCAATAATATTTCAGGCTATAGCTACTAGAGATGGGTCGTTGATCCAGGGAGTTATTCTGATTGCCTGATTGGAGTCGGGAGGGAATTTTCTCCCTTTAAGTGGGGAAAATTGGCTTCTACCTCAAAGAGGTTTTTTGCCTTCCTCTGGATTAACATATAGGAAACAGGCCGAACTGGATGGACAAATGTCTTTTTTTTGGTCTTATATACTATGTTACTATGTAAGCTTGTGCAATTCTTTTCTGATGTAGGATTCTAGCTGCTCAACAGTCCTGTGTCTACTTTACCTAATTTTCCATTTAATCATCCGTCAAATGTTTTCTGTTGGTGAAAGGTCTGGATGCAGGCATACCAGTTCAGCATCTGGACTCGTCTTCTGTGAATCCATGCTATTGTGATATATACAGTATGTATTTCAGCATTCTCTTGCTGAAATATGCAAGGTCTTCCCTGAAAAAAAAACATTGTCTGGATTGGAGCATAGGTTGTTCTAAAATCTCAATACTCTGATCAGCATTGATAGAGCCTTTACAGATGTGTAAGCTGCAGATGCCATAGGCACTAATGCAACCCCATACCATCAGAGATGCAGTCTTTTGAACTTCTCCTCTTGAGTACACAGCACAAGGCATTAGTTGTTTCCAAAAATAATTTCAAATAATTCAAATTTTGTTTCTTATGACCACAGAACAGTTTTCCATTTTGCTTCAGTTCATTTTAAATGATATTTGGCCCAGAGAAGATGTTGGCTTTTCTGGAACATGTTGACATATGGTTTCTTTTTTTCCATTTTTGTTTTGCACTGTGAGCTGAGTTCAAAGACAATGATTTCTGGGATTGTTCCTGAGCCCATGCACTTATTTTCAGCACAGAATCATGCCTGTTTTTAATGCAGTCCCATCTGAGGACCCATAGATCATTAGGATTTCCCCAGATTCTCTGAATCTTGAATCTTCCTTGATTTGCGAATCTTCTTCCTCACAAATCTCACGCCTGTCCCACGCACTGCTGTTCCCATTATGGGCAGAGGAACTGTACTGCGCATGTGCTGGTCTGTAGCTCGTAATCCAGCGGAAATCCATGCAGAAAGTTGTCTATTAATTCAGAATGCACTCACAGGGCAATTGATTTTTCAACAGAAAAATGTATACATTCATATAGTGATATGGTTGCATCCATCTGCCATTGACATCAACTGTAAAAAAATAAAAAAATAAATCTTGCTTAGGTTAAATAATTAACTCCTTACTAATGCCCACTGTACATGTATGGCAGATGTAGAGTCTTCTAAAGATGGTGCCCACGTAGGACCTGAGCCATAGACACCAAAGTGCTTGCTGTTTTGCATGCCTCTTGGTGGCAGAGTCTGTGATCAGCAATGATGCAGATCACAGACTTTTAGTCCCTCAGATGCCACAGCCAGTTGTGACCATGGGATCTGAGAGGTAGATTACCAGTAAAGTTGCATTTCCACTGACCGAAAGGCTCCTCAGTGACAAGAAAATAGAACCCAGTTGCTGTGACAGCCTGGGCCTTCTGAAGGCTCCAAGGCCTGTTATAGCTAAATTCCTACCAAGCTTTGCCTTTTTGTTTACTTTACCTCCCAAAGAAATGTAATAAAAAGTGATCAAAGTGTTATGCACACCTCAACTACCTCAAAACTACAGAGCCAACATCAAAAATATGAACCCTTAAACAGCTCTGTAGGTGTAAATATAAAAAAGTTATGGGATCAGAATATGTCAATGCAAATAAAAAAATATTTTTTCAAAGTTTTTCGTTTTTTAAAGTAATAAAACACAAGACAAACTCTAAAAAGGTAGTATTGCTGTAATCGTTCTGACAGACAGAATGAAATGAAAGTAATTTTTATAACATACAGATGTGTCCACTCTTACCTGATCTCCAAACTGGAAGTTTTGTCAATTTTGTCCTGACAGCAAAAAACAATATTGCGAGACTGTAACTAAACTCTACATGACTGTAATACACATCACAACCACTGGGTGGTGAGTGCTCCTCATTTAGCTTATTGCTCAAGCGGCTTTTTTTTCTGTTTAGAGAACAGAGAAGCCGGCCTCAGGTAAGAGATATTTATCGGCAGACCCAGCTAAATTTGGTGAGATCTATTGAGAATATTAAGTGTGCGAAAGTCAAACACATGAGAATAAAGGGACACTAAATCCAGAATCCAAAACATCATGTGTGGTACTGTCTACTTATCTGTATACCTTATCCTATCCTGTGTGATACTGCCTGCTGATCCATGCATCTAATCCTATCATGTGTGATACTGTCTGCTGATCTGTGTTTCTAATCCTATCATGTGTGATACTGCCTGCTGGGCTTTGTATCTAATCATATTATGTGTGATACTGTCTGTTGTACTGGGTATCTAATCCTTTCATGTGTGATCAGGGGCATAGCTAAAGGCTCATGGGCCCTGGTGCAAGAGTTCAGCTTGGGCCCCCTTCCCTCAGTGCTTTGTGTGTCTTCTTATGCGGCACAAGTGTCTTTAGGCCCCTTTTGGCTCCTGGGCCCGGTAGCGACTGCTACCTCAGCACCCACTATAGCTACGCCCCTGTGTGTGATACTGTCTGCTGAGCCATGTATCTAATCCTATCCTGTGTGATACTGTCTGCTGAGTTGTGTATCAAATCCTATCATGTGTGATACTGTCTGTTGAGCTCTGTATCTAATCCTATCATGTGTGATACTGTCTGCTGAGCAATGTATCTAATTCTATCATGTGTGATACTGTCTGCTGAGCTGAGTATCTAATCCTAAGGGCTGGGAGTGGAACTGAGGGAGGTAGGAATTTTGTTGAACAGTGGCTCATTTTAAATTTCCAGGTTTTCCTGTCTCTATCATTTTTAAAATTCCCTCTAGAGAGGAAGGTTTTATGTTAAGGAACAGGTCTGAGCAGGAGGTCAGTTGGAGGGAGAGATAAGAAGTTCCTTGCTGGTTGCAAGTGTTTTAGGGTGTTTTAGGGTGTTTTAGGTGTTTCAGTGCAGGAAAATAAGGTTGATAGTTGTGGGAAGCAGAAACGTTGTTTGCAGTGAATATTTTATTAGTTACAATTCTGTTATAATTTGATTTTGCACACTTAGGAAGTTTGCATTTTGGATAAAGACCAATGTCTCAGAAGAACTAAAGCCTTAAAATTACAGTTCTAGGTGTGACCAATAGAGGAGGGGCTGTATTTTTCTCAATCAGGCACTAATGAAAGAACAGCTGGCTACAAGGGTAAATAGTCAGAGCAAATAAACAGGTAAAAAAGAAACAGGGAATGCAGACTGGAAGGTTGACATAAGCAGTGAATATAAGGCATGGACACTTATCAAGTGTATCTAAATCATAGTATTAGGCATATAGAATTGTAGTGAACAATGGCACAGGTCAAAATATATGGTAATCATTGCACACAAAAAAAAAGACCATCCGTCGGAGGGATTTGTTTAATATATACAATATATTTTTGATATATGTTAAATGTAAGACAAAGATGTGATGTGGACCCAGCCAAATTTCACAGTTGTAATTACATTACCAGTCTTGACAGTATGTTCAGCTATTAGCTAGTTACACAATGAGCCACCTGCTGTCTGAATATTGTATTGCATTTTATCCAATTTAGATATAACGTCATTTCGTGACACACATCTCAGGACATGTTGAGATAAGTGAGCAGTTAAGTGTGGACACATCTGTAGTTTTATGCCTTTTGTCTATGATTCCCATAGACTTCTATTATGATGGAAAGCAAAACAGAATGCCTTTTAAAGGCTTCTGTTTGGCATACCATCATTATACATGTCTATGGGCAGCATAATGGATCCTTCCTGGTTTCCGTTAAGCAGGACTGGACTCCCCTTAAAGGTTTCCGTTTTGACTTTCGTGTTATGTATTCCATTATTTTCCGTTATAACCATGTTATAATGGAAAAAAAAAAAACAGAATCCATAACAGTGATGTGAACCTGCCCTAAGATGGAAGCCTTTATTATTTCAGTGCCAGCGTGCCAACCAATACCATCCAGTCTGCACCCCTTAGGAGGAGGGAGGTAGGTCTTAATGATGATGATCCGCATTTTTTTCTGGCTTTATTTCTTCCAAATCATCCTCGAAAGTCCATGTCCTAGAAAAGTCAGCAAGATGCAGAGAGAGGAGGAGCTGAATTTTCCTGATGACATATTCTCATCGATATTAGATGATGTGGAAAAGGAGGAAAAGCAGATGGCAGAAGAAGGGCTCCCACCTGTAGGGCAGGAGAGCGCTGGGGTTGGAGAAGCGGGTATGCCAGAGCTGGTAAATATTCAGTGTTTACTGTCAAATAACCTGCA
This sequence comes from Bufotes viridis, assembly GCA_033119425.1. Classification (NCBI taxonomy): domain Eukaryota; kingdom Metazoa; phylum Chordata; class Amphibia; order Anura; family Bufonidae; genus Bufotes; species Bufotes viridis. Next base: position 90,966,777 of record CM065590.1, read on the forward strand.
GGAGACTGCCAGCAAGAACAGCAAAAATTTGCATATTGTGTCCCCACCCAACCAACCAAACCCTATACCAGCAACAGTCGCTGTTTAAAGGTGCCCAACGGCCATTAAAAATGAAGACCGACTATACAGAGTACAGAGCTGAATGCAGATAGCCCCATACACTGTGCAGTGGCCATGCTGGGGTACTGCAGATCAGCTCCCTTTCAAGTGAATGGCAGCTGAGCTGCAGTACTCTTTTGCTGGAAACTATACAGCTCCCATCAACTAGGAATCCCCCGATGGGTGATTTTAGCGCTATGGACATTTTTCTGAAAGTGGTTACTGAGAAACTGAGGGGCATCGAGGGTATAATAAGTGGACATAGCAACCTATCAAAAGAAGAAATTGAAGCTCTGGTGTCCCTGGAGGGTGATTCCTCTATTGTTATAAAACCGTCCGATAAGGGTGGAAATGTGGTTGTATAGGGGGCAGAACAATATCGTGAGATGTGCCTTAATATTTTGAAAGATAAGGAATGTTACCGTGTTTTGGAGAATAATCCGATCTGGTCGCTTTATACTAAACTTAAACACATCTTATCAGAAGCACTTGAGAATAAGTTGATCAATAAAACAGAATTTGCTTTTCTGCTCCCCGAAAATCCACAAATGCCCTGCTTTTATGGCCTCCCAAAGGTGCACAAGGGCCTGTCTCCCCTCAAGGGGAGACCCATTGTGTCTGATATTAATAGCCTGACACATGGGATCAGTACATATGTTGACACCGTTACACTGCCCTTTGTGTTATCACTCCCGTCATATACACGGGATTCTATGGAGGTCATTCAAAAACTTGAAGGGATCCAGATTGACCATCAGACTCTGCTGGCTAGCCTGGATGTGGAGGCACTCAACAGCTTCATACCCCATGATAGGGGTGTGGAGCTGTGGGGGACTTCCTCAGGCAACGTGGCATGTATCTCTGGCCACACAATCAGTTTATACTCGATCTTCTCCAGTTCATATTAGAGAACAACATATTTTTCTTTGATCGCCGCCTTTACCACCAGCTCAGGGGTGTGACGATGGGGAGCCCTTGTGAGCCCACTTTCGCCAACCTGTACCTGGGCTGGTGGGAGCGGGAGATAGTGTTCTCTGATGATAATGCCGAATGGACACGTCATATTGGCCTGTGGCTCTGTTATATAGATGACGTGTTCATCTTATGGACTGGAGATGCATCTGATTTTGAATCATTCATCCGGGAGCTCAATATTAATGATTTGGGTTTATTTTTTACATCTGAAATCCATACTGACAAAATAGATTTTCTCGATCTGACTATTTTCAAGGACCAGAACGGATCGCTGGGAACACGGCTCTTCCGAAAAAAGACTGCCACCAATAATCTGCTTCAGTGGAACAGTTGTCATCCAACACCCCTTAAAAGGGGTATTCCCAAAGGGCAGTATTTGCGACTATGGCGCAACTGCTTAAATATGTCGGATTATTTGGTGGCAGCCAGGGACCTACAATTTAGGTCCCAGAGGAGGGGCTATCCCAAACATGTGCTGACCAGAGCATATCATCATTCATTAGTGGTCAACCGAGATAACTTGTTGGTACCCCGGATAAGGCAGAAGGAGGATGAGAAGGTTCGCATTATTGCAACTTTTTATGAGTCCCATGAGACTGTTCGTGCCATTTTAACAGACTTCTGGGGTATCCTGCACTCAGATCCGGATGTGGGTCATTTGGTGGGTGAGACACCCAGCATCACATTTCGCAGAGGTCGGAATCTGGGTGATAGACTGGTGCATAGTTTGTTCTAGTCTCCCGTCCAGCCCACCTGGCTAGGCAATAAACCTTTTGGATCCTTCCACTGCAGCGGATGTGTGGCCTGTGCGGTCATCAAAACGGGTGACACTTTTGTTAGCTCGGTAACACAGAAGTCTTACAAAATAAGATCGTTTATTGATTGTAAGACCACTGGGATTGTGTACTTAGCCACATGTAAATGTGGCAAACAATATGTCGGCAAGACAATTCGCGAATTCTAGAGGCGAATTGGGGAACACCTAAATGACATTCAAAGTGAAGCCAATACGGCTATTGCCCGTCATGTAACAATGACACATCCCAATGACAAGAATGTGTTTAGGTTCCAAGGGATTGAACAGGTTAGGAGATCGGTCCGTGGGGGAGAATTTGATAAGAGAGTGCTTCAGAAGGAGGCACAATGGACATTCAGGCTGAGGATTGTACGTCCTGAAGAGCTAAATGAACATATTTTATTTGCATGTTTCATATAATAATCCAGTCCTCCTACTTATCTTCTCCCCATTATTAGTATCTTGATATGGTGCCATCGATCGTTATTGTTCTGTCAGTGATGGTTCATTGATGACCCTTGGGGTCTCCCAGATGTAACGGTCTCTTTGATCTTCTACTGGTACTCAGGCTTATTGCCTGGGTACCTGGTGACCTGTCCCTATTGAGAATTGTCTCAATTTGGTTGAACACTCTGTTTAATGTGATTTATTTACCCACCTGAATTATGTAATATTCCGCCGTAATGTCCTGGTCATATCTATATGTGTTATACATATGTGCGGATTGCCCTTGGTGAGGATGGCAGTTGTGGGGGCGGAGTCTAATTGTGCTGTACGCGCCTCCTGCTCCAGCACTGGCCACCCTGTGGTTTTCTCCGCCTGCTTGGGGAGTGGCCTCGGGCATTGAAACAGCTGATGTTGGCGCCCGCGTCGCGGCCTCCCTAGTGCCGATGCTGCCGTCTTTCGATGGTTAGCGTATGTCTGTCTGTTTGTGTGTTTGTGCCCCGAGCTCCTGATGATCTGAATATCAGAGAAACGCGTTGAGCATAAATGGGCTTAGTATTTAGACATCAGATGCTAGGAATGGGCGCAGAGCCGTCTCAGGCATTATATGTAAGGGTTTAACATAGGGACTAACCTAGAAGTGTTGAGGAGAGTAGGTGTTAGCAGTGTGTGAAGAGGTTAACCCATTAGACTCTTGAATGAGGACATCCTCCCCCTCCTTCTAGTGTTTGGTTAGTATCCCTGTGTAGCTTTGTACCCTCTGCCCGGTTTATACAGGTTGGGATTAGTGTCGCATGCTGAAGTGGCAACGCAATCCCTTCACTGTGTGAAGTGAGAGAGCCAGTAACCGGACCTCCGCCAATGTGGTACACCAGACACATTGTGTGTTTTGTGGGACGACTGGTTACAACTGACCGTTATCAATCATTCCGGCCAGACCAGTTGTCCGTTTTATCTTAAACACATCGGTGTCTGTGTACACTGTGTATCTGGTCTTTCTTCTTTTTCTTCTTTTTTTGTTTTGTCATCATATGTGGTTCACTCCCTCACTCTATTTTAATGATAACTAATAAAGTGTATGGTTTTATTACACACACACTCAAGCGTTCTAGACACACCAGTGAAAATATGAAACTATACAGTGTGACACGAACCAACGGGTGTGAACCCACTATGCCACATGTCCTACCACCTCTAAGGGCGTTGTCCAAGTGAACCATCGTTCTTCACAGTACCCCTGATGGTGGAGATAGACTTTCCCGAGGGGAACACCAGGTCACTACCTATTGAATAGAATTGACACACGAGGCAGCTCGTCCAGATGGATAAGGAGGTACCAAAGCAAGGTACCAGAGGCACAGACTTAGTCAGCAAGCCGAGTTGTAACCAGGAGCAACAGTGCAGGATCGAAGGATAAGGCAGAGGCAAAGTCAAACAAGCAATAGGTCAGGGCAGGCGGCACAGGTGCAGGTCAGGCAATCTGAGTCTGCAACAGGAGGGTCAAGGCAAGCAGGCAGGGATCAAGCAGGTAGCAGAGTCCATGAACACAAGCAGAGATATAAATTCAGCAACCTTTGCAGGACACTAGGACGCTCAGGAATCTTGGAATGGGGCTGAGCCACTTATATATGTGCAGGAGGGCTAGGATTGGTCAGCAATGTCACATGTTCTAACCCATAAAGCACAGCAGTGAATAAGGAAGCACTGTCAGCAGAATAACGCTGAACACGGTACTGTGGCGGTAAGCAGGAGAACAGAGGCGCACAGCAGCCGCTGTTACACAGTGTATGTAGATTTCTGCTTTCATGGACCTCAATCCATCTGATATTGATGACCTATCCTAATAATAGGTCATTGATAGAGATGAGTGAAACAACTCTAAACTAATCAGATTTTACATGAGTTTTGTAAGAATTCGAAATGAGCCCGAATTAAAATTTTAGGTGATTCAATTTGTGAAAACAGTAAGAGAAAAGAGAGAAAAAATCCTAGAAGACCTCAGAGTGGCATACACAAAATTTCAGGCCAATCGGAGCACTTTTAATTCATGCAGAATCAATTCAGACCCAAATCGAATTTTAATTTTCTCATCTCTAGTCATCAATATCTATAGGCCACAAAGCTTTATATAACCAATTTATAAAATATTAACCCCTTCCCGACATGTGATATACTATTACGTCATGGAAGTCAGTGACTTCCCGCATTTTGACGTAATAGTACATCATGGTGATCGGGCGGGCACCTGAGCGGTGCTCGCCCGATCACTGCAGGGGTCCAGCAGTTCCTGGTAGCCAGGCCCCTGCTGTATCCGCCGGCATCACCGCCGGCCCCTGCTGTAACCCCAGCGCTGACCGCGACATAGTAGTGGTTTGCGGCAAATGAAGCAGCGCATCGAGTTCCCGCGCTGCCGTAGCGCGGGGACCCAATGCATGACAAAGCAGCCTGATGTCATGCAGAGGCTGCACAATGCCTTGCATGGCATCGGGACCTGTCCTGTATGGGTGCCCAGGAGATCCAGCCTCAGGCTGGCTCTCCTAAGCAACCTGATAACGTATGACTCAGTGTCATACACTAACATACACTAACAGGCAATGCATTACAATACAGATGTATTGTAAAGCATTACAGAGGGGATCAGAACCCCAAAAGTTGAAGTCCCAAATAAAGTTTCAAGTAAACAAAATAGAAAAAAAAAAGGAAAGACATATTATGTATCACTGCATCCGTAACAACTGTATCTATAAATATATTACATGATCTACCCCGTCCGAAAAACACCATAAAAAAATAAAATAAAAACTGTGTCAAAAAAAGCCATTTTGTCACCTTACCTCACAAAAAGTGCAACACCAAGCGATCAAAAAGGCGTATGTCAAATAACATGGTACCAATAAAACCGTCACCTCATCCCACAAAAAATGAGACCCTACATAAATCGCTCAAGTCAAATCGCAAAAAAAAATACAAAAATATAGCTCAGAACATGGAGACAATAAAACATCATTTTTTTCTTTCCAATATGCTATTATTTCGTTAAAGGGAACCTGTCACCTCCGAAACACATTCCAAGCTGGCAGCAGTACCTGATAGTAGGCAGCAGCGTGATTCTGACGGTCATTGTCTTCCTGAAGCCAGATGAAGGAAAAGCTGTAAAAACGTTGTTTAATCCCCGGCTGGCGCACTTCTCAAGTCAGGTTTGAAATCAAGGGGCCAGCGGCCTCCTTGCTTCAAGCCACGGTAAGCAAAATCTGCCTTCCAAAAACCATATGGCGTTCATTTTCTTCTGCACCCTGCCGTGTGTCCGTACAGCAGCACATGACCACATGTGGGGTGTTTCTGTAAACCGCAGAATCAGGGTAATAAATATTGAGTTTTATTTGGCTGTTAACCCTTGATGTGTTAAAGAATAAAATGGATTAAAATGGAGAATCTCCTAAAAAAGTGAAATTTAAAAATGTAATCTCCATTTTCCTTTTATTCTTGTGGAACACCTAAAGGGTTAACAAAGTTTGTAAAATCAGTTTTGAATAACTTGAGGGGTCTAGTTTCTACAATGGGGTCATTTATAGGGGCTTTCTACTATGTAAGCCCCACAAAGTGACATCAGACCTGAAATGGTCCTTAAAAAGTGGGTTTTGGAAATTTTCTTAAAAATTTCAAGATTTACTTCTAAACTTCTAAGCCTTGTAACGTCCTAAAAAAAAATTACTAAATTATGCCAACATAAAGTAGACATATGGAGAATGTTAAGTAATAAATGTTTTATCAGGTATCACTTTCTGTTTTAAAAGCAAAGAAATTAAAATTTAGAAAATAGCGAATATTTCAAAATTTTGGGTAAATTTGGGATTTTTTTCATAAATAAAGGTGAAATATATTGACTCAAATTTATGACTATCATGAAGTACAATGTGTCATGAAAAAACAATCTCAGAATAGCTTGGATAAGTAAAAGTGTTCCAAAGTTATTACTACATAAAGTGACACGTCAGATTTGCAAAATATGACCTGGGCAGAAAGGCGAAAACTGGCCCGGGGTAGAAGGGGTTAATATATTTACATCTCTTTGTATACAAACAAATAAATGAGAACCTGTATTACAAAATCTGTGTTCTTTAAGAAAAAAAAAAGGAGGAAAAAAATACACTGCCTCAATAGAAAAAAAATGCTCCCATGTCTTTTTAATTTACTTTCTAGAAAAGTACGCTCTAATATATATTTATAAAATTTCTGAAGAACAGAATTTTGTCTGATAACATTACTTTCAGCCTATAAATAAGCAAATTATTGCTCTCCTAGTTGACGACAATAGAGCAGCTTTGACATACAAATCTCCTCACTTATTATCTTCTCACAGGTGCAGTTTCGGTAAAATAAAGGCACAGCCCATCAATTCTTATAGATCTATCAATACTCCAATAAGAGCCATGAAAAGAGATAGTCCAGGCAGGAGGCTTATATCAGTAGTTATGACTTGTGGATGCAGTCTAACTACCACTATTGAATTTATAATAAACCAATAATGACAAAAGCATAGGACAATTTCCAACCGGTATTACATTTGTCCTGAGTTTATTACTATTATAAACCATAAAGTTCCCGCTCGTATATAACTAAGTGTGTGTGTTCTCCAATGTCTACATTAAAAGAATTGTTCAATATAAAAAAGATGTAGCAGAGAGGAAGGGGTTTTGGTGCTGTGCATAGCTCTGTGTCTCTAGGGCTAAAATGCAAACAGGATGCAGATTTGTATTGTACCTAGGTTACATCCTGTCTGCCCCTCTCCTGAATGAAGGAAAAGAGTAATATAATCTGCAGGACACTGAGCAAAGAGATAACGTTAACAGATTGTTGTAATTGTAATTAAAAGTTGATAGAAGTTAATTGAGAGAGACAGAGAATGACAGAGAGAGGTGCGCATTTTGTTATGCATCTTTCCGTGCAGAATAGGATGAAAATTTCTGTGCAGACTACGTCACGCATTGAAATGAATGAAGACATTCAGCTTAAGAAAATCTACAACAAATCATTATTTATGCCATGCAGGCATGGACAATTTTATGTCCCATTGGATATCACGGGTAAAGTCTTTATTTTGCAGATTTTCTGCCACTTGTAAAGGTAGAGTGCTTATCAGGTGTGAGAAGTCTAATAGGCCAGCCAATAACCCTCTGAGTTTCTGCAAATATTTATATTTTTTTTCCAAAAGTTAAAGCCAATGCTCAACCTTTTAAACAGGCCTTGAAGCACAACAGATCTCAACAGATGTTTTGGAGAAACTTCCACTTATTAGAAGTAGCTTAGCTAGGTAAAAGGATCTTTGGGGAAGAGTTGTACTATTTCTCCTCATGTACAGTACCTAGTAAGCATGAGGAGTCTTATATACCAGGCAACGCTTCTCTGAGTCCAGGTCATAGAATCTGAGCAATTTAGTAATTTAGCAATCATTGGTGTCTTTATACTGAGTAATACATAAAAATCAGTTAACACACCCATCTTATTATCATGAACATTATCCGACTCTGCTCATCTTATCTAATTATCATGAGCATTACCCGACTTTGCTCATCTTATCTAATTATCATGAGGAATACCTGACTCTGCTCATCTTTAGCGCATAAATGTATTTTTAAATAAAGTATACATCTCCCAAGATAAACAAAATATAACTACTACAAACCATAATACCATACAGTCAATAAAAAAATAGCATTTACAAATATTAAAGATAGCTCTGAGCTGTTAAAAACCAGGTATGTTTCAAAGACGAAGGTTAAGCATTACAATGCATACGCTAATCTTATACAAATCCATAGTCTCGCGTGCATCTGCTCTGTTTGCTATGGATTGCTTATTCAAGAATTAAGTATTCACATTACGCATCCCTACTGGTTAGTAATTAACTTCATCAGCAGAATAATATTAATATAGATAGGATTTGGCATAAGGAGGAAGATCATGCAGCAGAATAAAGCCACCTTGCTATATGAACCAATGCAAACAGGGCTCCAGCGGGGGGGGAAAAAAAAAAATCACAGCTATGTTGGACTTTAAAAGGCCCATGAGAAAAAGAAATAAGACTTTAAATAATTTATTTGGAGAAACAGTCAGCCAAGAGGAACAAATAATGTTTCACTATAAGAATCGGGACCTTTGCCTCTCCCCTTTTCGCTCTGGTACCTGATGCCCTGGCCGATCGCATTAGTGAAATTTTCATTTGATGGCATTTTAATATTCTGGCTTGATGACTTTTTAGCAACATTTACTTTCAGAGGTCTCCAGTGCTCCCTCGGAGGAAATGAAACATGTCAAAACCCATTACAAAAATCAAAATTTAAATACCTCGGCCACGTTAGGGCTTACACACAATCCCATCAGCGCTTAAGCTGCAGCACACAGCTACTCATTCGCTTGCTCGGATGGTAATGAGTACATTTTATAAAGCATTCCGGGGTCATGGAACATACGCTACTGATCTATCTTAACCCATTGATTGCTTATACACAGAGGGCCGTGAAGTTTTATTGAAATGTAATGTAAGAAGAATTTGCCAGTGATGAAAATAAATCATATGCATTTGGGCTGTTTATGTAATCTTTACAGTTGCTTTTTTTTGTCTTTGTCAAGTCTCGATATGGACTTTTGGCTAAATTAAGAAATATAAGAGCATGGAAAAAATTATATGTGTAAGAATCCAGATAATTTAGGCAGTTTAAGTTTGGATTGGTTAATTAACCAATCGCCCTCAGTAAATTTTAGTCTATGACAAAATTATAGTACCATTCTATATATAAATTAGTTTTTTCAGATAAGCCATTGACTAATGTATGATTGTGTTGGATATGATATAATCTTCAGGAAATTCTAATTAAACAAGCACCATAGAAAATGCAAGTTACTAAAAGGGGCATCTAACATAGTAACATAACATAGTAACATAGTTTTTAAGGCCGAAAAAGACATCTGTCCATCCAGTTCAGCCTGATGCTGCAAGTTGATCCAGAGGAAGGCAAAAAAAAAAAAAAAAAAACTGTGAGGTAGAAGCCAATTTTCCCCACTTAAGGGGAAAAAATTCCTTCCTGACTCCAATCAGGCAATCAGAATAATTTCCTGGATCAGCTACGCATCTCTAGTAGCTATAGCCTGTAATATTATTACACTCCAGAAATACATCAAGTCCCCTCTTGAACTCTTTTAGTGAATTTACCATCACCACCTCCTCAGGCAGAGAGTTCCATAATCTCACTGCTCTTACCGTAAAGAATCCTCCTCTATGTTTGTGTACAAACCTTCTTTCCTCCAGACACAGAGGATGTTCCCTCGTCGCAGTCACAGTCCTGAGGATAAATAGATGATGGGAGAGATCTCTCTACTGACCCCTGATATATTTATACATAGTTATTAGATCTCCCCTCAGTCGTCCTTTTTATAAAGTGAATAACCCTAATTTTGATAATCTTTCAGGGTACTGTAGTCCACCCATTCCAGTTATTACTTTAGTTGACCTCCTCTGAACCCTCTCCAGCTCTACTATGTCTGCCTTGTTCACAGGAGTCCAGAACTGTACACAGTACTCCATGTGTGGTCTAACTAGTGATTTGTAAAGAGGTAGGACTATGTTCTCATTACGGGCATCTATGCCCCTTTTGATGCAACCCATTATCTTATTGGTCTTGGCAGCAGCTACCTGACACTGATTTTTACAGCTTAGTTTGCTGTTCCCTAAAATTCCTAGGTCCTTTTCCATTTCAGTGTTACCCAGTGTTTTACCACTTAGTATGTACGGGTGATTTGCATTATTCCTTCCCATATGCATAACCTTACATTTGTGAGTGTTAAACCTCATCTGCCACTTCTCTGCCCAAGCCTCCAATCTATCCGGATCCATCTGTAGCAGTATATTGTCCTCTTCCATGTGAATTACTTTACACAGTTTAGTGTCATCTGCAAAAATTTATATTTTACTGCGCAAGCCTTCTACAAGATCACTTATAAATATATTGAAGAGAATAGAGCCCAGTACTGACCCCTGAGGTACTCCACTAGTGACAGTGACCCAATCTGAGTGTGTACCGTTAATAACCACCCTTTGTTTTCTATCACTGAGCCAGTTATTTACCCACATACAGACATTTTCTCCCAGTCCAAGCATTCTCATTTTATATACTAACCTTTTATGCGGTACAGTGTCAAATGCTTTGGAGAAGTCCACATATATGACATCCATTGATTCCCCGCTGTCAAGTCTAGAACTTACCTCCTCATAGAAACTGATTAACTTAGTTTGACATGACCGATCCATCATGAAGCCATGCTGATATGGCGTCATTTGCTTATTTTCATTGACTTACTCCAAGATAGCATCTCTTAGAAAACCTTCTAACAGTTTACCCATGACAGATGTTAAACTTACAGGCCTATAGTGTCCAGGCTCTGTTTTTGGACCCTTTTTGAATATTGGCACCACATTTGCAATGCGCCAATCTTGTGGAATTCTCCCTGTTAGTATAGAGTCTTTAAATATCAAAAATAAAGGTCTGGGTAGAAAATTACTTAATTCTCTTAGGATACGGGGTGTATGCCATCTGGTCCTGGCGATTTGTCTATTTAAATCTTTTTAAGACACCGCTATACTTCCTCCTGGGTCAGACAGGACACTTTTAATGGAGAATTTATTTTTACATTCTGCATTTCATCTGACAGTTTATTTTCCTTAGTGAATACAGAAGGTGAAAAAAATATTTAATAGCTTTGCTTTCTCCTCATCGCTCTCTGCAACTCCCCCTTCATTACTCTGTAAAGGGCCAACACCTTCAGATTTAAACGTTTTACCATTTATATTATTGAAGAACATTTTAGGGTTAGTTTTGCTCCCTTTGGCAATTAATCTCTCAGGCTCTAGTTTGGCTTCTGGTACCTGATGTTTTCCTTATAGTTTTAGTGATTTAAAAGCTTTCTTTTTGTCATGTATTGCTTTCTTTACAGTTCTATTTATACTCATTGGTTTTTTCTTGTTCCTTAAACTTTTATTCCCATAAGGTATGTACCTCTCACAATTAGATTTTAGGATGCTTTTAAAAATATCCTATTTTGTGGCTGTATTTTTATTTTTGAGGACTTTGTCCCAGTTAGTTAGGCCTATGGCCTCTCTTAGTTGGCTAAATTTTGCTTTTTGAAGTTTGGTATTTTTATTCCTCCCTGAAGAAACACTCTTTTAAATGGCATTGGAAAGTTATTACTTTACAGTCACTATTTCCCAGGTGTCCCCCAACCTGCACATCTGTTGTTCTGTCAGGTCTATTGGTTAATACTAAGTCCAGTATGGCCGTCCCTCTAGTCGGGTCTTGAACCAGTTTGCAAAGGTAATTGTCTTTGGTTATTGCCAAGAACCTGTTTCCTTTATGAGATGTATTGGTTTCAGTTTCCCAGTCTATATCTGGGTAGTTGAAGTCCCCCATAATAACTTCCTCATTATGATCTGCTGCCTCATCTATCTCGTTTAGTAGTAGTGTCACCAAAAACTACAGTGCAAATAAGAGGTTTGATCAGTAAAGCATTTGGAGAGGTTCCTTAACCGACTGTACATAATTTGTTGCAAATTGCTAACCTCCAGATTGTATGGGAGCAAAAAAAAAAAAAGTGGGGGGAGGGGTAAATGTAATCCATAGAAGCAGACTACCAGGGGTTTGTTTGTAGTTTGTTACCATGGAAACACATCAGTTTGCATATGAGTTCTAGACCGAAAACTGATTCAATTTATTTCCTAAGATCCAAAGATTAAAAAAAATAATAATTTAATAATTTAAACATTTTACCATAAAAGAAATGTGCTGTGCTGGGTAAAATGGCCTTCTTGCATGGAGAAATCATGGTTACAGTGGTGCATTATCAATGTTTGTATACTTCAGAAAAATGGCAGCACAGAGCAGAAAAAAAATTAAGTAAAAAAGAGATGTACAGGACAATCATAGCCACAATTCTAAAACAGCTTTATATGAAAGCAGCAGCAATAAATTAAGGAAAATATGACTGGCATATTTCCAGTTTGGACTAAGGAGCAAGATCTTAAAATGGGCCTTTAGCTTTAAAACTGGAAGTTACTCCAGAAAGATTCTGTATCTTCTTCTGGCACCTGGGCCCCTTGTTATAACTATATATTTCTTTTTTCTGCCAAAATGGAAAAATGAATAGACAGGGAAAGAAGCAAACACATACCTGCCCTTCGGGATATGAAAGGAAGAGGAATCCATTCCAGCAACTCTTAGTCTCAAAGCCAAATTGATTCAGAATTCAACAGTAATACAAATATTCAGTGAGAATTCTAAGCTTCCAGTTTATGGCAGTGGAATAACTCTTCTCAAAACCTGGAATCCACAAATACATCCAAGTGCCCACATCCTGATATTATACTTGCACTTTTTATTTCCGTTTGTTCAACAATTTACAGTCACTGACAGTAGTAATGACAATTTTCCGAATTATTGTATGTGGTTTTTTTTTTATGAAAGTTACAAGCACAATGACTGTACAATAAATCATAAAACTGTAAAAAATATATTAATTAAAAAATCTATATTATGAAGTATAGCATAAGTCTAGTGTGTAACATGCAGTTTTTTGAGCTATGGCATTGTGGGCAGAAGAGTTAAAAGGCCATTCAACAAGGCTTTGGGGTCACTGCACACAGACCAACAGTGACCTTGCCATTTCCCTGGCTCACCCATTATGTACATTTCGTATGGTGCTCTCTTTTGTGCCTCTCACATTAGTTCCTAATTTCAACCTCCTATAACTCGTAGCACTAGAACTGAGCATGCTTGACCAGCAAACTGAATTTGAATTACAAGGCAGGGAAAATTAAGACTGAGGATCAAATGTCCTTGGGAGTGGTCCTGGCCGGTAGTCTAGGCCACAATGGTTTGTGTGGCAGCCTGACAGTGAATCAGCATATTGACTGATCTATTTGCTTTTATGCTAAGTGTGAATCACAGAAGCCATTGTGAGCTCAGTCAGTGATGTGAGGGGATGTGTTTTCTCTGGCACACACTAATTATAGACACAAGCCAGCCATTTGAGGGTGTTGCAGGGATAGTTTAGGGATATATTTAGTTAGATACATCGAATTACTAGATAGAAAATCAGGTTTTATCAGTATAGCACAGGGGACTTCTACAAGATCATTAATAAATATATTGAAAAGAATAGGGCCCAATACTGACTCCTGAGGTACTTTCCTAGTGACAGTGACCCAATCTGAGTGTGCACCTTTAATAACCACCCTCTGTTTTCTATCACTGAGCCAGTTACTTACCCATAAAGTCTTATCGAAAGCCCTCATAAAGACCCTCGGGATATAATAATCAATAAACCAAACAGTCAGAAGACCTGGACAAAATCCCTTTAGGGGTCTCTAACTAACAGTGTCTTAATATAAAAATATATCTTTATTAATTCTTGTTTAAAACTGAAAAAGAAAAAAATGTATCCAAAAATATTAGTAACAGTAAGACCAATTTAATTAGTAGCTACTAGTGGTTGCTAGCGGCAACTAAGGGACTTGTGGTATCTGAACTATAGTACAGTCACTCGCAGGAGCACTATTAGTATAGATGATTGAGGTTACATAGTGTCAATTATTGGCACTCTACTGCAATTTACAGGGGCATGTTAGATACTACCGTGTGCTGCAGCCTGAATTAGGTGTCTGTGAGAGTTGGGTGTTATCATTATCACAGTGAAAGCTGCCACATCCTTTAACAGTCTATCTATGTGTGGCCTGCAATTTGGTTACAGGTTACACTGGACTCATATCAACTACTGGACATTAGCATATGGATTAAAAGTACTTTTTCTTCACAATAAAGCAACAGATCACCAAGTGAAAGGTATCATCATATTCAGCAGAGTGGGCCCTACAAGGCATCATGCCTGGTTTATCAGTAAATTTTCTGGTGACAGGTTCCCTTTAAATATTACTTTATAATAAATATATTCCTTAATACCCTTCATTATTTATAATGGCTTATGTTGTCTAGGGAGCAATCATCAGGGGAAACAAAATGTCCGCTGTTCTGTTAGTACACACAAAATCTGTCCTAATCACACAGCAGGACAAGTTACTTCACATCACTGAGCTAAATAGCTGCCCCATCTCTGCTCTACCTGTCAGGGGTTATGATCCTGAATACAGATGATAAGATCTTCAGCTGAATCTCTATAGGAATGAAGTTCATGAGGAGACATGAAGTACAGAAAGGACTGACAGGACAGACTGTGGTAAGGTGGGGCTGTGGTACTGGTAATGGAGACTGCATACAATAGCTACTGCTCATTATCCCCCTCTCACATTAACTGTAATTTTTTGTTAGCCGCTGGTGACAGCAGCACCATTATCTGTGGTACCTCTCCTGTATAACATTTCCATATCCCAAATATCTGTCACATTGACTGTAATTTTTTCTTAGCTGTTGGTGACAGCAGCGCCATTACCTGTGATATCTCTCCTGTATAACGTTTCCGCATACCAAATATTTGTGACATTGACTATAATTTTTTCTTAGCCGCTGTTGACAGCAGTGCCATTGTCACGGCCGCTGTCTTCAGCCGTGACCTTCCGTACATTCGTGTGCTGCAGCTCCTCGCTGCAGCTTCGTTCCAGTGTGTTGGTATGTGGTATTGTTTGGGTTAACTCCCCTGTTTGTGTGTATCTGGAGTTAATCCTCTCTGTCTGGTCCATGGGTGTGGCCTCTTTGCTGCACCCATGGAACCTGTATATAAGGCTGACTTTGCCTCAGTTCTGGGTCAGCTCTCCTGCTGTGTGTTTGTCCTGTCCTGCTCCTGGTGTGTACTGTCTCCCATGCTGCTGACCCATGGGATCTGTGTCTGTCTGTTCTCTGTAGGTTCCCCTACTTGTTCATTGTTGTCCACTGTTTGTTGTCTCAGGCTTTGTTGTCCGTACTCCTGTGTCTCTGCTTTTAGTTCGCCTGTTATGTTATGTCTTGCCTTGCTATGTTTCCTGTGTCCTCCGAAAGGGGGTCTGTCGTTCCTCGGAGGGGGAGCATTCTCTGTCCATGTTCTCTGTTCAGCAAGCTCTTGCAGCTTCCTTGCTGCAGAGTGCTTGGGCAAGGCCACGCAGTTCCCACTGGTGGAGCAAGACCTTCTCTGTCCATTGCCACTCCTGTGTCCTTGCCTGAACTCCCGTTCGTGTTCCCTGTGTATGTCATGTTGCTCTGTACCATCGGTACATGCTTGTACCAGTTGTCACTCGCTCCTGGGGTCACTGTCTAGTTCACGCTCCAGAGTGGACCCTGGCAACTTCCTGCGGCAAAGCCTATCCCTACCATCTGGGGCCCTAGTGAACACCAGGAGTTGCTTAGTCACGCCCCTCTGGAGTATTACTAGACAGTGGCACAGTGGGGGTTCCTCCCACTGCATTGACGGTACGTAGAGCTTATGTTTCTCCGTTGTTTTCCATTTGTACATTAAACACTGTTTAGACCGTACCTTTGTATCTCGTTTATTGTGAAACGACGCGGATGTCTTTCGCGGGACCTCCAACTCGTGACAGCCATTACCTGTGCTACGTCTCCTTTATAACGTTTTCTCATCCCAAATATCTGTGACATTTACTGTAATTTTTTCGTAGCCGCTGGTGACAGCAGTGCCATTACCTGTGGTACCTCTCCTGTATAACGTTTCTGCATCCCAAATATCTGTGACATCGACTGTAATTTATTTGCGCATACACTTAAAAAAACTGCGCTACTGTAAGTGTGACATACTTGCAAGAATATATACCATTTAATATGATGAAGGCAAGCAGTAAGGGACGGACGGGGAAGTAGCCGTGCTGCTAATGGAGAACGCAGAGGCCGTGGCCCTGGGTCCGGTGAGACTGTGCCTGCTGGCAGAACACAAGAAAACACACTCATCCACGATACCTAGCTTCATGGCCCAGTTTGCAGGGTGGCGCAGAACACCACTCTCGAAGTCAGACCAGTGCAAGCAGATGGTAGGTTGGATTTCAGCAGATAATGCTTTCAGTCAGTTAAGCACACCCTGTCTTCCACAAAGTCCAGTCTCAGTAGCCAAGATTCTGGTCAACAGAATCCTTACCCTGATCCTCCTTCCTCCCAACATGGAGAGTCTTTGCAAACAACTGATCCCACACTCAAATATTCAGAGGAGCTCTTTTCATCGCCATTCATTAATTTGGGCCTCTTGCCAAGCCCGTTTGAAGAGGGACATGAGGAGATCTTGTGCCCTGATTCCCAAACTCTTGAGCATCCACAGTTAAAAGAAGATGGCGGTAGAGAACAGCAATTAGTGTTTCAAGAGGTGGATGATGATGATGAGACACAGTTGAAAATAAGTCAACAGCAATTAGTGTCTCAAGAGGTTGATGATGAGGATGAGACACAGTTGTTAATAAGTGAGGTTGTTGTTAGGTCAACAAGTCAGGAGGATGACCAGAGTGAGGAAGTGGAAGAGGAGGTGGTGGATGATGAAATCACTGACCCAACCTGGGAACGTGGCAAGCTGAGCGATGATAGCAGTACAGAGGGGGAGGGATCTTCAGCACCACAACAGGCTGGAAGAGGCAGTGGGGTGGCAAAAGGAAGAAGGCGGGCCCAAACAGGCCCGCAACTGTTTCCCGAAGCACCCCATTGCGGCAAACTCCCTTGCCAAGGGGTAGGTGTTCCGCGGTCTGACGCTTTTTTTATGAAAGTGCGGACGATAAAAGAATTGTCATTTGCAACCTGTGGCGTACCAAAATGAGCAGGGGCGCGAACACTAGCAACCTCACCACCACCAGCATGATCCACCACATGGCATCAAAGCACCCAAATAGGGTGGCTGAATGCCTGGGTCCACAATCAGTGTCTGCAGGTCACACCACTGCATCCTCTTCCTCTATGTTATGTGCTGGCCATTCCCCTGTCCAAGACCCAGGCCTGGATGCCTCCCGCCTAGCACCTGGACTTTCGCAAGCACCATCAGCTATCAAATCTACTTCTGTGTCCCAGAGCAGCGTATAGATGTCCATATCCTAGGCTTTTGAACGAAAGCGCAAATACCGAGCCACCCACAGGGTATAGCACAAAATGCGCACCTTTCCAAATTGCTGGCACTGGAAATGTTGCCATTTAGGCTTGTGGACACTAAGGCTTTCCGCAGCCTGATGGCGGCAGCTATCCCTTGTTACTCAGTCCACAGCCGCCACTATTTTGCCCGGTGTGCCATCCCCGCCTTACACCAGCATGTGTCCCATAACATCACCCATGCCCTGACCAACGCAGTTATTGGGAAAGTCCACTTAACGACTGACACATGGACAAGTGCTCGTGGCCGGCTCCACTACTTTTCCCTGACAGCACACTGTGTGAACATTGTGGGGGCTGGGAGCGAGTTGTACCCTGGGATGGCACAGGTGCTGCCGGCGCCAAAGATTGCGGGCCCTACTTCCATCAGGATTTCCGCCACCACCTACATTACTTCCACCTCATCTTGCAGCACCATTCAGCCATCAGTCAGTAGCTGGAAGCAGTGTAGCACTGCAGTGGGGAAGCGGCAACAGGCCGCACAGAAACGTATTTGCTTAGCTGTAAAACAGCACACCGCCGCAGAGCTATGGCAGGGTATGAGGGACCACACTGAGCTATGGCTCTCGCCACTCAACCTACAATCAGGCATGGTTGTGTCTGAAAATGTCCGTAACTTGGTGGCGGCTTTGGAGCTCGGCAAGCTCACACACATACCAAGCCTAGCCCACGTGTTAAACTTAGTGGTTCAGCTGTTTCTCAAAACCTACCCCAATTTGCCTGAGCTACTGGTGAAGGTGTGCCGATTTCCGAAAGTCAGCTACAGCTGCCGCCGGTCTGGCAACGCTGCAGCAGAGCTTGCAATTGCTAGCTCACTGACTGATGTGCAACATGAACACATGCTGGAACTCCACGCTCCACATGTTGTCCAGGCTTTGTGAGCAGCAGAGGGCAGTAGTGGAATACTAGCTACAACATGGTCGTCACCTTTCCAATTAGCTTCCGCTCTTCACAAGCGACGAGTGGGCATGGCTGTCTGAACTCTGTGAGGTTTTACGCAACTTTGAGGAATCAACACAGATGCTGAGCGGCAATGTTCATCTCTCAAAACTTCTCATCTCTCATTCCTGTGGTGGAGAGGACAAGCAAAATGGTGCATTTCCAGAAGGTCCTTGTGGAAAAATTGCTCCAAAAATTTCCGGCTGACAACGCTGGATGCAGAGTACGTAGTTTCTTGGGAAACCGAGGAGGGGAACACACAGCAGTTCCAACAGAGCCAGGGCAACACTCACCAAGGCTTTCATGACACCCCACCGGCATCCTCACCCTGATGTGTGGCCTACTGTCACAAGGAGGGAAACATTTTGGAAGATGGTGAAGGAGTACCTAGCAGACCGTGTCTGCATCCTCAATGATCCCTCTGTGCCTCTACTATTGGGTGTCCAAGCTGCACACGTGGCACAAACTGACGCTCTACACCTCCTTGGAGGTGCTGCCTGCCCTGCCACCAGCGTTTTGTCAGAGCGGGTATTTAGTGCTGCTGGGGGCATAATAACTGATAAGCGCATCTGCCTGTTAACTGAAAATGAACAAGGCTTGGATTGCCCCTGACTTCTCTACTCCACCAGAGGAAAGTGGCTGAACATAAAGGCTATTTAAATGTGGCTTTTATGGTGTATTGAATACACCGTATATAACACAAGAGAGTGAATCTGGATCGCACATCCTCAGTATATGCTTTTGATATAACGACTGTCCTTCAGCATAATTACATGGCATCTCAGCCCAATTTGTAATACATTCTATGCTCTGCATAAATGAGGCATTAGTGTACAGTTTGATCAAAGAGCATAGGCCCACTTACCACGACAAGGTTGCCTCTACAAGTGGGGACCTACTCTAATTTTATGGCGCAGCAGTGTGCGGCGACCACTAGCACCCCAGCACCGCACCAGCAGCAGACAGCGGGACCCAGTAGCCACACAGCACCCCCACTGTGCAGCAAAGCCACCTTGGCGCTGGGCCCAACCACCCCACCAGCACAGCACCGAGGCAGTAATGGCAGACACGCAGTACTGCACCATGTGAACGAGTGCAAAGAGTTCACCCAGTCACAACCCTCAGGAAATCCATCTGAGAGATAGTAGGATTTTATAGACCCTTTGCAGACTCAGGCTACTTAAAAACATCTAATCCAAAAGGGGAGGAGTGCTGATACCAGAAGGGGGGGGGGAGAAAATAGATTCTAACAATATATAACACAAGAGAGTGAATCTGAATTGCACATCCTCAGTACTATGCTTTTGATATAATGACTGTTGTTCAGCATGATTACATGGCCTCTCAGCCCAATCCCAGGCACCCCTTCCACCACAAAAAAGAGGATATGGTTCAATCTTTCCTTTCTCGTCCTCCTCCGCTATCATATCAACATGCTTATTTGGCTGCCCTCGCTCCTAATGTTTTAAAGAGTAAGCTCACCAGCAGACTCTGATTGCTTATGTTTTAGATGGTCGGCTCAGCAGCAGACCCTCAACCCCTAATGTTTTATATAGTCAGTAGTGTTGATTGAGCAACAAAGTGCTCGGGTGCTCTGGTGCTCGAGTAGAAAACTTTGGGATGCTCGGGTATTCTACAGAGCACCCGAGCACAATGGAAGTCAATCGGAGAACCCGAGTATTAAACCAGGCACTTCCTGCTTTGAAGAGGGGAGGGTGCCGGGTCCAAGTGAGGTCTATGCAGAAGATCACTGTACAGCGAGGGAATCCTCCAGTGTGAGTCCACGGCTTAGAAGTCCCTGCTCTGACTCCATATATAGCTATTTCCATATATGGAGTCTGTGCCTGGGGACACCCAGTGTATTTAAATCCAATTTAGCCTCTATTTCTGAAAAGTTTCTGCCGGGATTTAAACTTACAACCGTCTACATTAGACTCAAGGACCTTAACCTTTGAGCTATAAAGAATGATAAACTGTGTCAAAAAAACTTATACTTACTATATGGCAAACTACTATGAGTTTTTTCTGACCCAGTTTATCATTCACCATTATAGCTGAGTGGTTAAGGTCCCTACCTATGATGTAGAAAGTTGTGAGTTCAAATCCCAGCAGAACCTTTTCAGAAATAGAGGCAAAATGTAAAAGTTTTTAGTCATAATATATTTACATATATTATTAAATATTTAGAATATATAATATATTATAATATATATAAATATATTATGACTAAAAACATCAGTAGTAGTCTCCCACATATTATGCATTCATATATATCAGAAGTATGATGTTATCTGTCTATCTATCTATCTATCTATCTATCTATCTACATATAAAATATATATATTTATTTATTATTTTTCTTTCAGTAATTATACATTTTTTACAATTAAAACAAAACAATAGCTGATCTCAGGGAGACCAGCTACAGTAAACACCGCGGAGCCTCATTTAAGAGTCTCAACACAGCAATCCAAAGTGCAAAGCGCCCTCGGAAACAGTAATATGCAAAATAAATGTGGAGCCCCAGTTATGGGTCTACAACACAATGAAAGCCAGATATCCCTCAAAGGAAGGAAAACCGAGCAAAGGGGTGTCTCCATTACAGAGATCACCAAATCCACCATATTAAGTGGCCCCTATGTCAAGATCCCGCTTTTTTACAAGCTTTAAGGATGTGACGGGGAAAACCTAAGCCAGTTATCCATCCACAAACAACTGTTTCGGGGTGTTGCCCCTCATCAGTGCAGAGTAGGATTCTGGCTAACTGGGAGCAATGCGTTGGAGACTACTCAAACAAAACAATAGCTGATCTCAGGGAGACCAGCTACAGAAAACACAGCGGAACCTCATTTAAGAGTCTCAACACAGCAATCAAAAGTGCAAAGCGCCCTGGGAAACAGTAATATGCAAAATAAATGTGGAGCCCCAGTTATGGGTCTACAACACAATGAAAAACCAGATATCCCTCAAAGGAAGGAAAACCAAGCAAAGGGGTGTCTCCATTACAGAGATCACCAAATCCACCATATTAAGTGGCCCCTATGTCAAGATCCCACTTTTTTACAAGCTTTAAGGATGTGACGGGGAAAACCTAAGCCAGTTATCCATCCACAGACAACTATTTCAAGGTGTTGCCCCACATCAGTGTGGAGTAGGATTCTGGCTAACTGGAAGCAACGCCTTGGAGACTACTCAAACAAAACAATAGCTGATCTCAGGGAGACCAGCTACAGAAAACACCGAGGAGCCTCATTTAAGAGTCTCAACACAGCAATCCAAAGTGCAAAGCGCCCTGGGAAACAGTAATATGCAAAATAAATGTGGAGCCCCAGTTATGGGTCTACAACACAATGAAAGCCAGATATCCCTCAAAGGAAGGAAAACCAAGCAAAGGGGTGTTACTAATTGTAAAAAATGTATGGCACAGAATAAATGTGTCATTAATAATATATATATATATATATATATATATATATATATTGTGACAGAGTGTCTGGGGAAGTAGTGGATGGGGTCTATGTGTTGCCAAGATTCCTCACTTCTGTCATTTAAAAGCAACTAGGGAAATGTTCAACAGAGGTCTATGCAGACGTTTCTGCAATTCGGGTTAGCATAAAACCTGTTTTTTGGGGCCTGTGTTTCTGGAGTGGGGAGAGAAGAGTGGTCCCCCACTCCATCTGGACAGTCTGGGTTTTGGGTGTGCTAGCCTGATATAAGGCTGAGAATGCAGACACGGCTCTTTCCACCTGGGAACAGGTTATATGCATAGAGCCTATGAGAGGACTACAAGAGGTATGGACTTTTCTGTTTTGTTTGGTACCCAGTATTAGGCCGGCACTTGGTCAATGAGGTTTCCTGAAGTATAGTTAAAATTTTGCTTCTACTTCTGAAAAGTTTCTGTCGGGATTTGAACTCACAATCTTCTACATTAGAGCGAAGAACCTTAACCACTACGCTGTACAGCTACATGATAACTTGCAGTGAAATATAACATTATACTTCTGCTGTATAGGAATACTTACCAAATGATTCAGGTTATTATTCAGCTATATAGCTGAGTGGTTAAGGTCCTTGCCCCTAATGTAGAAGGTTGTGAGTTCAAATCCTGGCAGAAACTTTTCGGAAATAGAGGCTAAATTAGATTTAAATACACTGACTGGAGCATCGCGCTCGAGCACACACAGTATTCGGCCAAACACAACGATGTGCCGAGCATCTCGATGTTCGAGTCGAACACATGTTCGGCCAAGCATGCTCACTTAACAATCAGCAGCAGGCCCTTGCCCCAAATGTTTTAAAGGGTCACCAGCAGGCCCTTGCTCCTAATATTTTTGAGGGTCACCAGCAGGCCATCAATCATAATTTCTCAAGGGTGTGTATAATGCCCTCTTTTATGTGTAATAAAGGGTGTATTGTATTTTTGGCAGCCCTTTCACATAATGCATAGGCTTTATGAGTGTAGAAGTCCCACTACCTTAACAATTGTACCACAATTTGAATGAGGCCCTCCTTTATGTGATATACAGGTTGTATCGGAGTACCTCTTCATTGTAATTTTTGGCATCAATTACACTTTATATACAAGTAAATATACAGGAAAGAATCTTTCCTAACAAATTCTCCTCTAAAATCGATCAGTTTTGTGCGTATTATTGTCAGTCTGTAAAATTGGCGTACTACTCAGACAACATTGTTCCCAGCAGCGACCTAGGAGTCCAAGATGCATTGAGACTAATGCATTGAGACTAGAGCTAATATAGTGGTTGTGGCTAATCACAACCTCCAGTTTGTCCTTATTTCTATACACTGTCACAAAAGGAATTATTTGATTATTTGATTATCTCTGCCTCATTTTTATATAGTTGATGGTCAGCATGTGGATATGCAGTACATGTTTAGTAACATAGTAACATAGTAACATAGTATATAAGGCCGAAAAAAGACTTTTGTCCATCCAGTTTCCTGCAAGTTGATCCAGAGGAAGGCAAAAAACGCCTGTGAGGTAGAGCCAATTTTCCCCACTTAAGGGGAAAAAATTCCTTCCCGACTCCAATCAGGCAGTCAGAATAACTCCCTCGATCAACGACCCATCTTTAGTAGCTATAGCCTGAAATATTATTACGCTCCAGAAATACATCCAGGCCCCTCTTGAATTCCTTTATTGTACTCACCATCACCACCTCCAGAGAGTTCCATAGTCTCACTGCTCTTACCATGATGTTTGAAATGGAAAAACCCCTTTATTTGGGAAGATTACATAAAATTGGCCCTAATGGTGGGCTGAAGTTTCTTTTTCCAAAGGCCCATCCTCTGTGTATACAAGACATGTACATGGCCACTTTTAAGCAATTTTTTGCTCTTATTGCACATGAAGCATATGACTTAATAGGAATTGTGGTTCAGAGGCAAACATGGACTGTCCAGAGTCTCTGTGCAAAAAAGCTATGTGGATCTCTAGTTTGTTGAGTGTGAGGCCCTTGCCATAAAGCTCTGTTCCAGCAAGTGGTTTATTAGTGTAGCAACTTGCCAGTAATAGCTACAGCTACAATGTGAAAGCAGTTAACACAGTAGACATTAGACACTGTTTTCCTGATAAGATGGAGGTAGATTATCTGCCCCATGGGGCCACTGTGATGCACAGGCAGCATATATTGTATGTCTATCCCTGGTTATTGGTTCCAAGGTCAGCTCCAAATGAGATTGTCTTCTGCTTAGGGGCCCTGTTGTATTAGGGGTTCATTACTATGACAGAGCTGGGACCTATCAAAGAATCCTCTGGTATCTCTGGCCCTGAGTTAGGGACTTTTTTTTGGTTTGGATTTTTGTAGGAGGCTCAAAATAATCAGTGCTATTAAAATTACATCAATAAAAATCGATTTCAGTGTTTTGTTAAAGAGAACTGGGTAAAAATAGATATGAAAGTGTTTGCCATAATATTTGCATCTTAGTTTCGGAGTAGAAATATGTTTCTATTGATCAAGTAGTTCAATAAAAGATCTGCCATCATGTTGAATAATTACATACGGTAGTTATGAAGTCCTAGACATAACCTAAAATACCAAATAAGACAACACAACTTTGCTTCCGTTACATATTTTAATAAACAAAAAAATATACTCATTAATTTCACTTTTCAGTTAATGAATGTCAAATATTATTTTTATTTTTTTTACATAAAATTGTTATAGAATTAAAAATGGGCAAGTTAATAGTACTAACAATTTCAGCTACTGTATATAACAAAGCTAATAGTTGTTTAGTAACCCATTCAGGCATTTTATATATTTTCTGCATTGCAGAAGCCACAGAAGGTGAAATACATTTCCAGCAAGAAGCATTAAATAAAAAATACTAAAAATATATATATATTTTACATTGATGTCAATCTTCCTGAGCCTGGCATGTGACTTTGTGACCCAGTGATTGAATGCTGCCACCTCGCTCTATAAATCCATTCGCGTGTATGCTGCAGTGCTCTCCTACAGGATGAATGTATGCTAATGACTGTCTGCATATGCTTATAGTACATATTTATATTAAAGTTAATAGTCTGTTACATTGCTTCTTAACCCTCTGTCTACACATGATTAACTTTTCTGATTTCCTTCAAAACCGTTATTAAAACAGTGTACCATTTCACTCAACATGTCAGCAAGCTTCTTACAGGTCCCTGGGATGGCAGCAATTATCATGGCAGTGTGCCCCATAGATTTGCTGCAATAGCTCAATGCATTATCGTTATTGTCACGGTGGTCAGTATTCTGAAACGTGGGCTTACACTACTTCCAGTTCATCTTCTGAAGTAAAAATGCTTCAGTGTGTAAAGTCACCACCTATTTCATGGGGAAGTTTATAATCACTCAGCTGAAATGGCTTTTGACACTGAATTTAGCAGCTTAAACAAAACTCTCGGGAAACAAAAATGGTCTCTTTTTTATGTTTATGACTGCAAATTATTTTCACATACAGTGGTTAGAAAGGGAGGAACACATCACATTACTGCATAATCATGAAATGTGCTTATTTCAGCCCCAGACGAATAGGTAATAGGTAAGTCATGATTTTAAGAAACCTTCTCAGAGTCCAGAATTCCCCCAAAACAATGCCAGACACAGCGCAGTATATTTCTGCACTGAAAACCACACGTATTTGATGTCTCACACTTACATTGAAAGGCCACCTGCACACAATGCAGATGATCGCATATAAGATCCGCATGATTTTCTGTGCAAATTTACGTGTGTTTCTGGAACATATCCGCACCAGCAGTTTCTAACTAGTGGTTTATGGTGCCGATTAGTTGCAGTGTTTTTATTGGAAAAGGTGAAATCTGCAGTTAAAACCGCAAACATAATTGACATGCTGCGGATTTGGACATCTGCACTGCAGGTCAATTTCCACACTGAAGCAATCCACAAAAAGTACATGACATTGTGTAATCTCATACACTTTGCTGTATTGTACTACGTTACGGTTTTTCTGCATGGGAATCCCCACACGTAAACCACACAGGTGGCCAAAGGAATGACATCTTCACAAAAGAACCACTCAAACTATTGACATGCTGTGGATTTCAAGATCTGCATGGCAGGTCAATTTCCACACAGATGAAAAAAGCAGAGTGTACATGATACAGTAGTTGTCTAATCTCATACACTTTGTTGATACTGAGGTTTTTCTGCACTAGAATCTGTACTTGAAAAAACATGCATAAGGGTCCAGTCACACGTCCGTGGTGTGTTGCGGATCTGCAAATTGCGGATCCGCAACACACCCGGCCAGCACCCCCATAGAGCAGCCTATTCTTGTACGCAGCTACGGACAAGAATAGGACATGTTCTATCTTTTTCCATAGCCGCGGACCTGAAGTTTGGCGGCGCGCTCCGGAAATGCAGATGCAGAGAGCACACATTGTGCTCTCCTCATCCATTCTGTCCCCATTCAGAATGAATGGGTCCGCACCCGTCTCGCATAATTGCGGAACGGTTGTGGACACTGAATGCGGACATGTGAATAGACCCTAATCTGCATTGTGTGCAGGTACTCCAAAAAGACAGTTGAGTGTGAGCTTTAGTGCCCGATAACAGTGCCAGCTCAGTACCTTTATAACACTGCTATTATAAATGCCCCTATATCATTGCAAGCCTCAGGACCCTATTATAGCGCTAGCCTCAATATCCATATACCAGAGCCAGTCTCAGTGATAAAATCTTATATTTTTCTCCCATTGCTCTTCTCCTCCACTAGTAGGACCACTTATATGTAACATCTTTTTTCTGTGTGCAGATCTGCACGTTGGACAGAATCTATCTATGATTATTGGTTTAGTCTAGATTAGATACATGGCACTACAGGACTATCTTGCTGAATTGGAGACATTAAGGAGTTTCTTTGTATTAAACAGGTTGTCCTATAAAAAATAGTCTACATTTTTCAAAGCACCACATAGATAGGAATACTTTTGTAATTGCATGTAATTTAGTATAGCAAAAAAAAAAAAAAAACTATATATAAACCATCCTGCACAATATGGTATTAAATGTGCGGATGTATATGGCTACATAATACAAAATCACAGAAAATAATGCACTCTACAAATGGATGCAGGCATAACATATGGACTAAGCCCTCACTAGATAAAATCTGAGACACTTGGTCAATACATTTTGATCAAAATACATCTAAGCCCACCCACCGGGGACAAGGTGGTCTCAGTTCAGGCGGGTTACTATACTAACCTATTTATGCTGTGGCGCATTTTTCAGGAGCACAGTCTCCGCACATATGGTGTGCTGCCCCTAGTTACCTCCATGTGCATCAGCAACCGGTGGGAGGAGAGACACACACACCTATATGTACCACCTTAATCAAGGTCACCTGTTGGATAGGTGGGGCAAAAGTGCACTTGAATATCACTCCCAGTGTAGGAACGTATTCACACATGAAGGTGCCACTCCTTCAAGACAAATCAAAGAAATCACAAAAAAAAAAAAAAAAAAAGCTATATATAAACCATCCTGCACGATATGGTATTAAATGTGCGGATATATATGGCTACATAATACAAAATCACAGAAAATAGACGCAGAGGATGTCCCCTCATCACAGTCACAGTCCTGGGGATAAATAGATGATGGGAGAGATCTCTGTACTTACCCCTGATATATTTATACATAGTTATTAGATCTCCCCTCAGTCGTCTTTTTTCTATGGTGAATAAACCTAATTTTGACAACCTTTCAGGGTACTGTAGTTGCCCCATTCCAGTTATTACTTTAGTTGCCCTCCTCTGAACCCTCTCCAGCTCTGCTATGTCTGCCTTGTTCACAGGAGCCCAGAACTCCACAATACTCCATGTGTGGTCTGACTAGTGATTTGTAAAGTGGTAGGACGATCTTCTCATCATGGGCATGTATGCCCCTTTTGATGCAACCCCTTATCTTATTGGCCTTGGCAGTAGCTGCCTGACACTGGTTTTTGCTGCTTAATTTTCTGTTTATTAAAATTCCTAGATAATTTTCCATGTCAGTGTTACTGAGTGTTTTAACCACATCCCGACCACCTAACGCAGGGATGCGTCCTGCGGGCGGCCGGGTAGTTCCTCCTTGACGCGCTGGTGCGTCATCTCGCACCCGAATTGCGGACAAGAATAGGACATGCTCTATCTCTTGCGGAGCTGCGGTCTGATGTTTCGGGGCTGAAACCTGGAAGTTCGCGGCCGCAGCTCCGCAAATGCTGATGCGGAGAGCACATAGTGTGCTCTCCGCATCACCGCCAGCCCCATTCACACTGAATGGGTCCGCATCTTTTCTGCAGAATTGCGGAATAGATGTAGACATTTTTGAGGACGTGTGAATGTCCTTTCCCCTCTCTTTATTTTTTTTGGAAATTTTTTGGGCAGAGATTTTTTCATCCACATTGATTGATGCCAATGAAGAAATGTGTGCCGTTAATTTTTTTTTTCAGCCCAGAGGCTGAACGGAAAAAAAAACTCTCATTACCCGTATGCTCAATATAAGGAGAATAGCAGAAACTCCTAATGCTGGCCATTCATGTAATGATTCCGGAGACCCTCAAATGCCAGGGCAGTAAAAACACCCCACATGTGACCCCATTTTGTAAAGAAGACACCCCAAGGTATTCCGTGAGGGGTAGGGTGAGTTCATGTAAAATTTTATTTTTTGTCACAAGTTAGTGGAATTTGAGACCCATGCTGGGTGAGAGAAAAAGCTCTGTAAATTGACAACTTTGTATAAAAATTTTTAAAAAGTTGTCATTTACAGAGATATTTCTCACACATAGCATGGGTATATGTAAAAATACACCGCAAAACACATTGCCCTAGTTCTCCTGAGTACGGCGATACCACATGTGTTACACTTTTTTGCAGCCAAGATGCGCAAAGGGGCCCAAATTCCAATGAGTACCTTTTAGGAGGGCATTTTTACACATTTGGATTCCAGACTTCTTCTCATGCTTTAGGGCCCCTAAAATGCCAGGGCAGTATAATTACCCCACAAGTGACCCCATTTTGGAAAGAAGACACCCCAAAGTATTCCGTGAGGGGCATGGCGAGTTCATGGAAGATTTGTTTGCACGAGTTAGCGGAAATTGGCTTTTTTTTTTCTTACAAAGTCTCATATTCCACTAACTTGTGACAAAAACTAACATTTTACATGAACTCACCATACCCCGTCATGGAATACCTTGGGGTGTCTTCTTTCTAAAATGGGGTCATTTGTGGGGTGTCCTGGCATTTTAGGGGCCCCTTATGCGTGAGAAGAAGTCTGGAATTGAAATGCGTAAAAATGCCCTGTGAAATTCTAAAGGTACTCATTGGAATTTGGGCCCCTTTGAACACCCAGGCTGCAAAATAGTGTCACACATGTGGTATCGCCGGACTCAGAAGAAGTAGGGCAATGTGTTTTGGGGTGTATTTTTACATATACCCATGCTGGGTGAGAGAAATATCTCTGTAAATGACAACTTTTTAATCTTTTTTATAGAAAGTTGACAATTTACAGAGATATTTCTCTCACCCAGCATGGGTATATGTAAAAATACACCCCAAACCACATTGCCCTACTTTTTATGAGTACGGTGATACCACATGTGTGCCACTTTTTTGCAGCCTAGGTGCATAAAGGGGCATACATTCCAACGAGTACCTTTAGGCTTTACAAGTTTGCTCACAATTGAGCCCTACCCAAAATGCCAGAACAGTAAACATACCCCACAAATGATCCTATTTCGGAAAGTAGACACCCCAAGGTATTCACTGAGGGGCATAGTAAGTCCGTGGGAGATTTTATTTTATTTTTTGCCAGAAGTTAACAGAAATGGAAACTTTATTATTATTTTTTTTCCTCAGAAAGTGTCATATTCCGCTAACTTGTAAAAAAAAATGAAATCATACATGAACTCACCATGCCCCTCTGACAATACTTTGGGGTGTCTTCTTTCTGAAATGGTGTCATTTGGGGGGTATGTATACTATCCTGACATTCTAGCACCTGAAGAAACATGACAGGTGCTCAGAAAGTCAGAGCTGCTTCAAAATGCAGAAATTCACTTTTTTGCACCATAGTTTGTAAACGCTATAACTTTTACCCAAACCAATAAATATATACTTATTGCATTTTTTTTTAATCAAAGACATGTAGAACAATAAATTTAGAGAAAAATGTATATAGAAATGTAGTTTTTTTTTAAAAGAAATTACAACAGAAAGCAAAAAATGTCATTTTTTTGCAAAAATTTCGGTCATTTTTTATTAATATCAAAAAAAGTTAAAATGTCAGCAACAATGAAATACCACCAAATGAAAGCTCTATTAGTGAGAAGAAAAGGAGGTATAATTCATTTGGGTGGTAAGTTGCATGACCGAGCAATAAACTGTGAAAGTAGTGTAGTGCAGAATTGTAAAAAGTAGTCTGGTCATTAAGGGTGTTTAAGCTAGGGGGGCTGAGGTGGTTAATATGTACGGGTGACTTGCATTATTCCTTCCTATGTGCATAACTTTACATTTGTGAGGGACAAGAGAGAAAATGGTATCAAAAGCATTATAAAAGTATTAGTGCTGTGCTGAGAAGGGGGAATTAATTTTAATGGCAATGAACCCATGCCATTCCCCATCTCAGATTTCAGTATAAAGCCTCATGTATACAGTCATATGGTATTTCAGATCTATGACCAATGCATTACGAATACCATACTGTAGCTTGAGTATTATACAGAGGCAGATAGAGTTTTTTTTTTTCTCAAGGATATAATAAGAATGTATGTGAAAAATTGTGACATGATACAATACATGCTATATTGTGAAAACATTGTACTAGTCCTCTAAGAAGACTGCCTTAAAGGGAGCCTGTCACCAGATTTATTAATCAAGCTGAAATGAGAGATGTGTGCATGTCAACTGAATGTAAGGTTTCTGGACCAATTTCTGAATCTGTTTTCATTGCCTGGCCTTGCAGTCTTACTGGTGAGAGTGCTGCATAGGAGACAGGGAGCAGGAGATGGCACCACCCTCATTGCACCCTGGAGCTCTACAGGTTCAGCTGACAAGTGCACATCTCGCATGTCATCTGCATTAATGCTCATAGATCTGGGTTTGATGCCTTTCAAAGTCTCTAGACACTTATGGGGGCTTTTTTTTCATTGATGCAGCCTACTTATTTTGGGCTAAAATTATTTTATTTTATTCTTTTCATTGGCCTTCATTACACAATTTTCAACAGCTTTTCCTGTACAGAATTTAGTTTCTGTGCATTTGCAGACAGATGAGCTCTCCTTTCACAGTAAATCCCAGCAGCTATGATTCATGCCTTTATCTCTGAACTCCCAACAGCTCATTTAAGTTATGTTTCCTATCTGATAATCATATGGTTTACATGAATGTTTATGAGCAGTCAGGTGTTTAGAGATAAGGGCTGCAGACAACTGAAGAGACAACAGAGCTGCTGTCGGACAAGATTCAATGTGAAGGGAGAGCCTGCCAGTCTGCAAATGCACAGAAACTGAAAGCTTTACAGGGAAAAATGTTGAAAGTTTTTGATGAAGGCAAATTGAAAAAAAAAGTTGTTGTTTTTTAGCCCAAAATGAGTAGAATGCAATAATAAAACTAAATTGTGTCCATAACCTTTAAATGTGTCCATAGCCTTTAACCTCTATATGACCTTAAAGTTGGCACTTTAAAGATGCATGCAGCGGGTCCCATACCCATTTGGTTTTTGCTATTTTAAACACACATGTAACCCCTCAGATGTGACCATGGTATCTGAGTGGTCCGATAATAGCGTTCCCCAGCTGAGATCGGGGAACCTGTTACATAAGTGCAATAGCTGGAAGCTTCAAGCAGGCTTCGGTAACTATTACTAAAATATACCAATACAGGATAGCAGGTGGCATTACTGTATTGTTAAATTGTAAATGAAGTGTTTAATAATGGTGATATAGCCATCATAGAAGACAAAGTAAAAAAAAAAAATGTTAAAATATATATCAACCAACCACTTTTTTGATATTGGAGTACTCCCTTGCGTTTCTATTTCCTAATAAAAAAAATACACATCATGGGCATTAGTATTGAGCGGGATTATTTAAATCGCAAATTTTAATTGCGAATATCGCCACTTAGAGAAATCACGAAAATTTAGAATATAGTGCTTTATATTTGTATTCGCGAATAGTGTTGATGGCGAATATTCGAATCACGAATTTATGGTAAATTTATCACGAATATCGGCACTTAGCAACATCCCTAGCAACCAATAGGAAAGTTGTCTACCCCTTATTGTTGATCACGAATATTCTAATCGCGAATTTTTATTGCAAATATATTACATTGCCGATTTTAGCAATCAAGTAATTGACTGGAGATCACGAATTCTCGAATTTGTGAATTTATGGCAAATATTTGGCCAAAAATTCACGATATCGCGAATTCGAATGTTGCCTATGCCCCTCATCACTAATGGGCATCACTACATGCAAAAACATGCGTACTATTAAAATATTAATCCTATATGATGAATTGCGTAACCGTAAAAAAAACTGCTAATTCACAGTTTATTTGTAACTTCAACTCCCTAAAAGTGCTTTATAAAAAGTGATTGAAAAGTCACACAGACTTCATAATGGTATCACTGAAAAGTATAGATCACCAGCAAAAAATTAGCCCTCACATAGCTTAAGTAACTACAAAAGAGTTATAGGTGTCAGAATATTGTGATAAAAAAAATTATCTTTTTCAAGTTTTTTTCAGTATCAAAATGCAATATGTTATTGTTGTAATCATACTGACCTGTGAATTAATGTAACAGGTCAATTTAACTGTAGAGTGAACGATGCAAAAAAAAGCTAGAAAAAAATAAAGAGAAACTGGCAGAATTGTGTTTTTTTCTAATTCTACTTCATTTGGAATTGTTTTCCTGCTTCCCAGTACATTGTTTGCAACTGTAAATGATGCCATTAGAAAGTACAACTTGTCCAGCAAAAAATAAGCCCTCATAGGCTACATGATCGGAAAAATAAAAAAGTTATGACTTTGGGAAGGTGGGGAATGAAGAATGAAAACGCAAAAACGAAAAATCACATGGTCCATTAAGGGTTATAATACAAATCAGAGATCCATAGTGAGGTCCACTTTCTAGAACATAATTCTGGGTGCAGAAATATACCTTGAATATTAGATGTTTCAGACGTGAGAAGATTATAATTTTATCTGATATATCAAATATAGTAATAATCAAAGTATTCCAAAATATAATTCGGCTGCTTTGCCGAATTTTACAAAAAAAATGACAACTGTGGTCCCAGACTCACAAAAAATCCAACACTGTTGGATTTTTTATGATTTTGGGATCGCAGTTGCAACAATTTGCAAGTTGCAATGGATGCATTGCTACACAGCAATGTTACAGTCAAGACTGCCATAGAGCCCAGCCTAGGTCTTAGTTAAACCCTAAAATAATTCAAACCTATGACAAGATGAAGGATAGATGGCCCCACTTGGGTCCCATCTTTGTTGTAAGCATTGTTATATAAACCTGCAATTAATTTAACAATACATTTGCAATTGAGGGTTGTTAGAAGACATATCTTCTTCCTGGGCCACAGTGCACAATCTGACCCAGGACTAACCTACCATGTGAAATGTATAATGATAGTGTCTTCCTATGTGCCCTGTGTCTTTGGCCACCTTATGGCACTAGGTCCTGGGTGCACACCTATATTAAAGTAGTATCACTCACATGCTTTAGTTTCACATTAATTTCAAAATTAAATAGGAAAAATGTATCAAAGATATGGCCTACATAGTTATGCATCATTTTCTGTAGGTTTTTATGACATTTGACCCTACATATTGATATATTAGTCTATTTAGTGAATATCAGTATAACACATCCATCCAGACCTTTCTAGATAAATGCATGCAAGTAATGCTGAGTTTGTAATATGTAATTCATGGAAGCGGTGCAGTCTGCAGGAGCTATATTTCAATTAAACGAATAATCAAATTTAGAATGTTATTTGAATAATCTTAGTTCTTAAATTAAGCATGCATTTTTGCAAGCAGGGTACAGTATAAATTACATTTTCCGCTACATTGACAGTGAACGCGTAATTAATATCTCAACTTTTCCTTTCTGATCCTTACTGCTAACGCACAAGTTTTGCTCAGTTAATACAGCTGCCAAATTCTGAAATATCAATTTCTTGTACTAGCCTTACATTGCCCTTATATCAGTCTTTTCTTGTGCTACATTTGTAAAAAAAAAAAAAATGTAGAAGGGCTAGGCTAATAATTGGACAGTGTAGAAATTATGGCATGAGGGGGCAAATATTTTTTGCAGCAAACGCCTAATTCTTACAGTATATATTTACACATTAATCTGAACAGGAGGTACATGTTGCATCTAAACATACTCACAGACATACATGCTTAACGGTTGCATTAGTCGAGATAAGGGTACGCAACTTAAATTCTTAAATGCACTATTAACTATTTACAGTCCATACGTCCCAAGGTGGGACCACACTAATCCTGTGTGATGTAACAGTCTTCCAGACCCTAAGAACCATAGCTTGAGGTCATGCTCCTCTCCTCTGAGTTACCCTAAGTTTTCTTAGAGGTCAATGTTCTAGCCAGGTGTACGCTGCTTTCGTCTCAGCAGCACTGACCTTACTCTACCCAGTTGCTTCTTTTCCTAAACAGACCCAGCTTCTAACCTGTCACTCCAGATATCTCTTCTGCAGCCACCTCATATGCAGGTCATTTCATCTTCTACAGTAGGGAAAATCCCTCTACGTCACATGCAGTACTCTAGCAGAATTCCTTGTCATGATTTGCCCAACAGCTTCAGCCCACCTTATCACAGGTTTGCAGAGAGGATGGCTCCTTCTCCTTTCATACTCTGTGGCCCACTATTGCCTTATGCAACCATCTTCTGACTCTGACCTTTACACTTAGGCCTCAAGGTCCCTTTAACTGTTTAGTCCTCTTTGTCATGCAAACCCCTGCCAGGAAATGCACTCTGCTTCGATGGACTGCATCCTTTCTGCTATACATGTGTTGGAGAGAAACTGCCTCATCCTGCCCTTTGTCTTTGTTGTTCTGGAAGGAGCAGGTATAATCTGTGTTGTTTTTAAGGCTTCATTTATATAAATTTATTCTCTAGTTTTTGTGTTTTTTTTTTTTTTTTTTTTTTTTTGGGGGGGTTAAACTTTTACTGAATATAACTTTTTTTTTAAACCTAGAGAATTAAAAGCTACAATCCTTTGTTCACTTGCTAAATGCCTTGGAATACTTAATGCATTATTTGTCTGTCAGTGTAAAAATTATCAGGATCGGCCAGGACTCTAGCTTTGCCTAAGGTAGATGCCGAAGGCACATGATCATACCACAGGGTACCAACGGGTGACAGAGGCAGCCCCCTCCCTCTGTCGAACTAGTAAGATGTCTGATCAATAGGTTACTATTGATAATCATTTTCTCTACTATTAATTTACAATTGTTTACTGGTAGCCTTCAGGTTTGTTCTAACTAGAGTGGTACTTTGATGGCAAGGAAACAAGTCAAGGTTTCCATATGTGACCCAAAATCTTGCTCACTTACAGTGGAAACAGTTTTCAAATTAATTGTAAATGATGTCAAATTTTTCCAGTAATATGCCTGTTTAACTTGCAAAGCCACACAGCCATTAGCAATCAATAAAAAAACATGGCTACTCCATTTGAGTATGGTTTTCAACTCCATTTTCCAACCACTATATGTGTCCCTACACTAATAAGATTAACTAATACCCTCCCTGAAAAAATTTATACGGTTAACATAGAAATCTAGTTGGTCAGCACTCTGGAGGATAGTGGTAAGGCAGCACTCCCTTCAATATATGATTGAAAACTATGGCACTCAAAGATAATTCAATGAATTCAATTGATAATTCAATAAATCAATGAAGATGTTTTTATTAATCCAAGAAGAAGCAATAATTCACATAGTAATGAGCGAATTTCTCAAAAATTTGATTCAGCCGGTTTGCCGAATTTTCCGAAAAAATTAGTTTCGATCCAAATTTATTCGTGGACGAACCACGTTAAAAAATGGCTATTTCCTGGCTGCAGAGAGACTTTATAGTGGTGTAGAACACTGTGCCTTGCAGTAACACGCATAGGAAGTCTGCTGTGGTAGTGAAACAATACTGTGAGTCAGTATGCCATGTAGATGACAGGCGTCGCTCTTAGAATCACGGCACACTTCACTTATTTGGGCAGTTACGGTGCCAAAACTGACCAAATAACTCAAGTGTTAACTCAGCCTTACAGGTCAATGTTAGCGCCAGGTATAAAGAACCGTGCAGAGGCCCAAAATACTACTATAGCATGAAAGAGCGCACTCCTTTTCACCAATTCACTGATTCCACATAGATTTCTACCAAACCTGTTCTATTAAACGCGTATACAAGTAGAGATCCCCTGACATAGTGGAGTGGGTGTCAGCAGTAAGTTTGTGTTGATGTCACTGATTATTTTGCCCTTCCTCTGATCCGTCAGAACAATAACCCCAAAAAAAAGGATCCTGTCTGTGGAGCATCCGCCTTCACTTGGTCAGCATTTGGTCAGTAATCCATCAGTATTGCTAAAGCCACAAAAAACAGGATTGGATCCAAAACAGAAATGATATGTGGATGGAGTATTTGTTTTGTATGTGTTTTGTACCCACTCCTGCTTTTGGCTACCAAATCATAAGCAAATTCTGAAGCAAATTAGGGACCATGTCATGCAGGCCTTACAGCTCTTACATAGACAGGATCCGTTGTGCACCTCATTTTACCTTCCTTCTGACAGATCAGAAGAACGGTCAAAGAAATGATGATGTCAGCCAGGCCGAAAGGCAAAATAGTGGCCAGTCAAGAAGTGGGGAGGGTGGGAACAGCATGAGAAGTCCACAGAGTGGATCTATGACATAGTGGTGAGGGGGTAGCAGCATGAGGATACCACAGCCCAGTGGCAGAGTCTGGAGGTGGAGGTAGCATTAGGAGGCCACAGAGTGGCACAATGACAGTGTGGAGGTGGTGGCAGCAGCAGCATCAGGAGGCAACAGACTCCTCAAAGGGCCTGAGCAAACGGCAGGTGTCACGCATGACTTGCCACTGGCTGACATCGAAGTAACACAGGGGAGTACTCCTGTCTGCTTGGATCATCAAGAAATTGTTTATGGCCTTTCTCTGTTCGTATAGTCCAGGGCTGGCCAATCTGAGGCTCTCCAGCTGTTGCAAAACTACAAGTCCCAGCATGCCCAGACAGCCTACAACTATCAGCCTACAGCAGGGCATGGTGGGAATTGTAGTTTAACAACAGCTGGAGAGCCGCAGGTTGGCCAGCTCTGGTATAGTCTGTCCAACATATGGAGGGTGGAATTCCAATGGGTGGAAAGATAGCATATCAGCCTATGTTGGGGGATGCCTTCTGCTGCTGCAGCTCAAAGAGGGTGTGCTTTGTGGTGTAAGAGTGGCTGAAGTGCATGCAAAGTTTTCTGCGCATTTTTAGGATGTCTTGCAGATGGGTGGAAGACTTCAGGAACCGCATGACAACCAGATTGAACACTTGTGCCATGCAGGGTACATGGCTCAGCCCTCCTTGATGCAATGCCGACACCATGTTCTTCCCATTGTCGGTCACCATAGTTCCGATTTTAAGTTGTCGTGGAGAAAGCCAGGATTCGATTTCTTGATGAAGGACAAAGAGCAGTTCCTCGCCTGTGTGACTCCGTTCGCCCAGGCAAACGAGGTGAAGAACAGCGTGACACCGCCATGCCCTGCACATGTGGTATGCTGGAGGGGCACTGTGAATTGTCCCTGCAGTGGAGGCTGAGGACACGGTAGAGGATGAGGAGGCAGAGGCGGACATTGTTGCAGGACCAATGGCGCGAGAATGTGGAGGCAAAAGCCGCATCACCTGGCCAAGTTGCTGGTGTGGATGTGCAGGAACCACATACACCCAGTGGGCCATAAAGGACATGTATTGTACCTGACTATAGTTACTAGAGATGAGCGAATCGAATCCCACAAAGTGGAATTCTATCCGAAATTTAGGAAAAATTCCAAATTTCCTCGTGCTTTTTGTTAGCGAATCGATTTAATCTGAATTAGTTTAAAAAACATAAAAATTCTAACTTACCTCCTCCATTTGCTTGCAACATCTGAGGGGTACTATGACGGGGGCGGCGCTATTGCAGCTCCATGTCATTGCACCCGCAACTTACAAAAAAAATGCACTTCGTGACAAAGTAGTTACAGCTTCACACATCGGCGCTGCCGTGCACTTTGGCAGAAACTGAAAGGCTCAAGGACTGGCCCACCTTCTGTTCTACATACTTGTGCCGGACTGGCACTGCCTTTTGTGCAAAGAAATGACGGCTTGGGACTCTCCACCTCAGCTCGGCACAAGCCATCAGTTCTCTGAAAGAGCCCACCACTTGGAAAGGGAGGGAAAGCAGCACCAGCAACTTCGCCAGGAGCACATTCAGCTTCTGCGCTGTTGGCTTCGGTGATCGATTGCTGACGGAATGACTGACGAGGAGCAGGAGAAGGAGCAGGAGAATCAGGAGGACCAGCAGATGATAGGAAGGACAGACAGCTCCCTTCTGCTGAGATGATGGAGCCTTGACTGTCTGAAATCAGGTGCGTGCCACCGGGTGATGTAGCGGTTGCTGTGGCAGGCTGGACGATCACATCAGCAAAGAACGGCAAAAGCGGTTTGCTGTAATTACAGAGTTGTAAATGGCAATTTGGATCCCCAGTCAGTGCAGCAAGGTGCAATAGACGAATATGCGCATAACGTTTTTTTGTCCGGCCAATTCCTCACATTCAATGCTGGGGCAGCCTGCCGGAATGCTCTACCGGTAGTGTGAAACAGGCCTTAGTAGTTATTTTTTAATACATGGGAAAATGCAAAAAAAGGAAAAAAAAAAGTTGGATTTTTTTTCACATTTTTTTAAATAGCACAAAGAACAAATAATATAGTTCTTTAAATTATATCCCATTTCCATAACAGTCATTTTGATATAAGAAACATATGGTTTATGATCTCCACGTTCAGGGTTGGAAGCTGCAGTGTGGTTTGTGGAAGCATTTTTATTATTATTATTTTTAAATTTTGCCTTTATCATTGTAATTTTTATTGTACACTTTGTGCATTTTTGCCATACAAGACTTTGTTAAGCATTTAAATATTTTTTTTTGATGATTTCTCCTGTAATTGGGTCTGAGATATTAGCCCAAGTTATAGATGGAATACGGTCCCTGTTGAACCTTACTGCAGAGCTGATATTGGTCTTCTAAGCTCCCACAGCTCATGCAGACATCCAGCCACCCAGAAATCACATGATCACTAGGACTGGAGCAGGAAGCGTCGCTTAGCAGGCAGGGATGTTTAAAAAAACTGTCACTGCATTCTCTATGGGGAACCCAAATGTCCCTTAAAGTGGGGTTCCCTTTCTCGCAGTTACTAACCCTGAAAGGACTTTTAAGAATGTCCTCGCAGGGTTATATGCTAACCTCCCAGATGTGTAGACAGTCGGCAAGTGGTTAACTACCTTAACAAGTAGCTCCAATATTTTGCTGTAATAAACTCAGCATTCACACAAATATCAGCTGATATCAGATGATCTTCACAGGAGTAAATTAAAATTGAACAATGCCAGGAATTGTGTATCCCACAAGTTCAGATGTAGTCTCTTCAAGTAAAGAGGTACATTATATCTTCAACATTTTCTTGTCTCCCATCCCCCGACTGATAACAGTATCTGCTTTAAAAGCTACTCACCTTTGACGGTTATCTTTCATACAATATCACAACTAAAGAGTTTTGTTACTCAGCCCGTAGACATTGTGCTATCTTGCGATTGGACAAAAGATAGAAAGAAAAAGTCTTCTGATAATGGTATCCTTCTATGAGTTTCCATTATCATTTCATAAAGCAAAACAGAAGGTGACATATGCCCACTGCCATTCCTTAGTTTTTGACGGAACATATTCATCAAAAAGCATGCAGTCCCCTGAGTTTCCAACCATATGCTACAGGAAAATGTCACCAGTTAAAGATGTATTCATTTGCTGTTTTGAAAACTCTGTTTGATATTCATGCATTCCAAGTGTTTTGACCTAGATTTTTGTAGCGGTATTAGATCCAGCTCTGAAGAGGAAGCTAGGCAGCTGTTGCTTATGTAGTCAAAGGAAGAATTTAAAGTAAGGCTAAAAAAAGGAATAAAAAATGAAAACATTTATTAATAGGTGCCAACATTTTGCACAGGCAATATGTTTAATACTAGATTAGCTAATATAAGCATATGGGATTGTGTTTGTTGTTGAGCTTTAAAGAAAAGAACAAGGACTGAGTTGAAAGTGTCTGAGGTTCACAAAGAATCACATTTAGAACTTCCTCTAAGAAATTAAAGGCAGCACAGCAGTAACAGCTGAGTTATGGAACTGAGTTGAGCAACATCACTGCATAGCAAATGAGAGGTTTTTAGTATTGGATGAGGTCATGGAAATGAAGGGGACCTTCACTTAAAAACTGGATTTGGCATTCCTAGAATGCACTCAGATGCAAGGAAACTATTCACAAGAAATTCACTGAAGGTTACTGTTCAGCCTATTTCTAGTAGTCCATGTGTTAAACAATACAAAAATTAGTATGTGTCATTGCTTGCTTATACTGACAGTGGTGGTGATAAGACTATGGCTCTGGCTTTAATTATCAAACTGTGTAAACTGCATGTTCCTGGCAGCTGTTGCTGGTCTTTATTGCAACAAGTAGAGAAGCTCAACCTGTCATAGAGGAGTGTAGAGGTGTCATAAGGGATGCATGTTCTACACAAGGGATCGAAGGTACTGTATGATATAACCTGTATTCAGGGAACAAAAGCTATATTAGTAAAACCTTAATTCTTCATTTCTCCTATGCACTAGTCATATGTAAAAGGCAATGGATGTGGAACCACAGGGCCAACTAAATGGTTTAACTTTGGGCTACACCTAAAGGTATTATCCTGGAGGTCCTTTCTAACCTCTATACAGGGATCGGGACTTCCCTGTAGGAAAGTCACCAGGTTGCTACCTATTGGAATTGTGCTAGTGGGGTTGACTGCTGCCCCACAGGGATCAGAGACACCAGTGCATGGCACAGAGGAACAGGCAATAAGTGTAGTCGGGGAAAAAAGCAGAGGTCAGGGCTGGTAGAGTTTGTGCGAATCCATGGAACAATCTAAAGGTCAAAGCAGGTGTCACAGGATCAGTATACTTTACAGGCATAGGCCAGAAACCCGGAATCAGGCAGACAAATGTCTAAAAACTATTTTATAGGCTCTAGCTAGCTAGAGAGAGACCTAGCAAGATCATTGCTCAGGCAAGGGCTGAAGAAAACAGCAGGTATATATTGGAGCAGCTAAAGACACAGCCACTTAGCAGCTCAAAGACCAAAAATAAAACCGAGCAGTTCTTAAGACAGAGGTACAATGATAATGAATACAAGCACTAAATCACGCAAGGAAGCTGGCACCTGTGTGCACGGGCAACTGTGACCATGAACCACCATTGAATCAACATCTAATTTATACCAGAGGTTCTATTTTAGTTACAGGCCTTTGTGAGGGATCCTTACTTACTAGTTGTTTGTTTTTATGTTTTTATTTTTTTTCTTCCATTTTTATCCCTGAAATTCAGCACAGCTGGCAACCTAATATACTGGCAACGTACTGTATAAGGTACATAAGGATGGTGATATTAACACAGGCAGAGATTGCCATAACAGTATTTTTACTGCAGATGTGGACTATATATGTAGATGTCAGTCTCTATAACATACATAAACAGTGCTTTCAGAAAATATACATCCCCTTGGTAATTCCCTGTTTTGTTGCATTGCAGCCTTAAATTAAAATGGGTTTTTGGAGGGTTTGTACCATTTGACTTACAAAACATGCCTATAACTTTTTACTGTGATCCAAATAGTAATTAAAACAAAAGAACAAATAACTTTTATGTGCATACATATTCACAACCTGAAAGTCAGAACTTTGTGGAGCCACCTTTTTATGCAATGACAGATGGAAGTCTCTTGGGCTATGCCTCTATTAGCTTAGCACCCCTAGACACTGAGATTTGTACCCATCCGTCTAGGAAAAACTATCCATATCCTTTAAGTTAAATGGGTTACATTGGTCTGCAGCAGTCTTCAAGCCACGCCACAGATTGTATATTGGATTGAGGTCTGGGCTTTGACTAATCTATTTCAAGAAAGAGTAACTAAACCTTTATATAAACTTTTAATATGTTGTCCCTAATGCCCTAATAAAACTATCTCTAAGGATGCTTTCACACTTGCTTTCTGAGGATCTGGCAGGCACTTCAGGCCCGCCGGATCCGTCAGAACGCAAGTCGCCTGAAAGGATTTGAAGACTGATCAGGATCCTGATCAGTCTTTGAAATGCTTTCAGGTTACCATGGCAGCCAGGATGCTACTGAAGTCCTGGCTGCCATGGTACTCCGCAGCAGTGTACTTATCTGCGCTGCAGCCGCCCATTCATGACGTCACAAGTCCCCGCGGCGCATATATCAATGCGCCGCCCGGACCTGGGACGTCATGAAGGAGCGCCCGGGGGCCGCAGCGCAGGTAAGTAAACTGCTGCGGAGTACTTACCATGGCAGCCAGGACTTCAGTAGCGTCCTGGCTGCTATAGTAACCGATCGAAGCCCCAGATTACGCTGGGGCCCCGATTGGAACTCCTGCTGCGCATGTGCAGAACTAAACGTCGGATCCAGCGATGCGCCAAAACGACGTTTAGCTTAATTCCGGATCCGGATTAATGCACTTCAATGGTCATTAATTCCGGATCTGGCATTATGGCAAGTCCTCCGGATTTTTGGCCGGAGGAAAATCTGCAGCATGCTGCCGATTTTTCTCCAGCCAAAAAACGTTTG
This sequence comes from Bufotes viridis, assembly GCA_033119425.1. Lineage (NCBI taxonomy): Eukaryota > Metazoa > Chordata > Amphibia > Anura > Bufonidae > Bufotes > Bufotes viridis. The sequence goes on from CM065590.1 coordinate 91,009,619, forward strand.
GGTACTGAACAGATGACATCCTGATGCATCCTGAACGGATTTCTCTCCATTCAGAATGCATTAGGATAATCTTGATCAGTAGTTTTCTGGCATAGAGCCCCGAGGACGGAACTCTATGGCGGAAAACAAAAACGCTAGTGTGAAAAGGCCCTAAGATACCATATTAATCAATTTTCTATTTTTATGACACTTTTCCCTGCCTAAAACGCACAGAGAGTGTGTGCTTAAATCTCAGTTCTCCATACACCGCTGACAGCTCAGCGGTGTATGGAGTACATTTCATCAATGGGGCCACAGCAGTGCTGTGAGTACAGGCAGGGGTTCATATTTCTGCTCCTGCCCGTGCTCCCTGGATAATCACTAACTCTTGGCATAGTATATGGGTTCCCTGTACCCATGTACAATGCCAGGATTAGCTGAGTGGAGCGACTTCCTGCTTCTGCCTGCTTCGTTAAGCTAAGAGAACTGACATGTCAGCTCTTAGCTTAGCAGAGCAGGCAGAAGCAGGAGCCCGCTCCGTTCAACTAATGTACCCATGTGCTATGCCAAGAGTTAGTAATAGTCCAGGGAGCACGGGCAGGAGCAGCAACATTTCAGCGGTGTACGGAGAACTGAGTTTTAAGCGCAAAATGAATGCTTTAGGCAAAAAAAGTGTAGTAAAAATAAAAAATTGATTAAAAAAAAGAATATTAGAGTTTTATTTGTGCATTAGGGACAACATATTAAAAATGTGTATAAAGGTTTAGTTATTCTTTAAATGTTCCCATTAAACCACTCCAGTGTAGCTTTAGCAGTATGTTTAGGGTGATTGTCCTGCTGGAAGCTGAACCTCCGTTCCAGTCTCAAATCTCTGGTAGACTGAAGCAGGTTTTCCTTAAGAACAGCCCAATATTAACTAACTACATCTATCTTTCCTTCAATTCCTACCAGTTTTCCAGTCCCTGCCAATGAAAAGCATCCCACAGCATGATGATTCCGACCACCATACTTCACTGAGGGAATGGTGTGGTGTTCATTGGGTGAGCTGAAGTATTGGGTTTGTGTCACACACAGTTTTTCCCATGATGGCCAAAAGGTTCAATTTTAGTCTCATCTGACCTGATTACCTTCTTCCATGTGTTTGGGGATCTGCCACATGCTTTTCAGAAAACATGTTTTCTTTTGTTTTTATTTTAAGAAATTACATTATTCTGGCTACTCTATCATAAAGCCCCACCATGTGGAGGGTGCTGCTTATACTGATCCTATGGACAGATACTTCCATCTCCACTGTAGATCTTTGGAGCTCCTTCAGTGTCAACTTTAGTCTGTTTGTTGAATCTCTGATTAATACCATACCCTCTTTGTCCATCGTGTACATTTAATGATGCTCTGTGCTGTTAATAGATACAATAGATACTTCCACACAACTTTGTCTGTGACCTGTTGTGGGAGCTCCTTGGTCGTTGCTTGCTTAGTAGTGTTACAGACTCAGAGTTTTCCAAACAGGTGTAGGTATACTTTCATCATGTGTTCATGACTTTCACTGCAGCACAGGGGGACCTTAATTATGTGACTTCAGATGTTAATTGGTCCAGACTCTATATAATGGTTTAATAGTTAGTGATGTGCAACATAGGCAATATTCGTTTTTGAGATATTTCGCGAATTTGTGGTCTAATATTCGCCATAAATTCGCTAATTCTAGAATACGTGATCTCCAGTCATTATTTTCTTGATTGCGAAAATCGGCAATGTAATATGCACGTATTGCGCGCTTAAGAAAGGTGTGGATCACTTTTGCTACATTTTTCAAGCTGCTAGAAGTTTCCTGAGACTGGAGAAAATGGTTGGCAGCAACTTTTGCGACTACGAGTAAGAACTCACGATCACTGATTTACTTTATTTTTTTCAAAGACGAAAGAAAGATAATGACACTAATCCCTATCCACAGCACAGTAATTCCTATCCCACTACCTAACACCCTGCACTGGAACCTATCAGCTATATTATATCACTATCTAACCTGCACTGACTATCTCCCACTAACTATCTGTATTACATATATGAGCTAACTAACTAACTAACTAATGTAATTAAATAAGGATGCAGATGAGTCTACAAGGCACAGAGCACAGCAATGATACTGCTGTCTCTCTCAGAACTACAAAAAACAGCAGAAAATGGCTGCTGGGGAATTTCCTATATAGTAAGGGGTAGGCAACTTTCCTGTTGGTTGCTAGGGATTTGCTAAGCTCAGACCAAGATATTGCAGCCTTCTCACTGGCCCACAAGCAAGAAGCAGTAGTACTGATGAAAACAAATCTAGAATATTCGCGATTACGAAGATATAGCACTATATTCTAGATCTTCGCAAATTCTCAAAGTGGCGATATTCGCCATAAAAATTTGCGATTAGAATACTTGCGATCAACACTATTAATAATAAGCACTTTTCGTTTTTTTTTTTTTAAACAGGGTGATTTTTTTTCAGGAAGAAAGATAAATGTGGCAGGCCTACAGCACTGCCCACTCTCTGCCCACGGCGTGCCCCTTTTTTATCGCCACTTCTGAAAAGTGGCGTGAAGGGGGGTATGTAGCATTTTGCTGCACAAATGGCGTGCAACAAAATATGTGTCCTATTTATGCCACAAAAGTGCAATGATATAAGGACCTTTCTAGGCTAGATATGTGACTACAGCTCCTCCAACAATTTTTGCTTGCATCTGTAGGTTTCAGCTATATATTAGCTATTCATCTTATAGTGTAATCTGCACATTGGAAAGGAACTATGCTACAGTAAGATTTCTAAACTGTGATGGCTAGTGGTTGCAGTGACAATTTTTTACCATGCTAGTAAATATGTTTTTTCACCAACTTGTCATCAGCAACTAGTGCCTCCCTTTCCTGCTTTATTGAGAGGGCCAGGTTTCTGCAGTAATATGCACTAGCTGTCATGTGCGAGATTACAGCGCTTCAACTGTATGACGCGGGGGAGCAAGTAGGGGAATCGGAGGATGCGGGGCAGTGTTGGGTTCCTTCACAGTGGGCGTGGCTGGGTTCCTGAAACATTGGTAACAGCCCCTTGGGCTCCTTGCTACTCTCATTCGCATATATATAAAATTGTTGTTTTTTTTTACTGAATAAAAGCAACCACAGCTATGGAAAATGTATATTGCGGACATGCTAGTGGTGATCTAGCAGCACATGTACACAGCTCTATATCCTAAAGTTAGCTGACAGAATCCCTTTCAGCACATGAATTACTTGCAGTAGAGAAGTAGGATGGTGAATAATTACATTATGTTAGGGTTACCAATGCTGTTAACACCAATAACATCTTAGTGACAGTTAAAGCGATTGGCATCCATTACTTACTATTACAATGAAGACTGTTTTATTTTAATATTTTAATTTGCTACCATATATTGTGTTGCAGCCTTTCAGTGGCATCAGGTGTGTTCATTTGGCTTTTCAAGATTCCTTCCTGTATCAGATAAACTTTCACACAAAACCCAAGGAGACAATCCTTCAGACCACCTATAAACAAAGTATACTAGACTCTTTTGGTCAATAAGCCAAGCTAAAGGTCTTGTGGATATTTAATGTCATTCTGCCTGCATGAAGAGAGACAATATGGTCATAGGAAATGCTTAGTTTTCACCGACCCAAGTCAAAGGTTCTGTGATATTCAATGTCATTCTGCTAACATGGAGACACAATAAAGTTTAGCGGACCACCGACTTTGGAGATGCTGAGAAGGATGTTTGAACAGCTTTACTTAATCTGCCATTTCGGGCTGCTGAGTGGAATTAGTTATTTGACACTATCTGTGAAGATCTAAATTCTACGCTGAAAAGATTAGGCTGATAACATGAAAGAACAAGTCTCTGTGAAATGATCCTTTATCAATGTTAATTGAAAAAAACAGAAACACTGTTTCTACCAGTCCGCTGGATTCTGTAGGTTGATCGGGAGTCACCTTTGTTGTGTTATTGCTATCAGTAACTATTGAAAGATATTTGCTCAGCTTTGGCCTAGAATACATTGTTAATAACTACATTGTAAGAATTTTATTGCTACAAGCCAATGTATATGTACATTTTATATAAGCATATAGGTGAAGATTTATCAGTAAGTAGAACTGGCTCAGTTGCCCATAGCAACCAATCAGATTCCCCCTTTGATTTTTGACAGATCCTTTGGAAATTAAATGTAGAATCTGATTGGTTGCTATGGGCAACTAAGCCAGTTCTACTTTACACCAGTTTGATAATTCTCCCCCATAGTCTTAAAGAGGACCTTTCACCGCTCCTGACATGCCTGTTTTAATAGCTTCATACTTTCCCCATGTAATAATAATTCTGGAGCATCTATTCTTATAGCTCTATGTTGTGCTGTTCCTTTATTATTTCTACTAGAAGTTACAATTGAATTGCTATTAGCCTTCAGTAAGGGTACAGAGGGGAGGTAACCAGTTAAGGGGGGGGGGTGTACCTGCACAGTCTGAACATGGCAGCACTGATTGGATAGAGTGAGTCGGTGCAGGTACACACCCCCAACTTGTTACCTCCCCTCTGTACCCTTACTAAAGAGGGTAGGGATAAGTGCAGCCCTAAACTCCACCCCACCTCTGTCCCTGCCTACTTGCACGGCTCATCCTAACCAAAGGTGTACAACTTGGCGGCAGTCCCTCGCTTATATATGTGCAGGGGCCTAAGAAAATAAGAGAAGTACCATAACAGAGTCAGGCAAGCTAAAGTCAAAGCCAGGCGGTCACGCAGGTACAAAGGGAGCAATACAATAATGAGGTCAAAACATAATCCGGAGTCAGAAGCCAAGAGGTAACGTCAATTCCAGGGAGGTCACAAGGTCGAGGTCAAAAACAGAGCCAAAGTCAAAAACACACAGAAAGGCACGATACGAAAATGCTGGTGAGGGTAGCAAGACCAATCACAGGCAACCTGTGGCCAGCAGGCTGCCTGTTTAAATAGCCCTAAGGCTGGGAACACACCTAGGCGTTTCTGAATCGCGCGTATGACGCGCGTTTTACGTGCGTTTTTGGATGCGCGTTTTTGTAACTAAGAAACGCGCGTCATACGCGCGATTCAGTGATTCTCCCTGTGGTAAGGTGCAGGGTGCCGTCGTAGATGGCAGGTACGTGTCACCGAGGTTCATAGCCTCGGTGAGGTAAGAGCCGTTTTGTTGATGTCAGTAGCAGGTAGTGCTACTGACACAGTTGCTAAATAGCGTGGCTGCAAAGCCGATCCGGGCCGGCTCTTACCGGGAGCAGCTAAAGTGTAGGGTGGGTGGCTGCTCCCCACGACCCAGTCCTGGTTTTGGGGCTGGGTTTAAAACTCAGCCAGCACCAGCAGCTGTCTCTGTGATTGTCCTGGAGCTGCAGATGGTGCTGTGGAGCTCTCTGGGCTGGAAGCAGGAGCCCAGCAAGGAGGAGTGCAGACGGCCTGGAAGCCTGAGGTAGATTATCTTGCGGCTGGGCCGACAGCCAGGTGCGAACCCGCACCTAAAACCTCCCAGGTGATTAGAACCTGTATTTGGACATTTTGTTTTACCTCACGTTTTCTGATGTGTGTGATTTAACACCAAGTGACTGTTCGCTGTTGATTTTTGATGCAAGTGTGAATAAAACACTGTTTGCTGCACCTTCTGGACTCCCTTTGCCTCTATACTGCACCCGCACCGCTGTCTACCAGAGCGACTCCCACATTTGGTGTCGGATGCGGGCATGCGCAGTGAGGCTGGCGTGAACGCCGAAGTTTTTGCTAAGCACGAGTGCATGGAATATATTAAGCCAGCAAAGTTGCAAGCAGGAATTTCTGGCAACATGGAGGCTGCTGTGAAGGCTCTCATAGAGGCTAACGTGCAGCAGCGGGAGACCAACCAGCTACTGTTACAGCACGTGATGGCTTTACAAGCTGCAGGAGCGTCCCACCACGTCCATGATGCCCGGAAAGCGGTCCGTGCGGCGATCCCAAAGATGACCCCTCGGACGACGTTGAGACGTATCTGGCGGTCTTTGAGAAGGTGGCCGTGAGGGAGAAGTTACCCGTGACCAGTGGGCCGAGGTGGTCGCTCCGTTCCTGGCGTCCGGACCCCAGCAGGTTTTTTGACCTAGCAGATGACCAGGCTGCTGATTACCCCACGGTGAAGGGGAGATCCTGGCCAGACTGGGGGTAAGCGTGTTGGTCCGGGCTCAGCGGGTCCACCAGTGGGACTTTAAAGCGGCTGAACCCGCCAGGCCGCAGTACTATGAGTTGCTGCACAGGTTGCAAAAGTGGCTGCAGCCTGATGTTCTAAGTCCGACTGCTATGCTGGACCGCCTGCTGGCCGACATGTTCTGGAGGGCCCTGCCTTACCCCCTTCAGCACTGGATTGGCCAGGTATCCCCCACTAATGCCCTTGAAATGGTTGATCTGGTGGAGCGCTATGAGGCCACAAAAACTTGCAAGGGGTGTTGGTGGGAGGGGCGGTCAAACCCGGAGGTCTCCCATCCAGTCCCGACGTCTGATACCTGAGAGACCTGTTCGGGGTGTACCCCCTGTAGACCCGGCTCCGATTGTCTGCTGGCGGTGTCAGGAGCCTGGCCACGTAGGGCCGACTGTCCACATCGGGGAGAACCCATGGAGACTAATTATGGGTACCGGGCTTCCATGTATGCCCGGAGACTGTGTGCAACCGGCACCCCGAGACAATAGACAATCGTCACCTGTGCCAGGTGCAAGTGGGTGATAATCTGGCAGTGGCGCTACTGGACTCAGGGAGCCTAGTAACCCTGGTAAGTGCTGCCCTGGTACAGCCCACCCAGTATACGGGCCGGAAAGTTGGTGTGGTGTGCATACACGGAGACTTAAAGGACTATCCCACTGCTGTAATGTCTCTGTCCACGGCGGCCGGCACATGGACTTGTGAAGTGGCGATCTCCACAAAGCTACCGTATGAACTAATAATTGGGAGAGACTTCCCTGGTTTTCCGTCACTATGGCCTGAGATGAAAGTGACTAATAGCCCTGAGACAGGGGCAACCCTAGCAGAGTGGCCTGGTTCCAGTGGGGGCCAGAGCCCTGGGAGCCCGAGTCCGAAGGGCCTGCGGTAGGGGTGACCACCACTGCTGTGATAGAGGGGAGACACCCCCACTGAGTGTAATGGTGGGAGACATGGAGGACTTGCCACCAGGACCTGAGTTGGCAGACCTCCACGTCTCCGGAGACAGTTTTGGGACCGCCCAACACCGGGACCAAACCCTAACCAGGGCCTGGGAGAATGTGTTGGAAATTGATGGTAAACCCCAGAAACCAGGGGCTGAGTTAATATTTCCCGCTTTGTTGTTCACCAAGAAATGTTATATCGGGTGAACCAAATCCGGGTGAACCTGTTGAACAGTTGGTGGTGCCCACAGCGTATCGCAAGCTTGTCATGGAGCTTGCCCACCAACATGTTCTTGGGGACACCTGGGGTGGCAGAAAACCCAGGACCGCATACTGCAGCGGTTTTATTGGCCCAGTGTGTTCAAGGAGGTAGAAAATTATTGTAAGTCCTGTCCAACCTGTCAGATAACTAGCCCCCAGCCACATTTCCGTAGTCCTCTGGTACCTCTGCCAATTATTGAAGTACCGTTTGAGCGAATCGCTATGGATTTAATTGGGCCTGTACCAAAGTCTGCCAGGGGCCACCAACACATTCTGGTGGTTCTCGACTATGCCACTCGGTATCCGGAGGCGGTGCCTCTGCGACATACCTCAGCTAAGCTCATTGCCAAAGAGTTAATGGAAATGTTTTCCCGTGTGGGCCTGCCAAAAGAGGTTCTGACAGACCAAGGACCCCTTTATGTCCAAAGTTATGAGGGAACTGTGTAAATTGTTGCGTATAAAGCAGTTACGGACGTCCGTTTACCATCCGCAAACAGACGGTCTTGTTGAGAGGTTTAACCAAACTCTAAAATATATGTTAAAGAGGGTGGTGTCTAGAGATGGGAAGGACTGGGATCTGCTTCTGCCCTATCTCATGTTCGCAGTGCGAGAGGTGCCCCAAGCCTCTACTGGGTTCTGCCGCTTCGAACTGCTTTATGGCAGACACCCTCGGGGCCTGTTGGATATCGCCAAGGAAGCGTGGGAACAACAGCCTGTCCCCCACAAAAGTGTCATTGAGTATGTCGCCCAGATGCAGGAACGGATGGAAAGGGTGTTGCCCTTGGTCCGGGAGCATATGGAGGCAGCGCAACAAGCCCAGAGTAGGGTGTACAATCATCAGGCTCGGTACGGGACTTCAATCCGGGAGATCGGGTTTTGGTTCTGGTACCCACCCTGGACAGCAAGTTCCTAGCTAGGTGGCAGGGCCCCTATGAGGTGATCGAGAGGTAGGGGAAGTAAATTACAAAGTAGACCAGCCAGGCGGCGCAAGCCGGAGCAGGTGTACCACGTGAATTTGCTAAAGCCGTGGAAAGATAGGGACACGGCCGACGATCACAGCCCCGGCCAGGGCTACTAGGTGAAAGGGTCCAGCCCCACAGTTCGAGACCTGTGAAGCAGCAACCACGGTAAAATTGCAGACAGCCTGTCTTCCAAACAAGTTCAGGAAGTCAGGGAGTTCATCAGTCGGAACACGGATGTGTTCTCGGACCTACCTGGCCGCACGTCTCTCATCCAACATGACATCGTCACTGAGCCTCAGGCCAAGATCCGGTTAAAACCATACCGGGTACCCGAGGCTCGGCGACGGGCCATCGCGGAGGAAGTGCAGTTAATGTTGAAGCTCGATGTCATTGAGGAGTCGAAAAGTGAGTGGGCCAGTCCCATAGTCCTGATACCCAAGCCGGATGGGACGTTGCGGTTCTGCAACGATTTTCGCAAATTAAATGAAGTGTCCAAGTTTGATGCGTATCCCATGCCCCGGGTAGACGAGCTTGTTGAGAATTTAGGGCAAGCCCGTTATTTTTCTGTGTTAGACCTCACTAAAGGGTACTGGCAGGTACCCTTAACGGAGTCTGCCAAGGAAAAAACCGCTTTTGTCACTCCGTAGGGCCTGTATCATTACAAGGTGTTACCCTTTGGCCTGCATGGCGCCCCCGCCACCTTCCAAAGGTTAATGGATATTGTGCTGCGACCTCATCGTCGGTACGCCTCGGCCTACTTAGATGATGTAATGTAAGGATACGGTGGTTTGCGCTCCAGCCTGGATCCATGCCCTGTGTAACCATGACAACGATAGCTGTTTGCCTCCCAGGCTGGAAGCAGTGGCCGCTGGGCCGTCTAAGGTGGCTCCGCCCATCCACACTTGGTCAATAAATAGGAGCCAGGTGCTGCACAGGGTGTTCCACTAATGGAGTGCGCACCCTGCCTGCTCCATTCACCACGAGGACGCAAGCTTCTAACTACCTGCAACTCTGAACCTCCAGGAGAAACCCTCACCTACCTTATCCAGCTCCACCACCGCAGGATCCCTGCATGACTTCTAACAGCAAGTATCAGCCTGTCATTTTGTTCACTGACATTGCTCACTGAAAGGAAGGGACACGCGCTGGTGACTATTAGTACTGCAGGCCTGGGATTTCTGAACATTGCCTAGAGCTGTTATTCATGAACTTTAATCTGTACTCTGATTCCTAAAACAAACTCTCCTCACTATTAGTTTTACACTCTATCTTTAGTACGCGGTACATGATTTTGTTACCCCATACTCTCCGCTTAAGACTGAGAGAGCCGCCTGGGGTACACACTGAGCAGCCGCAAAGACTCCATCAACACTCAAGTAGTGTGATAGGAGTGGATGTCAAGGACTCCGCAGTTGAGATCCTAACTGATCAATTTGGTGCGTTACATATTAGTGGAACCCTCATGGATCCAGCGGGCTCGCGCGGCACATGGTCGCCCTCACTGAGAGGGTGGAAACCCTTAACGTGACCGTACAGAATCTCCAATTGGAAAATCAGGCGTTGCGAGATCTCGTCTCGTCGCGCACAGGACACCACCACGATGGACCGGAACCCAAGGTCAGTCCACCTGAACTTTTCTCAGGAGACCGGAAGCAGTTCCGCGAATTCCTGAATGCGTGCAAGCTGATGTTTCAGTTACGCCCCGGACCTATCCTACCGATAGAACCAAAGTACTCACCATGATCTCTTACCTCAGGGGAGGCCAGAGCATGGGCTAACACCTATTTAGAAAAGGAAGACCCGGTCTTGAATTCCTTTCCGCAATTTCTTGAAACAATGGCCCTCCTTTACGAGGACCACAACAAGCAGCTGACTGCGGAGACCGCCATTCGCACCCTAAAGCAAGGAGACGACCCGTTGAGGACTTTATTGCGGAATACACTCGTTGGGCCCGTGAGACTGAATGGAATGATCTCACTCTTAGAAATCAGTTCCGTCTCGGTCTATCTGAGGCCCTGAAGGATGAGTTAGCCCGCGGAGAGCTGCCACATACACTCGGCGCCTTGATGCAGAAGGTCACCACCATTGACAGGCGGCTTAAGGGAGCGTAGGGCCGAGAGAGTCTCAGGGTTTACACCCACCCGAGACAGACCAGCCCGGATCCTGTAGCAGAGATGATGGAGATTGGGGCAATTCGTGGTCCTCTGACTGAGAGAGGAAGACCCGGAGACGGAACCTCAACCTCTGCTTATACTGTGCGTCGGCTGATCATTCGGTCGATGGATGTCCTGCCATAAGAAAGAAACATGAAGGTAAAATGATGACGTTCTGTAACTTAGGCAGAAAAGATAACAACACAAGTGGTTACATTTATACGTCTCTTACCTTACAGTGGGACCAAAACCGAACTATCGTTGATGCAATGGTGGACACGGGAGCTTCAGGGAATTTTATCGATAAGCATCTAGTAGAGAGAAATAAAATTCCCCATACAAGGAAAGATGTATCGATATCCGTGAGTTTTATTGATGGTACAACCTCTAGACCTATCCATAGCCAGACTCAACCCCTTTTGGTGACAAGCGAAAATAACCACACAGAATTTTTATCCTTTGATGTCATACACTCCCCTTCGTTCCCCATCATTTTAGGCTTGCCATGGCTCGGTTACATCAACCAGTTCTCCTATGGGAACAGGGGAGAATTGGGTTTACCTCACGTTATTGCAGGGAGACCTGTTTCCCTATTAAAACTCTCATGCATGTAGGGGTGAACCAGGTCCCTACCCAATACTCAGAGTTTTCGAGGTATTTAGTGCAAAGATGGCGGAAACCCTACCGCCCCATAGACCCTACGATTGCCCCATAGACCTGCTGCCGGGCAGTGAAATACCCACAGGAAGAATCTACCCATTGGCACAACCAGAACTTGACCACCTCAAACAGTATCTCGAAGAGAACTTAAGGAAGGGATTCATTCGGCCTTCAACCTCCCCTGCAGCCGCAGGTATGTTCTTACGTAAGGAACAAAGACTTGAGCCTCAGACCCATCATTGATTACAGAGCATTAAATAAAATAACAATCAAAAACCGGTACCCCCTGCCGCTAATATCCGAGCTTATTGAAAGACTTCAAACATCAACTATCTACACTAAACTGGACTTGAGAGGCGCATACAACTTGATTAGGATTAGAACCGGGGATGAATGGAAAACTGCTTTCCGCACCCGGTACGGACTCTTTGAGTATATGGTAATGCCTTTCGGCTTGTGCAATGCCCCTGCCACATTCCAAAACTTTATCAACGACATATTTAGGGATCTACTAGATGTATGTGTTGTCATCTATCTAGATGACATATTGGTCTACTCCGATAACCTACAAGATCACAGGAAACACGTCCGTTGGGTACTTGCGCGATTAGCGTCCATCACTTATATGTCAAACCGGAAAAGTGTATATTCGAGACTACTACCCTTCCGTTCCTTGGTTATATAATCTCACCCAAGGGAATTCAGATGGATCAGTCAAAGATCACCTGCATCCAAAACTGGCCGATTCCGGACTCTAGGAAAGCCCTCCAGCGTTTCATAGGGTTCTCGAACTTCTACAGGAAATTCATCAAAGACTTCTCCGCTACCATCAAACCCCTAACCAGATTAACTAGTGTCAATACGAAATTTGTTTGGTCCATGGAGGCCCAATCAGCTTTTGAGTTACTTAAAGACAAATTCACTTCAGCACCAATTCTGACCATTCCGAATCCAAACTATCACTTTGTGCTGGAAGTAGATGCATCACAGGCAGCCATAGGAGCTGTTCTGTCCCAGCGGAGCTCCTTCTCATCCCCACTACATCCTGTCGGGTTTTACTCCCAGACTCTAAACACAGCTGAAATCAACTACCCCATAGGGAAAAGGAACTTCTTGCCATAAAATGTTCCCTAGAGAACTGGAGGCACCTACTTGAAGGTTCAACACACCCCATCACAATATACACGGATCACCGTAATTTACAATACCTGAAAACCAGTAAAACACTGTCAGCACGTCAGGTACGGTGGAGTTTTTTTGACAGATTCGACTTTCAAATTACTTATCGACCAGGCTCAAAAAATGGGAAGGCTGACGCCTTATCACGTCTGGCTGAATGCCGCGCCGCAGTCACAGCCCCACATGCATTATACCACCTAACAAAATTATCCTCGCCACCATCGAATTGGAAACCCAGCTTAAGGATGCTCTGAAAATTGACTGTGCTAACATCCCCCGGAACTCGGAAAGACCAACGGGGTTTCCTCTACAAAAACAACCTACTGTACATACCAACTCCTCTCACCACCCAGGTAATCAAACTCTGCCATGACACACCCCTCGCGGGACACCCTGGCATTGCCAAAACCATAAACCTGATACGCAGGAACTTCTGGTGGCCAAAAATGACCAAAGAAATTAAGCAATATGTTTCCACATGTGAGACATGTGCCTCATGCAAAAGTGATAGAAATCGACCATATGGCCTTCTTATGAGTCTTCCTATCCCCAACAGACCCTGGGAATGGGTTTCAATGGACTTCATTGTAGAACTCCCCGCTCCAGAGGAAACAACACCATCATGGTTGTAGTAGACCTACTAACTAAGATGGCACACTTCATCGCCCTCAAAAAATTACCTTCCTCCAGTGAAACTGCCGAGGCCTTTCTGTCCAATGTCATAAAACTACATGGAATCCCTACCCAAGTTATATCAGACAGGGGTTCACAATTTATATCCAAATTTTGGAGAGCACTTTGTCTTAGACTCCAAATCGACCATAGAATGTCTACCGCCTACCACCCCCAAACTAACGGGCAGACGGAAAGGGTGAACCAATGTCTGGAACAATTTCTCAGATGTCACTGCTCATTCCTTCAAGATGACTGGGAAAGCCTACTCCCTCTTGCCGAATTAAACACAACAATTCTGTAAATTCCTCCACTCTACATAGTCCATTCTTTGCTAATTATGGATTCCACCCTAGGTCTCTCCTGAAATCAGCCTTCCTACAAACGTTCCTGCCACAGATGATTATGTAACTACCTTGCAAACAACCCTCATGATGCTGAAAGACAACCTCCAACGGGCAAAGGAAAGGCAGAAGATCTACTACGACCGTCACAGAAGAGAAAATCCTCCTTATCAGGTTGGAGACTCGGTATGGCTGTCAACGAGAAACCTTCGGTTGGGGGTACCTGCTAAGAAACTGGGTAGGCAATTTTTGGGTCCGTTTCTGATAGAAAGAATTATCAACCCCAACACGGTGAGACTTACCCTTCCTCCTCGACTACAGGTACATCCCACATTCCATGTATCGTTGCTAAAACCGTTTAGACCTAGCCCGTTCCCCTCACGGGTTCCTCAGCCCTCCCCCGATAGATGTCCGTGGTGAGGAGGAATTTGAGGTTGAGCAGCTTCTCGACTCCAGAAGAAGACGGGGAGGATCCAGTACCTCGTTAGATGGAAGGGTTACGGGTCTCAGGATGACTCTTGGGAAGATGTGCGAGACGTCCATGCACCCAGACTCCAAGGTTGTTCCACAGGAGATTTCCCGACCGACCCTCCCCTACTGGGGTACCCGGAGAGGGTCCCCTTAAGGGGGTACTGTAAGGATACGGTGGTTTGCGCTCCAGCCTGGATCCATGCCCTGTGTAACCATGACAACGATAGCTGTTTGCCTCCCAGGCTGGAAGCAGTGGCCGCTGGGCCGTCTAAGGTGGCTCCGCCCATCCACACTTGGTCAATAAATAGGAGCCAGGTGCTGCACAGGGTGTTCCACTAATGGAGTGCGCACCCTGCCTGCTCCATTCACCACGAGGACGCAAGCTTCTAACTACCTGCAACTCTGAACCTCCAGGAGAAACCCTCACCTACCTTATCCAGCTCCACCACCGCAGGATCCCTGCATGACTTCTAACAGCAAGTATCAGCCTGTCATTTTGTTCACTGACATTGCTCACTGAAAGGAAGGGACACGCGCTGGTGACTATTAGTACTGCAGGCCTGGGATTTCTGAACATTGCCTAGAGCTGTTATTCATGAACTTTAATCTGTACTCTGATTCCTAAAACAAACTCTCCTCACTATTAGTTTTACACTCTATCTTTAGTACGCGGTACATGATTTTGTTACCCCATACTCTCCGCTTAAGACTGAGAGAGCCGCCTGGGGTACACACTGAGCAGCCGCAAAAGACTCCATCAACACTCAAGTAGTGTGATAGGAGTGGATGTCAAAGGACTCCGCAGTTGAGATCCTAACTGATCAATTTGGTGCGTTACATGTAATCATCCACAGCACCGACTGGGAAAGCCATTTGCCCAAAGTGCAGGCGGTAGTGGATGCCCTGAGGAAAGCTGGACTAACCGCCAATCCAAAGAAGTGTGCGATTGGGTTGGAAGAAACCAAATATCTGGGATATGTCATTGGGCAGGGAGTCATCAAACCTCAAGTAAATAAGGTAGAGGCAATACGGAGTTGGCCCCGACCGGTCACCACCAGACAGATAAAGTCATTCCTGGGAATTGTTGGGTATTACATGAGGTTTGTGCCCCACTTTGCCTCTATAGCTTCGCCGTTGACAGACTTGTTAAAGGGGCGTAAGACAGGGACGGTCCGGTTGGAACAAGCAGGCAGAAAAGGCTTTCTCCGCCTTGAAATCGGCCCTGTGTGGGTCCCCGGTTTTGGTGACGCCCGATTTCAAGAAGGAGTTCGTTGTCCAGACCGACGCCTCTGAGGTTGGCCTTGGTGCGGTACTGTCGCAGGAAGTCAACGGGAGGAACACCCGTTGTCTTCCTCAGCCGCAAACTCACCCCAGCCGAGGCCAGGTACAGCATAGTCGAGAGAGTGCCTGGCCATCAAGTGGGCACTCGAGGCCCTCCGTTATTACCTGTTGGGCAGAAGCTTCCGCCTGGTGACCGACCACTCCCCACTCAAGTGGATGAGCCAAGCTAAAGAGAGGAATGCCCGGGTCACCAGGTGGTTTCTGTCCCTACAGAATTATAAATTCACGGTGGAGCACAGAGTGGGCCGGTTGTTGAAAAATGCAGACGCCTCTCCCGGGTACACTGTTTTTCATGTGTCCACCCCTCAGGGTTGAACAAAGGGGGGTATGTGGTAGGTGCAGGGTGCCGTCGTAGATGGCAGGTACGTGTCACCGAGGTTCATAGCCTCGGTGAGGTAAGAGCCGTTTTGATGATGTCAGTAGCAGGTAGTGCTACTGACACAGTTGCTAAATAGCGTGGCTGCAAAGCCGATCCGGGCCGGCTCTTACCGGGAGCAGCTAAAGTGTAGGGTGGGTGGCTGCTCCCCACGACCCAGTCCTGGTTTTGGGGCTGGGTTTAAAACTCAGCCAGCACCAGCAGCTGTCTGTGATTGTCCTGGAGCTGCAGATGGTGCTGTGGAGCTCTCTGGGTTGGAAGCAGGAGCCCAGCAAGGAGGAGTGCAGACGGCCTGGAAGCCTGAGGTAGATTATCTTGCGGCTGGGCCGACAGCCAGGTGCGAACCCGCACCTAAAACCTCCCAGGTGATTAGAACCTGTATTTGGACATTTTGTTTTACCTCACGTTTTCTGATGTGTGTGATTTAACACCAAGTGACTGTTCGCTGTTGATTTTTGATGCAAGTGTGAATAAAACACTGTTTGCTGCACCTTCTGGACTCCCTTTTGTCTCTGTAGTGCACCCGCACCGCTGTCTACCAGAGCGACTCCCCACATCCCCTATGGCATCATTGTCCATAGGCGCGTTAAAACGCCCCAAAGAAGCTCATGTACTTGTTTGGGCATGGGGCGTTTTACAGCACGTTCAAACACGCTGTAAAACGCCCAAATGTGAACCATGCCCATAGGGAAGCATGGCTTTTCACATGTTGTGCGTTTTACAGCGCGTTTGAACGCGCTGTAAAACGCTTAGGTGTGTATCTAGGGTAAGTGGTGAGTAACATGACGTGGCCAGCGTCACATGACTCATGTTACACAACTCAATACAGCTGAGCGCTGACTCATTATCCGCGCTCAGCTCCCCTGCAGCTCCTTGTCTAGGGGATGGAGGACGCTGGCCTCCCTGCCCCCTGTTTACTGTGTAGACAAGGACGCCGCCGCGTCCCCACTCCAGTACATGCACTGGATGCCGGCGGCGCTACGAACGGTAAGCGTGTCGCCGGCTCCCCATTACATTTAGCCTCATGTGGACAAACCCAAACATTTCTGCATGATTGGACAAAAATCCTATTAGCAGTAGATTTTGCCAGTATATTCATTACCCAACACACAATAAGACAGTATTTTTTTGTTTCCCCCATTCAAATTCTAAAGGTGGATTTACACAGGGAGATAATCAGGCAGATTATCAGGAATAAATGTTCCTGCGAATGCTCATCCCTGACCAATCTGCCCCTGTAAAGGTGTAACCGATCACCCGATGAATGAGCGAAATGCTTGTTCATCGTTTGAAATGATTGTTAGTGCAGACACCTAAATTATCATTTCTGGGCAGCAGATCGTACTGTCTAAACAGCTGCTCATCCTTATACTGTGGAGGTGATCACTGCATTTAAACGCAGCACTTCAACTCCACTTCCCGACCATCGGCCTTAGCTTGGGTCCATCTAAATCCACCTTAAAATGGTTTTACGCGACATTAATAATAATAATCTATCCTCTGGATAGGTGATTAGTATCTGATCTGTAGGGTTCTAAGAAAGAGAGAGAGGGGCTCGCATAATAGAAACCACCCATAAGTGACCCCACATTAGAAACTACACCCCTCAAAGATTATTCAAAACTAATTTTACAAACGTATATTTAAATTTTTATGCATATTTTCCATTTTAATCTAGGGGTTAATGACAAGTCAACATTAGTAATGACAATGACAGCAACACAGCTGTGTGTAAACTGATACTAGCTGGAGGTAACAAACAGCCCGTTTAATAGCACACTGATATATTTAACCCCTTAGAGACCACCAATATGCTTTTTACTGATGTAAACAAAGGGGGTTTAAGACAGATAGCTGGTGTTAATCAATGACTATATGTACCCAAAATGGTGCATTAAAAACTATAACTTGTTCTGCAAAAAAAGGCTTCATAAAAGGTATATTGATGAAAAAAATAAAAAGTTATAACTCTTGGATTGCAATTTTGAAAAGGGGTTAATTTTTAAAAAAATGGTTCAAAAATGATCCCTTTTTGGTGGAAGATGCATTGGAGATGTTTGGATTGTAATAACCTAACATCATAAACCGGAAGCAGGCTGCAAAAGGTTTGGTGACAACCGAATACATAGAGCTAAGAAGATTCAGAATTTTCACGCATTGTGTTCCTGAATTGAAATTAATAGGCATATCCTATCCAATATTTTTAGCACTTAGGGGAACATTTATCACCTCCCTGCACCAGAAAAGTGGTTTTTAAAAGTTGCAGACACATGAGTTTGGAACTTTTTTAATGCAACTTTTAAAAAAACTAAAAAGTCGCAAAGGGCAGTTTTACGCCACCCTAGCCACATTTCAGAAAGAGTGTGTGGGAAGGGTGCGAAGGGGGATTAGGTAGCCACAGTGACAAATTTATCTTTTTTATGTCGGTTTTCTGGCAAAAATGAAGCCAGAAAAGAGCAGATCAGAGCTGCCTTAGATTTCTGATTAGGTGCACAGACCGCCAGAGGATGTGCCTCATCATGAATATGGCACATGCTCCGGCAGTGCAGAAGAAGTTAAGACCGGCACTGGAATAACCAGTGTTGATCTCTCCCTTAGGCTACATGCACACGACAGTTGTTTTGCTGTCCGCAAATTGCGGATCCGTCTCCCTTTTTTTTTCACATCCACATCCGTTCTTTGTGTCCGCAAATTTTGTAGGTTGTGTTTCCGTGTGTCTTCCGTTTTTTTTTGCGGATCCGCAAAATAAAACGGAAGGCTTGAAACAGTTTCTTAAAGTACCTGTACAAGTGCCCTGGTTTCCAAGCAAACATCCGCAAAAAAAACGGATGCGGATGACAAACGGATGGCTTCCGTTGGTCATCCGCATTTTTTGCGGACCCATTGACTTCTATAGGTCTGCAAACCGTTTTTTGTGGACAAGAATAGGACATGCCATATTTTTTTTGCGGACGTGAAATGCAGACAGCGGATGCGGACAGGCAACGGAAGAGGCATCCGCATTTTTAACGGATCCATAGAAATGAATGGGAAACCATCAGATCCGCAAAAAAAACGGAACGGAGGCCGCAAAAAAACACTGCCGTGTGCATGTAGGCTTAGGCTTTATTCACACGTCCGTAGTGTGTTTTGCGGAAACACGGATCCGCAAAACACGGAAACACGGATCCGCAAAACACGGACGGCTGCAATGTGCATTCCGCATTTTGCGGACCGCACATTGCTGGCACTATAGAAAGAATGCCTTTCTTGTCCGCAATTGCGGACAAGAATAGGACATGTTCTATTTTTGCGAAGCGGAAACACGGAAGCGGAAACACGGATGCGAAACACGGATGCGGACATCACATAGTGTGCTGTCCACATCCATTCCTGCCCCTATGAAATGAATGGGTCTGCAACCTTCCGCAGAATTGCGGAAGGGATGCGATCCATTTGACGGACGTGTGAATTAGGCCTTAGGCCCTATTCACACGTCCGCAAGTGTTTTGCGGATCCACGGAGCCGCGGATCCGCAAAACACGGACACACCGGCAATGTGCATTCCGCATTTTTGCGGACCGCACATTGCCCGAACTCCATAGAAAATGCCTCTTCTTGTCCGCAATTGCGGACAAGAATAGGACATGCTCTATTTTTTTTGCGGAGCCGCGGACCGGAAGATCGGCGGCGCGCTCCGCAAAATCGGATGCGGAGAGCACAGTGTGTGCTCTCCGCATCGTTCCCGACCCCATTCACAGCCCGGACGTGTGAATAGGGCCTTAGAGTCATACAAAAGACATCATTGGCATCAGAAATCACCTGGTTTCCACAGCATTTTCCCGTTAAGCCCCAAGTGAACTTTTGTATGTTGCATTTACAGCGCTGTTGTTCTTAAATTGTCCTTATGTGACTTATACAGTGTATAAGCTCTGATGCACTTTACAGTACTGTATATAAAGTTTCAATGCTTGATATTAGCACAATAGAATAAAATCTATACTCACTCTAAATTGTGCTACAGGCGGCGTGGGAAGAGAAGGGTGGAACGTGCATTTAGCCTATCATTCCTGGAAAATGTTAGATAGAAAGTATTGCCATATTCTTGTGCCAACAACTCATTTACCTCTGCTCTGCTGTGTATCAGTTCAGCCTGGCTATTACATACCGAATCTGTTTTTGGCAAAAGACCATTCAAATAAATATTTATCTCTACATGATTTATGTATAAGACGAACGTAATCCGAAAGGTCAATTGGCTAAACTGAGAAACACTTTTCCGATAACTTAGTGCATGGAGAGGGACCTAATTAGAGTTTAGATCACATCAGATTTGGAGCTTTTGCAAGTTGATGAAAGTTTCAAATGCTAATGAGTTCTGATGAGCATGCTGGGAGTTGCTCCGTAGACTTGCTCTTTCTTAAGCAGCAGAGGAGCTGTCATTTTTCCTCACACCAAGTTCTAAGTGCAGTGTCAGCTAATCACTGTTCAACAAATTGATGAGCCCCTAATCAAAACCATAAAACTTGGAAAATCTGGATTTTAGTTTGGAGGATCCTGCCAAGTTGTGCATGTCCAATCTTCCAATGTAATGAAACGTGTCTATAGGCTATGAGCAATAATATGAGATACACGAGCAGTATTTAATTAAGATATCATGTTAAAGACAATACTGCCTTTGTCTATATCATGGTGCAACGCAGTTTTCTGGTTGTAGACACGGAGTGGTGTTGACTATGGATTGACTTATGATAGCTGTTTGAACTGTTTATGCATAGATGAAACAATTTTTACTGCAAAATAATTTTTAAAAAACTTGATCTTCACCTACCACTATAAGGCCTCATGCACACGACCGTATGTGTTCTGTGGTCCGAAAATTGCGGATCCGCAAAAAAAACTGATGATGTTCTGTATTGCATCCGTTTTTTTGGCGGATCCGTTATTTTTGCGGATCCATTGTAATAATGCCTATCCTTGTCCACAAACTAGAAAAAAATAAGACATGCTCTATTTTTTTGCGGAACGGAAAAACTGACATATGGAAATGGAATGCACACGGAATGCAAAAAAAACGGAACGGACAGGGAAAGAAAATACGTCCGTGTGCATGAGGCCTTACTCTACCTGCATCTGGCTGGAATGAGGTTTATCATGACTTCTGCTATGACTTTTGCATTACAAAACACATGAACGCAATTGTGTTTACTACTAACCCCACTCATAACTCCCCACCCCCACCAGATCCACACTCATAGTGAACTTGGCTTCAATAGAAGTGGCATGGATGTGCAGGTAAGAGTAGATGTATTTCAGTAGGGCCTCTTAAGGTCTGTAGCAAAATATAAGATACATGGGCAGCATGGTGACTCAGTGATTAGCACTGTTGTCTTGTAACGATGGGGTACTGGGTTCAAAATAGATCAAGAGCACCATCAGCATGTATTTGTACAGTATGTTCATGGTTTTCTCCATGACAGTATAGTACACATACTGACAGGTTAATTTTAAATTTAGATTGTAAGACCCAGTGGTGACGATGACCTATGTGAGTGATGAAAATCTCTGTACAATGCTGTGGAATATGTTGGTACTAAATAATATATAATAAAATATATTTGCAGGGTACAGAAGGAGAAACAAGTAGGCCCTATCTTTTCTGCTCTATGACCTTACCCTTCATTGTATAGTAAGCATTTTGGTTGAAGTGTGTTTTCCACTGACTATTAACTGGAACCTAAACAGGACACTGGCCAAGTACCTCATTTTACTTCTCATACAGACACCAGCAGTTCCGACCTCTGAGATCCCCACCTACCTCTAGAAGGGGGCACCCAAATCCTTGGACAGTGCACACGCACAGTGTGTTTTCCATTCACTTTTATGGGAGTTACGAAAACATCGAAGTGAGCTGGGCCAGTACTAGAGATGTTGCCAACGTGCGAACGTGCGAACAGGGCGAACCGCCATAGACTTCAATAGACAGGCGAATTTTAAAACCCACAGGGACTCTTTCTGGCCACAATAGTGTTGAAAAAGTTGTTTCAAGGGGACTAACACCTGGACTGTGGCATGCCGGAGGGGGATCCATGGCAAAACTCCCATGGAAAATTACGTAGTTTACGCAGAGTGTGCTAAGTTGAATTCACAATGCGATTAATATAACCTGTATTAATCGCATTGTGATTACAACTTAGATCTGAGTTCCTAATGGTTGTATTGCTAGAATATAACGAAGATTGAGAATATAGCGATATATTCTCAATCTTTGTTATATTTTAGCAATACAACCATTAGGAGCTCAGATCTAAGTTGTAATAGCAATGCGATTACAACTACTAACACTGCAGCTTCAGAATGAATCGCTGTCCTTACAGCAGAGATCAGATGAGTCTTTCAGGACTGGAGTGGACACTGAATACACTAGCCTAGCTATCGATTTCCCTATTAAATCAGCAGCAGCTACACTGTCCCTCCTCTCACTAAGACTGCAGCTTCCAAATGAATCTAAAATGGATGTTGTCCAGGAAATAGGGAGGGTCTGGGAGGGAGGGTATGCTGCTGATTGGCTGGAATGTGTCTGCTGACTGTGAGGTACAGGGTCAAAGTTTACTCAATGATGACGAATAGGGGGTGGACCGAACATCGCATATGTTCGCCCACCGCGGCGAACGCGCACAAGCTATTTTTGCCGGGAACTGTCCGCCGGCGAATAGTTCGGGACATCTTATCTGATAATTCAACTTAGAGCTGGGTTCCTAATGGTTGTATTGCTAGAATATAACGAAGATTGAGAATATAGCGCTATATTCTCAATCTTCGTTATATAATTCTAGCAATACAACCATTAGGAACCCAGCTCTAAGTTGAATTCGCAATGCGATTAATATAACCTGCATTAGTGGCATTGCGAATTTAACTTAGAGCTGGGTTCCTAATGGTTGTATTGCTAGAATATAACGAAGATTGAGAATATAGTGTTATATTTGTCAATTCTAGCAATACAACCATTAGGAACTCAGATCTAAGTTAAATTCGCAATGCCACTAATGCAGGTTATATTAATCGCATTGCGATTACAACTACTAACACTGCAGCTTCAGAATGAATCTAAGATGGATGCCGTCCTTGCTTTTTGATAGGAGGTGGGAGGGTCTGGGAGGGAGGGTATGCTGATTGGCTGGAATGTGTCTGCTGACTGTGTGGTACAGGGTCAAAGTTTGCTCAATGATAAAGTATAGGGACGAACGCGAACATCGCATATGTTCGCCCACCATAGCGGACGCGAACAAGCTATGTTCGCCGGGAACCGTTCGCCAGCGAATAGTTCAGGACATCTCTAGCCAGTACTCGGCCAATACCAGCACTCCCATAGAATGAATGGAGGGTGGGTGCACTTGTGAAGTGCACCCTCGTTCACTTTGGGGGCCCCGTTCAAGAGATAGGTACAGGTCTTAGAGATGAGACCCCCATCTATTGGACATTGGAGGCATATCCTATCAATATGTCATCAAAGTACAAGATGGGCCAAACCCTTTAAGGGTGAATTCACATGCAGCATATTTTTTCAGAAATTTCTGAACTGAGAATAACATGCACATGGATTTCTGCCAGTTCCGTTCAGAAGATTGGGATAGACACAGAAATTTCTGCAATAAATCTGCTAATGTCAATTCACCCTAAACCTACTGAATGCCCAAAATACATCCTCATTTGTAGAAAAACATAGTTATCTGTTCTTTTCAGTACAACAATATACAAAAACATATGTGTGCAGCTGAATAGTATATTAATAGTTAAGATGTAATCTATGATTTATTTATTAACAGTAAATACACAAATTCATAGAAACTGCAGATTTCTATTTATTTAAGTTAATTGTTCTCTTAATATTGTCAGTGGCATTTTCCAGAAGTTGATAAAGCAATTGTGGTAAAAGTTACTGGGCAGCTACCAGCTCCATTCCTGTATGCCCTTACAGCCCCGCATTTCACTACCACCTCCGTTCCATATTAATTAGAAGCCCTAAATAGCCAGGGGAGTATTTAGCTAGTTTTCCTAGCCTGACCACTGCCACTAATTGGATTTGACATATGTCTCCATGCCAAGTTGTCTATAAAATCAACTCCTTGCTGTGCATGAATAAGATGTTTGTTTTTCTTGCTGATTTCTTGATACGAAACCTCAGGATGTGTTAATTTTTTTTTACTGTATTTACTTATTTTCCTCCTTTTTTTAATGAACAATAGAGTAGAGAGAAAGCGCCTGCCTCGTCCTGCTGATCTCTAGTCCTCATGCTGCTTCATTTCCTGGTTTTTGATCCAGACATCCCGCTTTTGTTTTCCAAGTGCTTAAGCAGCACGTGTTGGTAATGTGGCCACCAAACAAATATTTCAGCCAGGGCCCCCACGCCCCGGGGAACTGAAGCTGATGGACGACTGGCTTCCTGAGGCCTGGTGGCTGTTACTTTTCTGCTACCGCCCTTACAGGAAGAGATAGTGGGTCCGCTCCTGTGCTAGCGGAATCAATGGGAAATCCCTGCAGCTGGTAGATTGTTCTACTATGTTACAGCACTGAATGTCGGAGGTGTTTTATTGAGCTGTAATAGACCTTTCCTGTTGGGAGGATTTGCACGTGGACTCCTAAGCACACACTCAAGGGAAGTTCTGGGATCAAAAGATAAGCTTTTTCTTACTTGATCTGACACAGGGCTTTATTGTTTGAACTTCTTTGACATTTCAGTGAAAGTTTCAAATTGTGTGCTAAGTGAAACATCAGCATTGTCCATCAGCACTGGGAGAAGCCAAGCTTCACAACTCCACCTGCACACATCCCCATTTATATTCTTTAAAATTTATGACCCATCCCAAAGTTACAGGAAAGGTGGGAAACAATTAAAGGCCTTTACTGCCTTTTAAGTAGTTCTAAAGACTTAGGCAGCCTTGAAAATAATTGCTGTCAATCCATCAAGAGGTCAACTTAGATAGATGCCTATTGATGTTTTGGGAAGACTTCAAGGGAAGGTTCGGCTGTGTGATGTCAAGGTAATAATAGAATCAATGAGATTAAATTTGCCATAAAAGGAATAGATGTATCCATCTAGTTTTTACAGTTTTTTTTTTCTATAATATGCTCATATTGTGAACATTTTTAATTGACAAGGAAGTAAAAAATTATAAAGAATAATAAGTACATGAAATGATGTATAAATAATAAAATGATTGTAAAAAAAGTTACACCCTGTAGTAATGGTTGTTAGTGCTCCTTCCCCCTGTATGTGTCCATATGTTATGTATCTGCCCCTTGTATGTGTCCTCCCATAATCATTTACAGTATATCTCCATACTCTCAGTGTAATGTCCTCCTCTGCCTGCATTTGTCAGTTTTTCTGGTAAAGGGCTGCAGCCCAGGATCATCTGATGGATCAGCGGGTACCAGCATTGTTTTGGCTTAGAGAATCTTCTTCATGAGTCACTGCAGAGCATCCAACTGCTTGTTGACTATGGCTCTATACTAAGACAATGGTCAAAGATGGGAAATAGAGCTGCCCAACTGGTGCATCACTGCTTCAGTGGGACAGGATTTAGGGGAAGGCAAAAGGGAAGGGAGGACAGAGGGAGAAAGTCAGCTCACGTGTAGTCATAGCGAGACTGCTGTGCAGTGCGTCGGCCCAGAAGTAAGGTATGAGGTGGAAAGGATACGAGTGGTGGCTACGGTGAGAAAGGTGGTAGTAGTACTACTCCAGAACTCTGAGGGCCGTGCACTCAATGAAGGGAGGAGCACATCTTTTCTTACCCTCAGGGTATACCCTAGTTTGGGACGTTAGTGTCTGATGTTGATTGGGGTGCCCTTTGTGTTGCTGGTGTTGTGAGGTGTAAGGCAGGGAACCCGTGAGATAAAGCAAAACACACATAAAACTGTGCAGTGATTATTCCAATGATAAGGCCAGCTTTGGCATAACAAGAAAACAATTATTTACTGAAAATGGTGGCAAAGTGCAAATACACATATTTTTAGCAGCAGGAACGATACTTAAATGTTGCTTCAACAATTTTTGACAGTTCCTGGGGCTGAAAATATGGGGTTGGCTATTGCGTGTACCTTTTCCAATATTTCTGTACTTTCTATGTAACCCAGCCAAGGGATGCAATTCTCTCTCTTTCTCATCTTCTCAAAATGTAGCACTAAAATGCCTAGCTGTGGAGGGTAGTCCTCTACCATACCTGCAATCTGTTTCTTCAATATAACCAGGTGCCTGAAGTTTATGACCCAAACAAAAATACTGTGAAGCCCAAAGTCTTAGATGTGCATCATCTCAGCAGTCTTGCACTTTTCCCTTACTGGCCACTCTATAATCCAGAATAAGTCTCTTTTGCTTCCTCAGAGGCAGGTGTTAAAAAGGACCTTTCAGCTCCTCCCTGGCTAAGAGCGGAGCGCTGCGATTGGATGTGCTCGCTGCCACGGAGAAGAGACACCGCCTACAAGAACTAAAAGAAACCTCCTACTATAACCAAGTCGCCTGATTAGCATAAGAGGCGCAGAAGATAACGGGAGCGCAGCGGGCGAACAGGGGGTCGTTTGAAAAAAAAAAACAGTGTGCGGACATCAGCGGCAGCAGCCCAGTAAGGTGTTATAGGTATCCCGACAATATTTTTTTGCTGAAAGGTCCTCTTTAAGCTCTGTCTCCGGTGTACCCAGCTGGCTGTGTCAATCGTTCCAAGTGCTGCTTTGTGTCTATCTCTCTCTCTACTTGACTAACTAAGGCAGCAACCCATCTGGAGGGAGTGGGTGGTGGAGCTCCACCAAGCTACTGTTACCATGGGCCTGTTAACCCTATTTACTGCCTTCAAGAAGGAAAATGCATATCAAAGTGCAAAATATACATTCTCAGACATTATTAAGCCCTTAGGCAGTGGGGACTGGCACACCGCAAATGCTGGTAGGGAGAGAACAGGAAATAAGAGTCCAACACCAGAAGAGTTCTGCAGCCAAGTACCCCCAACATGAGAAGTTCCAGCTATAACACCTCAGATAACTAACCCATACTGTTGATCACGAATATTCGAATTGCGAATTTTTATCGCAAATATTGGCACTTCGAGAATTCGCAAATATTTAGAATATAGTGATATATATTCGTAATTTCGAATATTTGAGATTTTTTTTAAACAGTACACATGATCCCTCCCTGCTTTCGTAATGCAAATTTTTAAATTGCCGATTTCCGCAATTAAGAAAATAATGACTGGAGATAACGAGCAGTACACATGATCCCTCCCTGCTTCTAGCTTGTGGGCCAATGAGAAGGCTGCAATATCTTTGATTTTAGGAGTAGTGTTGAATGCGGATTTTTATAATGCGAATTTTGGTAATGCAAATTTTTAAATTGCTGATTTCTACAATCTAGAAAATAATGACTGGAGATAATGAATTTTTGAATTTGCAAATATATGGCGAATATTTCCCCAAATATTCACGAAATAACATGAATTCGAATATTGCCCCTGCCGCTCATCACTACTAACCCATCATTCTAGTATGCATCTCCCACATCCATACATTTCCTGTCCAGATGCACACTGTAACTTTAAAGGGGTTTTGTCACTTCAGCAAGTGGCATTTATCATATAGAGAAAGTTAATACCAGGCACCTACTAATGTACTGTGATTGTCCATATTGCTTCCTTTGCTGGCTGGATTCATTTTTCCATCACATTATACCCTGCTCGTTGCCATGGTTACAACCGCCCTGCAATCTATCAGTGGTGGTTGTGCTTGCATACTATAGGAATAAATTCCAGCCTCTCTGGTGGCCGTGACTATGGGAGCTCACATAGGCTGGTACTTTTTCATAGTATGTGAGTACAGCCATGGTAATGGATTGCAGGGTGGTCAAACCATGGAAATGAGAAGCGTATAATGTGATGGAAAAATTAATCCAGCCAACAAAGGAGGCAATACGGACAATCACAATACATTAGTAAGTGCCTTGTATTAACTTTCTCTACATGATAAATGCTATTTGCTGAAGTGAGACAACCCCTTTTACCACTACAGGACCGCCTAACGCACGGATGCGTCCGGCGGACGGTCCTGTAGTTCTGATATGATGCATCGGCGCGTCATCTCGCGAGACGCGAGACTTCCTGTGAACGCGCGCTCAGGAGTTTAACTACAGCCTGCCAGCGATGATCAATCGCTGGCAGGCTGTAGATGCGAATTAAATCGCATCAAACATGTATATCAGACGCTGTTTTGTTAACAGCGTCTGATATACCTGCTACCTGGTCCTCTGGTGGTCCCATTTACTGGGATCGACCACCAGAGGACCAGGTAGCTATTTAAAGTTGCACCAAACACTACACTAACCCCCCTCACTTATTAACCCCTTGTTAACCCCTTGATCACCCCATCTAGATTCCCTGATCACCCCCCTGTCATTGATCACACCCCTTGTAAGGCTCCATTCAGACGTCCATATGTGTTTTGCGGATCCGTGGATTCACGGATCCGTGGAACTGATCCACGGATCCGCAGATCCGCAGATCCTCAAAACACCGACACCGGCAATGTGCTTTCCACATTTTGCAGATCCGCACATTGCCAGAACTATATAGAAAATGCTTTTTTTTGTCCGCAATTGCGGACAAGAATAGGACATGTTCTATATTTTTGCGGAACGGAAGTGCAGACCCAGAAGCGCGGATCCGTAATTCCAGATCCGAGCAGGACAAAGTCTGTCCCCATAGAAATGAATGGGTCCGCAATTCCGTTCCGCAAACAGAATTGCGGACGTGTGAATGGGGTATAAGGGTCCCTTATTACCACCAGTTAGTTAGCTACTTGTTAGGTAGCCAGCGCCCAGCCCACCGCACCGCAGTCACTGATTTTGGCACAGATTTTTTCATCCACATTGATCGATGCGAATGAAAGGATGAACGGAAAAGAAAAATCTAATTATAAGGAGAATCGCAAAAACTCCTAATGCTGGCCATACGTGTAATGATTGTGAAGACCCTCAAATGCCAGAGCAGTACAAACACCTTACATGTGACCCCATTTTAGAAAGAAGACACCCCAAGGTATTCCGTGAGGGGTATGGTGAGTTCATGTAAAAATAATTCTGTGAACTCGCCATGCCCCTCACAGAATACCTTGGGGTGTCTTCATTCCAAAATGGAAGACACCCCAAGGTATTCGCTGAGGGGCATAGTGAGTCCATGAAAAATTTAACTTTTATTCAAAAGTTAGCGGAAAGGGAGACTTTGTGAGAAAAAATAATAAAAAATCAATTTCCGCTAACTTGTGCCAAAAAAAAAATCTTCTATGAACTTGCCATGCCCCTCATGGAATACCTTGGGGTGTCTTCTTTCCAAAATGGGGTCACATGTGGGGTATTTATACTGCCCTGGCATTTTAAGGGCCCTACAGCGTGAGAGGAAAAATGCGTAAAAAAGCCCTCCTAAAAGGTACTCATTGGAATTTGGGCCGATTTGCGCATCTTGGCTGCAAAAAGGTGTCACTCATGTGGTATCGCCGTACTCAGGAGAAGGCAATGTGTTTTGGGTGTATTTTTACATATACCCATACTGGGTGAGAGAAATATCTCTGTAAATTGACAACTTTGAATAAAAAAATGTAAAAAGTTGTCGTTTACAGCGATATTTCTCTCACCCAGCATGGGTATATGTAAAAATACACCCCAAAACACATTGCCCTACTTCTCCTGAGTACGGCGATACCACACGTGTGACACTTTTTGCAGCCAAGATGCGCAAAGGGGCCCTAAAACCAATGAGTACCTTTAGGATTTCACAGGGCATTTTTTCGCATTTGGATTCTCACGCTTTAGGGCCCCTAAAATGCCAGGGCAGTATAAATACCCCACAAGTGACCCCATTTTGGAAAGAAGACACCCCAAGGTATTCTGTGAGGGGCATAGCGAGTTCACAGAATTTTTATTTTTTGGCACAAGTTAGTGGAAATTGATATATTTTTTTATTTTATTTTGTTTTTTATAAAGTCTCATATTCCACTAACTTGTGACAAAAAATAAAATTTTACATGAACTCACCATACCCCTCACAGAATACCTTGGGGTGTCTTCTTTCCAAAATGGGGTCACATGTGGGGTATTTATACTGCCCTGGCATTCTAGGGGCCCCTAAAGCGTGAGAAGAAGTCTGGAATCCAAATGCGTAAAAATGCCCTGTGAAGTCCTAAAGGTACTCATTGGTTTTAGGGCACCTTTGCGCACCCAGGCTGCAAAAAAGTGTCACTCATGTGGTATCGCCGTACTCAGGAGAAGTAGAGCAATTTGTTTTGGGGTGTATTTTTATATATACCCATACTTTGTGTGAGAAATATCTCTGTAAACGACAACTTTTTAAATGTTTTTATACAAAGTTGTCAGTTTACAGAGATATTTCTCTCACCCAACATGGGTATATGTAAAAATACACCCCAAAACACATTGCTCTACTTCTCCTGAGTATGGCAATACTACATGAGTGACACTTTTTTGCAGCCTGGGTGCACAAAGGGGCCCAAATTCCATTGAGTACCTTTAGCTTTTACAGGGCTGCTCACAATTTAGCCCCGCCCAAAATGCCAGAACAGTAAACACACCCCACAAATGACCCCATTTCGGAAAGTAGACACCCCAAGGTATTCACTGAGGGGCATAGTGAGTCCGTCTGAGATTTTTTTTTTTGCCAGAAGTTAGCAGAAATGGAAACTTTATTATATATATTTTTTCCTCAGAAAGTGTAATTTTCTGCTAACTTGTGAAAAAAATGAAATGATACATGAACTCACCATGCCCCTCCGCGAATACTTTGGGGTGTCTTCTTTCTAAAATGGTGTCATTTGGGGAGTATGTATACTATCCTGACATTCTAGCACTTGAAGAAACATGACAGGTGCTCAGAAAGTCAGAGCTTCTTCAAAATGCCGAAATTCACTTTTTTGCACCATAGTTTGTAAACGCTATAACTTTTACCCAAACCAATAAATATACACTTATTGGATTTTTTTATCAAAGACATGTAGAACAATAAATTTAGAGAAAAATTTATATAGAAATGTAGTTTTTTTTAAATTTTACAACAAAAAGTGAAAAATGTCATTTTTTTGCAAAAATGTCGTTAAATTTTTATTAATGGCAAAAAAAGTTAAAATGTCAGCAACAATGAAATACCACCAAATGAAAGCTCTATTAGTGAGAAGAAAAGGAGGTAAAATTAATTTGGGTGGTAAGTTGTATGACGGAGCAATAAACGGTGAAAGTAGTGTAGTGCAGAATTGTAAAAAGTGGCCTGGTCATTAAGGGTGTTTAAGCTAGGGGGGCTGAAGTGGTTAAGTATGACCGTTCTCTGATCAGAACAATGGATATCGGTGCACCATGCTTATCTTTGTAAAGGTGAGCTACCACAGCATGTCAAACGTTTAAATATCTGGGAAGAGTAAATGTAGTCTTTAAAAAATATATGCACTTGCATGTTTTTTCAGATAAACACATTGGTTGGTCTTATTCTACATGGACTTTGTGGCAGACATTGTTATGTTTCAGTCTCTGTTCCTGGCACTATTTTCTGCCGGTGACCACTAGTACACGCGTCTAAAACAACCTAGGGCAGCGCTGAAGACGGCTCATTTGTGCTGATAACGTCTCCATCTCACTGCTAGGCAGAAGTCTCCCTATCATAGTTAGGAGAAGCCCGTTACGTCCCCATTTTGACTACAGCTACTAAAGCTCTGAAAAGAGCAACACATTTTATCAATAGAGATATCATTTTAACCAGAAGGACCAACTCTACCAGGTTGTATGACTGGTATAATAGGGTTTATCCTGCTGGTCAGCCCTCTTTAAAAAAAAACTGAGGCACTGTGGTTATCATTGTGGAGGACCTGTAAATTGTTGAAAAATGACTGTGGCTCTCCTACATTGTCTATGAATTTCCTGAACTAACACAGGAAATACAGTTTTTATAGGGAAACTAAAATACAGTATATTACATACTGTAAGTAAAGTTCAGTAAACTCACCAAAGTTCTGTTCAGTGGCATAATAATCATTTTCCTGGGGGAACGCAGGGGAAGGGGACCCATCCAGATCTCTGAGCAGATGCTGCTTTTAACTATATCTGCATCCTCAAGACGTGGGTCCAGTTAAAAGCTATGACAGAGCAGAGACCCTGTCCTGCCATATTTTATTTTTATTGCTGTAAAGCAGTGATGCCCAACCTATGGCCCGCGAAGCCGTATCATGCGGCCCGCGCAGTAACGGGACTTTATCAGCGTAGTGCGTGCTGCGAACGGCACAGGCAGCAAAGCGACGCTGCCTGTGCCTGCAATAACCAATAGCAAAGCTCCAGACAGCAAGGAGCTTTGCTATTGGTAAGATTGGGCGGGTGCTGGAGCGATAGAGCGCCCTGCAGTAGGAGAAGCCAGCGGGAGATGAGAGGAGGAGGGGCCAGCTCCTGGTGGTGTCGGGCACACTGCGCAAGCATGGCGGTGGAGGATTTGACTGAAGCCTAAAGACCAGACATCAAGGTAGACCTGCAGAAGAAGGTGACAGAGCAGTATGTGATGTATACATGTGTGTAATGTATGTAGGCCAGTGTGTGATCATCACATACTGCACTACATACATTACACACCTGTATACATCACATGCCCAATCGCAGTAATAATGCCAAGATTTTTGCCCTCTTCACAGTCCGTTCCCCCTCACTGTAATAATGTCCAGATATGTGCCCTCTTCACAGCTGTAATGCTCACATGTGCCCACTCACAGCAATAATGCCCAGATATATGCCCTCTTCACAGTAGTTATGCCAGATATATGCCCTCTTCACAGCTGTAATGCTCACACGTGCCCCCTCATAGTATTTATGCCCTGATATGTGCCCTCTTCACAGTAGTTATGCCCTGATATGTGCCCCCTCACAGTAGTTATGCCCAGATATGTGCCCCCTCACTGTAGTTATGCCCAGATATGTGCCCCCTCACTGTAGTTATACCCAGATATGTGCCCTCTTCACAGGGGTAATGCTCACACGTGCCCCCTCACAGTAGTTATGCCAGATATGTGCCCTCTTCACAGTAGTTATGCCAGATATGTGCCCTCTTCCAGTGGTAATGCTCACAAGTGCCCCCTCACAGTAGTTATGCCAGATATGTGCCCTCTTCACAGTAGTAATGCTCACACGTGCCCCCTTGCTGTAATAATGACCAGATATGTGCCCTCTTCACAGAAAAAATGCCCGGATATTTGTTCCTTCAAAGTAGTAATGCTCACAGTGCCCCCTCACAGCTATTGCATTTCTTTCTGGCGAAGCTACCTGGTTCCGGCCCGCGAAATTTATACTAAGTCTAGTGCGGCCCACAGACGAAAAATGGTTGGGCACCAGTGGTGTAAAGGGAGCACAGTGGGGTACATTTATAGTCTAACAGGACATAGTGGTGACATTACTATACAGTATGGAATAATAATACACAGTGGCGGACATTACTATACAATGGAGGACATTACTAGTCTAACAGGTCACAGTGGGGGACATTACTAGTCTAACAAGGTACAGTGGGGACAGTAGTAGTGTAAAGAGACAGAGGGGCGGACATTACTGTACAGTAGAAGGTATTACTAGTCTAACGAGGTACAATGGGGACATTGTTGTTCAGAACAATAGAAGGTGAGAAGCTTTCTTAAGAGCACAGTTGCATCCTATGTGTTTTAACTGTACTACCCAATGAGGCGTTCTGCCCTTTTAATCCTTGATATATTCTTACTATATTGGAACACAGAGGAGTAAAAATGTGGAAATTACTATTGTATGGGAGCACAAACGTGAACATTACTGTTGGAAGGGGCACAAAAGGGAACAATTAATAATGTTTGGGACATAACTACTAAGGTGCAAGAAAAGGAGGGCTTTCCAAAGATGGATTTGCGTTATGCTGCAGAGTCTTGGCAGGAGGAAGTCTTCATGGCAGCCTGGGCTTAAAAAAAAGGGACAGAACAATTCCAATCAGAGATGACATCAGCTGTATGTCGCTGGTTTGGCAGTGGAGCTGCCAGAGGGCCTTATGAGAGCCATTAGGAAGCTGGGTGAGAAGAAGGCTGGGAAAATAGGGTTTTCACTCTGCACTAGCTAGGCTGGTAATGAGAGGTAATAAGCAGCCAGCTGAGGAGCTCAGGCAAAGGTGGGCTGGGCTCCTCAATCGAGGGAAGGAGCAGGCTGTGCGGGGTAAGTACTGAGTTGTGTATTGTGGAGCTGGCTGGTAGATCCCGATAGAGAGTGAAAATACTGTGTAGTTAGTGGCCGAACTGCCTAGGATTTGCGTTTATGATTTATGTTTGGACTGTTGTAATAGTGACAATAAAGCTGGTTGTGGCCAGTTTGCACCCAAATCTGCAGTGTTGGAGTGGATTTTTGAGGTGTGCCAATTGTCTAGACTGAGAAGACGGCGATCCTGGAGAGCTAAGTGACCCCGAGTTGTGAGGCTGGATATAGCTATATTGTATTCACTTATAAAGCCTGCAGAGCACCTATGTAGAGCTGGTATCTACCACTATATGGTCACTGTATGGTGCTAGTTTTAGCCTTACACAGTTTTTTTATCAGTTTCAGTATGGAGGTATTCAGTCACTCAATGGTGGTAATTTGTGTACCTGCGGCATCTTAGGGGTCCAATGACAAAGGTGGCGCAATCGCTGTTCCCCGTCATTGCTTACGCCACTTACAAAGAAATGCACTTTGTGACAAAGTAATTAGTCGCGAAGCGAATTTCTCTGTGAAATTCAGCGAAGTAGTGGAATCGAAGTTTTCATATGTTCGTTCAACACTAGTGATAATTTTTGTTACTTGTGTAGTGGCATTACTTATTAACGATATGACTGTATTATATATACATATATATATATGTAGGAAATTATATTTTTTTGGGTGGAGGGGTGGAGGGGAGAACGCATTATATCTTTCGCATTGAGATATCCTGGTGCTGGAGGAATGCTTGGTTAAAAATTTGTCCTAGGGCCTGAAGGATTCCAGTTACAGCCCTGGGTCCCTCATATTAAGAGTAAAACCACTTTTATCAATCTGTAAAAATATGTCTATTTTTGAAAATCCTGATAAAAGTTCACTAATTTGAGCAAGGGCTTTCCATGAAAATCTGAGGACATATCCAACAAATAAAGTTGGACAAAACAAGGAAAGCTTTCACACATCCCTATCATCTGTATGAACTTTTTTCTGCCTCTATCAAACATTCTTGTTCAGATGAGTTGAACAAAATATATAAAGCAAACCCTACAGAAATGTCAGCTCTGCGAAGCCAGCATATCCCTAATGCCAGAATATTACATCAAAACACCTCCACAAATCAAAAGTGCACTCCTGGACACCTTCTTTAAAGGTCACAGTCCATCTGTATGGAGAATTCACAATATAACTTTATTCTTTTCAGTTCTTTCTGCTGCTGCTCAATAAACATGTCTCATAACTTTAGGAATTCTGCTCTGGTTAGTTTTCTAGCAAATAAAGTTCAGATTCATTGTAAATGGCTCTTTTCAAGAATTAAAAATACATTATACAATAAAGGGGCAATCTGTCAATGTAAGGACTAAAAACTGCATGCTTAAGGCCCCTTTAACACGGGCGAGTTTTCCGCGCGGGTGCAATGCGTGAGGAGGACGCATTGCACCCGCACTGAATCCGGACCCATTAATTTCTATGGGGCTGTGCACATGAGCGGTGATTTTCACGCATCACTTCTGCGTTGCGTGAAAATCGCAGCATGTTCTATATTCTGCGTTTTTCACGCAACGCAGGCCCCATAGAAGTGAATGGGGCTGCGGGAAAATCGCAAGCATCCGCAACCAAGTGCGGATGCGTTGCGATTTTCCCGCATTGTTGCTTAGCAACGGACCCAATCTCTATTATTTCCCCTTATAACATGGTTATAAGGGAAATAATAGCATTCTTAATAAAGAATGCATTGTTAAATGATGAGGAAGGGTTAAAAATAATAAAGTTAACTTACCTTAGCCACTTGATCGCGTAGTCGCGATCTGTCCTCTCTTTCCCTGCAGCATCTATGATCTAAAGGACCTGTGATGACGTCACATCACATGGCCCAATCACATGCTCCATCACTATGGTGATGGAGCATGTGATTGAGCCATGTGATGCTGTGACATCATCACAGGTCCTTTCTACCAGCAAGCTAACGGAGAGGATGCCGGGCTTCGCGATCAAATGGACCAGGTAAGTTATGATTAGTTTATTATTTTTAACCCATTCTGCACCGGGTTCAACATTAGGAAGATGGCCAAGGGTATTATTTCACATTATAACTATGTTATAATGTGAAATAATACCAGCGGGAGAATTTCTGACCTGAACATGCACTTCTGTGAAGAAGTGCAGGTTCGGGTCTGGGTACCAAAAGTGCCGATTTTTCTCCCGCGCGTGCAAAACGCATGACAGCGCTTTGTACTCGCAGGGAAAAATCGCGGCGATTCCCGCAACGCACCCGCACTGTTTGACGGAGTGCACCCGCAACGCCCGTCTGAAAGAGGCCTAAGGGTACTTTCACACTAGCTTTTTTATTTTCCGGCATTGAGTTCCGTCATCTGGGCTCAATACAGGAAAAAAACGCTTCAGTTTTCTTCTAATGTATTCCGAATAGGGAGAAATCCATTTGGGATGCATCAGGATGTCTTCAGTTCAGTCACTGTACGGTGTTTTGGACCTAGATAATACTGCAACAAGCTGCAGTTTTATCTCCATACAAAATGCCGGAACACATGCCGGAACACTTGCGGTAATGCGGATCTGGCATTAATTCCCATAGGAATGTATTAGTGTTGGATCCGGCATTAAAAATACCGCATTGCCGGATCCGCTCTTCCGGTCTGCGCATGCGCAGACCTTTAAAAATGTGAAAAAAATACATTACAGAGCTGTTTCTCCGGATGAGAAATGGAGGGACTGATCTGTTCTTGCAATGTATTTGTGAGACGGATCCGCATCCGGATCTGTCTACAAATGCTGTCCGCTTGCATGCAGATTGCGACGGAACTGCTTGCAGGATTCCCCTGCCGCAAGTGTGAAAGTAGCCTTAGAAAATATTGTGCCCCAATTTTCAGTTAAAAGCAGGCAATTTTCTTCGGTTTGCTTTGTAGACATAGTATTATGATTGACTATGGAGCTCCAGTGTCTGCAGTGAAAGCAATCCGGTAAGTTGTTAGCAATGAAGTAGTCATTTTCATCCATTACATAGACATGCCAGGAACCAGCTGCCTGTCATGCAGCATAACTAATAGGACGTCATCCATGTTGACTGGAACCAGGAAGTCCTGCTTTGAAGCAGAAGTTGAGTGACTACCACAGTTCCACTTGATACCAGCTGCCTGCCCAGTGGAAAGCAATATGCTGAACATATATTTCTCTACAATGCAAATAATTCACAGCCAGCCATGTTCCCATGTAGCGGAAAATTCTACTTTAATGATGTCCAAAACTGTATTACATGCAGTTTTGATGTAGATTTTGCAGCTGATTTCCCCTGATTCATAACAATGGGTGAAATTTACAACAAAATTCAGGAGTATGTTCCCAATTCCAAGCAGCCTTTTCCT
Source organism: Bufotes viridis (assembly GCA_033119425.1). Lineage (NCBI taxonomy): Eukaryota > Metazoa > Chordata > Amphibia > Anura > Bufonidae > Bufotes > Bufotes viridis. The sequence goes on from CM065590.1 coordinate 91,046,807, forward strand.
GTTGCATGTGGATGTAATATTTTTTAAATCTCATTCTTATACATTATTCCTTATGTTGTTGCAAACCGCCAAAGATATGCCAACCAATAGCCCCAATAAATGTTTCCTAAATGGGTAAAGTAGTGCTGCCTAGGATTGAGCGAACCCGAACTGGGTTCAAGTTCGGTGTTCGGCGATTTAATGGCCCTTGTTGAAAGGCTGCAGGGCAGCCAATCAACAAGCGTTGAACTAGTGTGCTCTTAGAAGCCATCACAGCCTTGCCTACTAATGGGTAGTGTTGAGCGCGAATATTCAAATACCGAATTTTAATCATGAATATCGCAACTTCGAGAATTACCTGCCTGCTTCTTGCTTGTGGGCCAATGTGAGAAGGCTGCAATATCTAGTGAATTAGAAAATTCTTCATTATTTAATATAGTTTATCTAACGCGAAAAATCGGTAATTAAATATGCACATTAATCAAATCGCGTAAGGGCGTTAAGCAACTTTCCTATTGGGTTGGCTTGGTAGAATTGTCGAATATGTAGAATATAGCGCTATATTCTACCAAGCCAACCCAATAGGATAACTCCCTTATGCGATTTAATAATGCGCATATTTAATTACCGATTTTTCACATAACATTAACTATATTAAATAATGAGGAATAATCTAAATCAGTAATGATTTCCCTATCCACATTTGTTTGCAGGGCACTTGTCCTGCTCTTACCCACAGTTTGCTGCCTTTTGCAGCCCTCTAGCCCTTTCCATGATTCTTTTAGAACCATTTTAGTGCCCCAAAGTTCGGGTCCCCATTGACTTCAATGGGGTTCGGGGTCAAGTTCGGGTCCCGAACTTTGCAGGGAAGTTCTGCCGATCTTGGCGAACCCGAACTTCCAGGTGTCCTCTCAACTCTAGTGCTGCCATATGTTCAGGCTTTTTTAATGTTTATGAAACCAAAACCAGGAGTGGATTAAAAAAGACAAAACTTGTCTGTCCTTAAGCTGCCTCTTCCTTTTATGATTCTCACTTTATTTTGTCTTCAAAACCTGAATGTGTGGCAACACGATTGATTTGTAAGAATTGATTTGTCTCAAGTAGAGTTTCTACTTATCTGAGGATGCTCATCCTGATGCTTGATTGACAGATCTGGACATCTTGGCTGGCCCTGACAATCTCACACGTGCACTGCTGCTCCGAGTAGTTGTGCAACCTCAGATGCTCTGCTTCCGCCACTTGTGCAGAGACTGGGCATGCTCCACTACTCTTATGGGTAGAAGCACATGAGCATTCACTGCACTGGAAGTAGAAATGGAGCATCTGCTTTTGCACTGCTATTCGGAGCGGCGTCTCAGGTGCAACATAGTCAAGGCCAGCTGAGATGTCTGACCATGTTAATCAAGTGGCAGGGGGAGCTTCCTCACCTTTGGGGACAACCCATCACAGGTGCAGAACTCTGCTTATTGAGACAAATCAAAACTCAAATTCTTATGAATTCAGTTGCTGATCTCTAGAAGTACCTTAAGGATTTGCAACTAGTTATCAACCAATTAAACTAGTTATATCCACTAAAATCATTGTCTGTGTGTGTGCTGTTCTACAGTTAGGGACAAGTTCAACATGTATTTAAAGCACAACAAATCTGCTGCCTATGTATTTTGACAGGCACAAAATTGTTGTAGCAATCCTCCATGCCCGCTGCTATCCTGCTATCTGGAGTGGACATGGGCACCCGATGACCTAGTTTCTGCCCAGGTATAACCACCAGACTTCTCTGTTCCATGCTGTAGGCTGAAGCCTGGCTGCTAGGTCTTTTCTTTACATGTCTGTATTAGCATCTATTTATTGAATCTCTCCCTGCAACACTGTAAGGGTTAATTCCCCTTTTGCTCTATGTTCAGCTGTTTGGCTAATGAGCTCATCAGTCCTCCTATATATTATTGGCTGTTGTCTTTGGACCCCAGTGGATCAGCAGCCAACTACATTGGCACTATTTCAAGAGGTTGCAGTCTCTTGGCTCCCCTGCAGCGAAGGCCAGATCTCTGTATAGGGATCAAAGGGTGAAAACCAGGGGACGCCAGGATAATGCCCTCAGGACTAGCCCAAAATCAAACCGGCTGCTTGGCACAGTGGGTCCACACTCACTGGCTGTAACACCTACAAATGGAGGCTTTGACTTTAGGATGAACTTATGAATTAATAATAATTTGTGCGTTCAGAATTTGCTGATATAAAAGCTTGTTTATCTAATGAAATTTCAAGAAATATGTTTCATGACTGATGATGTGCAAAATTCTGAAGAATATACAATTTATTGGATTAGAAGTTGTGTATTTTAAGAATGAAATATTCAAACTACGTCCATTTATTTTTCATTTATTTAGTTCAGCGTTGCAATATAGAATTAATCTGCAAGAATCAATTAAAAACATACAAATCCAACCAAAATTGTAGTTCACCTATTTATAAAGCAGCTGATTTACGACTCATTCACACATCAGTGTCTTGGTCAGTGATTTTCCAGCAGTGATTGTGAGCCAAAACCAGGATTGGAGCCCCCACAGACATAAGGTATAAGGGAAAGATCTGTGCCTGTTCTGTGTAGCCTAGACTCCTGGCTTTGGCTCAGAATCACTGATGGAAATCACTGACAAAACACTGACACGTAAATAAAGCATTATAATGACGTCAGTGTAAGGTAAAATTTTATAAAGCCCTGATGTTACAAAAGAAGTGCGGATGTTAAAGCAGTTGTATGCAGTTAGGACAAATTACCTGCGTTTTTCCGAGAAACAGAAGCAGTCTTGTCCATGGACTCATTTGAAATAAATGGGGCATCAGCCCATGGAGTGGCAATATTTCTGGTAATAAAGTAATCTCATAGAACGTCTGCTATTTAGTTTCTATTTCTGTTTCTGGTACTCTCTAAGGTCAGAGAAGTATTGTGAAGGATAGTTCTCCACGGGTTAATTCCCTGGCTAAATAAGTAGGATCTAAGTCTAAAGGTCTCTTTATATATGTTAATAATTGGGGCAATTATTGGAAGGGATCATTCCTAAAACTGTTTGTTCCCAAATATTGGCCAATGTTTAGGTGCCACTGAACATCCTTGTTCATCAAGAGAGCATTGTTGATGCGGACCCCAATGTCTTCATTTCTGGGCAACAGATCATCCAGTGCAAACAGAGTTCTGCTGCCGAGAGGTAATAAATCTGTATGAGGACAAGCTGTAGTATGGAGATGGATAGCATGGAGCCCTTCCAAATGCTTCCGAGTCTGTTGGGCCATACCGCAAAAGATAAGACATGTCCTATTTTTGCGCATGTTGCAGATTGCAGACCCATTGAAGTTGATGCAGCGCGCACGCGGCCTATGTCACTGTTTTGCGAGCACACGTTTGTGTGAATGGACCCTTAATCTGAGATAGAAACCACTAAAGAATTCATGGTGAAAATATGATTGGAAGAGGGCAAATCATAGCTAGGAGGCAGCTGACAATGGCAGGATCATGCTTAACGTAAGTACAGAGAGGAAACTGGAAGCTGCTCCTCATATGTTGGACCATTGACTCGCTATGAAAATAACTGGTAAGTATAACACTCACCTACTGCTGCTATGAGAGTCACAGCAGCTATCTGCACATAGTAGATGGTGCTTGAGTGATTACTGACCTGAAGAAGGAGGCAATAAGCATTTGAAGCACATTGGTTTATCACTGAAATAAAATGTTCTATCACTTCATCCTGCCTGTGGTCTACTGCTCAATATACAGCAGCATTGGAGTGACGTTTTTTATTGTTTCACAGAAACACAAAGGGGGGGGGGGGTCAGTCAGCACGTCACTGTATGCAGGTGCACGTAGCCATGGCAAAATATATATACAAACACAGAAATGCAACAGCACTCTGCAACCAGCACTCTGCCCTGCCTCTATGCTAGAAGCTATCAGAGGTCGTTAGTGTACATTTTGATCAAAAAGTAATAAGTCACGTTGTCATGGCCCATAACAGGTATTTTTTTAGCGTTAGGACCACTCATAGAGGCGGCCTTGGCGTGGCGAGTGGCTTATTACTTTTTGATCAAAATGTACACTAATGACCTCTGAAGAGGCAGGGCAGAGTGCTGGTTGCAGAGTGCTGTTGCATTTTTGTGTTTGTATGTCTTTTATTGTTTCATCATGTTTAAAGTGGTTTTCCTACTGTTTGCTGTTTTTTTCTTTATTATTTCTTTGTCCTGCTCACTGAGATGGCCACACATGCTCAGTTTCATCCTTCATCTGCCTCCTAAGCTGGATCTAGATTTTGCTTCCAGCGCTGTACTGTGTAAGGGAGATTGGGGGGGCGGCAGCCAATAGCAGACCGAGATGGGGACAAGCCTCCCTGGCATCGCAGGTGACGCGATGCTCATTCCCGTCGTGGCCTGCAATTGGCTAGAAATAGTGTATACCCAAATGGAGATGGTATGCAATCTATTGTAGATGGCCCTTGATTTGCCTGTATATAGATAGTATAATCAAAATCAACACAAGCTCCTCTCCTCCCCCTCCCTGCAGAATGACCTCTGCACAGATCGCAGAGCAGTCTACAGTTTTTAAGGCAGCAGCAATTGTGCCAATTGCCTACTGAAAAAAATAAAGACACATTGATGTTTTAAAAAATGATACAAAAATAACTTTGCTTTTTAGATAACATTAGAGGGTACCAGATATGCACAGGTTAGAAAAGTCCTGAGAAACCTTGCTCTGCTCTTTTACACATGTCATGCCTTTTGTCACCCTTTCATCTAGTATGATATACTATATCACAGATTTGTACTACTCTATATGAAATAATAGAACTGCCTGTCAAAGTGTCAGAGATTTCACAGCTTTATATAACATTTCATTCACATTTCCAGTTTTCTTGCAGATTTCCTCTATATCACCTGCTTTAATATTCACAAAGGTGAAAATAATAACAGGCAAATTCCTAATGATACAGGTAACAAAGCAGGTTCATCTTCAAGTTGTCAGTAAAACACAGGCATGATTTAGATTGAGACATCTGCGGCACATGCTTCTTTTCATTTCCCAGTAAAGCCTGACTTTTATGTGGGCGCACTGCAGGCGCAGGCAGCAATGTCTGCCAGATCTGAAGCTCTATCTCCATAGTACGTGTAACTTTATCTTATTACCTCCCTGGTTCTAGCATTCCTCTAAAGTGATCTCTCAACTGTCCAAAATCATTAGACATTTTCCCTTTTACATTATACCTCGGTAAATGTCAGGCATAACTGCATTTTTATTTGCCATGGTACCACCGCTGACTTGAATGAGTATAACAGAATCCCGGCTTTCCATCTCGCTTTCCTTCTCCTGTATGCTTTGTACTAATATGATTTGTTGAACAAATTGTTCCATTAATCTAGGGCTGTTTGACAGAGTGAGAAAATAAGTGCCAAAGTGAGAAGATTCACAAGAATCGGAAATCTCAGCCGCTCTTTCTCAAGGTAAATAGTTATTATATCAGAGTGTCAGACTGGAGAAATGGATGTGCTCTCATTCTGGGTTTGTAAATGTCAGTTCTCGTCAGGCCATCGTGGTGACAAATGGGCTGAGGGTTACAGGGAGAGTTCATTGCCTTAGCAAGTTTCTCTTTGACTTATCTCAAAGGTAAGTGCAGGCTTAGAACGAAAAAAAGAAAAAAACTTACACTCGGTGCCTCAAACAAAGTGTTTTCGGTGTTGACAAAGCAAAGGCATTTAGCATACTGTATCGCACTGATAGTCTTGGGGTCTTTTACATTAGAAGGCCAGCTTTGTATTGTCAGTTTGAGTTTTTAAGGTTGTCTTAGCATTCCATTCCATTGACAGTGTAAAAGTGTGTTTAGATATCTGTCAGTAAAAAATGGATTTTACCTCTAAGAACATTAACCACCTATCTACAGGATAAATTTGATGATTACTCAGGATACCATGACCCAAATCCCCACCAATCACTACAGTGGAGTTGAGGTCACCCGTTCATCCTCACCATACTGTTGGGAGGAAGAGTTTGAATGGAAAACGTCTAGAGCATGCACACTGGCAATTCAGTTGCAGATCATGTTACAGATCATGGGGTTGATGATCAGGGCTGTGTTAACACATTGGTAGAACCAATGAGTAGGCCCCCACCCCAAAATTTTTTATTATCTTTCAATATTTTCATTGTCTCCCAAGCATTATAAAAACAATACTATTCAGGAACAATTTTAAAGATACATTGATGTGAAAGGTTTTGACTCACTCTTGATGTCATCTTTGATTAGAGATGTTCACTAGTGTTGAGCACATTGAAGCATCCGAAGTGGAATTCGATCCGAAGTTTAGGAAAAATTTCGATTTGCCCCGAATCTGAATTTTTTTGCGATTCGTGGTAGCGATTTTTTTTTTTTAAATGGCTGCTGCACGTGTTATAAGGTGAAAGTAAGAAGCCCAGGAACTCAACATGATCCATAATGTTATGCAGCCAGCCAATCCACAGCTAGCCATCACCTTTGATGTCAGAGCCCTATAAAACCCTCATCCAGCGCTGTCTCTGCCATTTCACCATGAGCTCAGCTTAGGGATAGATGTGACAAGCACCTATGCGCTAGGGACAGTGTTACAGAAAGCTATCAATAGAAAAATATTTGATAGGGAGACTGCAGGGACAGTGCAGGGGCAGTGTAGAGAGATCATAGGAAAAGTTTTTAGAGACTTTAGGGAAAGCATAGAGACTGCATCTCCAGTGTAGGTTGAGTCTAATTGCCATGTGCATCTTGTTGAACTGCTGCCACAATCCCAGTTACTTTGTTAGTTTATTCATATAGCTAATGTGCTTCAGTATTAAAGTACTGTGTAATATATTGCCGTCTGCATCTTGTTGAACTGCTGCCACTTTCCCAGTTAACTTGTTAGTTCATATATAGAATTACTGTGGCTCAGTATTAAAGGGTAGTTTAATATATGTAACAAATTGAAGGAAGTATACTCCAGCATGGTTTCAATGTATTTGTCGTTGCACTTTATTTCTCAATTCTCCAAACAGCGGTAGCAAGTACAGACAAAAAACTCCACCTCCACCACAACAGTGGCGCATTTTGAACAGTCGTTCTTTTTCAAAACTAAAGTGCAGTCTGAACACAGCCTTTAAAAAGGGGAAGCGAGAGATGAAGGGATTGAAACCTCCTCCTGGCTCCCCTCTGCAAGGCATGTTGGTTAATTAGCCTTGCTCTGCACAGACTGCACTAAATCATTATTAACCCATGTATTGATGAATCACAAACATAAATAAAACTAACTTTTAAAAACAGCAATGGTGATGGTTGTTCAAACTGTGCATACACCTCTGTTGCTGACAAGATATATCACTTATCAGACATTTGCAAAAAAAGCACAGTGTGAACACCAACCTATAACTACCATTGTAATATTTGCTGCAAATAAACAATTTATCATGATTATGCATTGAAAAATGTGTAAAATCAGTGACAATGTTTATATGTTGGGTACAGATCGGTTGTCTTAGTAAAAATACGTAAGCTCCCTTTTCTTAGTGGTGGAGTGACCTTTTCTATTGCAAATGTTTTAAAATGTTTCAAGCTGCGGTTGTGTGTTGTAATAAAATGCCTTGCAGCATTTGAAATACCTGTACTGGAGGACTTATAAACATAATTAATGTGTTTTAATATCCGGGTTTTGAAGCGGCGTGACGTACTGCCAATATACATTAAATTGCACTCCGAACATACTATGGTGTAAACTACCCCTAAAGAGTTGCAATTAATGTAGCTTTTGATATTATACACATTTTTTCGTTCTGAATACTGAAAACTTTTTGTAGGAATTACATAATTATAGGTTTTACAACGCTGACTTCCACATCTATAAAACCCCTAATATGTCAGCCATGTTTTGGGGGGACCCTTGGGTGCAGCAGAGAACATTGATGGTAAAAGCATATTACCCAAAGTTCGTGCTCTTCTAGGGACTATATTATATCCATTTTTTAATATAGTGCGAAGGGTGCGGTCTACTCTTCATATAATATTGGAAGACATGCCAGTATTGTATTTTTTTTTTCTCAAATATATAGCGACTGTATGTCAATACTAGGAATGGTTTCTTTTCATTATGTACATATCTTTTTCTGTTATTATAATTTATTTGGAATTCGTTTTAAATAGAAGATCCTTCCTGTCCTTATTTTGGCTATTTTGCCGCACGTTCGAGCATCCATTCCGGATACCATGCTCTCCTCAACAAACGCCTGGTATAAGCTGCAATTGCGTCGAGCCCTTATTATTTAACCTACCGGTATTCCTTTAATAGTATGCACTATATGTCCGTTATTTGCTCTTAATATGGTGCTCCCAGTGACTTCTTTTCTATATGTTTGAGTTTATATTATCACTAGCAGGTCATCTATGTACCTGCCATACCGGACTATCGCATCCCCATATGGATTGGTATCAGAATATATATATATCTCTCCATCCAATAGGACATCACTAAATTTGCTTGTGATGGGGAGAATTTTGCCCCCATTGAAACTCATTTTTTCAGCAAATAGAAGAGACCATTGAAGGAGAAATAGTTATTAGTAAGCAAATATTCTGTTATTTTTATTATATAATCTATGAATTCCTCCGAATATCTGCTATACTTATACAGATGGTATCTAATGCCAGCATTGCTATCATATGTGGTATCGAGGGATATAAAGCTGTGACGTCACATGTCATTCATACATAGTTACTATTCCATTTTTTATCGAAAAAACTTTTCAAAACATCAGAGGTATCACAAATATACCCTGGGCTGGGATCCTTTTCACAAGGGGCTGCAAAATTGCATCCAGCCATTCCCCCAATACTTCATTGAGTGACCCTATCCCTGATATTATAGGGCGGAGAGGGGGAGGGTTGGTGCCTTTGTGCACCTTAGGTAGTGCATGAATGATCAGAGTTACTGGTGATTCTATGTCCAAAAACTCAGATTGTCTCTGTGTATATTTTCCTATTTGTACCTTTGGCTACCAGGTCATTGTACACTCTGCAAAACCTGATTAGGGGCTCACCACTAAGTTTTTCGTATACAGTTTCATCACCCTGCAACTCCATCATCTGTTGTTGATAGTCTAATTTATTCATCACTTTCACTACCACACTCCCGTCCTTGTCCGCCATCTTAATTATTATATCCCTCATATTGGTTAAGGCTGCTCTTTATTTAAGATTAAAATTGTGTTCCTTTTTATCACAGTGGAGTCGCGCATCATGCAAGGAGGTTAATTCTCTTTCCAATATCTCCTGAAAGACCTCCATGCCTGGAGTGCGAAACTCCAGTGGATAAAACCTGGGGTTGGCAATTTTGAAAGCTCCACCTGTCATTTCAGAACGAGGAGCTGGGTTTTTCAGTTTGTAGATCATTCAGACATAGCAGTGCCATTTGTTCTTTAAAATATAGTCCCACAAATTTATTGGGAAGTAGTTGTTATTCCGCATCTGTCTGAACATCTCCAACCTGACCATCCGGTTCACAGAAATGTTTAACCATCAGATCTCTGATAAATTTGTTTATGTCTAGCAGGCTGTGGTCAGACTGCACTTTAGTTTTGAAAAAGAACGACTGTTCGAAGCGCGTCACTGTTGTGGTGGAGGTGGAGTTTTTTGTCTGCACTTGCTACCGCTGTTTGGAGAATTAAAAAAAAAAAGTGCAACTACAAATATATTGGAACCGTGCTGGAGTATACTTCCTTCAATTTGTTACAACTAGTGCATGGACTGACTCGACCAACTCCGTGCATGGGGCTACAAAAATTGGAAGATGAGCTTTTCTAGTTTAATATAACTATTTGTTGTTGTATCTGTTTGTTTTGTTCAACTGCTGCGACATTCATAGTTAATCTGTTACATAACAGATAGTTACTGCACACTATGGCCAACAGACAGTTGTCTGGGCCATCCAAAGGAACGGGCAGTGGCAAAAATGTTGCTTTAGCCAGCACAAGCAGCAGCAGAAGGTGGTGGTAATAGTAGCCGCAGCAACAGGCCAGAGTTGCCACTGTCATCCAGCGGTCGTGTTTTGACAATCCAGCTGTACTGGAATTGTTGACTCGCTCTTCACAATCATCTCAAGGTATAACAGATACACACAGCCAGGTATTGCTGGGTTCCTCTGACAATACCTGGAACAGAATGCATGGATGACATTAATGTCAGCAGACACAGATAGAAGATGTGTGCAGGAGTGGTAACACCACTCTGGGGTGTTACGTCACCGCATCCGGCCAGCGCGCTGACATCACACACCATTGCACATAACATTTGGCACATTTTCTTTAATCAAGATGACCACAATGGACTCTCCGCAATCAAATGGATGAAGTGAGTATGTTTTTGGTTTTTTTTAACCTTCATTTCAGGAAAAATGGATTCATTACCAGGAAGTGCCAAGAAATTATCATTTGTGGAGAATTTAATTTTTCTTGAAATTCACCTTGAATTTCCACAATTCTGAGGCCAGTAGCCAAGTTGATAAGACTGCCCACTTTGCTACAGATTTAAATGAGTAAATTAAACATTTTGCTGAATCATTTCTCCATTAAATTGTATCCTTACCTGCTCAGGTCCCCTGTAGATTGCACTACATTTTCATGGTGACAGGTTACTTGTCCACCATATTGGCTTCCCATAAAGAAAGTTCACAAAGTATACCCAAAATAGCAACATCACTTAACCCCTTGTATGCCTTTGTGCATCTCTATCTAGGTATGCCTAGTGTAGTAATAGACATGCAGATTTCACTTGCTTTGCAGTTTCTGTGCAGTTTACATGTTACTGGTTGCAGTGTTTACATCACACTGAAGCCACTGGAATTATCTCAGTGATGTGCAGAACTTCCCAAGTCATCAGTATTCAAGAGCTGCTGGCCTCCCTTCTAGTTCCTGATTGACAGCTTTCTCCCTATGCACAGTAACAGGAATAAACATGTCAAGCAGCAACAGGAGGGCAAAGGTGGGCAGCTCGTGAATATTGATGCTATCCCTGATTCAACCAAATTACATTGCACAAAAACTACCCAGCCTTAAAATATAAGAGACATTGTTAAAATCCCTTTAAACCTATGTTAAAAATTGTGTCAGTAAGGAAGACTTAATTTCACTATATACAATTTCTATTCGGATATTTAGTATATTGTTCATTAACAGTCTTGGATAACCACACTGGAGCCTCATTTTTGTAAGAAGCTGTCTATATTGAATGGTCATCTTCAGTAGTTTAGCCCTTCCTGTCACTAGTAGCTAATAAATTTCAAGTTAATGGATATTGTTGGGAAATTCTGTCCCCAAAGTCAAATAACCACCAATCACAAATTATCTGCAAAATGTTGTCTGATAGAAAGTACTAATGTGCAGGCATTAAACATGCATTATAAGCAATAAAACAGCAAACCACAAAAGTTGAACAAATGATTATTCATATTGTAGGTTTTTTAGTTGCACTGCAGCTTCTCACAACTTCTTGAGGTCTTTTATATACGAAAATGAATCAAGTACAATAGATTTAAACTAGAGTTTCCAGCAAGTCAATTTCTTAATTGAATTACTTCCAGCTTCAACTCATTCAACTCCCAAAGAAAGAGTCCCCAAGTACATTGGTCGCTCATTCAAAGCCACCAATAACTATCCATCTATGATCAAACCCATTAAAAATATCACAACCTTCTAGTCTACCTGGCACCACACCCTATTTCTGAAAAGCAGACTTGGAAAATTAAAGTTCCAAAATTAAAAACAAAAAACAACAAAAAAAACAACAACACTATTGAAGGAATTCCCCAGGCTTTTCTAATAATCTAGCAGCCTTCTGACTTGTGGAGGCAAGAGGATTTTCTCAGTAATTTTCCCTATACCATGTCCATTTCTATAGATGGCATAACAGATGGATACATACTGAGAAAACCATTTTGCCTTCACAGGTCAGAAGGCAGCTGGATTTTTAGAAATGTGCAGAGAACCCCTATAATGTTGATTGTTTGGTTAAAGAGGTTTTCTTGGAATTTAATATTGATAACCTACTCTCAGAATAGGTCATCATTCATCAATATCTGACTGATGGGGGTTTAACTCCACTGCTGATTAGCTGTTGGAACGGGCCTGTCACTGGTCATATGGACTTTGTACCGCTCAGTTCCAAGTGAATGGGATTGAGCTACAATACAAATTCTATACATCAAAGACATACAGAAGTATAGTATGGTCTATAAAAGAAATCACAGACATACAGAAGTATAGTATGGTCTATAAAAGAAATCACAGACATACAGAAGTATAGTATGGTCTAGAAAAGAAATCACAGACATACAGAAGTATAGTATGGTCTACAAAAGAAATAACAGACATACAGAAGTATAGTATGGTCTATAAAAGAAATCACAGACATACAGAAGTATAGTATGGTCTATAAAAGAAATCACAGACATACAGAAGTATAGTATGGTCTATAAAAGAAATCACAGACATACAGAAGTATAGTATGGTCTAGAGAAGGAAAGGAGACATACAGACATATAGCATGATCGACATAAGGAATAGCAGACATACATAAGTTTAGTATGGTATAAATAAGAAATAGGAGACATATAGAAGTTTAGTATGGCATACATAAGGAATAGCAACCATACAGAAGTATACAGAATTTTATCGCGAATATCGCTACTTCAAGAATTTGCGAATATTTAGAATATAGTGCTATGTATTCTTACTTGCTAATATTCTAGATTTTTTTTTCCTCTGGACCCATGATCCCTCCCTGCTTCTTGCTTGTGGGCCAATGAGAAGGCTGCAATGTCTTTGTCTGAGTTTAGGAAAGTTGCCTACCCCTTTATTATATAAGAACCTCCCCAGCAGCCATTTTATGCAGTTTTTTGCAGATCTGAGAGAGACAGCAGTGTCATTGCTGTGCTCTGTGCTTTGCTGTGTCATTACATTAGATAGTTAGTTAGCTTACATATATAATACAGAGAGTTAGTGGGAGATAGTCAGTGTAGCTTAGATTGTGAGATAGTGTAGCTGTAGGTTTTGCTGTATGTTCTACATAAGGAATAGCAGACATACAGAAGTATACTATGGTCTACATAAGGAATAGCAGACATACAGAAGTATAATATGGTCTACATAAGGAATAGCAGACATACAGAAGTATAGTAAGGTCTTCATAGGGAATAGCAGACATACTAAAGTATAGCATGATCTACATAAGGAAGAGCAGCCATACAGAAGTATAGTATGACCTATACCAGTGATGGCGAACCTTTTACAGACCAAGTGCCCAAACTGCAACCCAAAACCCACTTATTTCTCGCAAAGTGCCAACACGGCAATTTAACCTGAATACTACAGTCCAGTATAGTATATCTTCCATGTGCTTTATCATTTAGCTATAATAGCCGCCTACATAAAATGCGCTGCCTGTGCTGTTCATAATGCACTTTGCGCTGATGAATGGCAAGAAAAGTCTAAAGCACATTTGTACACCATACACATTTTCCAGGGTGCGGGTGCCCACAGAGAGGGCTCTGAGTGCCGCCTCTGGCACCCGTGCCATAAGTTCGCCACCACTGACCTATACAAAGAACAGGAGACATAGTTTGGTCTACATAAGGAATAGCAGACATACAGAAGTATAAAATGGTATACAAACAATAGCAGACATACAGAAGTGTAGTAAGGTCTTCATAAGGAATAGCAGACATACAGAAGTGTAGTAAGGTCTTCAAAAGGAATAGCAGACATACAGAAGTATACTATGGTCTACATAAGGAATAGCAGACATACAGAAGTATACTATGGTCTACATAAGGAATAGCAGACATACAGAAATGTAGTAAGGTCTTCATAGGGAATAGTAGACATACTGAAGTACAGCATGATCTACATAAGGAAGATCAGCCATTCAGAAGTATAGTATGGTCTACTTAAAAAGGTTGTCCCACGATGCCTTTTCATACTTACCTGCTGCCAGCGCGCCGTTTACTTCCTGGATTCTGGCTGGGGGCGGGCTTCATCTTGATTGTAAAGATATTGAGACTGCGCGTCCCTTCCTCTCTTGTTTCCCACGATATGTTGATGTGGCGCTTAATCGAGTCGTCCAAGAGACCCAGGCTCCTTACTTGTGGAGATCCTGTGAAATGTCAGAGAGCATATACCGTAGTAAAGTACCCTCGTGGAACACGTACCTTCACCACTCCTATATACTTACTAGACACAGAGAAAGTTGAGACATATAACTCTACCCACATTTTAGCACAAAACGTTTATGACAGCCAACTTTTTCTGTGCTTTATTCTATCCAAATTCCCTCCGTATGCGGTGATCTTTAACATACCTCGAATAATTCTTCCTATTGAACCTGATTCACACAGTGCGATCCAAATATAACCAACATTTTTCTAATGTTTTTTCTCCAACAGGTCACTCTCATTGTTTACTCTTTTATTTCAGGCTCGTTCTCAGATCAAAATCCACATTTAAGCCTTTTGGTTGCAAAGATCCAAGTTCATATATCCAACGAGTCTCACATTTGTCTATCTTGGCCACATAATCACCCCCTCTCTAATTCTTTTGGACCAATTCTACTCCAGTGAATTTTAAACCCCTTGGATTTTTTTGATGTTCTTTTTTAAAATGTCTAGAAACACCATGGGTTTCTAAACCCTTCTTTGTCATCAATATGTTCAGAGATTCGCACTTTCATCTTCCTGGTGGTCCTGCCCACATACTGGAGGCCACACGGGCACTCCAGCATGTACACAACCCCTTTACTTTCACATGAAATGTCACCCTTAATTTTTAAATCTCTTTCTTTCTGGTTGAATGTACAATATTCGTTTTACGCTGCCTATCTCCTTTGTCCCTATTCTTACAGGCTATGCAAAAGCCACACCAGCTGAATTGGTTTCTTTCAATAAGTTTAGTTTTTTCAGGGATTGCACTATGTACTATTTTATTTTGTATATTCAGGGCCTTTTTGAAAATAATTTCGGGTTTCTCAGGAATTTTATCCCCAATTACAGGGTCATTTTTCAAAATGGACCAATTCTTCTTAATCATATTTTAAATTTGTCCCGCTTGTACACTATGGCCGGTTATAAAGGTATATCTATAATCCATAGTCTTCCTAGGTTTGTCTACCTTTTCTTTATTCTGCAAATCCCTCTCTACTTCCTCACTACATTCTTTGAGGGCTTTTTCACAGTAACCCTTATCAATAAACCTTTGTTGTATTATAGCGCTCTGCTCTTTGAAAATCACACTGTCTGAACAGTTACGGCGGACTCCCTGGAGGGAATTTGGATAGAATAAAGCACAGAAAAAGTTGGCTGTCATAAACGTTTTGTGGTAAAATGTGGGTAGAGCAAGGTGTGAATACTGGTCAAAGATTTGTCCGTTTAACAAGATCGCATTTTGTGTAGATAAGGGGTGGAACAACGAACACAGGTGTGTGTGGGTTGGGAGATAAAAAGGGAGGGGGAGGAGGATTATGCAGATGCCCCTGACGAAGCTGCACGAGTGAAACCCGGGTCGGGCAAACCGAGGGGAAAATTGTGTTTTATGCTGTTTTTATTGCTCCTTCTGTGAGTATAATTAAAAAGATATTCATTTATACTTGATGGTATTGCACCAGAGGAGTTTTTTTATTGCCATTATAGTGTACTGAAAAGAACACTGCTAAAAGGAGGAACAAGTTCCATTGGAGGAGGGAGTGTGTTATATGTCTCAACTTTCTCTGTGTCTAGTAAGCATATAGGAGTAGTGAAGGTACGTGTTCCCCGAGGGTACTTCACTACGGTATATGCTCTCTGACATTTCACAGGATCTCAACAAGTAAGGAGCCTGGGTCTCTTGGACGATTCGATTAAGCGCCACATCGACATAGCGTGGGAAACAAGAGAGGAAGGGACGCGCGGTCTCAATATCTTTGCGTTTTGAACTGTTGAATGTGAACTGATCCCAACACTTACAGAGACTCGCAGCGAGGAACCGTCTGAAAACACTGGTGACGTTGTTTTAAGTTCATCTTGATTGTAGTCTTTTCACGTCCGGGCCGCGCGCTGCACTGAACTCGCACGCCGCCGCGCATGCGCCATAGTGACATTCCTGGCCAGTATAGTACAGAGCCGGCATGCATGTTCGCGGCTCTGTACTATACTGGCCAGGAAGAAGTCACCATCAAGCATGCGTGGCGGCGTGCGAGTTCAGGACAGCGAGCAGCCCGGCTGGGAGAAAAGAAGGTGTCTTCTGCGCAAGCGCGGACACCGGGATTCCGGAGAAGAGCGGTGGCCGTAACCAGGGGAGACCGAATGACAACTATAAGTAAGTGCGGATTAATTTTCTCCTAAAGGGTGGGAAATTGGTTAATCAAATATATTTACAAAAATGATCACTGTCAAATCATTAACAGATTTAACAGTGATCATTATGATGGGAATACCCCTTTAAGGAAGACTAGCCATACAGAAGTATACTATGACCTACACAAAGAGTAGGAGACGTACAGAAGTATGGTCTACACAAGGAATAGCAGTATACCAAAGTATAGTATGGTAAACATAAGAAATTGCAGACATACAGAAGTATAGTATGGTCTACTTAAGGAAGAGCAGCCATACAGAAGTATAGTATGGTCTACATAAGAAATAGCAGACATACGGGGGGCGTGGCCAACCGCCGAGCTGCTGAGTCGTGTCTCAGAGAGCTCTCTGAGCCCATCTTATAAATCCTCGCTCATCGGCAGTTTTCTCCTCTCTGAAGCCCCTGAAACAGCACCGCAGAGCCCCTCACACCAATACCGGTCAAAGGGAATCGATACAGGCGCATCCAGCTAAGAACCGGCCTGCTCCGGGTCCGCGGCCTACTACTGCCGGCGCCGCATCGTGGTGCGGCCTACCTCACAGCATCAGACCTCCTACTCTCGGCAGCCCCTGCGCCCATGATCGGACTTACCTCTGGAGCCCTCGGTGCCCGATAGAGCTTGCATCCCTCACTCCAGCACTTGCATCTGCCAGACGGACTCTGGACACCCGACCTGCAACAAGTGTGGCCGGCGACTCGCGTTTCCCCGCCCGATATCATAATAAGGGCCTGAGTCCTGCCCGGTTCTGGCTTAACTAGCGAACACGCTCCTTCACAAGCCAGCTGACCACACGCAGAAGCGGAGCTCCGGAGCTGCGTTCTTCATAACTTCCGCAGTACCTCAGGGAGGGCTCTCCCGCACAGTGAGTAATCAGCACCATCTTCACGAGCTCTAATGTGCGCCCCCTGAGACCTACCCCCATCTGCACTCCAGCCTCAGAGAGGCGCTCAGTACTCTTGGTCCCAAGCACTTTCTCTTCAGGTGGACTTGGAGCCACAATTTTTCTTTTGCTCTCTTTAATAGAGCGATGAGGCACTAACCTATTTTGACAAATAGGTCCCAACTTATCATAAGAGGTACCCCAGTAAGATGGTGAAAATTGGGAACCCCAATCTCAAACACTCTAATCTTCTACAAAAATCGTCAGCGCCAAAAGGAGAGATGGAAAAGTACATGAGGAAAAAAAGCCCACGTCCAAAGTTAAACACTCCCTCTAAAGATACTCTCCCGGCAGCACAAATTGACACAAGTGTCTTATGATGGCGCCCAAATCCACATCTACCAAGATCTCTCTCTGCAAACGCTTCTCAAGAGGAGAACCCTCAAGCCGTTGACCTCTTGGCAGTTCCCGTTTGGTCTTGGGTTCGTGTCAGGTGGGATGAGATTCCTTGTCCGCTCACTTGCTGACCTCCCTGGAGTCTACAGTGCCCTAGACTTACCGGACTTTCAGATTCCAGATTGGGCTGTGGTCAAACACCTTTATAATTTGCCTCAAATCCCCCCCACAATGCCCTGGGAAGAGGGCTCCACTGCCCGTAACGCAAAGTCTAGGAAGAAGTCGGGCAAGCTCGCTCCAAAAAGTATTATCATGGATGAGACCTAATCAAGAGTGAAGCGGCTTGCTCATGTATAGTACATCATGATAGCTAACTGTATACAGCGCCTTTGTTGATTGCCTATATTGAATTTCTTTGAGAAATTCTCTCCCATTTCTCTCTCTATAACTCTATGATATTCTCTCGCTCCCTATCCAATCTTATCCAATCTTATCCAATCAGGGCAAGCTCTGGCCATGTCGACAATTTGGAGACCCAGAAGTTGAATGGGGCAGAACCAACAGTCAGAATGTGGAGTCATGTGCACATGTACTGTTCCACCATGTTGTTGAAATGCTGCCTCCTGCTAACATGTTCCCTATCAGCTGGTGGTGCAGTTTGCTGTGGCGAGGTGATAAAACTTTACCACATCTCGGCCATGCTAACCCTGCTGTCTGAGGAGCTGGTCATGACACAGCTGCATTGGCGACCTCTTCCTCCTCCTTCCCCGCCTCTGCCTTCAACTTGTGCTTCCACTTGTCCCCCCGTGTCAGTTGGGAATGCCTTCAGGAGCGCATCTACCAGCGTGCGCTTGTAGTCGCGCATCTTCCTATCACGCTCCAGTACGGGAATTAAGGTGGGCATGTTGTCCTTGTACCAGGGATCGAGCAGGGTGGCAACCCAGTAGTCAGCACAAGTTAAAATGGGGTAACTCTGCTGTCTTTGCGCAGGCACTGCAGCATGTAGTCTCTAATGTGTGCCTGGCTGCCCAGAGGTAACGATAAGCTGTCCTCTGTAGGTGGTGTATCGTCTGTGTCCTCCGTATACCCCCAGCCACGCTCCAGTGATGGCCCTGAGCTGCGTAGGGTGCCACCCTGCAGTGAAACCGGTTCCTCCTCCTCTACCTCATCCTCCAGAAGTGTGCCCTGGCTGTCCACATGTGTACCTGGCCTCTGCTGGTGCAGAAACCCACCCTCTGAGCCACTTCTGTATGACCTGCCTGAAACCCTGTGAAATGCCCCCTCTTCCTCCTCCTCCTGTGCCGCATCCTTTTCATTCATCGCCGTAATATTTTTTTCAAGGAGACATGGAAGGGGTATTGTAATGCTAACAATGGCGTCATCAGCACTGGCCATGTTGGTTGAGTACTCCAAAGACCGCAACAAGGTACACATGTCTCGCATGCAGGCCCAGTCACTGGTGGTGAAGTGGTGCTGATCCGCAGAGTGACTGACCCGTGCATACTGCATCTGAAACTCCACTATCGCCCGCTACTCGCACAGCATATGTAAGGTGGATTTCCACCTGGTGGGCATGTCGCATATGAGGCGGTGAGTAAGAAGGCCGAAATTACGCTACAGCGCAGACAGGCGAGCAGCAGCAGGGTGAGAATGCAGAAAGCGCGCACATACGGACCGCACTTTCAGCAGCAGCTCTGACATGTCTGGGTAGTTTTTAAAAATCTTCTGCACCATCAAATTCAGCACATGCACCAGGCAAGGGATGTGCGTCAAACCGGCTAGTCCCAGAGCTGCAACGAGATTTTGTCCATTATTGCACACCACCAGGCCGGGCTTGAGGCTCACCGGCAGCAACCACTCATCAGTCTGCTGTTCTATGCCCCTCCAAAGCTCCTGTGCGGTGTTGGGTTTTTCACCCAAACACATGAGTTTTAAAATCGCCTGCTGACATTTACCCTGGGCTGTGCTGAAGTTGGGGGTGAGGTTCTTTCAATGACCGGATGTGGGGGTGGTAGAAGAGGAGGAGGAGGGTGATGCGGAGTAGAAGGAGGAAGTAACAGGAGGCAACGAATAATGCCCTGCGATCCTCGGTTGTGGAAGGACATGCGTCAAACCGCTATACGCCTCAGTCCAGCCGCCACTACATTTACCCAGTGTGCAGTTAGGGAGATATACACCGATTCTCAATTTCTATGCGGAAATGTAAAATGTTTTTTGGTATTTTGGTACGCTGTACGCAAAAGTGGCTTGTGGAACAAGAACAAGAATTTTTGTAATAAAATACAGAAAATTTGTATTTCACTGCTGTAAATTGAAATTATTTATTTATACGCAGGATGCACAACTGTTTTTTCGGCCTAAAACACAGCTTTTTTTAAAAATAAAACCCCAAAATGCAGTTTTTAACTGCTGTACATTAAAAGTAGATATTTAAACTATGTATGGACACCAGATTTGGGGACCCAGAACACAGATTTGGTCACCAAAATTCACAAATGCAGTATTGAACTGCTATATATTGGAAATAATAATTTAAAACGACGGATACACAACAATTTTTCCGGCCTAAAACACGTCTTTTTTCAATAAAACACCAAAATGCATGTTTTTACTGCTGTAAATTTAAATGAGATATTTATAACATGTATGTACAACTGCTTTGTGAAGCAAGAATATTTCTTTTTTCACACAAAAAAGAATAATGCACTATTTCTCAGCTGTAATGTGAAATTGGTATTTAAGCGATGTATTTCAAGATGCTCTGTGGATCAGGATTACCACTTTTTTGTCAAAAAATATATACTTATGCTGTATTTCACAGTAGCAATGTAAAATTGGTGGTTGGAATTGGTATTTCAGACTGTTTGGTGGACCTTGAATAACCTTTTTCTATAAAAAACAAAGCACTATTTCCATGCAGAAATATAAAATATGTCGTTGGATGGTGTATGCAGAACTGTTTTGTGGACAAGGAATACGTTTTTCCCCCCAAAATTACACGGATTCTCTATTTCACCGCAGAAATGTCAAATATATATTTTGGTGGTATGAAATAGGCTTGGTAAATCAGGATGACCACTTTTTTTTAACTAAAATACACTGATGCACTATTTGATAGCTAAAATTGAATATACGGTTTAATGCATAGTATACAAAAGTGCTCTGTGGCACCACAGAGCCCAGGCTAGACAAATGGACTATGTCACGGCTTTTGTCACCAAAATTCACAAATGCAGTTTTTCACTGCTGTCAATTAAATGTAGGTATTTATACCATGTATATACAACTGCTTTGTTGCTTTTTTCACACAAAAAAAAGAATAATGCACTATTTCTCAGCTTTAATGTGAAATTGTTATTTAGGCGGTGTATTTTAAAAATGCTTTGTGGATCAGGATTTCCACTTTTTTGTCAAAAAAATACACTTATGCTGTATTTCACAGCAGCAATGTAAAATAGGTGGTTGTAATGGGTATTTCAGACTGTTTGGTGGACCTTGAATAACGTTTTTTTTCTATGAAAAAACAAAGAAGCACTATTTCCATGCAGAAATATAAAATATGTAGTTGGACGGTGTATGCAGAACTGTTTTGTGGACAAGGAATACGGTTTTTCCCCCAAAATTACTCGGATTTTCTATTTCACAGCAGAAATGTCAAATATATATTTTGGTGTGTAAAATAGGCTTGGTGGATCAGGATGACCACTTTTTTTTTAACTAAAATACACTGATGCACTATTTGATAGCTGAAATGGAATATGCAGTTTAATGCATAGTATACAAAAGTGCTCTGTGGTACCACAGAGCTCAGGCTAGACAAATGGACTATGTCACAGCTTTTGTCACCAAAATTCACAAATGCAGTTTTTCACTGCTGCAAATTAAATGTAGGTATTTATACCGTGTATGTACAACTGCTTTGTGAAGCAGGAATGTTGCTTTTTTCACACAAAAAAAGAATAATGCACTATTTCTCAGCTGTAATGTGAAATCGGTATTTAGGTATTTCAAAATGCTTTTTGGATCAGGATTTCAACTTTTTTGTCAAAAAAAATACACTTATGCTGTATTTCACAGCAGCAATGTAAAATAGTTGGACAGTGTATGCAGAACTGTTTTGTGGACAAGGAATATGGTTTTTCCCCCAAAATTACACGGATTCTCTATTTCGCCGCAGAAATGTCAAATATATATTTTGGCAGTGTAAAATAGGCTTGGTGGATCAGGATGACCACTTTTTTTTTTTACTTAAATACACCGATGCACTATTTGACAGCTGAAATGAAATATACGGTTTGGCGCATTGTATATACAAGTGCTCTGTGGCACCACAGATCCCAGGCTAGATAAATGGACTATGTCACCCCTTAAACATACAAAAGGCAATATAGGGGACTTGAGCAGCCAGAAAAAAAAAGTTTTTTTTCCTTCACGGAGCTACAAAATAGGATTAGGCTGATGTCCCTGGCTGGCTGGCACACATGCAGTACACTGCAGTGGCTAATATGGCCGCCGAGTACCACCTCAGTAACAGATGGATTACAAAAAAAGATTTCCCTTGCAGTGGCTGGGTACAGAAATGTTGGATTGCTGAAGCTCCCTCTCTATTTGCTGTATCTTGTGGATTAAAGTAGCACAGGATCTTCTGATTTATGCCCTATACTGTCCCTGATCGCAGCAGCAGCAGCATTCTCTCCCTAAGCTCAAATCAGCAGAGTGACGTGTGGCAGTACGTGACTCCAGCTCATAAAGAGGCTGGGTCACATGCTGCACTCAGCCAATCACAGCCATGCCATTAGTAGGTATGGCTGTGATGGCTTCTTAGGGCAAGAAGTAAAACGCTTGCTGATTGGCTGCTCTACAGCCCTTCAGAAACCGGGAAGAAATCGCCGAACAGCGGACCCGAACCCGAACTTTTTTGAAAATGTTCTGGTTTGGGTTTATGTCCCGAACACCCCAAAATTTGGTACGAACCCGAACTATACAGTTCAGGTTCGCTCAACTCTAATAAGGCCTAGCAGACATACAGATGTGTAGTATGGTCTACATAAGGAATAACAGACATACAGAAGTCTAGTATGGTCTACAGAAGGAAAGGAGACATACAGACGTATAGCATGATCTACATAAGGAATAGCAGACATACAGAAGTATAGTATGGTATACATAAGAAGTAGGAGACATACAGAAGTGTAGTATGGTATACCTAAGAAAGAGCAGCCATACAGAAGTATAGTATGGTATACATAAGTAATAGCAAACATACAGAGGTATAATATGGTATACATAAGAAATAGCAGACATACAGAAGTATAGTATGGTCTACATAAGGAATAGCAGCCATACAAAAGTATAGTATGACCTACACAAGGTATAAGACACATACATAAGTGTAGTATGGCCCCATATATCTTATTTGTGCCATGCTATCGGTTGCTTCTTTCACAGCATCGCCTACATAAGGAATACGTGACATACGGCAGTTTATCTGTGTTTTTTTTTTTTTATGAGAAATTACTAAAAAAAACTTTTTTTTTTCTTTTGGCACCAAGACATTTTTCCTTAAGCCAGAAAACAAAGCCACTAAAAAAATCCTTTAAAAATGTTAAATATATCACAAGTAGAATAAAGTATCAGCAATTATGTGGTCATTAAAACTATGTAAACAAGCATACCCTGTCTAATTGCTGTGCGGAATATCAGTAGAATAATACACAGCATAATCTTTCTCAAAACAGAAATTTTGTGTCACAATTATCCCTGGAGAGAGACCATTAACACTTTTTCCTATTCTTAGATGTGAACGAGCCTTACACAGGCCTGATAAGTGCTGAAATACAATAACAGGTAATTAAGTATGCAGCTCTCCTTTATCATTAACATTTCCATGGCTGATTGGGTTGAAGCAGTCATACAGTACATTCATCTTAACAACAGGTTTATTGCGAATATTCGCCATAGTTACGTATATCTGGTTACGTAAACCAGTTTATCAGCCATCATCAGATGGAAATTACAGTAATTGTATTTATCCCAACACTATTAGGGGAAATTCTTTTTTACATCTT
Source organism: Bufotes viridis (assembly GCA_033119425.1). Taxonomy (NCBI): domain Eukaryota; kingdom Metazoa; phylum Chordata; class Amphibia; order Anura; family Bufonidae; genus Bufotes; species Bufotes viridis. The sequence goes on from CM065590.1 coordinate 91,070,551, forward strand.
CACTGGTTTGTGATACGACCTGAGGAATCAGAAGGCTTACATTAGAAATGCAAGGCAAGAGGCTGCTGGCTGAGCAATTAATCACTGACACTAAGGAATTTTTCTTCTCCAGATGGGGAATCCATCCAAAAACCAAGAAAAATAATCGGGCTAATTAATTCTTATCTGCAAAGAGCAATTAGATAAATGACCTAAAAAAGGCCTGTCACCCCTAGTGAGCCACAAAGGTTCTAAATAGAATAATGTATCGGAGCATCTCTTCATTGAATCATTTGCAAGGAGCATAGGAATAAGATCACAGAGTAGAAGAGATAGATAGAGTGAAGGTTAATTAGAGCTATGGCTAACATTTAATAATAAAATGCCACTAATGCCACTGCTTTATATGATTAATGCACATACATTGCCGTCTTTTATTGGTAAAGCTTTACTTCATGGACCCACAAAACATGAAGTAAATTTTTATGAATAATATCTACAATAATGTTTCCAAAAGCACAGAATTGCAGTATCTGGTGACCATATTAATTTATTAATTAGCACCTCCAAAGTGAATCTGTCACCATGAAAATGCAGTGAAATCTACAGGCGGCACGGTATAGAGCAGGAAGAGCAGAGGAGATTGATATATAGTTTTGTGGGAGAAGATTTAGTATAACTTGTATTTCATTCATGTACAGTAATTTCCTTCTCATTTAGGTCTTTGGAGTCAGGGAGGCCGTCCTATCAGTGAAGTCAGGGAGGCAGTCCTATCAGTGATTGAATGAACACCGATGCAGGAAAAGCTGGTAATCACTGAGGGCACTATGACTTTACCGATAGGACCGCCTCCTTGACTTTACTGATAGAACCGCCCCCTTGACTACAAAGCTCAAAATGAGCAGAAATTTAAATCACTGAAAAAACAAGTTATGCTGAACCTTTTACCACAAACCTAGATATCAATTTATTAAACTCCTCCTGCTCTATAACAAGGTGCCTGGGATCACCATATAACACATTATTATTATTATTTCAGCACTATGTGGTGATAGGATGTAAAATCTTTGTCTCATTTGGGTGCACAGTTACAGTACGTGTTTACTTTTATGGTCTTTATTTTGCAAAGTGATGAAAACATTACTCTATTACCCTCATTACCTCTGTTACCCTCATTACCTGTTACCATATTATTTAGAGGAATATTCTAGCACAATAAAAATGCTGTTCTATGGCTTGAAAATGGTTTTAAAAAAATGAACCTATACTCACCTTGCCAATCCCCTGCTGCATCTGGGTTCCCATTGCACTCCACTTTCTGCTCCTGTTCTCAATATGGCAGGAACTGGCTCGCAAGGTTCCTCAGACAATCATTGGGTCTTCATTGCAGCCAGTGATTGGCCTAGCAGCATTCCCATCCATTTTGTGCTCCGTAGAGAGCAGGACCAAGAAGTGGAGGGCAGCAGTGGCAGGAGATTGGCAAGGTGGGTATCAGATCATGAGTAGAAAATGAGTATTTTTTTATGATTTATACCTGGTAATGTTACCCAAAAATAATATTGAGTGTTTCTCAGCCTGTGGTAAGCATACCCTAATGGGTATTTGCCACAGGGTGAGGGGGTACTCAAGACTGCCCTTGCATCCAGTAATATTTAATTGCTGGTTGCTAGGTCACTGACATGGACCACACATTTAACCATATTACCATTGTCAGGGCAAGAATACAGTTGAATACCATGTGTGCGTCACAGGCAGCATAGGATGCAGCCTGAAAAGGTCTGAGTCATCTATGCACCTCGTCAGTCGTCAAATATGGCAGCATGGAACAGGAGTCAGGTGAGTATTGCATGTTTTGTTTTCCTTATTACTGGGGCAAAATAAGGAGGATTAATAATACTAATACTATTAGGGGTACAATAGCATAAAATTATTACTACTGGGAGCACTATATGGTGGCATTATTCTGTTATAGACATTATAGGGTTGCTTTAGAAATACTAGGGGCACTATAAGGTGGCATTAGTAGTATTGAGGCACACTATAAGGAGGCTTAATTAGTACTGGGCCACCCAGTGGGCATTTTATTATTACTGGGGACACTATAAAGTAGATTATTAATAAGGTGGGGAGGGGGGGGTGGAGGCCTATAACTACTGGGGGCACTATGTTTGGATAATTATTACTGGAGGCACTGGATGGGTTAATTTATACTGAGGGCACTATAGGGTGACATTATAACTAATGGGGTGCACTACAGGGGATTACTACCATTGGACTGCGTGATGGGAACTTTCTTAGTACTGTGGCACTATAAAGTCCATTAATGCTATTGAGGGGCACTATGTTTATTAGTTTATTTCTATCAAGGGGTATTATGATGGGGTTAATAATAGTAAGGGTATTATGGTGGACTTTGTTATTACTGGGGGCATTATAGGGGGAATTAATAATGGGGGACTATTGGGAATATTATTACTACTATGGGCACTATGGGGACATTATTACTACTAGGGCACTACATCTACTACTAACATGGGCATTCTGAGGTCTATTATTCCTACGGAGGGCAGTGTAGGGAGCACCATTACTAAAAAAGGCACTCAGAGAGAATTATTGATGGGACTTTAGGTAGCATTATTACTATGGGGGGCACACTTGCACAAAATTATTTGTGGGGGCACTGTGTGTGGCACTATTACTTTCAGAACTATTTTTGGGCACTATTATTTTTTTAGAGCACTGTGTGGCAGTAATTATTGAAGGTGGCACTATCTGTCGGTACTAGTATTTTCAGGTGGACTATCTGTTTCTGCAGTATTGCATTTGGGCAAATTATTTGGGTTACCAACAGGATGACAGTCTGGGGACACCAGCTTGGGCAGTCTGTATTGACAAAGTGGAGATGATGATGGAAAAGTGAGGAATAGTGATGAGTGAGCACCGAAGTGTTCGGGTGTTCGGTACTCGGTCCGAACACATAGCGAACACATAGCGATATTCGTGCGCTCGGTCGAGTACCCGAGTATAATGGAAGTCAATGGGAGACAACCAGGCACCCCCTGCTTGGATGAAGGGAGGGTGTCTGGTCCATTGGAAAAGGTCAGAAAATGACAGAAACACCACCGAAATGGGTGCATCTTCGACTCCAATGTCGCTGCTGGGAACAATATTGTCACAGTTGTCCGCCACTTTTATACAGCGACAAAATACCACCCAAAATCCCGCCCCCTCCAAAAAAAAATAAACATTTTGGAGGTAAAATTGCTAGGAAACAGTCTTTCCTGTATACTCAATTGTATATACAGTGTAAATGCTGCCAAAAATGACAAGGAAGAAGCACTCCGATACAGCCTGTATATCACATAAAGGAGGGCCTCATTCATATGGTGCTACAATTGTTCAGGTACACTGCTATACTCAAAGCCTATGCATTAAGTGAAAGGGCTAGCAAAAATTACACAGAACCGGCACTCCAATACACTCTTTATTACACATAAAGAAGAGCATCATACACACCCTTGAAAAACTATGATTGATGGCCTGCTGGTGACACTCAAAAACATTTGGAGCATGGGCCTGCTGGTTACCCTCTAAAACATTATAGTTGAGGGCCTGAAGGTGAGTGGACCCTATAAAAAATTGTAGTGAGGGCCTGAAGGTGAATGAACCTCATAAAACATTGCAGTGATGACATACAGGTGAGCAGACCGTATAAAGCATTGGAGGTGAGGGCCTGAAACCGAGTGAACCCATAAAACATTGCAGTGATGGAATACAGGTGAGCAGGCCGTATAAAACTTTGGAGGTGAGGGCCTAAAGCCAAGCGAACCCCATAAAACATTGCAGTAACATAGTAACATAGTAACATAGTATACAGTATAAGACCGAAAAAATACATTTGTCCATCCAGTTCAGTCCGTTTTCTACAAGTTGATCCAGAGGAAGCCAATTTTCCCCACTAAAGGGAAAAAAATTCCTTTCCGACTCCAATCAGGCAATTAGAATAACTCCCTGGATCAACGACCCATCTCTAGTAGCTATAGCCTGTAATATTATTGCAATATTATTACACTCCAGAAATACATCCAGGCCCCAGTTAAATTCCTTTATTGTACTCACCATCACCACCTCCTCATTGTCTCACTGCTCTTACTGTAAAGAATCATTTTCTATGTTTGTGTACAAACCTTCTTTTCTTCAGACGCAGAGGATGGCCCCTCGTCACAGTCACGGGAATAAATAGATGATGGCAGAGATCTCTGTACGGACCCCTGATATAAAAGTGGTAGGACTATGTTCTCATCACGGGCATCTATGCCCTTTTGATGCAACCCATTATCTTACTGGCCTCGGAATTAGCTGCCTGACACTGTTTTTTACAGCTTAGTTTGCTGTTTATTAAAATTCCTAGATCCTTTTCCATGTCAGTGTTACCGAGTGTTTTACCATTTAGTATGTACGGGTGACTTGCATTATTCCTTCCCATGTGCATAACTTCACATTTGTCAGTGTTAAACCTCATCTGCCACTTATCTGCCCAAGCCTCTAATCTATCAAGATCCCTCTGTAGCAGAAAACTGTCCTCTTCAGTGTTAATTACTTTACACAGTTTAGTGTCATCTGCAAAAATTGATATTTTACTGTGCAAGCCTTCTACAAGATCATTAATAAATATATTGAAGAGGATAGGGCCCAGTACTGACCCCTGAGGTACCCCACTAGTGACAGTGATCCAGTCTGAGTGTGTACCGTTAATAACCACCCTCTGTTTTCTTTCACTTAGCCAGTTACTTACCCATTTACAGACATTTTCTCCCAGTCCAAGCATCCTCATTTTATATACTAACCTTTTATGAGGTACAGTGTCAAATGCTTTGAAGAAGTCCATATATACGACATCCATTGATTCGCCGCTGTCTAGTCTAGAACTTACCTCCTCATAGAAACTGATTAAATTCATTTGGCATGACCGATCCCTCATGAAGCAATGCTGATATGGCGTTATTTGCCTATTTTCATTGAGATACTCCAAGATAGCATCTCTTAGAAACCCTTCAAACAGTTTACCAACAACAGATGTTAAACTTACCGGCCTATAATTTCCAGTAATGGAATACAGGTGAGCAGACCGTATAAAGCATTGGAGGTGAGGGCCTGAAGCTGAGCGAACCCCATAAAACATTGCAGTAATGGCCTACAGGTGAGCAGACCGTATAAAACATTAGAAGTGAAGGCCTGAAGCCGAGCGAACCCCATAAAACATTGCAGTAATGGCCTACAGGTGAGCAGACCATATAAAACATTAGAGGTGAGGGCCTGAAGCCGAGCGAACCCCATAAAACATTGCAGTAATGGCCTACAGGTGAGCAGACCGTATAAAACATTGGAGGTGAGGGCCTGAAGCTGAGCGAACCCATAAAACATTGCAGTGATGGCCTACAGGTGAGCAGACCATATAAAACATTAGAGGTGAGGGCCTGAAGCCGAGCGTACCCCATAAAACATTGCAGTAATGGCCTACAGGTGAGCAGACCGTATAAAACATTGGAGGTGAGGGCCTGAAGCCGAGCGAACCCATAAAACGTTGCAGTAATGGCCTACAGGTGAGCAGACCATATAAAACATTAGAGGTGAGGGCCTGAAGCCGAGCGAACCCATAAAACGTTGCAGTAATGGCCTACAGTTGAGCAGACCGTATAAAACATTGGATGTGAGGGCCTGAAGTCGAGCGAATCCTACAAAACATTGTAGTGAGGGTATATATATTCTGTATGGAAGAGGAGGCGGCGGAGGAGGAGGCGGAAGAGAAAACAAGATTCAAACATATACCCTTTTTTGTGGTGAAAAGGGTGCATCTGAATCTTGTGGCTTGAGTACATTACTAAACATACATTTAAATTGTGTTTTTGTTTCTCATTAGCTCAGCTTTCCTCTGGTGGAGTGGAGAAGTCAGGGGCAATTCAGGCCTTGTTAATTTTTATCTGAGTCAACCAGTCAGCATTGTCAGTGGACAAGCGGATATGCTTATCTGTTATGATGATACCAGTGGTACTAAATACACGCTCAGACAATATGCTGGCGGCACGGCAGGCCAGCACTTCCAAGGCGTAGAGCGCAAATTCGTTCCACATGTCCAGCTTAGACACCCAGCAGTTGTAAGGCACTGAGGGATCATTTAGGATGCTGACACGGTCTGCGATGTGTTCCTTCACCATCTTCCAAAACCTTTTCCTCCTTGTAGCACTTGGCCACGCTTCAGGGTGAGGCTGCTGGCGGGGTGTCATGAAAGTGTCCCATGCCTTGGAAAGTGTTGCCCTGCCTCTATTGAAACTACTGTGTGTTCCCCTTGTCTCCCTTCCTCGGTTGCCAAAGAAATTACGGACTCTGGCGGCCGCATTGTCAGATGGAAGATTTTGGAGCAATCTGTCAACAAGTGCCTTCTGGTATTGCACTGTTTTACTCGTCCTCTCCACCAGAGGAATGAGAGATGAGAAGTTCTCTTTGTAGTGGGGGTCGAGAAGAGTGAACACCCAGTAATCTGTGTTACCTAAAATGTGTATAACTCGAGTGTCGCAGAAAAGGCAGCCTAACATGAAATCAGCCATTTGTGCCAGAGTACCAACAGGCAAGATGTCGATTTCAACTTCAGGAAGGATCATACCCTCATCCTCCTCCTCCTTCTCCTCTTCTGCCCATCCACACTGAACAGATGGAATTAAAGTTCCATGGGTACTAGCCTCTGTAGCAGAGGCAAGTGTCTCCAGCTCATCCTTCTCCTCTTCATGGCCCAATTCGCGCTGAGAAGACGAACTAGGGGAGGTCTGGCTATCACCCTGTGTCATCTCCTCTCCCATTACCTCGTCTGCCACATTCAAAGTATCCTCCTTAATTGTGAGCACCGATTGTTTGAGTAGACACAGCAGTGGGATGGTTACACTGATAATAGCGTTATCGCCACTAACCATCTGTGTGGATTCATCAAAGTTTTTTAAAACCTCACATAGGTCTGCCATCAATGCCCACTCCTCGCTTGTGAATGAATAGTGGCAGTTGATTGGAAAGGCGACGACCATGTTGTAGCTGGTATTCCACAACTGCCCTCTGCTGCTCACAAAGCCTGGCCAACATGTAGAACGGAGAGTTCCATCACATCCTCAGGTCGCACAACAGTCGGTGAGCAGGAAGCTGCAAGCGCTGCTGCAGCATTGACAGGCCGACAAGCTGTTGACAACTTTTGGAAATGGGCACACAAGTGGCGCACCTTCACTAGTAGCTCCTGCAAATTGGGGTAGGTTTTGATAAACCGCTGAACCACTAAGTTTAAGACATGGGCTAGGCGTGGAATGTGTGTCAGGTTGCCGAGCTTCCCAGTAAGTGCGTTGGCCAGGGCACGGGTGATGTTTTGGGACACATGTGGGTGTAAGGCGGGCACGGCACCCAGTGAAAAATAATGGCGGCTGGGGACTGTATACTGAAGGACGGCCACAGACATCAGGCTGCGGAAGGCCTCAGTGTCCACAAGCCTAAATGGCAACATTTTAAGGGTCAGTAATTGCCAAAGTTGCGCATTTAGTGCTATGGCCTGTGGGGGTGATCGAAATTTGGACGCTGCCCTGGGACAGGGAAGTGGATGTTATTGCTGACGGTTCATGCAAAGGTCTAGGTGCAAGGCGAGGGGCATCCGGGCCTACGCCTTCGACAGGGGATTGGTCAGCAGTGGTAATACAGGGGTAGAGGAGGCAGTGGTGGGACCCGCAGACCCAGAGTGTGGACCCAGGCGTTTGGCCCACTTATTAGGGTGCTTGGATGCCATGTGGCGGATCATGCTGGCGGTGGTGAGGTTGCTAGTGCTCACGCCTTGGCTCATTTTGGTATGGCACAGGTTGCAAACTACCATTTTTGTAGTCTGTGCTTTCAACAAAAAAGCGCCATTCTGCGGAACACCTACCCCTTGGCAAGGTAGATTTATGGATGGGGGTGCTCGGTGTAACGGTTGTGGGCCTGTTTGGTGTGGGCCGACGTCACCCTTTTGCAACCCCACTGCCTCTTCCAGACTTTTGCGGTGCTGCCGATCCCTCCCCCTCTGTACTGCTGTCTTTGCTCGGCTTTTCACCTTCCCATGTTGCGTCAGTGACCTTATCGTCCACCACCTACTCTTCCACTTCTTTACTCTGCTCATCCTCCTGACTTGACCTAACCACCACCTCAATGATTGGCAACTGTGTCTCATCTTGATCCACCTCGTGAACGAATGATTGCCATTCATTACCGTCATCTTCTTGAGACTGTTAAGGCTACTTCATATTAATGGTTTGGTCTGTAGATGTGGCGTAGATTATTTTACTGTCCGCTAAAGACACAGTTTTCTGATGCAGGACAGTACTGGATACAGAAAAATACTGATTTTGGGCACTACACTAGGCCAGAGATAATGTAATTTTGACAATACACACTCTATTGAATTGCAGTAATGTACTGGATACAGAAAAATACAGATTTTGGGCACTATAGTAGACCAGAAATAATGTAATTTTTACAATACACACTGAATTGGCTTCCAGTAAGGTACTGGATACAGTAAAATACAGATTTTGGGCACTAAACTAGCCCAGAGATAATGTAGTTTTGACAATACACACTCTATTGACTTGCTATAAGGTACTGAATACAGAAAAATACAGATTGCACTATACTAGCCCAGAAATAATGTAATTTTTACAATACACACTGAATTGGCTTCCAGTAAGGTACTGGATACAGTAAAATACAGATTTTGGGCACTAAACTAGCCCAGAGATAATGTAATTTTTAAAATACACACTATTGACTTGCTATAACATAATGGATTCAGAAAAATACAGATTTTGGTCACTACACTAAGCCAGAGATAATGTAATTTTTAATATACACACTGTATTCGGATGTAGTTCTATATTGGATACAGATTTGTCCCAAATGAAATGTATTCTCTGCTGGAATACTGTATATACGGTTGCGGCCTAAACACACACACAGATGTGCCCAAAACTAGTTAACTATGGCCAAAATATAAATCACGCTCTGCTGAAGTAATTAATATAACGGTTGCGAATTAAACGCATACACAGATGTGGCACAAGTTAGGTTAATTTCCCCAGAAAAAAATAACTTCTCTGATGGTGCAGTGTATATCTCAATACCAGGCACACTGTAGTGAATAAGCCTCTTTTTATAATGTCTGCCCAAAACACTGCTTTATGATGGTGCAGTGTCATATCTCAGTACCAGGCACACTGTAGTGAATAAGTCTTTTTATAATATCTGCCCAACACACTGCTTTAAGATGGTGTATTGTAGATGTCACTAATCTGAAATCTTTCTGTCTTTTAGAAGTTTGGGTAGTTAAAAAAGCAATTTTTAAGTCCTGCACTTGAGGGGTTAATTGCCTCTGATCGCATCGCTCGGTCACAGGCAGGTGCCGGCAGTATGTTTCTTCTGCCTGCATTTGTATATGAAACGTTACTAGTCATTGGTGGTGCAGTGCGCTCGCCCCTCCTCCGCCCCTCCTTCCGTCTCTCCTCATTGGCAGCGCGGTACAGGGGGAGGGAGAGACTGCTCCCTTCTCCCCGAGCTGCCGAGGAGAACATGGCTGCACTGACAGCAGCGCAGCCACATTCTGATACTGGGCTATGCAGTAGCGCAGCCCAGTATCAATAAAAAGAAACAATTGTGGTATCGAGCTTGATACCAGAGAAAAGTATTGAATGGGTATCGAAACTTCGATACCCGAAACAACCCTAGTCCCTGATAGTGCTGAAGCAAACCCCTTCTTAAAAAAAAAAAAAAAAAAGGCGCTGCACTACTGTCAAATACACACTGTAGTCCTTAAAAGGACTGTTAGGTCTTTCAATAATGTTTTTGGAGTAAAATCAGTAAGTTTAGAGCAAAACACTATCTGTCCCTGCCTACTGTCTGCTCTCCCTGATGCTGAATGAGCCAAGCGCCAGACCTCCTCCTACATAAAATGGTATCACGTGTTCCCACCAGCCAATCAGTGTAAGGCCTACAGCTAACATGGCTATGGCCTTACACTGAGGGGAATTACTTACCTGGACCTTGATTGGCTGCTTAGAAGGCGCCAAACGTGCCGGGAGGAGACTCAAGCAATGCGACGAACACACGTGGATACTCGGCCGAGCATGCTCGCTCAACACTAGTGAGGAACCTAAACTGTCTGTGTGGTAAACTCTGCAGAGACAATTCGTGACTGAAAGAGGTTTTCATAGGGGTCTGGGCCAAATGGAGAAGATGAGGAAAGAAAATGCCTACAATGAAAGTAGATGTTACTTGAGGTACAGTATGTAGCACTGTATGCAGCTTTATGTTTGGCAGTACTGATTTAAAAACTAATAGCCATCCATCATAGGTCCAAATGTGATGTTTGTGATCTTGACAGCGCTTCATACTATGATAGGTCGTTCCATCAGATTTGAAGGAACTGAAGATGGAGGCTTGGAACAGAGCTCATGACATAGGTGTTAGAATAGATTTATTTTGTTAACATTTATCACTGATCACTTCCTTTGAGGTACTCAATTGGAGCTTCTTATCACTAGGGATACTTGGCATGAAAAGTTTGAGAAATACTGATATAAGGAATATAAAATTTCTCTAATGGTTTTCATATCTATATGATTCAGTTGTAATTTTGAATGAAAACCTTTTATTGCTAACTATTGTTTAGAAAAGCAGATAAATGGCAGCACTTGAATGGCAAACAAGTCAAAAACAAAACAAGTGCACACCTAAGGGGACTAGACTATTGCCCAACAAATAAAATATAGTGATGAGCGCCAGGGGCAGTATTCGAATTCGCGATATTTCGCGAATATTTGGGCGAATATTTGCCATATATTCGAAAATTTGCGAATTCGTAATCTCCAGTCATTATTTTCTTGATTGCGGAAATTTGCATAAAAAATTTTGCATACAATTCGCATAAAAATTCGCATAAACTGGTATTTAAAAAAAAACGAATATTCACGATTGCGAATATATTTTGCGAAATTCTAAATATTCGCGAATTCTCGAAGTGCCGATATTTGCGAATGAAATTCGCAATTCGAAAATTCGTGATCAACACTAATAAAATAGCAAAAAAGCAGCACTCTGAAAAATATTGAAAACATGCAAAAAGTTTATTCACCCCTGTGGATAGCATGTCCACATGGGTGAATACATTTGCCACTTTATCCATATTGTTTAGGCCAGGCATGCTCAACCTGCGGCCCTCCAGCTGTTGTAAAACTACAACTCCCACCATGCTCTTCTGTAGGCTGATAGCTGTAGGCTGTCCGGGAATGATGGAAGTTGTAGTTTTGCAACAGCTGGAGGGCCGCAGGTTGAGCATGCCTGGTTTAGGCTATTTTAACATTTGCATTTTTATATCGGACCGGTTGTTGTGGCAGAGGAAAGGTCTGTCAGAGTTTACCATAGTACCATACACTGCCAAAACCTTATTTACTACAATGGGATCTAGCTGCTTTCTGGCATAAATGCCAACTTTCAGCCAGACAACTGGGCACTTTCTTTGTGGCGCACCTTCACTAGTAGCTCCTGCAAATTGGGGTAGGTTTTGATAAACCGCTGAACCACTAAGTTTAAGACATGGGCTAGGCGTGGAATGTGTGTCAGGTTGCCGAGCTTCCCAGTAAGTGCGTTGGCCAGGGCACGGGTGATGTTTTGGGACACATGTGGGTGTAAGGCGGGCACGGCACCCAGTGAAAAATAATGGCGGCTGGGGACTGTATACCGAAGGAAGGCCACAGACATCAGGCTGCGGAAGGCCTCAGTGTCCACAAGCCTAAATGGCAACATTTTAAGGGTCAGTAATTGCCAAAGTTGCGCATTTAGTGCTACGGCCTGTGGGGGTGATCGACATTTGGACGCTGCCCTGGGACAGGGAAGTGGATGTTATTGCTGACGGTTCATGCAAAGGTCTAGGTGCAAGGCGAGGGGCATCCGGGCCTACGCCTTCGACAGGGGATTGGTCAGCAGTGGTAATACAGGGGTAGAGGAGGCAGTGGTGGGACCCGCAGACCCAGAGTGTGGACCCAGGCGTTTGGCCCACTTATTAGGGTGCTTGGATGCCATGTGGCGGATCATGCTGGCGGTGGTGAGGTTGCTAGTGCTCACGCCTTGGCTCATTTTGGTACGGCACAGGTTGCAAACTACCATTTTTGTAGTCTGTGCTTTCCACAAAAAAGCGCCATTCTGTGGAACACCTACCCCTTGGCAAGGTAGATTTATGGATGGGGGTGCTCGGTGTAACGGTTGTGGGCCTGTTTGGTGTGGGCCGACGTCACCCTTTTGCAACCCCACTGCCTCTTCCAGACTTTTGCGGTGCTGCCGATCCCTCCCCCTCTGTACTGCTGTCTTTGCTCGGCTTTTCACCTTCCCATGTTGCGTCAGTGACCTTATCGTCCACCACCTACTCTTCCACTTCTTTACTCTGCTCATCCTCCTGACTTGACCTAACCACCACCTCAATGATTGGCAACTGTGTCTCATCTTGATCCACCTCGTGAACGAATGATTGCCATTCATCACCGTCATCTTCTTGAGACTGTTAAGGGTACTTCATATTAATGGTTTGGTCTGTAGATGTGGCGTAGATTATTTTACTGTCCGCTAAAGACACAGTTTTCTGATGCAGGACAGTACTGGATACAGAAAAATACTGATTTTGGGCACTACACTAGGCCAGAGATAATGTAATTTTGACAATACACACTCTATTGAATTGCAGTAATGTACTGGATACAGAAAAATACAGATTTTGGGCACTATAGTAGACCAGAAATAATGTAATTTTTACAATACACACTGAATTGGCTTCCAGTAAGGTACTGGATACAGTAAAATACAGATTTTGGGCACTAAACTAGCCCAGAGATAATGTAGTTTTGACAATACACACTCTATTGACTTGCTATAAGGTACTGAATACAGAAAATACAGATTGCACTATACTAGCCCAGAAATAATGTAATTTTACAATACACACTGAATTGGCTTCCAGTAAGGTACTGGATACAGTAAAATACAGATTTTGGGCACTAAACTAGCCCAGAGATAATGTAATTTTTAAAATACACACTATTGACTTGCTATAACATAATGGATTCAGAAAAATACAGATTTTGGTCACTACACTAGGCCAGAGATAATGTAATTTTAATATACACACTGTATTCGGATGTAGTTCTATATTGGATACAGATTTGTCCCAAATGAAATGTATTCTCTGCTGGAATACTGTATATACGATTGCGGCCTAAACACACACACAGATGTGCCCAAAACTAGTTAACTATGGCCAAAATATAAATCACGCTCTGCTGAAGTAATTAATATAACGGTTGCAAATTAAACGCATACACAGATGTGGCACAAGTTAGGTTAATTTCCCCAGAAAAAAACAACTTCTCTGATGGTGCAGTGTATATCTCAATACCAGGCACACTGTAGTGAATAAGCCTCTTTTTATAATGTCTGCCCAAAACACTGCTTTATGATGGTGCAGTGTATATCTCAGTACCAGGCACACTGTAGTGAATAAGTCTTTTTATAATATCTGCCCAACACACTGCTTTAAGATGTTGTATTGTAGATGTCACTAATCTGAAATCTTTCTGTCTTTTAGAAGTTTGGGTAGTTAAAAAAGCAATTTTTAAGTCCTGCACTTGAGGGGTTAATTGCCTCTGATCGCATCGCTCGGTCACAGGCAGGTGCCGGCAGTATGTTTCTTCTGCCTGCATTTGTATATGAAACGTTACTAGTCATTGGTGGTGCAGTGCGCCCGCCCCTCCTCCGCCCCTCCTTCCGTCTCTCCTCATTGGCAGCGCGGTACAGGGGGAGGGAGAGACTGCTCCCTTCTCCACGAGCTGCCGAGGAGAACATGGCCGCACTGACAGCAGCGCAGCCACATTCTGATACTGGGCTATGCAGTAGCGCAGCCCAGTATCAATAAAAAGAAACAATTGTGGTATCAAGCTTGATACCAGAGAAAAGTATTGAATGGGTATCGAAACTTCGATACCCGAAACAACCCTAGTCCCTGATAGTGCTGAAGCAAACCCCTTCTTAAAAAAAAAAAAAAAAGGTGCTGCACTACTGTCAAATACACACTGTAGTCCTTAAAAGGACTGTTAGGTCTTTCAATAATGTTTTTGGAGTAAAATCAGTAAGTTTAGAGCAAAACACTATCTGTCCCTGCCTACTGTCTGCTCTCCCTGATGCTGAATGAGCCAAGCGCCAGACCTCCTCCTACATAAAATGGTATCACGTGTTCCCGCCAGCCAATCAGTGTAAGGCCTACAGCTAACATGGCTATGGCCTTACACTGAGGGGAATTACTTACCTGGACCTTGATTGGCTGCTTAGAAGGAGCCAAACGTGCCGGGAGGAGACTCAAGCAATGCGACGAACACACGTGGTGCTCGGCCGAGTAAAGCCGAGAGCCGAGCATAGCGATGCTTGAGCCGAACCAATACTCGGCCGAGCATGCTCGCTCAACACTAGTGAGGAACCTAAACTGTCTGTGTGATAAACTCTGCAGAGACAATTCGTGACTGAAAGAGGTTTTCATAGGGGTCTGGGCCAAATGGAGAAGATGAGGAAAGAAAATGCCTACAATGAAAGTAGATGTTACTTGAGGTACAGTATGTAGCACTGTATGCAGCTTTATGTTTGGCAGTACTGATTTAAAAACTAATAGCCATCCATCATAGGTCCAAATGTGATGTTTGTGATCTTGACAGCGCTTCATACTATGATAGGTCGTTCCATCAGATTTAAAGGAACTGAAGATGGAGGCTTGGAACAGAGCTCATGACATAGGTGTTAGAATAGATTTATTTTGTTAACATTTATCACTGATCACTTCCTTTGAGGTACTCAATTAGAGCTTCTTATCACTAGGGATACTTGGCATGAAAAGTTTGAGAAATACTGATATAAGGAATATAAAATTTCGCTAATGGTTTTCAATCTATATGATTCAGTTGTAATTTTGAATGAAAACCTTTTATTGCTAACTATTGTTTAGAAAAGCAGATAAATGGCAGCACTTGAATGGCAAACAAGTCAAAAACAAAACAAGTGCACACCTAAGGGGACTAGACTATTGCCCAACAAATAAAATATAGTGATGAGCGCCAGGGGCAGTATTCGAATTCGCGATATTTCGCGAATATTTGGGCGAATATTTGCCATATATTCGAAAATTTGCGAATTCGTAATCTCCAGTCATTATTTTCTTGATTGCGGAAATTTGCATAAAAAAAATTGCATACAATTCGCATAAAAATTCGCATAAACTGGTATTTAAAAAAAAAAACGAATATTCGTGATTGCGAATATATTTTGCGAAATTCTAAATATTCGCGAATTCTCGAAGTGCCGATATTTGCGAATGAAATTCGCAATTCGAAAATTCGTGATCAACACTAATAAAATAGCAAAAAAGCAGCACTCTGAAAAATATTGAAAACATGCAAAAAGTTTATTCAGTGTGCTGCCTTTTTGCTACTTTACCTATTGTTTAGGCCAGGCATGCTCAACCTGCGGCCCTCCAGCTGTTGTAAAACTACAACTCCCACCATGCTCTTCTGTAGGCTGATAGCTGTAGGCTGTCCGGGAATGATGGAAGTT
Source organism: Bufotes viridis (assembly GCA_033119425.1). NCBI lineage: Eukaryota > Metazoa > Chordata > Amphibia > Anura > Bufonidae > Bufotes > Bufotes viridis. The sequence continues at coordinate 91,086,223 of CM065590.1, forward strand.
GTAGTTTTGCAACAGCTGGAGGGCCGCAGGTTGAGCATGCCTGGTTTAGGCTATTTTAACATTTGCATTTTTATATCGGACCGGTTGTTGTGGCAGAGGAAAGGTCTGTCAGAGTTTACCATAGTACCATACACTGCCAAAACCTTATTTACTACAATGGGATCTAGCTGCTTTCTGGCATAAATGCCAACTTTCAGCCAGACAACTTAAAAACTTTTTGTCTTGCTGAAAACTGGCATATATGCTAGAAAGCAGCCTAATCCCATTTTAATCAATAGGGATCTGGCGGTGCAAACCGCTATCTGGCTATGCAAGATATGGTGAACTCTGGCAGGTTGTTTGTCTGCCGGATTTAAAAACGCAGATGTGAAAGTAGCCTTAGTTTCCTACCATATACACAACTCCACTGGTGACATGAGCTACACTTTTCAGTTAAATTCACACTTAAAAGAACTCTTCTAGCATTATCATGCTGCTGCACCTGTTCCTGTGCTATAGCTGCAGTATCTATAGAGCCTGAAATTCAAAGTAAGTTGTAATGAAGGGAGCGTATTCCAAGAGCTTTAAGGATTTTCTCCTGCTTGTCTCAGAATTAAGTCTCATTCCATGGGGATGTCTCAAACACTCTAGTAATAAGAATAAATATAACAGAAATGCAGTATGTTTTCATACTACAATGGAATTCCTTTTCCAGGAATAACTTATCATTTACTGATGGCCCATAACCTGCATCACTTATTGGTAGATTTAAACTTACCTTTCTCCCAATCGTCCATTTTCCAATCCCTGGATTGTTTTCTTCTGGCCAAGGTATGGACATGGTCATGTGCTGCTGCAGCCAATGACCTTCTTCAACAGTAACCATTACCATGGAAGGCAGTCATTCACTGCAATGACACATTAAGTTACTTATTTCTAGGAAACCCCTTTAAGATTAATTGACATTAAAAAAAAGTTGGCGCACAACCTCTATGCTTCTAAATACTCAGGCCTCAGTGACATACTGGCACTATCTTACAACTTTGTATGTAACATAGTAACATAGTTTATAAGGCCGAAAAAGACATCTTTCCATCTAGTTCGACCTGTTATCCTGCAAGTTGATCCAGAGGAAGGCAAAAAAAAACTGTGAGGTAGAAGCCAATTTTGTCACTTTAGTGGAAAAAAATCTTTCCCAACTCCAATCATACAATCAGAATAACTCCCTGGATCAACAACCCATCTCTAGTAGCTATAGCCTGTAATATTATTACACTCCAGAAATACATCCAGGCCCCTCTTGAACTCTTTTAGTGAACTCACCATCACCACCTCCTCAGGCAGATAGTTCCATAGTCTCACTGCTCTTACCGTAAAGAATCCTCTTCTATGTTTGTGTAGAAACCATCTTTACTCCGGACGTAGAGGATGTCCCCTAGTCACAGTCCTGGAGATAAATCAATGATGGGAGAGATCTCTGTACTGACCACTGATATATTTATACATAGTTATTACATCTCCCCTCAGTTGTCTTTTTTTTCTAAAGTGAATAACCCTAATTTTGATAATTTTTCTGGGACCTGTAGTCCACTGATTCCACTTATTACTTCAGTTGCCCTCCTCTGAATCCTTTCCAGCTCTGCTATGTCTGCCTTGTTCACAGGAGTCCACAAGTGTACACAGTACTCCATGTGTGCTCTGACTAGTGATTTGTAAAGTGGCAGGACTATGTTGTCATCCCGGGCATCTATGGCCTTTTTGATGCAACCCATTATCTTATTGGCCTTGGCAGCAACTGTCTGACACTGGTTTCTACAGCTTCATTTGCGATTCACCAAAATTCCTAGATCCTTTTCCATGTCAGTGATACCCAGTGTTTTACCATTTAGTATGTACAGGAGAACTTGCATAATTCCTTCCCATGTGCATAACCTTACATTTGTCAGTGTTAAACCTCATCTGCCACTTCTCTGCCCAAGCCTCTAATCTATCTAGATCTATCTTCAGCAGTATACTATCCTCTTCCGTGTTAATTACTATACACAGTTTAATGTCATCTGCAAAAATTGATATTTTACTGTGCAAGCCTTCTACAAGATCATTAATAAATATATTGAAGAGAATAGGGCCCAATACTGACCCCTGTGGTACCTCACTAGGGACATTGACCCAATCTGAGTGTGTTATTAACCACCCTCTGTTTTCTATCACTGAGCCAGTTACTTACCCACATACAGACATTTTCTCCTAGTTTAAGCTATCTCATTTTATATACTAACCTTTTATGTGGTACAGTGTAAAAGGCTTTGGAAAAGTCCAGATATACGACATCCATTGATTCGCCGCTGTCAAATCTAGAACTTACCTCATCATAGAAACTGATTAAATTAGTTTGACATGACCGATCCATCATGAAGCCATGCTGATATGGCGTTATTTGCTTATTTTTATTGAGGTACTCCAAGATAACATCTCTTAGAAAACCTTCAAACAGTTCACCCAAGACAGATCTTAAACTTACCTGCCTATAGTTTCTGGGCTCTGTTTTTGACCCTTTTTGAATATTGGCATCACATTTGCTATGCGCCAATCCTGTCGAACACTACCTGTTATTATAGAGTCCTTAAATATCAGAAATAAGGGTCTGGCTATGACATTACTTAATTATCTTAGGATACGGGGGTGTATGCCATCTGGTCCCAGCGATTTGTCTATTTTAATCTTATTAAGAAAAAGACGTCGCTGTACTTCTGATACTTATGGGGAATTTACTTTTACATTCTGCTTTTCATCTGACAGGCTATTTTCTTCAATGAATACAGTGGAGAAAAAAATATTTAATAGCTTTGATTCCTCCTCATCACTCTCTGTAACTCCCCCTTTATTACTTTGTAAAGGGTCGACACCTTCAGATTCATACTTTTTACTATTTATATACTTAAGGAACATTTTAGGGTTAGTTTTACTCTGCTTGGCAATTAATCTCTCGGTCTCTGGTTTGGCTGCTTTGATTTGTCTTTATCATATTCTTTTTATTTTTTTCTTTATAGTTTTTCACTGCTTTCTTGCTCCCCTCCTGTTTACAATTAGATTTTAGGATGGTTTTAAAAATATTCCATTTTGTGGCTGTATTTTTATTTTTGAGGACTTTGTCCCAGTTAGTTAGGCTTATGGCCTCTCTTAGTTGGCTACATTTTGCTTTTTTGAAGTATGTGTTTTTATTAAAGATTTAATGTTACAAAAAGATAAATAAAATATTATAATAAACCCTTCTCATACCCCCTATCTATCCCCCATACCCTAACGTACTAGACAGTACAAAAAGCAGCATGGGGATAAATTGTATACCAGATCATAAACCAGATCAAAAGTAACTGAAGCAGTCCACAATGCAGAATAAGTAATTCATTGGACACGGTCCAATAAATACATCTTTCTGCTGCTCCACCCCTATAAGTCCCCTATCAGAATTTTAGCCACCATAATTTTTTTCCATAGAAATGGCTATATGATGCCTTGTTTTAATTGGGAACTATTTTATCTTCTAATTTATCTAAGTTTATCAATGCAAATATAGAAAAAAGTTTGTTTTTGTTCATTTTGTATACAATTCATATTTCACACTAAATGACATATTTTTCGCTTTATAAGATGCATCTGATAATAAGTCGCACCCCAGGTTTTAGAGGAGGAAAATAATAAAAATATATTTTTCATCAGACCCCCATATCAGACCCTCAGATCAGACCCCCATATCAGGAACTCACATCAGACTCCCATCAGACCTCCATGTCAGATGCCCATCAGACCTCCATGTCATACCCCCATCATACTTTAGCTCAGCTCCATGCCAGGACCCTATGAGAACTCCATGTCAGACCCCCATCAGACCTCATATCAGACTTCTATGCCAGACCTCCATCAGACCTATCCTTGGATAACTGGCGATGTATGTGCCAAAGTTATGGAGAGGCCTGTTCCTTTTCATAACTTCAGCGGATCCTCTGCCAGCTATGGGGCTTTATTAAGCCTGGCGTCTAAAATGTGGGTCTTTATTTATGTTAATTTCTGAATTGAGCATTAGAATTCAACTTTAAAAAAAAAAAATGTTGCTCATATTCCATCATATTTCACTGCTCAGTACAGAAATGATTTACATCTGTCCCCGGGATAGACCAAATGTGAAATCCAAAAATTCCAGTAATTTCTAGAAATCGCTTCAAGGGGTTGGCCACTTTCTGGCTACTTGTGAACAATGTGTATCTAAGATGACTTTATGGCGCTTACTAATATAGCCTTTGTTGATAGTCTGTCCAGTGTTAAGCGAATCGAGCTTCGAATCATAGATCCGAAGTCGAAACTTCAGTTTAATGCTGTACAGAGATCCATCTCTGTACAGCATTAAAATGTATGGCCTCTGACAAGATGAATTGACTTGGCGAGACTTCAGTGAATAACTTCGGTATTTTATTATTAAACTGAAAAACCATAACTCATTTTGCCTCGTCAGAGCCAATACATTTAATCCTGTATGGAGATGGATCTCTGTACAACATTAAACCGAAAGTTCTAGATCTAGAATGAGCGAACCTTACTTCACTCATCCCTAATTCTGTAATTTCCTGTCCTTTCTGGACATATTTTCTGTGCTGTCCGCATAAAGGTCTTGTCGAAGAGATCGCTGCTGATGGAAGGTCATGTAACATAGTAACATAGTATATAAGGCCGAAAAAAGACATTTGCCCATCCAGTTCGACCTGTTTCCTGCAAGTTGATCCAGAGGAAGGCAAAAAAAACCCTGTGAGGTAGAGCCAATTTTCCCCACTTAAGGGGAAAAAATTCCTTCCCGACTCCAATCAGGCAGTCAGAATAACTCCCTGGATCAACGACCCATCTTTAGTAGCTATAGCCTGAAATATTATTACGCTCCAGAAATACATCCAGGCCCCTCTTGAATTCTTTTATTGTACTCAGACCAGAAGTGACCAGATACATCAATCAGCGTCCTCCATTTAGATGCTGAATCTGCGATAAACAAAAGTGCAAGTACAGATGCCAGGTGAAGCTCAACCTGCGGCCCTCCAGCTGTTGTAAAGCTACAACTCCCACCATGCTCTTCTGTAGGCTGATAGCTGTAGGCTGTCCGGGAATGATGGAAGTTGTAGTTTTGCAACAGCTGGAGGGCCGCAGGTTGAGCATGCCTGGTTTAGGCTATTTTAACATTTGCATTGTTATATCTGACCGGTTGTTGTGGCAGAGGAAAGGTCTGTCAGAGTTTACCATAGTACCATACACTGCCAAAACCTTATTTACTACAATGGGATCTAGCTGCTTTCTGGCATAAATGCCGACTTTCAGCCAGACAACTTAAAAACTTTTTGTCTTGCTGAAAACTGGCATATATGCTAGAAAGCAGCCTAATCCCATTTTAATCAATAGGGATCTGCAAGATATGGTGAACTCTGGCAGGTTGTTTGTCTGCCGGATTTAAAAACGCAGATGTGAAAGTAGCCTTAGTTTCCTACCATATACACAACTCCACTGGTGACATGAGCTACACTTTTCAGTTAAATTCACACTTAAAAGAACTCTTCTAGCATTATCATGCTGCTGCACCTGTTCCAGTGCTATAGCTGCAGTATCTATAGAGCCTGAAATTCAAAGTAAGTTGTAATGAAGGGAGCGTATTCCAAGAGCTTTAAGGATTTTCTCCTGCTTGTCTCAGAATTAGAGTCTCATTCCATGGGGATGTCTCAAACACTCTAGTAATAAGAATAAATATAACAGAAATGCAGTATGTTTTCATACTACAATGGAATTCCTTTTCCGGAATAACTTATCATTTACTGATGGCCCATAACCTGCATCACTTATTGGTAGATTTAAACTTACCTTGCTCCCAATCGTCCATTTTCCAATCCTGGATTGTTTTCTTCTGGCCAAGGTATGGACATGGTCATGGCTGCTGCAGCCAATGACCTTCTTCAACAGTAACCATTACCATGGAAGGCAGTCATTCACTGTAATGACACATTAAGTTACTTATTTCTAGGAAACCCCTTTAAGATTAATTGACATTAAAAAAAAGTTGGCGCACAACCTCTATGCTTCTAAATACTCAGGCCCTCAGTGACATACTGGCACAATCTACAACTTTGTATGTACATAGTAACATAGTTTATAAGGCCAAAAAAGACATCTTTCCATCTAGTTCGACCTGTTATCCTGCAAGTTGATCCAGAGGAAGGCAAAAAAAAACTGTGAGGTAGAAGCCAATTTTCGTCACTTTAGTGGAAAAAAATCTTTCCCAACTCCAATCATACAATCAGAATAACTCCCTGGATCAACAACCCATCTCTAGTAGCTATAGCCTGTAATATTATTACACTCTAGAAATACATCCAGGCCCCTCTTGAACTCTTTTAGTGAACTCACCATCACCACCTCCTCAGGCAGATAGTTCCATAGTCTCACTGCTCTTACCGTAAAGAATCCTCTTCTATGTTTGTGTAGAAACCTTCTTTACTCAGACAGTAGAGGATGTCCCCTTAGTCACAGTCCTGGAGATAAATCAATGATGGGAGAGATCTCTGTACTGACCACTGATATATTTATACATAGTTATTACATCTCCCCTCAGTTGTCTTTTTTCCTAAAGTGAATAACCCTAATTTTTGATAATTTTTCTGGGACCTGTAGTCCACTGATTCCACTTATTACTTCAGTTGCCCTCCTCTGAACCCTCTCCAGCTCTGCTAGTGTCTGCCTTGTTCTGGGAGTCCATAAGTGTACACAGTACTCCATGTGTGCTCTGACTAGGGATTTGTAAAGTGGCAGGACTATGTTGTCATCCCGGGCATCTATGGCCTTTTTGATGCAACCCATTATCTTATTGGCCTTGGCAGCAACTGTCTGACACTGGTTTCTACAGCTTCATTTGCGATTCACCAAAATTCCTAGATCCTTTTCCATTTATTTTAGCGTTATAGGAAAGTAGAGTTATTTTCGTGGTCACATGATGCTGCATCCAGGAACCATCTTATGGACAGGACCAGGGGCATCGCTATAGTGGCATCAGGGGAAGCGGATGCTTTGGGGCACAAACTCCGAAGGGGCTCATCCAGGAGGAGGACTAAAAGATTTTATTGTCAAGGCCCCTGAACAGTATTATATACTGGTATTATACACAGTGACACTGTAGGAAATGGACGGAGCGGACTTCGCGTGAGAGCACGATCTTGACTAGTGTGGGGAGTTGCTCTGGTAGACAGCGGTGCGGGTGCAGTATAGAGGCAAAGAGAGTCCAGGTAGTGCAGCAAACAGTGTTTTATTTCACACTTGCACAAACAAAACTCAAAACAGTCACTTAGTGTTACTTCACACACATAGCAAAAACTTGAGGCAAAACAAAAGTTCAAGACTGAATCAAATTCACCTGTGTGGTTTAGGTGCGTGTTCACACCCGGCTGTCAGCCCAGCTGCAGGAAAGTCCAACCTCAGGGTTCCAGGCAGACTGCACGCCTCTTTGCCAGCTCTTGCTTCCAGCCCTGAGAGCTCCACAGAACACCAGCAGTTTCCAGGTTAAATCACCTCAAATCCTAGGTGTTAGTTCACACCTGGCTGAATGCTCAGAAACACAAAAAGTCCACTGACCGTCTTTACATGGCCTGTTCTCCTGACACACAGGTCTTCAGCTTTTCAGCCCAGCACAGGACTCAGATCCAAAACACAGAGAGAGACCTTTGCATAAACCCAGCTGTCTTTTAAAGGCAGCTAGGTATTAACCCAAAAAAAACCCGGACCGGCACCTAAAATCCGGTCCAGTATTTGCCCTCACCTGGCTGCAATCAACCCAGCAGCACAGGCTGAGAGGAAAATACCTGTTTTTTTACCACCAAACCTCTCACTGTGTCACATACCCGACCCCCTTTGTCCAACCCTGAGGGGGTGAACACACGCCAGACAGTATACCCAAAAACGGGCACTCGCATTTCCCTGTAACTGCCCTGCTCTGTGTTCCACTGAAAATCTAAAGTTCTGAAGTCACCCGAACCCTCTGGTGACCCAGGACTTTCCTTCTTTTGTCCAGATGGGGACAGGCTGCAGAGCAACCCCATATCACTCTTTCAGAGATGGCTTGTCGCGAGGCCACGCAGGCACCTGGTACGGCTATAACCAGACTTTTGCCTGGGGCTCAGTGACAATATCACGGTGAGGTTATGGAAGGGCATTCAGGGAAACCATAGAACACCTCTGTGTTCCGACTAACAAACTCCTTGGCTCTCTGAGTCTGTTCAGTGGAAAAGGCTGCCCAGTAATTTTATCTGTGGCAGCCGCTTCCTGATTAGCAGACAGAGGGACCGGAATCTCTTTCCCTAGATAAACTGGCCGCGGGTTGTTCTCAATATAAGTCTCTCAACCTTCCAAGGTTTCCGTAAATTACATGGTAGACCGGCTCCGGCTTTTGCTATCCTGCCTGGTGTACCTTGTAAATTGGGTCTCCAACTTTCTGTGCTATTTTATGGGTCCTCCTCCCTAGCGCTGTCCTTACTGTCCACAGGTGGCCCAACAACCAAACCCGGGTCCCTTTGGCTACGGACCCCAGACACTCGATTGCAGGACCGGCTTTGGCCTGGCTGAGCCACCTTCCTATGTTTTCTACCTATCCTATTTAGGGGACTGTCTTCCCCTCACCCACCAGACCTACTGTGGGTCCCTCTGCCTTGGGTTTCTGGGGTTCCAAACACCTCACCTGGGCTAGGCCTCACTACTGGAAGTTTTCCTACCTGCCTGGGAGCTGTAGCGTACAATGGCCGGCCACAGGGCTGGGAACAATGGAAAGTCTCTTCCTATTATCACATCATAGGGCATACTTGTGGTTACAGCCACCTCATGGACCTGCCTGCCGGCACGCGTGCTTACAGACAACAGAGCAGTGGGGTATTCTTTTAAATCTCCATGAATGCTGAAAACCCCCGACTCTCCGGCCTGTAAACTCTGTGGAGTCGCACCAGGAAAGCCCTCACCAGGGTCACCTGACTCCCCGAATCCAGCAGAGCTGCCACTGGAGTGTCTCCCACCTCCACCCGACACAAATGTTCATCATGGATAATCTCTGACACATCGGCCCTTCTGGCATACAATGACTGTCGATACCCAAAGTTTACATCCATGGGCTCACCCAGGTGGGGACAGTTGGCCCGTACATGGCCAGGCTCTGGCACCGCCAGCAGATTATAGAGTCCCGATCCCCAAAGGGCACATCCCGTGCGGTCTTTCTCAGCTCAGGCCGCAGGGTCTGGGGAGAGGGACTTTCTGGGTTTATTACTCCCTTCCCCAGAGTTCCCCCTTAAGTTCCTCAGTAGCCCCTTTACGTTCGACCAGGTCCACCATCTCCAGGGCACTTGTAGGAGATGTCTGGCCAACCCAGCGCTGGAGGGGGTGAGTGGCAATGCTCTCCAGAATTTGTCAGCTACAATACGGTCCAGCATAGCAGTGGGACTAAGTGCGTCAGGAGGTAGCCATTTTTGTAAGAGTTTTAGCAAATTATAATACTGGGGTCGTGCTGGCTCAGCTGGGTTAAACTCCCACTGATGTGCCCGCTGGGCCTGACCAACACATTCACCCCCAGTCTCGCCAGGATCTCACCCTTAACCACAGAGTAGTCTGCCGCTTGGTGGATCGGTAAATCAAAGTAAACCTGTTGGGGTCCTGACGCTAGAAGCGGAGCGATGACCTCTGCCCACTGGTCTCGGGGTAGTCCCTCTCCACGCCACCTTCGAACATCGCCAAGTAGGTTTCAACATCATCCGTCGGTGTCATCTTGGGAACGGCGGTGCGGACTGCTTTCCGGGCATCGTGCACTCCCTGTGGCATCCCTGAATTTTCTAGCACCATTACGTGTTGCAGCAGCCGCTGGTTCGTGTCCTGCTGTCGCTGATTAGCCTCTAGCAGCTGTGCGACGGCCTCTTCATGTCTTTTTTGCTGTTGTGCGATGGCCTGCTGTTGGACAAGTAAGGCTTCTTCATGTCTCTTTTGCTGCTTTAGGTTGGCCTGGACAAGCTGCTTTATCATCTACTCCATCTTGTCCTGTGTTGGTGGTTGCAGCTTGGCAGGCTTAATCCAGGACATACAACAGTGCCCAAAAAAAAAAAAATGCTACAAAAAGTTTGGGCTTCCCGCCAGCCTCACTGCAATTGCCCGCATCCGACACCAAATGTGGGGAGTTGCTCTGGTAGACAGCGGTGCGGGTGCAGTATAGAGGCAAAGAGAGTCCAGGTAGTGCAGCAAACAGTGTTTTATTTCACACTTGCACAAACAAAACTCAAAAACAGTCACTTAGTGTTACTTCACACACATAGCAAAAACTTGAGGCAAAACAAAAGTCCAAGACTGAATCAAATTCACCTGTGTGGTTTAGGTGCGTGTTCACACCCGGCTGTCAGCCCAGCTGCAGGAAAGTCCAACCTCAGGGTTTCAGGCAGACTGCACGCCTCTTTGCCAGCTCTTGCTTCCAGCCCTGAGAGCTCCACAGAACACCAGCAGTTCCCAGGTTAAATCACCTCAAATCCTAGGTGTTAGTTCACACCTGGCTGAATGCTCAGAAACACAAAAAGTCCACTGACCGTCTTTACATGGCCTGTTCTCCTGACACACAGGTCTTCAGCTTTTCAGCCCAGCACAGGGCTCAGATCCAAAACACAGAGAGAGACCTTTGCATAAACCCAGCTGTCTTTTAAAGGCAGCTAGGTATTAACCCAAAAAAAAACCGGACCGGCACCTAAAAATCCGGTCCAGTATTTGCACCCTCACCTGGCTGCAATCAACCCAGCAGCACAGGCTGAGAGGAAAAATACCTGTTAATTTCTGAATTGAGCATTAGAATTCAACTTTAAAAAAAAATGTTGCTCATATTCCATCATATTTCACTGCTCAGTACAAAAATGATTTACATCTGTCCCCGGGATAGACCAAATGTGAAATCCAAAAATTCCAGTAATTTCTAGAAATCGCTTCAAGGGGTTGGCCACTTTCTGGCTACTTGTGAACAATGTGTATCTAAGATGACTTTATGGCGCTTACGAATATAGCCTTTGTTGATAGTCTGTCCAGTGTTAAGCGAATCGAGCTTCGAATCATAGATCCGAAGTCGAAACTTCAGTTTAATGCTGTACAGAGATCCATCTCTGTACAGCATTAAAATGTATGGCCTCTGACAAGATGAATTGACTTGGCGAGACTTCAGTGAATAACTTCGGTATTTCATTATTAAACTAAAAAACCATAACTCATTTTGCTTCGTCAGAGCCAATACATTTAATCCTGTACGGAGATGGATCTCTGTACAACATTAAACCGAAATTTTGAGCGAAGTGACTTCAGATCTAAGATGAGCGAACCTTACTTCACTCATCCCTAATTCTGTCATTTCCTATATTTCATAAACCATGTCCCCTTTCTGGACATATTTTCTGTGCTGTCCGCATAAAGGTCTTGTCGAAGAGATGGCTGCTGATGGAAGGTCATGTGACCAGATACATCACTCAGCGTCCTCCATTTAGATGCTGCATCTGCGATAAACTATCAAAAGTGCAAGTACAGATGCCAGGTGAAGTTTATTTGCATATAGGAAAGTAAGTTATTTTCGTGGTCACATGATACTGCATCAGGAACCATCTTATGGACAGGACCAGGGGCATCGCTATAGTGGGATCAGGGGAAGCGGATGCTTTGGGGCACAAACTCCGAAGGGGCTCATCCAGGAGGAGGACTAAAAGATTTTATTGTCAAGGCCCCTGAACAGTATTATATACTGGTATTATATACAGTGACACTGTAGGAAATGGACGGAGCGGACCTCGCCTGAGAACACGATCTTGACTAGCCACAGGAATAAGGGTTGCACAGGAGTCAACGATTGCAAAGAAGTTGCTGGGTCAGAGTCCCTATTCAAAAACTTGCTGTGAGGCCCAGTCATTTTTAGTTACGCCACTGCACAAAAGACTTGTCCAATAAGGGGTATACCTTATGAAATGGTGCAGGATTTCAAGAAAGGCTATATTAGTAAGTGCCACTTAGTCATCTTACAAACACACTGACTAACTTAGGAGTGACCATGCATAATACTTGCCGTGTGGAAATTCAGTACATGCCTTCAAAGGAAATTGTGGTCAGACACCCACTCTGCCTAGTGGACTAAAAAAAGGACAGCCAAACTATGTACCATTCCATGTCCCTCACAAGGCACTGATAAGAAAGGAATATGGGCTCATGTCTGTAGATTTGTTCATCCGTGCAACGGGAAGATGCAGCACTAGCCACGAGGGCATCAGAAATGACTCGGGTGCCAGGGAGCCAGGTAAGTATAACCTCTGTGAGGGGTCCAGGCGTATAGGGAGGCATTTTAGGGGTTGGATAACCCCATTAATGTTCTTTTCAAAAGACATTAGAGTGGTTATCCCATGATTAACCACTTCCAGACCGGGCCATTTTCCCCCTTCCTGACCAGGCCTAATTTTGCAAATCTGACATGCGTCACTTTATGTGGTAATAGCTTTAGAACACCTTTACTTATCCAAGCCGTTCTGAGACTGTTTTCTTGTGACACATTGTACTTCATGATAGTCATAAATTTATATCAATATATTTCACCTTTATTTATGAAAAAAATCCTAAATTTACCAAAAAGTTAGAAAAATTTGCAATTTTCAAAATTTCAATTTCTCTGCTTTTAAAGCAGAAAGTGATACCTCATAAAATATTCATTAATTAACATTCCCCATATGTATACTTTATGGTGGCATAATTTTGTAAATGACATTTTATTTTTTTAGGATGTTAGAAGGCTTAGAATTTTAGAAGCAATTCTTAAAATTTTTAAGAAAATTTCCAAAACCCACTTTTTAAGGACCAGTTCGGGTCTGAAGTCACTTTGTGGGGCTTACACAGTGGAAACCTCCCATAAATGACCCCCATTGTAGAAACTAAACCCCTCAAGTTACTCAAAACTGATTTTACCAACATTGTTAACCCTTTAGGTGATCACAAGAATTAAAGGAAAATGGAGATGAAATTTCATAATTTCACTTTTTTGGCAGATTTTCCATTTTAAACAATTTTTTTCTTTAACACATCGATGGTTAACAGTCAAAAAAGCATAATATTTATTACCCTGATTCTGCGGTTTACAAAAACACCCCAGATGTGGTCGTTAACTGATGTAAGGGCACACGGCAGGGCACAGAAGAAAATGAGCGCTGTATGGTTTTTGGAAGGCAGATTTTGCTAAACTGGTTTTTAGATGCCATGTCCCATTTGAAGCCCCTCTAATGCACCCTTACAGTAGAAACTCCCAAAAATTGAAACCATTTTGGAAACTAGGGGATAAGGTGACAGTTTTATTGGTACTATTTTGGGGTACATATGATTTTTGATTGCTCTATATAACTTTTTTGTGAGGCAAGGTATCAAAAAAATGGCTGTTTTGGCAATGTCTTTTTATTATTTTAAAAATATTAATCTTACAAGGTAGATCATGCATTATTTTTATAGATCAGGTTGTTACTGACGAAATGATATTAAATATGTTTATTTTCTTTTTTGTTTGTTTCAGTTTTACATAATAAAGCATTTAAAATTTATATATATATATATATGTTTGTATCTCCTTTGTCTGACCACCATATTTTTTTATTTTTTGGCCAATCGTCTGGTGCAAGGGCTAGTTTTTTGAAGTAAGAGTTGATGTTTTTATTGGTACAATTGGGTGCATATGATTTTTTGAACATTGACGGGGCAAGGTGACCATTGGTTGTTTTACCAGTTTTTATTTATTTATTTTTACAGCGTTCACCTGAGGGGTTAAGTTATGTGACATTTTTATAGAGCAGGTTGTTATGAACGCGGCAATACCTAATATGTATACTTTTTCTTATTTATTTAAGTTTTACACAATAATAAGTGTCTCCATAGTCAGAGAGCCAGAGCTTTTTAATTTTTTTTACCGATTGTCTTAGTTAGGGTCTCATTTTTTGCGGGATGAGATGACGGTTTGATTGGTATTATTTTGGGGGGCTTACGCCATTTTGATTGCTTGGTGTTGCACTTTATGTGATGTTAGATAAACAAAAAATTGCTTTTTTGGCACAGTTTTTATTTTATTTTTATTACGGTGTTCATATGAGGGGTTAGGTCATGTGATATTTTTATAGAGTTGCTTGTTACGAATGCGGAGATACCTAATATGTCTACTTTTTTTTATTTATTTCACTTTAACACAATAATAGCATTTTTTAAAGAAAAAATGATCTTTTAATGTCTCCATGTTCTGAGAGCTATAGTTTTTTTATTTTTTGAGCGATGTTAAGGGGGATATTAATTATTAATATTTATGCGAATATCAATAATTAATATTCATAAATAGGCGTGGTCATCTACTGATGACTCCGCCTATTTATACCTTAAAATACACTATCTATCGCCTAACACTAGTCACTGGCTATCTGTGTGCACCTTACTGAACTAGCTACCGCTAATAAAACACACTACACAGTAGGTGCAAATAACACAATATTTATTGATACCTACGGTACACTAAATAATGCCGCATACAATACACTAACAGTACAGCACTAAAAATACAGTACTCACTACACTACGCACAATCCCATGTTCCACCCACAAAGTAACTAATACAAGTTACACACACGCATACACACTATAGCCGCCTACCCCGCCTGACGCTAGACTATCCCTAGGGGGAAGCAAAAGGGTAAATGGCAGTGAAGGCGTATGTATTGTTGCGGGGGCAGCAGCAGTACATACAGCAGTATGGCAAGGGTAAATATCTGGCTGCAATCAGGGGTCTGCTGTGTCAGCCAAAGGGTTAATATGGATATTGCAGGCCAGCAGGGAAAATGCAGGCTGGGCACTATGGGGTTAAATATAGTGATGGCAGGGTAAGGCAAGGGTTAATGTGGGGCTGTGGGGGTATTTGGATGGGGTTCAATTCAGCTGGCAAGGCAGCTGATAATGTGGGGCTGAAGGGCTTAACAGGGGGCAGTGACAGGGATGGAAGGGGTTATCGCAGGGGTACAGGGGTATGCAGAGTAGAAAGCGTTGGTGGGGTAGTGGTATTAGGGGTATAGAGCAGGGCTTCAGGGGTTAGGGATGATGCTGGAAAGAGGGTGATACTTCCAAGGGTTATCAAGATGCTTGTTGCCAGAGGGAGGGGGTCCTTCTTCTTGGTGCGGCTGGCTCTTCTCTGCCAAGTGCGCGGACATTTATGTGCACCGGGCGCGCACTACCGGCAAGGACACGTGGGCCGGCACGGCGAAATGACGTCACCGAGCCAGCCTGCGCGTCACTGCACACGCGCAGCATTGCCGCGCCACTTGCTGACAGGCGGGAGAAGACTTAAATCTCCCGCATGTAGCACTTTGCATTCCAGGCAGCGCGATAGTAATCGCACTGCCAGAATGCGCATAATAGAAGGAGGGGAGGTTTCTCCCTTCTCTCTATTATGCATAATTATCTCCAGCAGCGCTGGAGATAATTAAAACAACGAACTCAGATTACATTGAATCTGAGTCCTTTGTAGTCACCGTTGTCCAGTCATTCTGGTGCCCTTAACCAGATTGCATCAGTGTGAATGCTTGGGGAACATTCACACTGATGAACCTGGTTTCAGGTCACCCAGGGGACTTCTAAAGGTGCCTATATATATATATATATATATATATATATATATAAATATATGGAGGGGACTTTATATAGGATAAAGGGGACATAATAAGGGGACATTACTATGAAAGGGGCCAACAACGGGCACATAAGGGGGCACATTCCCACAGGGGCAGCAATGAACCCCTGGGGAATACTAAGGGCAGATGCGCAGATGCTGGGCACATCTGCGCACATCATCCTATAATGTGCCTATTTATATTTGTGGTCGGATCGGCTATCAGAAAGGTGTACCTAACCTATCTAACCCTATCTACAACAAGCAGTGGAGTTCTGCCATAACTGCTGCGGTAGGGCAGCCTAAAGGGGGCCACCCTAATGTGAAGTGACTGTAAGATGGTGTGAATGGGTGGGTGAAATCAGCTGAATTGGCGTTAGCCTGGGCCCACAGGTGCCTATAAATAGCCTAGTGATCAGCCAGCCTGATCCCACAGGTGCATATAACTAGCCTTGTAATCAGCTTCCCCTCCCACAAATACAGCAAATATATTTGCATTATACTTGTGGTCGGATCGGCTATCAGAAAGGTGTACCTAACCTATTTAACCCTATCTACAACAAGCAGTGGAGTTATGCCATAACTGCAGTGGTAGGGCAGCCTAAAGGGGCCAAAAAGAGCAGACCTTAGTCTAGCGCAAAATATATACATACCGTTATTACGCCCACTTTTGAACGCAAAAGACATTTCCCGATGACGGTGCGGAATATACCGTACATATCACAGTGACTTCCATCTACCTTACCTCTTTGTCATGTGCAGCGGCACATAGTTTTTGGAGGTGGCTAATGCTGATGCGATTGAAGGAGTGGCTGGAATTAGAAACGATTTACTCCTATGTATACTAACAACCTATGAACATATTATGAGAAGGTCTGAATCCTGAGAGTTGCGAGACTGAAACAAACAATGGTGAATCTGTTGGAAGGCCTAAATGACTTCCAAGCATTCGCCGAGGGCCCTGATCGGACACCAACTGTTCCTGGTTGCAAACTACTACACCTCTACTTATTCCCCAGCCCACACCTTTTTATATATAAAGGGCCTAAAAGTTAGAACATGGCGTATGCCATCTTTCTCTAGTAGTAGATTAAGCGGAATGTGTAAACTCACCAGGCCTGGGGAACCATCAACACGAATACATGGCTATTACAATTAACAAGCTAATGTTGCCTGTGATGAGGACAGAGAACATACACACCATACCTGCAGTTGTGACAGGAAACAAGCTTAAGGTTGTGAAAACTATGTATGCTGCGCCTGTACACCAACTGTTCCTGGTTGCAAACTACTACACCTCTACTTATTCGCCATACCACACATTTTTATAGATAAAGGGTACAAAAGTTAGAACATGGCGTATGCCGTCTTTTTCTAGTAGTAGATTAAGCGGAATGTGTAAACTCACCAGGCCTAGGGAACCATCAACACGAATACATGGCTATTACAATTAACAAGCTAATGTTGCCTGTGATGAGGACAGAGAACATGCACAACATACCTGCAGTTGTGACAGGAAACAAGCTTAAGGTTGTGAAAACTATGTATGCTGCGCCTGTACACCATCTGTTCCTGGTTGCAAACTACTACACCTCTACTTATTCCCCAGGCCACACCTTTTTATATATAAAAGGCCCAAAAGTTAGAACATGGCGTATGCTGTCTTTCTCTAGTAGTAGATAAGCGAAATTTGTAAACTCACCAGGCCTAGGGAACCATCAACACGAATACATGGCTACTACAATTAACGAGCTAATGTTGCCTGTGATGAGGACAGAGAACGTACACACCATACCTGCAGTTGTGACAGGAAACAAGCTTAAGGTCGTAAAAACTATGTATGCTGCGCCTGTAGTCGTGATAGGACTTGTCGTGTCTGTAGACTTGAGACTTTGTAAATTGCGCCTTATTACTGTACCTCCTACTGGAAGACGGACCAATACCCAGGACTTAGGCCCGACACCAACACCCTCAGCCCGAGTGTCGAAAAAAAGGACATGGAACCTACCTGTGGTGGGGCCACGTGGCCGACCTCAAATGGCGGAGTTATGTGTGTAAATTTAACAGAGAAGCCATGTGTTAGAGACTCTAATGGCGGAGTCATATGTGTAACACTTAATCGGAGAAGCCATGCGTGAGCGACTCTAATGGCGGAGCCATGCGTGAGAGACTCTAATGGCAGAGTCATATGGCAATTTTTTATTTTATTTTAAATAAACCACTTATGCAGCACCAGTATGACTTGGGGACTCGCGTAACCATTATCCCCTCTGACAGAGAACCTAAGACACTAAACAACCTACAACCATATTGTACCCCTAACGAACAACATGAAGAACATTCAAAGGGCCCCCTGAGCCATGAGGCCGAAGCGATCAGGCCCCTGAAGCCATGAGGCCCCCAGAAGCCATGAGACTGAACTAAATGACCTTACAGTGATGATAAGTAATTAAAACGTGAGCCAGTACCCGATGGGATATGCATAGACATTAGTGATGCGAACCACGTGCATAAATAAACATTAAACCAACCGCGAACCGTGAAATTGAACAGATGGGAGAAAACCAAGAGCCAGAGGCCTTGCAGTTCGCTAAGAGAAGACCCTTATCATGACAAACAAATGAATGATTTGTGAAAACAAAATAGAAAACGTACTCCTATTGGCCCACTGACCGCTGAGGAGCTATTTGGTTAACTGGGGCAAGAGACCAATCTGAGTGAATATGAACCAGAAGTAAGGAAGACCAGTCTGAGTATTAATGTGATACAACAACAGACGCATGAACGCAGCTCTAGTAGTGAATGGAGTATAGGACAAACTGTAAATGCAGACACACGAACGTAGCTTTGAAGGTAACAATCCTACCCACAATGATTCGACCATTAGCGCCCAACCCCCTACGCCCCAGAGGGCTACAAGTCACAGACTGTGTAACCAAGTCCGATCCTACCGTGAAAGCCAACACTCGCCTGGCACCTTCTGCCATTGCCCAGGCGCGAACGAACCTTCACATGTTGCTACAGGATTTTTTTTTTGGAACGATGGTCACCACAACACCACCTCGTGTTCACCTAAGAAAAATATGAACGTAGTTGAACATAAACCCTGATGCAACGCCAATTAATTGACATATAGTGCACCTATAGACGTAGCACGGAACCGCTGACACATGCGTGCCCATAAAATACTGTTTATAGATTAAACACACTAACATAAAAGAGCATCAGAACTGAAATACAGAGGCCTTCACTAAATCTGCTAGTGCCCCCATATACAGATCACTGATACACCTTTACCAACACCTTGCATGTCTGGCGCTAACTGCGGACATGCGCCCCACATGTAGAAAGCAAACATGCAACCTATTTTTTTGTTAAACGACCATTGATACATGACCCTTCCAAAAAATAAATGAATAAAATACCACCACTTAAACACAGCGTGCGTAGCTTGGAGACACGCTTTCCGTATGTAACAGGTATCAAAAACACGCGACCATACCTACTCTAGGCGCATGCTACACCAATTACTATGCAATAGCCCCCAACAAGCCCCTAAACGGCCGGACAAGAATACTAACAGTCATTTCATTATTAGCGCCCAACTCTGCTTCGTCCCAGAGTGTTACAAGTCGCAGACCGCGGTGTGGGTCTTGTGTAAACTAGTCCGATTCTGCCATGAACGTCAGTACTCGCCTAGCGCTTTCTGCTGTTGCCCAGGCGTGAACGAGCCTCCACACGATGCTGCTGTGTTTTTTATTTTGTTTTTGTTTTTTTTACCGACTATTGATACGCATTTATCACTTAAACACAGCATGCATCGCTGGAGCCAACTGCAGACATGTACCCCGCATGTAAACCAGGTATCAGAAACCATACGACCATACCTACTTTAAGCACCTGCTACCCCAATAACTGTATGCAATGGTCCCCACAGGCCTCTGAATAGCCGGACAAACAATACTAGTAACCAACATTCGACCATTAGCGCCCAAACTCTGTTTCATCCCAGAGCGCTACATGTCGCAGACCGCAGCGTGGGTCCCGTGCAAACAACTCTGATCCTCTGTAAGGAGCCTCCACCCATGCTGCTGTATCGTAGAGCTGACCCAGAGGTAGTGAAATCAGCTCAATCGGCATTAGTCTGGGCCCACAGGTGCTTATAAATTGCCTAGTGATCAGCCAGCCTGGGCCCACAGGTGCATATCACTAGCGTTGTAATCAGCCTCCCCTCCCACAAATACAGCAAATATATTTGCATTATACATATATATGCATATATATTATACATGCATGCATGTGTTCGCATGTGTATATATATATATATATATATATATATATATATGCATATATTTAAACCCTTCCTCAAAAAGTTTTTTTTCTTTTTCTTATGTAGGGGCTCATTTTTTGCGGGATGAGGTGATGGTTTTATTGGTTTCATTTTGTGGGACATACACTTTTTTGATCACTTGTTGTTGCACTTTTTGTGATATAAGATGACAAAAATGGCTTTTTTTTTACACAGTTTTTATTTTTATTAATATATGTCTATTTTAAAAAACAATTAAAAAAAATGTAAATACTTAATATTTAATAATACTTTTTTTATTTTTTATTTTACACTTTCAGTCCCCCATAAGGTCATACAATACCTCTGGGGGACATTTAACTTCATTTTTTTTTTCCACTATTGATTTCTCCTGTAACTGGGGCTGACATAATAGCCCCAGTTACAGGGGAAATACAGCCCCCAGAGAGGCTGTACAGCATAATACTATGCTGTACAGCCTTAGTGCAGGGCTAATCAAGTTCTGTGAAAGACCCGACAGCCCTGGGCCCTGACCTCTCCCGACCCCGGCGGTCACATGACCACTGGGCTGGGACAGGAAGCGCATAACGCTTCCTGCTTTGCACACACAGCGCATATCCTATGGGCGGTTGTCAAGTGGTTAATGTCAAAAATGAAAATCAGACATCATATAGTACATATCAATCTCTGACAAGCTAGAACCAGCCCTGCTAACACATGGATCCAAAAATCTCCCCATTCATTCCTCCAACTGCTCTGCTAGATTTATTTCACACTGGCAGCTCAGGGAACATGTCCTAAGCCCCCTTTCACACGAGTGAGTTTTCTGCACGGCTGCAATGCGTGATTAATCCTGACCCATTCCTTTTAATGGGTCTGTGTACATGAGCGTTGTTTTTCAACGCATCACTTCTGCTTTGCGTGAAAATCACAGCATGTTCTATATTCTGCGTTTTTCACGCAGCCTTGACCCCATAGAAGTGAATAGGGCTGTGTGAAAAACACATTACATCCGCAAGCAAGTGTGGATGCAATGTGTTTTTCACTGATGGTTGCTAGGAGATGTTGTTCGTAAACCTTCATTTTTTTATCAAGCTCGTAAAAAACACATCAAAACGCATTGAACCCGTGCAGAAAAAACTGAACTGAACGCAATCGCAGGCAAAACTGATGAACATGCTTGCAAAATGGTGCATCCGGAGCCAATCCGTCCCGCTCATGTTAAAGAGGCCTAAGGGGGCATAACTTTTCTGATGCAGCTCTCTCTTTATGAAAGCTCAGAGAGTGTCCTTTGTGCTGCAGATCTCTCCATGTCACAGCTCAGAGGGCATGTCCTTATTGCTGAAACTCTTTCCCTATTTCTGCTTAGGGGCTTGTCTTTTCTGTTTCTGCTCTCTCTCCATCCAACCATAGCATGTAGCAGTAGATATGGCTGTAACAGCAGTTGGAGGATGGAACTGGGCATGTGCGTCCAACTTCAACAATGTTACTGAGTTGGACAGAGAAATAAGGAAAGTGGTGTTATACAGGGAGCTTTTAATGAATAACTCAGTGGCTATATAACATTTTTAATGATATTCAATTACAATTTAGATGCTGTCCTGAAAAATGTAGAATACTTTTTGTTATTAAATCCCCTTTAAGAACAGCTTTAATTGTTACATTTTTTATTTTTCCTCCCCAATAGCCATAACTTTTTTATTTTTCCGATCACATAGCTATATGAGGGCTCATTTTATCCAGGACAAGATGAATTTTTTAATGCCACCATTTATTTTACCATGTTTTGTACCGGAAAACGGGAAAAGATTCTTTGTGTGGCAAAATTGAAAAAAAAAAATAACAGAATTCCGCCAAGGTTTTTTGGGTTTTGACATCATATAGTGTTCAGTATGCATTAAAAATGACCTGACACTCTTTTTCTGAGGCTCAATACGAATGCTGCAATACCAAACTTGAATAATATTTTTTTTTTACTACTTTAAAAAAAATAAAAACCTTTGGAAAAATCTACATTTTCTTTCCTTCTATATTTCAGTCGACAGAGCAGAATGAGGGCTTGTTTTTTGCATAGTGAACTGTAGTTTTTATTAACACCATTTTTGTAGTATGTACGACTTTTTCATCACCATTATTTATTTTTTTGGGGGGACAAGATGACAAAATAAATTGCAAATTGCGTGATTTTCATTTATTTTCTGTTACCACCGCACAGGATTTTTTTTTTTTTTTTTTTACATTTTAATAGTTCAGACAGTTGTGGACACTGCAATACCCAATATGTTTATTTTTTTATTGTTTATATATTTTATATGTAAAATTGGAAAAGAGGATGATTTCAACCTTAAATATATTGGTGTTTTTGCGGTCCCCAATGCACGGGCAACATTCGTGTTACTGCTGCAACGAATTCAGAGCCATTCAATTGAAAGGGTCCGTGATCTGTCCGCACTACAAAAAAATTGAACAAATTCTATTTTTTTGCGGTGTGGAGGCACGGCGAGAAACGCCACAGAAGCACTCAAGTGAATGGGTCCGCATACAAGATGCATTGAGAACACGTCCGATGCCCGCATATTGCAGACCTGCTGTTTGCGGGCCGCAATACGGGCAAAGGCCGACAACAGCCGTGTGCAAGAGGCCTAATAGAGATCTATTAGGGTGGATAGGATTTTTACTCTCTCCATTCTGAGCTATGTATCACGAATAGCTCATTATGGAGAATGCCATGGCAGGCCTGGATCGCTTCAACAGGAAACCAATCAGAGCCCCGCGATTTCATTGCCTCTGAGCTACATCCCTCTGCCTTCACTAACAGGTGCCACGATTAGAATTGATCGTAGCACCTGAGGGGTTAAATGATGGGGTGGCGGGATCACCGCTCCCTGTCAGTGAGGGCGGGTGCCAGCTGGCACCTGCCTCGTATGGAGCGGGCTCACTGCAGAGGATTGCTCAATACACCCGCAGGCGTATGGCGCCGTACATTTACGGTGTTATGGGTTAAGGGGTTAATAAAACTGTGATGCACCCATATATAAACATGATATGGAAATTGGCTCTCCCCAAAATGACCCAAGAAGCAACCATATATGAATTGCCTTTTGCAACCCAATGTCTCATTTAATCGCCTTACATACTTTACATACTCGTAAGCACTTGTCTCATGAAGCTTTTCCATTTAAGTTCTTCTCGAGCGTCGTTCAGTGTCCTTCCAGTTATTTTTTCCTTTGCTGTATAGTGCTTCAAGAACCGATGAGAACGAATGAGCAAAACCGAGCTGGAAAGTCACATAGTCGCCTAGCTTATGTAAACAGTGTCCTAGATGATAGCATTTCTCTACCCCATCTGTGGTTGCATGGGAATCTATTATTTTCTTATCCCCTGGGAGAAAAAAGGTCTCGAGAATCATTACTTCTAGGCAAATGTAACTGAGTCTGCTGCACACCCTAATTTGCTTTCCATAATTATAGGTCGTTCACCCCTTATGTTATTTATAAAAACCTTTTTTGTTCTTATCAATAATAAATGGAGCCCAGTGAATCACGGCGCTGTAATATTTTGATATTATGAAAATGCTAATATGAGGTATCGTCAGAACCCGGATCTTATCAGCTGCTCAGA
This sequence comes from Bufotes viridis, assembly GCA_033119425.1. Classification (NCBI taxonomy): domain Eukaryota; kingdom Metazoa; phylum Chordata; class Amphibia; order Anura; family Bufonidae; genus Bufotes; species Bufotes viridis. The sequence goes on from CM065590.1 coordinate 91,109,871, forward strand.
TGCTCTATTAGGCACTCAGTGAGGAGTTCAGCCAAATTGGTTATGTTAATGTCCTGTAGTACTTGGAAAAGATGAGGAGTTGGCAATTAATTTTTTCCAGGCGGCAGGCCGACAGGCAAATTTATTTTCCTCCCTCTCTATGGGACCAGGCTAAGAGGAGGTGAGGTGGAAAGCGAGCTTCTTCAAGAGGTTTTCTACGACCTAATTGAACATGCTAAATAAAGACTGAAGAGGAAAAAGAAAAACAATAGGAGAGGAGCCTGCGTCCCCATTCATTCAGCTGACAGTGTTTTTGCAACTTAAACCTGTTTTATTAATTATGTTTGACATTTCCTTAATTAGTTTCATTTATATCCCATCAGCCCCTAGCACACGATTGCCCCATACATCATTTTACCAGAGTCCCGGTATGCTAGTTGAATAAAGTATATTTAAATAAAATATATATTTCTTCTATGCAGCACCGTTTTCACCACACCCGAATGCTTAGAATGGGTACACCAAAGCTGAGAATTTTGCTGAAAATCACAATCAAAAAATGTCTCAAGGTGGATGATGGCTCACACTCAAGATTTTATCACAAATTATACCTTAATACATTGTAACCCCTTAGGCCTCTTTCACACGGCCGTAGGTGTCCCGTGCCCGTATTGCGGACCGCATTTGCGCATCCGCAATACATGGGCACCGTCCCGTTGTCATTCCACATCACGGATGTGGACCCATTCACTTCAATGGGTCCGCAAATCCGGAGATGCGGAACGGTGCGGAATGGAATCACGGAACGGAACGCTACGGAAGCACTACGGAGTGCTTCCGTGGCGTTCCGTCCTGTAATTCCGTTCCGCAAAAAGATAGAACATGTCCTATCTTTCTGTGGAACGGGTGGATCGCAGACCCATTCAAGTGAATGAGTCCGCGATCCGCTGGGGCTGCCCCACACTCGGTGCATGTGAATTGCGGACCACAATTTGCGGTCCGCAGCACGGACAGGGGACACCTAGGGCTGTGTGAAAGAGGCCTTAAAGAGACCTTTCATCAGTCTAAAAAATGTGTACTAACTATGCTGACATGTAGAGCGGCGCCCAGGGATCTCCCTGCACTTACTATTATCCCTGGGGGCCGCTCCGTTCGCCCGGTATAGGCTCCGGTATCTTCTGGGACTTGGTTATACTAGGAGGAGCCTAGTATCACTTGGTTATAGTAGGCGTATCCCAAGCTGTAGCGCTGACCAATCGCAGCACACAGATCATATTCTGGGAGTTTTTTTCTCCCAGGCTTATGAGCTGAGCGCTGCGATTGCCAGCTCTACAGCCTGGGATACGCCTACTATAACCAAGTGTACTAGGCTCCGCCTAGTATAACCAAGTCCCAGAAGATACCGGAGCCTATACCGGGCGAACGGAGTGGCACCCAGGGATAATAGTAAGTGCAGGGAGATCCCTGGGCGCTGCTTTACATGTCAGCATAGTTAGTACACATTTTTTAGACTGATGAAAGGTCCTCTTTAAGGAAAAAGCCAATTTTCATTTTTTTTACATTTATGTTTTTTCCTCCCCAGCTTTCAAGAGTCATAACTTTAAATTTTCAGTTCATATAGATATATGAGAGCCTATTTTTTGCAGGACAAGTTGTATTTTTAATGTCACCATTTAATTACCCAGAGCTTGTATTGGAAAACAGGGAAAAGACTTTGTAGAGTTAAATTGAAAAAACAAGCCCTCCATTTTTTTCTTTCTTTTTTTTTTGTTTTGTGTTTATTTTTTTCATTTTGGTGGCGGTGGCAACGTGCCAAAAAAAATAAATTGGCTATTTTTTTCTTTTTCTGTGTTTTGTTTTATATTTTAATAGTTGGCCATTTTTGGACATGGTGATATATATTATATTTATTTTTATTGTTTATTTTATATTAAAAAAAAATGTAAAAGTTTATGTAAAATTGGGAGGGGGTGATTTGAATTGTAATGCTTGAATTTTTTATATTTTCAAAAACTTTTTTCACCTTAACTGTACTTTTTATTCCCCTAGTGGACTTCTACATGTTATCCTCTGATTGCTTGTCCCATAGACTACAGCAGTATACTATTGCAGCCTATGGGATTTTCATAGGCAGCTAGCTATGACAGGCATAGGAGTCTTCATAAGGCCCCAGGTTGTCATTGCAACTGATTGAAGCACCCCAATTACTCTGCAGCAGCTCTGATGGGAGGGGGCTCTGTCTAACCTGTGGTTGCTATTTGCAGCAGCATCTGATGGATTAAATGAGCAGGATCTGAGTAATCTCCGTTCCTGGTCACTGTCAGTGGGTCTCAGCTGTATCGTACAACTGGCTCAGGGCATAAGCCTACTTGTTAAGATCCCTTAACATAAATGTATGCGATTATGCGTTGAGGGGTTAACGTGGTAAGAAAAAAAGTTAATGACTTAAAAGCGATACCAAAGTTTTGCATTTTATGGATTGTAGCATGCTTACATACATACATAGTTAGCAAAGTTGAAAAAATGCACAGGTCCATCAAGTTAACCCATAATCCTACAAGGTTGATCTATAGGACGGCATCCGTATATTGCCCTATAATAAGGGTTAAAAATATGTGACTTGCTCCAAATGTCAATCAGAATAAATGCTTAGTTCTATCCATAACGTTAAAGGACAAAGGTATTCTACACATTTGAAACCAGCATCTGGATCTGAATATATTTAATACATTTAGTATGGCCACTGAGTTATTCAATAAAGCGAACCCGTGTGTTGACACTTGCTCTTTGTTCTTTTCCATATTTCTCTGTCCACCTTGCTGAGGTGGATGCACATACTCAGTTCCATTCATCTACTACCACCAGAAAGATCTTGTGTTAGAAGAGGTGACAGTTACAGGGAGAGAGCTGCAGCAGTAAGGGAAAACCCCCTAAGCTGTGATAGGGAAAGAGCTGCAGCAAAAAGGACATGCCACCTGAGAATGGACCCCACAGGCATTCTCTTAGCCTGAAGTAAATCTAGCAGAGTAATAGGAGCAATGAATGGGGAGATCTCTGGATCCATGTGAGGTACAGCGCTGGTTCTGCCTCTGAGTGGCATATCAAAAATAACTGTGAGCTTTCTAATATATATGGTAGAATTAGGACAAGTTTTGGTAAGATGCAAGATTAGTGGGAACTCTGATTTACAGGAACACTCCAGGAAATACAAATATACTGTGCCATGCTTAATACAGTGATATCATTATCTGTAAATACCCTCATGCCCTGCACTAGGCATAACATGTTAGTTTTGCCTGGAGTGTTCTTTTAACCACTTCGCGCCCAGCACTGTAGTAGTACAGCGCAGCGGGACTTGACTTGCTGCCCAGCGCTGTACTATTACTGCGGGTTGATTGGGCGAGTGCAGGAGCTGCGCCTGCCCGATCAACGGTGAAGTCCGGCAGTCACTGATAGCCGGACCCCTGCTGTATGCATAGGTGAAAACACTGATTCCGGCGCATTAACCCTTGATGTGCCACGGTCAATGCTTAAATAAATAAAAAAGTATACATATTAGTTATCGCCGCGTCCGTAAGAATCTTCTGAATAAACATATCACATGACCCAACCCGTCAGGTGGACACTGTAAAAAAATAAAATAAAAACAGTGCCAAAAAAGCCATTTTTTTTGTCTCCTTACATCACAAAAATTGCAAGCGATTAAAAAGGCATATGCCACCCAATATAGTACTAATCAAACCGTCACCTCATTCCGCAAAAAATGAGACCCTACCTAAGACAATCTGTCAAAAAGTAAAAAAGCTATAACTCTCAGACAATAGAGACACTAAAATATGATTTTGCTTCAAAACTGCTATTATTGTGCTACCCACTCAACTAATCACTCAGATGAACACCGTAACAAAATAAAAAGTGTGTCAAAATAGCAATTTTTTGTCACCTTATATCACAAAAAGTGTAATACCAAGCGACAAAAAGTCATATGCACCCTAAAATAGTACCAATCAAACTGTCATCTCACACCGAAATAAATGAGCCCCTACATAAGACAGTCGTCAAACATTTTTTTAAAAATATGGCTTTTAGAATTTGGAGACACTAAAAAATATTTTTTTTTCAAAAATGCTTTATTATGTAAAACTGAAACAAACAACCCAAAGAATAGTTATATTTGGTATTGTCACGTCCGTAACAACCTGGTCTATAAAAATACCACATGATCCAACCTGTCAGGTGAACACTATAAATAACAAAAAATAAAAACGGTGCCAAAACAGCTATTTTTTGTTACCTTGCCTCACAAAAAGTGTGATATAGAGCAACCAAAAATCATATGTACCCTAAGATAGTACCAACAAAGCTGCCACCTTATCCCATAGTTTCCAAAATGGGGTCTTTTTGGAGTTTTTACTCTAGGGGTGCATCTTCAAATGTGACATGGCAACTTAAAATTATAGAAACTACTCAAACTTAAAATTATCCCAGTGAAACCTGCCTTCCAAAAGCCATATGGCATTCCTTTCCTTCTGCTCCCTGCCATGTGCCCATACAAAAACCTTCCAAAAACCATACCCTAAAATAGTACCAACAAAACTGCCATCTTATCCCGTAGTTTTCAAATGGGATCATTTTTTTGGGAGTTTCTACTCTCGGGGTGCATCAGGGGCTCTTCAAATGTGACATGACAGCTTAAAATTATCCCAGTGAAATCTGCCTTAAAAAAAACCATATGGCGTTCCTTTCCTTCTGTGCCCTGCCATGTGCCCATACATCAGTTTACGACCACATATGGGGTGTTTCTGTAAACTACAGAATCAGGATAATAAATATTGAGTTTTGTTTGGCTGTTAACCCTTGCATTGTTAGTGGAAAAACATTTCATTAAAATGGAAAATCTGGCAAAAAAGTGAAATTCTGGAATTTCATCTCAATAAATTCTTGTGGAACACCTAAAGGGTTAACAAAGTTTGTAAAATCAGTTTTGAATACCTTGAGGGGTTTAGTTTCTAAAATGGGGTTATTTTTGGGGGGGTTTCTATTATGTAAGCCTCACAAAGTGACTTCAGACCTGAACTGGTCTTTAAAAAGTGGGTTTTTGAAAATTTCTGAAAAATTTCAAGATTTGCTTCTAAACTTCTAAGCCTTCTAACGTCCCCCCCAATAAAAAGGCATTCACAAAATGATCTAAGTATGAAATAGACATATGGGAAATGTAAAGTAATAACCATTTTTAGGTAATTACTATCTATTATAAAAGTAGAGAAATTGAAATTTGGAAATTTACTAATTTTTCAAAATTTTTGATAAATTTGGTATTATAAAAATAGATAAAAATGACATTTTTGGCTCAATTTTACCACTGTCATGAAGTACAATATGTGATGAAAAAACAATCTCGGAATGGCCTGAATATGTAAAAGTTATTACCATAAAGTGACACATGTCGGATTTGCAAAAAATGGCCTGGGCAGGAAGGTGAAAACTGGCCCGGGGTAGAGAGAGTTAAAGGAGCATTCCCATCTTGGTGCTAGGATAGGCTGATTGTGATGGTCTGATTTCGAGCACCACCCCTTCCCTGAACATTAGAATAGTTTCAGTTTAGCACTGAACCCCCTTCACTCTTTTTCCCTGTGCATATCCTAACTGTATTCTAACACTTTACAAGATGGGAATAACTGTTTTATGAAGTTTTCCTTACAGTTATACATGCCTCAGCTATTCTGCAGGTGCACAAGTAATGACATTGGTAGAAGCTAAGCTATAAATTAGTAAAATGTTATCAATGACTATTGCATTTGCAAAGTAGAGGCAGCATTCAGGAGACTGGAACATGCAATGGTGAGTGCTTTATTCACACTGTCATAATAGCAGATAGGGCAGGCAATGTTTCAGGCATACGGATGACCTTCTTCACGCAGGGTGTGTGGTGTGTTTGGAGGAGGCAGGTGCTGTCATTGACTTATCCTAAAAATTCTGCATCAACCGCAGCATTAGTTACCACTGCAAATACCAGGGGCGTAACTACCATAGCAGCAGACGATGCAACTGCTATGGGGCCCAAGGCAAGAGGGGGCCCAGTCTTGGTTGGGATCATCTCCAACTGGGGATGAAAACTTGGGCAAGACTGCACCCTCTAAAGGAACAACTTTTTAGCAAATGAGGCAGTGGAAAAATGCCCATAGGGTCATTACAAAGGGTTTAAGCATAAACCCTTCTGTCCTGTGAGGGGGGCCTGGTTTGATCCTTGCTATGGGGCCCTTACTTTTCTATGTACGCCACTGGCAAATACCAAAACTTTTTGAAAATAACCAACCATTTCTGATAATGCAGTGGTATTTGTCCACACACTTGCATTCAGCTTCTCAATTTTGGCTTGAGATGGTCCCCATTATTTCCATCTAGATAAAATTGCTTTAGATATAAGCCATGCATAGCAGCAGCTTTGGATAAATCTTGGCCACAGAGTCCTTGTGGTATAAGCTTTGCTTAATGATATATTTAAAGATATCAGTGACTTTCTCATTACAATTATTTAATGGAAGAGGCTTAGAAGATCACATCGAAGGTTGGCGAATAAAATGACATCACACTGTCTATCGAGATTCATGATATAATCCAGCCTATATAACTCATGTCAGCACTATATCTACTCTGTTAATTAACTAAAATGATTTCCCCACCTTTTATCATCATACAATAGCAGTGAAGGTGCTCTCGCTGGCATTTTAATTTAAGTGTTATATTGAATTGGAGTTTAGGAAGAATGTTTCAGGTGGTTCTCAATATATCTATTGCCAAGTTCTGCATTCCTAAATCATAAGCTCGAAGCTGAGGGGGGAGGTCATCATAATTAATAAGGGAGACAAAGGATTCAGAGTTTTTTTTTGTCAATGATTGAGTTTTTTGTATTAAATTCAATGCAATCTCTAGCCATTGGTTCATATGTAAATTTTCAAATAGAATTTTACAACCTTAAATTTGCGTATGGTATTGAATCGAAAATGTAACCTAGAAATAATAAATAACATTATATGAGTTTATAACCTGTTTGATTAATTTAGTCTATAAGAGTAAAAAAAAAAAGTTTAACAAACCTGTAACAACAAACTAAACCATATCAGCATAATTCAATAATGAAAAAAAATATATAGTTATTTCATAATGCATAAAACCCTATGGTGACACCATCACAGCTGTACTAGGATCATTTTATCGCATCCGGGCCATCCTCTGTTGCTTGTTAAGAATATCTCCACTCCCCACTGCTGTGAACATAGGCTGCTGTGAGAACACAGAGTGGTCCCATGAGTAGAGATGATTGAATTTTCCAAAATTCATTTTGGGTCCAATTCGGTCAACTTGTCATTAGTTCAGTCCACATATATTCAGCCTGTATCAAAAGTGCCCTAATTGACTTGAAAACTTCTAGGACTTTATCGAACACCTTTCAAGCACTTTAATGCCAAAACAGTATTAGTAATGTCAATGTGACAGTGACATATAAAGCTGCAGTATGGGTAAACAGATTTTTTATTCATCAATTTTTATTCATTAAAAAGGAGTCCAAAATGTATCCCTTTTTGGTGATAGATCTCTTCTTCTCTGTCTTCTGAACTCTACAATTGTGGCCACTATTTTGAGCAATTTGTGTGAGACAAACCACAAAAGTTTTGGAATCACCAAAATTAGAATCTTTTGGGAAATTCATAACAAATTTCATTGGTAAATTAATTCATTAATCTCTACCTGCGAGTTTTTTTTTTAATGAGAGCACACTGCACTGATTGGACAGGATCAGAACATTGAAGATCATTCTTTCTTGAACCCTTAACATGAGGGATCACCCTCTGGCTACAAAGGTCTCTTATGAGCACTGAAACTACAGGATCAGATAAATCAAAAATTGTATGGGAGGGGATGACTGAAAAAAAAAGAAGAAAAACACAGTGGATTACTCAGTAGAGTACTGTAAAAATGTCCTCCTTAAGGCAGCCTTACTGGTTATTTCCTCAATTTGTTGGATTATACAGTAGTGTGTATTGTTACAACAAACGGCTTCTAATAAAAATCTCCCAACTGCTTCTAATAAAGTTTTCACAAGCTTTTGAAAGGCTTCTGCCAAGCTATGCACGTTGCTGCCCCGCTTGCCTTACTTATTGCACCTACTGTGTGGTCTGTTGCCTGCAAACACTACACTTCATAATAGTATCATAAATATTACCACGAAGATAGCTCCCCTTAAAAGTATTCCTGCCCTCTCAAAAGTAATAATTCCCTATGTGTCCTATGGAAAGTAACAATGTTCTTCTCCAGAAAGTAATACTACTTCTTTTTAACCTGTGGACCACAAGAATGCCCCTGCATGCCCCTTTGGGGGTTATAATGCAAGTAATAATACCATAGGGCACTGTTAAAAGGTAATAATTTTCCCTTTGTCCCTTACAAAGTAATAATGCTCTTTGATGCCCCCTTAATAAGTAATAATGCCCCTTAAGTGCCCAAAATACAATTTTCAGCTTTGTTCACCCTCCCCCATGCAAAAAAATTTACTTGTGCTCACCTCACCATGATCCCCAATGAGCGTTGCATCCAAATCACTACACAATTAGTGTCCTGGTGCAGGTGGCGCAATGTGGTGATGACATCATGCCACCTGCGCTGGGATACTTACATCCTCTGCTTGGTCCCCGCATACTATATGCTGCAGGCTCAATGCGGCCTGTAGCCTTTAAGATGGTGAATGGTAAGGCAGTAAGCATATTACTCTATTCTACCCAGAGACCCTACCATGTGCGTGGAAATTGGGCCACAGGCCTCCTGCAAACACCACTAGCTACATCTCTGCACCATATGGTAGTAAAAGGAATGCTTTCAGATCTGCATTAGAGATGTACAGCTTTGCCCGGTTCAAGTGTCGTAAAGTCTTCCCGAAGAGAGAAAAAACATGAAATTTACTGGGGTGACCATGGTGCAAATTAATTTATTGTAATACACATTAATATTTCACTGACATGGGGTATAAAGCACAATTTCCAAAAAAGCATGCTCATTTTTGTTAATGTTTGTATTTTATCACCGATTTTTTAAGTATTTTATATAATAACAATAGATCTAAATATGTGCAGTAAATCAGCCTAAAGCGTAATAACAAGCAAAGCTTTTATTCTTATTTCCTGTACTCCCATCACCTTTCCAACCTTCCTTTGCCCTTCATCAGTCTTTGCTTGCCTTGTGCTCACTGATTTTCTTTCCCATCTATTTGACTCATTGGCTGTGTCAGGAGGTGGATTGAATCCACTCAGGACCACATACAGTCTGCACAGCAGCACATGGTAGTCGCATTGTGTTGTGGGACTCTGCGGTAGAAACGCGCTGTTAATCTAATGCTACGGTTCATGGGTGCTCACCGAGGCCGAACAAAATGAGAGGAACATTCCTGGGTGAAAAGTGTCCATTTAGCAAATTAACACAATAGTGACATGCCGTATAGAGATCTCCAGCCAAGCTGGGTGCCACACAGGACTTAAAACAGCTGGATTTCCTCTGCATCCAATGCTTAAGAACCCTATCATCTACCAGTACATAAAATGCCCTGCTGACTGTAATGTGAACGTTGGGCCTATTACTAAAATAATATACCAGGTACTTATTCTGTGTACTGTAAAGAGCAACGACACTGTCTAAGATCTCTCCAATACCTCCAAACCTCTTTTCTGCGGAGCCTAATGAATTGTCAGAACTGTCACCGAGTGCCAAGGAATGACAAATGTGCATGATTTGCACTCGCTGCTGCTGTTGTTACATGGCGTGCACCTGATGTATGGAAGGGAAACTCTTTTCTGCTGCTTTACATTGCAGATTTGAGGATCTAATTAGCATTGTTACATACAATAATTCCATCTCATGGTTTTATTTTATAACAAAACTGCAGCGATTTCCACTTTACAATAGAAAACTGTAAAAACAACATGATTGAACATATAGCAATTGTCTAGCAACAAACAAAAAAAAAGCTGCATTAAATCTTCTGAAGCATATTTATATGTTTTTATGTGCGTGGAAATGTTTTTTTCCTTAAATTTTGCTCACAGACAAGGGTGTAACACTACATGGCAATCAGAGTTAGCATCCACACCCAGGCCCGCTGCCATATAACAAGACACCAGTAATTATATATTATTAGAATATGCTAGGTCTGTGGACGAGAGATCAGTAAATCAGTCAAAAATTGATTTGGGACGCAATTGATTATTACACAATTGAGCTCCAATAGGCCTGAAAATTTCTGTATCACACTCAGGAGCCTCCTAGTACTCAGTTTTTACTCTCTTGTCTCTGTATTTTTTGAAAATATTTTTAACAAAGCGCGGGTTGAATCTGATTTGTTAAGAATCAATTCACTCATCTTTAGGGGGGAACTTTCACTGATTTTGCATTGGGCCGAAGAACTACACGTTACACGTCTCCAAGTCACAGGTATATAGTTATGTCAGCTCTCTAATGAATGGTAAGAGTTCATCCTGTAAAGCTCATCCTCAAACATCACATTTTATCTTTACATTTAGACTGAGCCTGCAAATATCTAGTTATAAGGGAAAGTTACAAAAAGCTAACGCAAAAGCAAAATGAATACTGTAGTTTGTACTGTCATATCTTTGGTAAAATCTTCTTTCCATGGTACTTAAATGGCAAAACATTCAAACAGGCAATGTTAGAAAACTCAGTCATAGATTTACGTGTAAAGGGCAACATTTTTAGTAAAATGACTACAGTAGTTTAAAAAAATAAAAGAAATGATGCTCAGCTTCACCAATTACCCTCACTCTTATTCTGTTTACCAGGTCCTGACTTTTTTTTGGGTTGAGGTGAATCACGACTGCATCCAGTAATTGGCTAAGTGGGCCTTTCCTTTCATTTCCTATGTATCGAGACCAGATCAGAAAAGAGAGAACAGAAGGGACACGGTAAGCATTAGAATGGGAGAAGCTAAAAATAAAAATAAAATGCCCTACCTGATAAACCCTGTTAAACCTGATTTATTTTAACCTGGTTACTATAGTACAGCGATTATTAATCCTCAAGATCTAGGAGCTTACAGTCTTAATATTCCTGTAAGACTGGTCTTAACATTTTGGGTAGTTATGTTTGGTGTATTCACCAGGAGAGCCCTTTGTCTACAGAAAATATATCTGTAGGGCCCCATTTTCCCAACAGATGCGAAAACAGTGTCCTTTTGATACTTACGGGACTGGTTATGTTGGCATACTTTTTCTTTCACTTTATTGGAAAGCATAGTCTGCTGCACTTTCCTACATGTTGACACAGAAAAAGTAGCAGCCATGGCACGGCAGTATGTTGATTTTCAATGGGCCCCAATGGGTGATATATGCCACTCTATATCACTCTATATGTCAGCTGTGGCCAATTCATAGTCATGGCATCACCATGACAACATGACACAATAGCTTTCTGTTACACAGTTCCTCCCATAGAAAAGCTTGGTGTGTAAAGTTCTGAGTCCTTAAAGGGAAACCACTACAATCTACCAATGCTTGTTCATCAGTCTCTCTAGAGACTTTCCTGGATTTTTTCCTGCTTGCATTTCTCTATGTGACACAGTGAGAGATTTGGTGGTAAAAAACAGGTATTTTCCTCTCAGCCTGTGCTGCTGGGTTGATTGCAGCCAGGCGAGGGCAAATACTGGACCGGATTTTAGGTGCCGGTCCGGGTTTTTGGGTTAATACCTAGCTGCCTTTAAAAGACAGCTGGGTTTATGCAAAGCTCTCTCTCTCTCTCTGTGTTTGGGATCTGAGCCCTGTGCTGGGCTGAAAGGCTGAGACCTGTGTGTCAGAAGAGCAGGCCGTGTAAAGACTGTCAGTGGACTTTTTGTGTTGCCGAGCATTCAGCCAGGTGTGAACTGACACCTAGGATTTGAGGTGATTAACCTGGAAACTGCTGGCGTTCTGTGGAACTCTCAGGGCTGGAAGCAAGAGCTTGCAAAGAGGCATGCAGTCTGCCTGGAAGCCTGAGGTTGGACTTTCCTGCGGCTGGGCTGACAGCCGGTTGCGAACACAGGTGATTTGATCCCGTCTTGGACTTTTGTTTTGCCTCAAGTTTTTGCTATGTGTGTGAAGTAACACTAAGTGACTGTTTTGAATTTTCTTTGTGCATGTGTGAAATAAAACACTGTTTGCTGCACTACCTGGACTCCCTTTGCCTCTATACTGCACCCGCACCACTGTCTACCAGAGCAACTCCCCACATTTGGTGTCGGATGCGGGCAATTGCAGTGAGGCTGGCGGGAAGCCAAAACTTTTTGTAGCATTTTTTTTGGGCACTGTTGTATGTCCTGGATTAAGCCTGCCAAGCTGCAACCACCAACACAGGACAAGATGGAGGAGATGATAAAGCAGCTTGTCCAGGCCAACTTAAACCAACAGCAGGCCATCGCACAACAGCAAAAAAGACAAGAAGAGGCCGTCACACAGCTGCTAGAGGCTAATCAGCGACAGCAGGATACAAACCAGCGGCTGCTGCAACACGTAATGGTGCTAGAAAAGTCAGGGATGCCTCAGGGAGTGCACGATGCCCGGAAAGCAGTCCGCATGGCCGTTCCCAAGATGACACCTACAGATGATGTTGAAACCTACTTGGCGATGTTCGAAAAGGTGGCCGTGAGAGAGAGACTACCCCGAGACCAGTGGGCGGAGGTCATCGCTCCGTTTCTGGCATCAGGACCCCAACAGGTTTACTTTGATTTACCAGACGACCAAGCGGCAGACTACTCTGTGGTCAAGGGTGAGATCCTGGCGAGACTAGGGGTGAATGTGTTGGTCAGGGCCCAGCGAGTACATCAGTGGGAGTTTAACCCAGCTGAGCCAGCACGACCCCAGTATTACAATTTGCTAAAACTCTTACAAAAATGGCTACCGCCTGACGTACTTAGTCCCACTGCTATGCTGGACCGTATTGTAGCTGACAAATTCTGGAGGGCATTGCCACTACCCCTCCAGTGCTGGGTTGGCCAGACATCTCCTACTAGTGCCCTGGAGATGGTGGACCTGGTCGAACGTTATGGGGCTACTGAGGAACTTAATGGGGGAACTCGGGGAAGGGAGTAATAAAACCCAGAAAATCCCCTCCCCAGACCCTGCGGCCTGAGCTGAGAAAGACCACACGGGATGTGCCCTTTGGGGATCGGGACTCTATAATCTGCTGGCGGTGCCAGGAGCCTGGCCATGTACGGGCCAACTGTCCCCTCCTGGGTGAGCCCATGGATGTAAACTTTGGGTATCGAAACATTTGTAATTTATTTTACTTTTGATTCTCAATAAATGACACATTTTTCATGGAGTTATGTTTTGAGAGCTTTTTTTGTGTGGTTATTAATATTGAGAGCATTATCCAGCGATTATGCGTTTGAAAGTGCATGGACTAGCTGTAATATTTAAGATCCATGACTAGTAACAGAGACACAGAAGACAGGTCACAGAAAAAAGAGGCCTGTCAGAGCTAGCTGAGCCTTATAAATGAACTGCTTGTACACTGCTTCTTGACATAACGAGATCTTCCTGTCTTTCTGTAAATGTGATTTTTTTTTTCCCATCCTTATCAGCTGACTGAGCTCTCTAGAAAGAAACCAAACATAGTGGGAAGTAAGGAAATTAAAGTTACTGCATACAATATTTGCAGAAGAGAGATACCCCTGTTTATGAGAGAAATGCATCTAGCTATGCAGCTGAAACATCAAATGATATGGCTGAAAGAGACTTTAGGGAAGCCCAAACAGAACTGTTCCTTCACAGTCATGATTGTACAAAAAATGCACAACCATTATGCAAGCCTTTCTTTGAAACCTCAGGTAATCTTCAAGAGCATATAGCTGATCTATCTTCTTAAGAAGGAGATGTATGAAGTTCTACCTATGATCAGGCTCAGCAAATTTCCAGCAAATCTCTACAGAGGAGGAACTTATTTCTACCGTCATATAAAGGGCTATACGTTCATATATATTTTCCTTTATACAAGGCACATAATGTAGAATATGGTCAGGGACCTTTTAAAATATCAGTTTGTGTCTCATTAAATTTGCAAGATGAGTACCATGGACAAGCATGCAACAGGAAGAGTCTAAAATATACCCCGACATGCAGCCTAATTTATATTGTTTTCATAATATGCAGAAACCTATTTGCCTTGGATTTCTTAACCTGCAGTGCATACATTTAAGAGGTCTGGATACACCGATAGATCATCACTTTCCTCTATGACATAAATAACCCATTCAGAGAAGCTATTGTAAAAACTCTCAGGCACAATGGACTCCAGACACACCACATGATATATCTCTTCAAAGGGACAGATACATCTTTTTCAATGGCATCTAGTAGCTTCCTTAACTGCTCATCGCTATACACCAAATCAACTCAAATAAATTTGATTTTTTTTTCTCGTCTTTCATGTTCACATAGTAATTCCTTCATTTTTAAACACATAATGGAAATGTATAACTAGTGCTCATAAAAATGTATATCTCAAATCTTTGCTTTAATTTATGACGAGCCCTCTAGGCAGTTATTATTCAAACATTAATAAAATGCCTATGCATCATAGAAAGCATCCATTTTTCACCCTCAGTCCTCTCAGGTTGGTATAAATATAGAGCCGGATTCTAGTTAATGCTGACTCTGACATGTGTGCGTCTGAAAACAATTATGCTTTTAATAAGATAAGTCTCGATGAAATATTATGTTAATCATATTAAAGGTTTTTTTTTTTTTTCACTAGAATAGTCACATTCTTTTTTTTTTTTTTTACATCTGTTCCAACATTCTTGTTTAATGTTATATAGATTTGTAGATTACAGTTTATGTAAATGCTAGGTTTCTATAAATTTTAGATTCATCTCCATTTATCACACTCAGATTTGGTTATATGGGGGCAAGATCTGTTTAGCTTCAAATGGGATTCAAACATTCTTAAATATTTATTCCAGTCTTATAGGAATAAATATATATTTATATCTAAAGTACAGGGTTTAAGGTCACCCAATTATTTTACTGGGGTGTGCTGATCCTCTGAGGGATGAACAGTCATATGAATTATATAAATATAATTATAAAGATAACATATATAGCAATTATTTGAAGAATACCATATGGTAAGATATTGCAAACGGTTATAAAATGAATTGAAATATTTCTTGTAAGTTCCCCTGATCTCCTGAAAGAAGAGGACAGATAATAGGATAGTGTCAAGCTAGTCTCGTAGAAGGTGTTGACCATGAGGTAACTTCTGCTTTTCATCTTGCATATGTAAAAAAGAGTAGCACACACCATCTATATGGTTGCCGAAACTGCCTGCCGGATCTGGAAATCCATATGCAAACGCATAGCATTCCGTCTAACAAATGCATTGGAATACCGGATCCGTCTCTCCAGTGTTATCCGGGAAACCAAATCCAGTATTTATTTTTTTCACAGATTTAAAGGTCTGCGCAAGTGCAGACCGGGAATCCAGATCATTTTTTTCTAGAACACTTGGTACTGGATCCGGCCTTAATACATTTCAATAGAAAATAATACCGGATCCAGAATTCCGGCAAGTGTTCCAGAATTTTTGCAGGAGAAAATACCCCAGCATGCTGCGGTATTTTCTCAGGCCGAACCATAAGAGGGACTGAATTGAAGACATCCAGATGCATACTGAACAGAATTCTTTCCATTCAGAATGCATTAGGATAAAACTGAAGCGTCTTTTTCTGGTATTGAGCCGCTGTGACGGAACTCAATACCGGAAAACTTTAACGCTAGTGTGAAAGTACCCTTAACTGTACATTTCGGTGAATTTAAAATCTGGATCAGTTTTTGGTCAAGATGACCTATTAATTAACATTTCCCATTAAAGGGGTTCTCCAGGAAAGGTTTAGAATGGCCCTCAGCAACCTGTCCTAGAATGTGAGCAGGACTGGCTGCCTTGGGAGGGTAAGGGGGCACACTACACTGAAATGCAATATGACTGGACAGCCTGGCAGGAACACTCACAAATATGTAGTATATACAAGTCCCAGATTCTAATGTGTAGTGATGCCTCATCCCCTTATCCCCGAGGCAGCTCTGCATGTGGAAGTAACCAGTCTTCATCAGATTCTAGGACAGGCGGCCATTTTAAATAATTCCCAGAGAACCCTTTTAAATAGTTTTCCACACCCAAGACAACTGCTTTCAAGATACATTCAGTTGCTAGCCCCAAGTCCTGCTCCCAGCACCCCCGTTTTTCTCCTGCTGTGGCCACTGTTGGAAAAATGCAGTAGCACATAACAACCCTATAGATGAATGGCTGTCCATATAATGTACAAGGACATCTTCAGTTTACCACAATGGTAACTGCTCCTGCTTAGCTGCTTATAAGTGGGAGGCCCCCTCTATGACATTCATGTGGTCTAATGAGGCACATGGACTGGGGTTGTATTCATAGGTTGTAGTCATTAGACAACCCTTTAGAATATTTGATTGCATCTATCTATCTTAAACGGGTTATCCCATGATGTAAAAAAAATAAAGATCAGGCATCATATAGTAAATGACAACATTTTTCTAATAAAGCTAGAACCAGACCTGCACCTTATATGGATCCAGAGATCTCCGAGCCATTGCTCTGCTAGATTTATTTTCATTTGGCAGCTCAAGGGGTCATGTCTTTTCTCAGGAGTGTGTTCTTTCTACTGTAGCTCTGTCCCTCATCACATTTCAGGAGGTGCGTCCTTTCTGCTGCAGCTCTCTCCTTGTAACTGTCGCAGCTTCTACCAGTAGATATGGCTGGTGGCAATTAAATGATGGAACTGAGCATGTACATCCACCAAAGCAATGTTAGTGAGGTGTACACAGAAATAGGGAAAAGGAAAGACAGTAGGTGGTGCTATACATTTTTAATTACATGCAATTACAAAAGCATTCAGATCCAGGTATTTTTTTGTGGGACAGCCCCTTTAATGCTAGTCATCCTTTTTCTCTTACCCATCACATAAAACCTAAAACTAATTTTATTTCCAAGTAATTGAATGTGCTTGCTAGAATGTTTAGCTTGACGGTCACTATAAGAAATATTTGGGCCCCACACATGCAAAATGTCAGGGTCAACTCTTATTTCTATCAACCGTGTGCTAATGTAGGTGCCTAGCTTAAATATCCTGTTGGCTGGGATTGCTTGCTGGGTGCTCACATGTGACCAGCATGATGATGGCCTGGAGCCCCAGCGTGCAGCGCAATTGGTCTGGGGTTCCTGCATCATAATAGGCCAGATCGCTGGCTTGGTTACCTAGCAATCGGATGCTGCTGCCCAGCCAAGGCACCGACGGCTAGGGTAACCATGACACCTAGATTATGTATCCTATTTTGTATATTTGATGTGAACTTGAAGAATGTTGTTATAATGCTTCATAGTAATTTTAAAATGAAGGGGTATGATAATATCTTAAGGCACCCTACAGATAAATATGTACCCAGTGGCGGATCCAGAGCCTAGTCTCGGGAGGGGCACTTCCAGATTGTGAGGAGAGCACACACTGTACTCTCCGCATCCGCATTTCCAGAGCGCGCGGCCGATCTTCCGATCTGCGGCTCCGCAATAACATAGAGCAGGTCCTATACTTGTCCACAATTGCGGATAAGTATAGGCATCTCTATCATAGAGACTCTATGGGGCTGGCGGCAAGGTGTGTTGCGGATCCACAATTTGCGGATCCTTAACACACTACCGATGTTTAAATAGCATTGTGTTTTTCAAGGATATTAAATTTTAAGCTATTCCATTTTCCACAAATGTTGGGTATGTACAGTATACAAGTCTAGATTCTGCACAGTGCCTGTTCTTCCATTGGGAGCAACTTTCATAACATATTTTGCTTATTTCCATGTGAGTTGGAGTCCTAGACTGTGTAAAATTTACACGGTCTAGGACTCCAGCTCACAATGGGTTAAATTAAGCAAAAGAGGTTATAAAACTTGCTCCCAATGGAAGAACATGCACTGTGCAAAATCTAGACTTATATTGTATACTGCATAACCAACATTTGTTGAAATTGGAATAGCCTAAAATTCTTCATTTTTTACATTATACTTAGGATCCGACTGAACTCACCTCACAGTCCTTAAGTTAAGCGCGGGCGGCAGCAAGATGACGCAGGAGCTCAAGCGGGGCAGGCATCTTATAGCAGTGGCAGTGCTCTCTCCACAGCTCACACTGACTGCGTGCCGCCCCCCTCAACTCCACTAAACCACTCCCACCCTCATTCTCCTAGTGTGAGCCGAGCCTGTGTGAGCCTGCAAGTCCCGACAGGCTCCGCCCCTCACTGGCAGTTAACCTGGCCCTACGGCGACGCACGCACCTGCAGCAGCACAGGAGGTATGGTAATCTATAGTGGGTGCGTGCGCACCGCGGCAGCCAGGAAGGGACTGGGAGGGATATCATTGGAATCTTTATCTTACATTCTCGGGGGGGCAATTGCCCCGTTGCCCCCCCCCCTGGATCCGCCAATGTATGTACCATATATTCAGCGGGCTCATTGAGAGGGGAGCATTACACTTATGGAAAATTAAGGGCACCATGTTGTGAAGTAGGTGTGGGGCAAAGCAAAAGATTGCCTAGTAATTAGTTGTGCGAAAATCTCATTCATTGACTGGTGGGCAGAGTGTGCGCTAGCATCCCATAGGTGAGTTTGCACCCCATATTTGTCTGTGCCCCTAAAAGCAGTACCACCTGTATTAGTGCGGGTTTGCACTTGCATTAGGGTATTCCATTATAGGTTTCATGCATAATGAAAACCAGGGGGATCAGTTATGCTTACCCATAGACTTCTATTATGATGGTTTAAAACGGAGTGCCTCTTAAAGGCCTCTGTTTCCAGTCCGTCTACAAATTACATTATATTCCATTATAAATGAAACCTATAGGGTAATACCCTAACACAAGTGTGAACCTGCCCTACCCTTACGGTGTTCTTGTCTTGGCTAAATGGCTGCAGTCTGGTCCATTGTGCTTTGACTCCAAGATTATTATTCAAGGTGTTTTTTATTTGCTTTCATTGTTATCATCAATGTTACCAAAAAATGTAAATTTAATAAATGAATACTAAATCTGCTGACTAAATCGTTGTACGGCGTTCTACCCCTTATAGAACCACAAAAATACAATACCAATGGATACACCATGCTAGCACGCAATTTTCTATCAGTTCACATAACAAGACATATGTACAATGTTTCCAGTAGAATACAAATTTTCTAGCACATTAATATAGCCGGAAAAAATACAGTTGTATGATTCATAGAGCTAATGTAATATTGCACACCAGAATGTATTGTACAAATGTCAAGGAGATGTGCAATATTTTAACAAATACCTATTCTTTGAGATAACATTAAACATTTTTTGTCTCAGAAGCCTATTTGTGATCAGGTACAAGGATGGTAGGCCAGCATTGTCTATTCGAGGAGAGCGAGAGTCAAATTGCTAACAACACTTTATTGTCTTTGAAAATGGATTGTTCACACGTCAAAAGCAGTGAAAATATGGCACAAATACTTACATCATGCATACAATAAATTTTAAGAATTATTAATAATTTAGTATTTTTATTCTTTATTTAACGCTTCCTTTTTTTAAAGTTGAAATTCTACCACATTTCACTTTTCTATGCACTCTGATATGATGTAATGAGACAATTTTTCATTGCAATTTGTGCCGAAAACTGGCATATCTGCTATCTCAGACACTTTTCTAACCTTTCCTCATTTAACAAAGGGGGTGAGACTTAGCGAGAAGGTTGTGTGGCTTAAATGCACCTCTGTGAGTCAACTAGTGTGATAAAAAGGTGGCACAGTTTAAAAGTGTCTGAGGGTCTGACTTAACACTGTCTTGCTTTTTGATAGTAAGGGCTCTTTTACACAAGCAGATGCCATGCGTGGAATCCGCTCCGTAAAAGCGAGCCAAGCCCCGTTCCGGACAGCGGAGACACGGAGCATTAACATGATTGATAATGCTCCGTGCCTCTCTGTGATCTTTTTACTACAGAATTACATTGACAACTTTATCTCACTGTGATTCTGTAGTAAAAAGATCACAGAGCGGTACGGAGCATTATCAATCATGTTAATGCTCTGTGTCTCTGCTATCCCGAGCAGGGCTTGTCTCTCTTTCATGCAGCAGATTACCCGGCATCCGCTTGTGTGAAAGAGCCCTAATAGTTTATCTGCCCCAATATGTCCTGCACCAAAATTTTATCAAACAATAAAAGCCACTACTTCCTACTCAAAATTGTTAGAAAAAAAAAACTCTTTATATATTACACATAACTCTTATAGTCTGGGCTATGTTACTGCTCAATAATTTTACACCAATTCACATCTTTGGAACTATACTATACCCCG
Organism: Bufotes viridis; assembly: GCA_033119425.1. Classification (NCBI taxonomy): domain Eukaryota; kingdom Metazoa; phylum Chordata; class Amphibia; order Anura; family Bufonidae; genus Bufotes; species Bufotes viridis. The sequence continues at coordinate 91,130,279 of CM065590.1, forward strand.
ATATCAAGAGACACATACAGTAGAGGGCTCTCTTGCAAGAATGTTGTATGGGCCCCTTGCTCTCTAATAGCTCCTTATTATCTTTCACACAGTTGCCATGTAATTGACATTTGAGTCCCTTACACACAATGTAGTAGACCGTAAGAAGTTTGATGGAATAGGCCGTTTTCCCCTGTTAATGACCAGGCACAGTTTAGATTTTTTTTATTGTATGGGGCTTGGAAGCTATAATAATATAATATAATTATTTCTTGCTGAGTTATATTTTCTGTCATTTTAAGTGACTCGTAGGGCTTTATTTTTATGCTGTTAACTATGCAATTTACTATGTAATTCCATATGTGTTCCTTCATCGTTTTAAATACCTAAAATGTAGAAAGGAAAAAAAATTTTTGAAGCACCAAATGTCAAACGTCCAGAAGATTTCCATATTCTGAGTATAACAATTTAATGGGGGCCCTAATGTGAACCATACCTTCTTACTGGGATTTTGGGGACTGCCTGCATTATTGCTGACCATTGATTGTCCTAAATTGGACCAGCATTATTTTCCAGTTTTAATGGTAGGACAAGAGCAAATTTTTTATTAGGTGACAGGCAGGGCTTAGTAGTTTGCTATGGCAGAACTCGGAGCCTTCACAAGGCCCCTGACTGCTATAGTAAATGATCGGAAATCTGCAACTTCGATGTGGGGGCCACTTACTCTTTCTAACTGGTTAGAGACCACAGTCACTATTGACAAGTTTCTGAGGAGTTAAAAGAAGTTATTTTTGATTCTGGTTATTGCCAGTACTTGTCAGCTGTATTACACAGCCATCTCTAGCACTTATGGAGTGGGTTCAGCTTATGAACATGCTCTATATATACCCTCCAGACGCATGATGGATTCAATCATTGAGCGGTTAAGGGGCCATATTCTATAGAGCCATTTTTCAGAAAAATTCAGAAGGGTGTGCAAGAATGTGTTCGGTAGGTCATTAGTATCTGATCAGTGGGGGTCCAACACCTGGAAACCCCAGTGATCAGCTGTTTGAGAAGGCATTGGTAACCCCAGCAGCCTAGGCCACGTGACCTCACTTTATCAGTTAAATGGCCTAGGCGCAGCTCAACTACTGTACAATGTATGGCGCTATGCCTGGTGAGCTGAGAGAATGCCGCAGCTATACTGTGAGCACCGATACCTTTTTAAACAGTTGGTTGGCAGGAGTGCTGAGTGTCAGAGGATAGGTCATCAGATAAACCTCTTTATCCCATAAAAAAATAAAAAAAAATACCAGTAGATTTGTAATTATTTATGATGAAATATTGTGTTCTATTTTATTTACTAAAATATGGAAAATCCACATTCATAATCTATAATATTTAATATTGCACTGATTGTGGGTTTAATTTACAATTTTAAAGTTAAAAAGAAAAAAAAAACTGAGACAAGTAAAACCAATCCAAAAGCTTTTCCAGCGAAGCACACAGAAGAAATGATCAATGGGATTTTGTAACTACTAGCAATGTTTCTCTGTAACCAAGCAAAATGTATAACCTTTCCACTTTCAGGAGGATATTTCAAGGCTGACATTCATATCTCATCTGCCCCATTTCGGTGACATTGCTTGAACACTTTATTCCTTTCATTGTTAATAGACTTGAAGTAGATATTTTTTTTCTTCAGCGGGTTATTATGATTTAGACAGATAAACACTCTCGCAGGCAGGAATCATATTACACAACCTTGACTTTGCAGCATTCTCTATGTGTATGTCAATTTGAACTTAAGTGGGTGTTGAGAGTTGATGAAGTTGATAAATAAATCTTCCTTTTAACCAGTTTCAAGACATCAAGAAGTTCAGAAGGCTGCAGCTGTCAAACAGCAAATACATAAACTGCAATTCAGAAAATCATTACTATTATTATTTTTTTATTTTTTTTTAAAAAAAAGCGTTTAATCCTCACTCTACCTAGGAAAGGCAAAATGATAACGGAAGCCTCAATTTATTTTTTTGTTAGAAATATCTATTGACCTGCATGTACGCTACTTATCTGTGATGCCCGCTGCTCTCACAATCTAGATCATAATATGCAGTTCTTAAAGTTTTTTCTCTTTTTCTCTTTTTTTTTTTTTACTGCTGGAGTATGCTGGCAAGGACTAGTCCATTTGTATAACAGGGTAGTATTTCACTGACCTCCTCGTGTGCTTATATTATGTCTTAAATTTTCCTTCAATTTCTCAACCACTGTAATTATATTGTCTACAAAAAGACTCACTTCTAAATTGCTGGTTTTTATTTACCTATGAAAAACTCTTTCTGAACGGCAAAAGGTGATTTTTCAGGACTAGCGCTTCAATTAAAAAGGTGCCACAAAAAAAAGAGAATGCTGGTCATTGTTCACTGAAGCTATCAGACAACCGGCTATAAAATACAATATATGAAAGAATTTGGAAGTTTCTAATCTAAAAAAAGGATTGTTGATTGTATCTTCCAACAAGCATGTCAGGGCATCAAAAAAATTCTAAGTATGGAGTTGAAAGCTGATTATTGAATGCAGTGAACGAGCTTCAGTAAAACTCAGTGCGCCTGACCTTGCCAGTAAAATGAAGGAAGGCCCAAATATATTCTCAGCAGTTCCCTAGTACTCAAATAGTAAAAACAGGCTACATTATATTAATATAGTATTCTGGTTTCTTTGAATATAAATAAAATACTAACACCTTAAAGTAGAGCACAACAGGCTTGATAAACACGAGAAATTATTTCAAAGCTGCAAATGACAGACTGAAACAGGATCCTGTCCTAGTGATTGGTGGGGATCCTAGTGGCAAAACCCACGGTGATCATACATTTATCTATCCTGAAGGTACCCCTTTTTGTAAGAATACTCCTTTAAGGAGCATCTGTCACCATGATAAACTGGCCTCTCCCGGTTGCCACCCCCACCATCCATTGAGATTGACAGGGCCAGGCATCCTCACTGCTCCGATACTTTGCCCTAAAATCTTGCATTTTCACCAGCAGTAGTATCATTAGTGATATGAATCAATCAATGAAGTTCTCATATCGGGTACAACTGCTCTGAGGTTTTCACTGCGCTGATGCATCCACAAGATTTAATGGCCCGGCATCGAAGCAGTGAGGATGCCTGGCACTCAGTGGCGTAGCGTGCGTTGCCAGCACCCGGGGAAAGCTAAGTATTGCGCCCCCCCAACTTTTGACCACCACGTCCCTTTTAACAAATAATGCAGTAGATGTCACCTGCAGTCCTATGTAACACTACATATAAAACAGTGATAGCTCTCTAAATACAGATAATGTAGTAGATGTCACCTGCAGTCCTATGTAACACCACAGATAACACAGTGATAACTCTCTGAGTACAGATAATGTAGTAGATGGGTGTGAGGCCCCAGAATTCAGAACACACACAGTGTGACCTGAAGTCTGGGGCCGAGCTCAGGCAGTGTGGGCCAAATTCTATATCCAAACCCCCCAAAAAAACAGATATTTGGATGCACATAACATACCTACAGCACCATACCTGTTACATCCAGTGACATCTCCTGGGATATAGACTTTCATCAGCATCTTTATTTGGAGATAGAAGGTATCATGGCGGTCCTTTCGGCTGCGTCTATTCTCTGTAGAGTTTCACAGAAAACATTTTTAGATTTCTCACTTTACTATCATCCTTAGATAACAGACCTCCCCCTCCCTCGGTTATGCCCACAACTATAATGCCCTCTGTATAATTATAATATATAATGGCCACTTCTGTAGTATTATAGCCATAATGATGTCCCCCTCCATCATACAGTCCCATATAAAATACAAAACTCCACCTGTCTTCAGCCCCTCCAGCATACAGTCCCATGTAAGATACACCACTCCCCCTGCTTTCAGCCCCCCATCATACAGTCCCATATAAAATACAAAACTCCACCTGTCTTCAGCCCCTCCAGCATACAGTCCCATGTAAGATACTTCACTCCCCCTGCCTTCTAGCCCTTCTTGCAAACAGTCCCATGTAAAATTCATCACTCGTCCTGCCTTCAGCTCCTCCAGCATACAGTCCCATGTAAAATACATCACTCCCCCTGCCCTCTGCCCCTCCAGCATACAGTCTTATGTAAGGTACCGTATTTTTCGCTTTATAAGAAGCACCTAAGTTTTTGAGGAGGAAAATAAGAAAAAAAAATAAACCAAAAGGTGGTCTGTGGCTGACACTGTTATGGGGGGATCTGTGGCTGACACTGTTATGGAGGGATCTGTGGCTGACACACTGTTATGAAGGGATTTGTGGCTGACACTGTTATGGAGGGAACTGTGGCTGACACTGTTATGGGTGATCTGTGGCTGACACTGTTATGGGAGATCTGTGGCTGACACACTGTTATGGGGGATCTGTGGATGACACACTGTTATGGGGGATCTGTGGATGACACACTGTTATGGGGGATCTGTGGATGACACACTGTTATGGGGGATCTGTGGATGACACACTGTTATGGGGGATCTGTGGATGACACACTGTTATGGGGGATCTGTGGATGACACACTGTTATGGGGGATCTGTGGCTGGCACTGTTATGGAGGGATCTGTGGCTGAAATTGTTAAGGGGGATCTGTGGATGATGCACTGTTATGGGGGATCTGTGGAAGGCACTGTTATGGGGATCTGTGGATGGCACTGTTATGGGGGATCTGTGGATGATACACTGTTATGGGGGATCTGTGGATAGCACTGTTATGGGGGATCTGTGGATGACACTGTTATGGGGGATCTGTGGATGACACTGTTATGGGGGATCTGTGGATGACAAACTGTTCTGGAGGGATCTGTGGCTGACATTTTTATGGGGGATCTGTGGATGATGCACTGTTATGGGGGATCTGTAGATGGCACTGTTATGGGGATCTGTGGATGGCACTGTTATGGGGGATCTGTGGATGATACACTGTTATGGGGGATCTGTGGATAGCACTGTTATGGGGGATCTGTGGATGACACTGTTATGGGGGATCTGTGGATGACACTGTTATGGGGGATCTGTGGATGACAAACTGTTCTGGAGGGATCTGTGGCTGACATTTTTATGGGGGATCTGTGGATGATGCACTGTTATGGGGGATCTGTAGATGGCACTGTTATGGGGATCTGTGGATGGCACTGTTATGGGGGATCTGTGGATGATACACTGTTATGGGGGATATGTGGATGGCACTGTTATGGGGATCTGTGAATGGCACTGTTAAGGGGGATCTGTGGATATAACTGTTATGGGGATCTGTGGATGACACTGTTATGGGGATCTGTGGATGACGCACTGTGATGGAGGGGATCTGTGGATGATGCACTGCAATGGGGGATCTGTGGATGACACACTGTAATGAGGGGATATGTGGATGACACACTGTTATGGAGGGGATCTGTGGATGACACTGTTATGGGGGATCTGTGGATGATGCACTATTATGGGTGGGATCTGTGGATGACGCACTCTTATGGGGGGATCTGTGGATGACGCACTCTTATGGGGGGGTAAATCTGTGGCTGACACTGTTATGGAGGGATCTTTGGCTGATACTGTTATGGATGGATCTGTGAATGACACTGTTATGGGGGATCTGTGGATGACACTGTTATGGGGGATCTGTGGATGATGCACTATTATGGGTGGGATCTGTGGATGACGCACTCTTATGGGGGGGATCTGTGGATGACGCACTCTTATGGGGGGGGGAATCTGTGGCTGACACTGTTATGGAGGGATCTGTGGCTGATACTGTTATGGAGGGATCTATAAATGACACTGTTATGGGGGATCTGTGGCTGACACTGTTATGGGGGATCTGCGGCTGACACACCGTTATGGGGGATCTGTGGATGACAAACTGTTATGGGAGACCTGTGGATGACACATTGTTATGGGGAATCTGTGGCTGACACTGTTATGGGGGATCTGTGGATGATGCGCTATTATGGGTGGGATCTGTGGATGACACACTCTTATGGGGGGGATCTGTGGATGATGCACTCTTATGGGGGGGAATCTGTGGCTGACACTGTTATGGAGGGATCTGTGGCTGATACTGTTATGGAGGGATCTGTGAATGACACTGTTATGGGGGATCTGTGGCTGACACTGTTATGGGGGATCTGCAGCTGACACACCGTTATGGGGGATCTGTGGATGACAAACTGTTATGGAAGACCTGTGGATGACACACTGTTATGGGGAATCTGTGGCTGACACTGTTATGGAGGAATCTGTGGCAGACACTGTTATGGAGGGATCTGTGGCTGATACTGTTATGGGGGATCTGTGGCTGACACACTGTTATGAAGGGATCTGTGGCTGACACACTGTTATGAAGGGATCTGTGGATGACACTGTTATGGGGGATCTGTGGATGACACTGTTATGGGAGATCTGTGGATGACACTGTTATGGGGGATCTGTGGATGAAACTATTATGGGAGATCTGTGGATGACACACCGTTATGGAGGGATCTGTGGCTGACTTTGTTATGGGAGATCTGTGGATGATGAACTGTTATGTGGGATCTGTGGATGTCACTGTTATGGGGATCTGTGGATGGCACTGTTATGGGGGATCTGTGGATGGCACTGTTATGGGGGATCTGTGGATAACACTGTTATGGGGATTTGTGGATGGCACTGTTATGGGGGATCTGTGGATGGCACTGTTATGGGGGATCTGTGGATGGCACTGTTATGGGGGATCTGTGGATGGCACTGTTATGGGGGATCTGTGGATAACACTGTTATGGGGATCTGTGGATGACACTGTTATGGGGATCTGTGGATGACGCACTGTTATGGAGGGTATCTGTGGATGACACACTGTAATGGGGATCTGTGGTTGACACACTGTTATGGGGGATCTGTGGATGATACACTGTTATGGAGGGGATCTGTGGATGACACTGTTATGGGGGATCTGTGGATGACACTGTTATGGGGATCTGTGGATGACACTGTTAGGGGGATCTGTGAATGACACTGTTATGGGGATCTGTAAATGACGCACTGTTATGGAGGGGATCTGTCGATGACTCACTGTAATGGGGGATCTGTGGATCACACTGTTATGGAGGGGATCTGTGGATGACACACTGTTATGGAGGATCTGTGGATGACGCAATCTTATGGGGGGGATCTGTGGATGACGCACTCTTATGGGGGGGGGTCTGTGGATGACGCACACTTATGGGGGGGAATCTTTGGATGATGCACTGTTATGGGGGATGTGTGCTGTGACACATAGGGCCATGAGGGGGGCCAGAATAAGATGATATATGTGTGGATGACACACATATAGCATTTTATGCTGTCCCCCTCATAGAACTATGTGTCACAGCATTACAGTACTTTATTCTCTGTATGTAAAGTCTTTCTTTAAACCTAAATCAATTACTCTCCTATTGATAAACTAGGCTAATCGCCTGCATCAGTACTCACTATGACAGTGGTGCGGTCCAGCTGGTCACTCAGTAAAAATACCAGTCACTGTTCTCTATCTCACAGCCACCTGCAGCTTCTGCTCCTCTTTCCAGCAACCTGCTCTGTAGAGTCTCCCGCGCATGTTGATGCCCCGCCCCCTGTACGATGAAGCTCTGCCTCTTCTCCTGATATAATCATACCTACCAGGAGCAACTACATTCTACTCACTATGATCGCACTGTTGCCTCATAGGTTTCAAGCTACTAGCTTGAAGCCTATGAGGAAGAACAGAGGAGACAGGAGCCATAGGCTCCTGTAGCCCTCATTGAAGTGCTGGCTGCCTGGCGCCCCCTGCAATTTTGCGCTGGGGGCAACGTCCCCCACGCTACGCCTCTGCTGGCACTATTAATATTACTGGGAAGAAGAGGTAATGGGGAGAGGCAGAAGTAAAATTATGCTCTAAGGGGCTAGGCCAACGACTCGGTGCTGCAAACACTTCATTTACATATAACTAAAAGTAAGGATTTCTCTGCATTTATACCATTTCCAGAGAAAAGGCTTCATTTTAGTCACCATGATCAATCCTACCAGTATGACAGGTTTAATCAGGGTTGATCATGGTGAAATTGGCTGTAGTATGTCTGTGTGAACTCATCATAGAGAATTCAAATTATAAGCTCCAATGGGGACGCGGCTGGTATCTGTGTTTTGCAGTCGTGTGAATACACCCTTATTGAAATGCATAGTGCCTACTATAGAATTTGGTGCAGGAGGGATAATAGTATGGGACTGTTTTATGTTCTAGGGAACAGTAGTGTAGATCATGGAGAATACAAAAATATAAGTATGCTTCTGACTTTGTAGAACTAAATTGGGGAGAGCCCTTCCTGTTCCAGCATAACAATGCTCCTGTGTACAAAGTGAGGTCCATAAAGACATAGTTTCACAAGTTTGGTATAGAGAAACTTTTTTTTTTTTAATTTACATATTTTTATTTTATTTGTACATAATAAAAATTACAGCAGTGTCAATACAACAATGTCAATACAAAGTGTATAACAAAAGTGAATCATAAGTATCCACATACAAAAAAGAAAAAAAAAAAAAAGATACACTTATCATATATTAAAGTATTGTAACACTTATTTCATATGAGCCTAAGCCCACCCCCCGCCCTCCCCTGTTGGCTGTCGTCGCACAGACTTCAATTATAGTACAAAATACCTTAAGTTACCTCTAGCCCACCACATGTGCCTCTCTCCATTTCCTTTCCATTTCCTCATAAATTTTAATTTGCCGCGAACACTGGATCCATTCATTTAAAGAGGGTGGGGAGGCAGAGCCCCATTTTTTAACAATATTAACTCTTGCGACCATCAAGCCGCGCATCCACGTACATCTAACCCGAGGTGGTATTTCCTCTTCTGAATCAAAATGTCCCAACAATAACATCGGGACGTCAGGCTTATAATGATGGGAAGCCTCCTTTTGTATAACCTCAATAACCTGTTCCCAAAATCTTTTAAATTTATTACATTCCCATAGGACGTGTACAAAATCCACTTTTAGACATCCACATTTCGGGCAGGAACACTCACGATCCCTATTTCTAACAAGTTTCGCTTGGGTCTTATGCGTATAATAAAGTCGATGTATAATCTTAAATTGAATTAATCTATGTGCATTAGAAAATGTTGCCTTTCTAATATTCCTGTATATATTAGCCCAGTGTAACGAGGAGCAACGCAACTCTTCCTCCCACTTACATGAACTTTTCAATTTTGTAACCTCTGCCAGTGACCTACGGAGATTAAAGTAAATCTTCAAGATTTTAATACCTACTTCTCCCCGTGCAAAACAATAATCAAAAAATAAATGGTGGCTAACAGACAAATAACCTTTATCAATCGTGGTCTCATATGCGTGTTTCAAACTTAAATACATAATCAAATCTAATGAAGAAATAACAGTGGTATTATATTCCAGTACAGACTTAAAGTGTCCTAAGGAAAAAAGGTGAGACACCCTTACGACGCCTTTACGAAGCCAATAGGTATAGTCCATGATTTTCAGGAATTCTACCAGATTCCCATTCTCCCACAGAGGGATAAACCAAAAAGCGTGGGAAACTTTAAGAATACTCTTAAGTTTATTCCAAACCCTCTGTAGGGTCCAGGGAATCAATAGTGACCTCCTCAAACCCAAGTGACCAGATTCCAAAGAGATAAAAATATTCTCTATAGAAGTATCCGTAACCTGTAGGAGATATTGTGCGAGTAAACTACCTTTAAATTTAAAACATTGTTGAAGTTGAGCACACAAAAATAATAATAATAATAACCTTGAAAAAAAGGAAGTTATAATCCGCCCTCCAGTTCAGACAACCATAGATACCTTTGTTTTATGCGCACCCTCTTCCTTTCCCAGATTAGATCGTTAACTAGAGCTTCCAATCTATAAAAAAAAAATCAGGTATCCAAATTGGGTACATCACAATAGGCAGAATAACCATTTTTACTAAAGATATACGATCAATCTGGGCTAGTACCAATTTCTGCCAAGCACAAATTTTTGATTTAACTTTATTTAACACCGGGGCCAGATTAAGCTTATAAAACCTATTTATTGGAACCAACCCAATCTTGACCCCCAAATAATCCAGGGTTTCATTAAGTGAGAGGACCCGAACTCCACTACCATTATCTACAACCTTGCGATTAAGCGGGAGGAGCGAGGACTTAGCCCAATTAATCGAGTAACCTGAGAGCTTGTCGAACTCCTCTATAATTTCTATCACATAAGGTGATCCAAAAACAATATAACATCATCGGCATAAAGGCTTATTTTATCGCTCACTCCCGCAACCCCAAAGCCATCTATACAGTCATCTAGTCGAATTTTGCAAGCCAGTGGTTCAATAAATAGGGCAAAAAGTAGAGGAGACAGGGGGCACCCCTGTCTCATCCTACGGCACATCCTGACCGGAGAAGAACTAGTACCATTAACACTGATACACACTATTGGGTGTTCATAAAGCATTTTTTTCATCAGTGTAAATGGTCCCCCTAGGCCAAAGTGGGACATAGTGCGCCATAAAAAGGACCACTCCATCCTTTGGAACGCCTTTACTCCAGACAGGATGGAGTGGTTCCCACTCTTTCCACTTAAGAAGTTCAAATAGACCCTATAAAGACTCATGTGTATCTGCCTCCCTGGTATAAATCCGGTCTGATCAGGATGTATCAGAGAGGCAATGACCCACTTGAGACGATTCGCAAGAATTTTTGCAAATATTTTATAATCTGTATTAAGGAGCGAAATGGGTCTATATGACCCCACATCAGTTTCATCCTTGTCCTTTTTTAGTACCAAGATGATCACCGCCTCTCTGAATGAAGGGGGCAAAGAGCCAGACTCACAGGATTCATTAAAAACCTGCAACATAATAGGGAGTAGCGATTTAGCATGGTACCTATACAATTCAAATGGTAAACTGTCTGGACCTGGGGATGACTTATTCTTTTCTGTATCGGAAGTGTCGATCGCAAATCTTCCAATAGTATCGGGCGATTCAAAATTTCTGTCATGTAGCTCTAATTGGGCCGACCCCAGTTGTTGTAGATATTGATCTATATCTCCCTGTGTAGAATTAGAGTCTGACTGGTAAAGCTCAGAAAAGTGCTTTTCAAACTCATCCCTAATCAACTCTGGGGCACTAACCCTTTTACCATTTGAGTTCCTAATCTCGCGTATGATTGTACGGTCTTTCTGATTGGCAATCAATCGTGCTAAAAACTTACCCGTTTTACCCAACTCACAAAATCGATTCTGTCTTTTGAAAATAAGCTTATGCTGGTCTTTATTATACATGAATGTCTTAAGCTGTAAATTGGCCTCCTTTAGCTGCTCTGCATGTTGTTCACTATAATGAGATACCACTAAATCCTGGAGAATGTAAATTTTTTGCAGCAATTGATTTTCCTCTTGTCGAAGAATAAATTTATATCTACTGATTTTAGTAAAATATAAACCCCTTATATCTGCCTTTAATGCATCCCACACATAGTAAATATTAGTGGAGCCTACATTTAGCTGCCAAAATTCCTGGATGTCCGCATCAATAGGGTATTGCGCTGATATTACATCAAACCAATGCAAATTCAACTTAAATACTCTACCAGGGCTTAAATAGTCCGCCTCCCTAAATGAAAGCAGGACCGGAGAATGGTCCGAGACTCCATGAGGTTCATATTTTAAATCCCGGCTTACAAAGACCAGGTCAATACGAGACATTGAGCCATAAGACTGGCTAAAACAGAAGAACATTTTTTTATTGCCATAGAGATGGCGCCAGACATCAACTAGCGCCAACTCCTGGCAAACAATAGTTAAAGGAGAAGAAGCCCGAATTCTATCAGAGGAGGCGGAAAATCGATCCAGCTCTGGGTCAGGGACAGAATTAAAGTCTCCAGCTACTAGAAACGGGCATTGATTTTTTGTTGACATATCCAGACAAGGAGGAAAACACAGCAGGACTATATGGTGGTGGTATATAAATAAAAGCAAATATAATTTCCTGCCCATACCATAGGCCATGGAAGAAAACAAATTTGCTCTCCTTGTCTATCATACTGTCAACAGGTTGAAAATCGATAACCCCTCATGCATAAGAAGAGAAGTGCGCATGGTATTCAAAAGCAGCCCATTTTCTTTTTAATGTACACAACTTATCCTCTGATGCATGGATCTCTAGTAGCACCACAATTGCCGGCAAATGATGCACTACCAGGTCAAAGACCACAGTCCTCTTGACTCTGTCTCCCAACCCTCTCACATTCCAGAATAAAATATTACGCATCGAGGCCTATATACAACAAATGAATCCCTTAACAGAAAGAAAGGCACGTGTGCTAACAGATCCAACGACGACAGCCCTAAATCCCTAAATCCCTCCCCAAAAATCCAATACATGGTTAATGAAGTATAAAACCTTACCCATCAACCTCTTACAAACCCCAGAAACCCCCCCTTCTACCAGTCTCGACCCAAACCTCCCCTCTCCCCAAATCACACTCCATAATCACCTAATCCATTTTAATTATAGACCTGACATATCAAGCTATTGGACAACTTCCGAGGGAGCAGAAAAAAAACGAACCGAATCATTATGCACCACTCTCAATTTAGCAGGAAATAACATTGAATATTTTATATTAGCCAGAGCTAATCTTTTTTAAACTTCCAGAAAAGATCGTCTTTTAACTTGAGTCTCCCGAGAGAAATCAGGGTATATCGATATTAAATTACCATCATAAAACACTTCTGAGATTTCTCTTTTACGTCTAAGTACCCAATCCCGGTCCTTTGAACACCCCAATTTCGGTGGCGTGTTAATGGCTGTAAACAAAGAGAAACTTGTAAATAACTCATGAAAGAATAATGTTATGTTAAAACCAAGCACACCATTGTTTTTCTTGTGAAATTCCCAATAAGTTAGATGTGTCACATGACCCTCTTCCTATTGAAAAAACAAAAGTTGGATTAAAAATGGCCGACTTGAAAATGGCCGCCATGGTCACCACCATCTTGAAAAGTTTCCTCCCTCACATATACTTATGTGCCACAAACAGGAAGTCAATATCACCAACCATTCCCATTTTATTAAGGTGTATCCATATAAATGGCCCACCCTGTGTGTATATATATACAGTATATATATATATATATATATATATATATATATATATATATTATTAAAAAATGAGTTTCTGTCTGTCTGTCCCAATGTCTGTCTATCTGTTCTTTATGCGCGACCAAACGACTGGACTGATCTTCACTAAATTTGGCACACAGGTACATCAGGTGTCAGCTCTCTAGGACGTACCATTCCTGAGATATTCATAAAATATGACCTTCATTAGCCAATACTAGCCTGAAACTCTTTCTCTTAATATCCCAACTGCCATACACACGGTCACAAGTACCTTATCGGCCAATAGAAGCTTGCAGGCCCTTAGTCTCCACATACATAGTTTTACTCCAGTTTTTCATAACAACCCAGCCACATTTCTTCACTGCTGTAGGTCAGCTTTAGGCTAGGGCTACACAATGACATGTGTCGCACGACAATTTTTATAATGATAGTCTATAGTGTTGCACTGCGACATGTGACATGCTGCGACTGCTACACAGCTCAGCAGACAGTACCACACAATAGACTTAGATAAACAGCAGATAGTATCACACATGATAGGATTAGATACAAAGTTCAAAAGACAGTATCACACATGATAGAATTAGATAAACAGCTCAGCAGACAGTATCGCACAGGGTAGGATTAGATACACAGCTCATCAGACAGTATCACACATGACAGGATTAGATACACAGTTCAGCAGGCAGTATCACACATGACAGGATTAGATATACAGCTCAGAAGGCATTATCACACAGGATAGGATTAGATACAGAGCTCAGCAGACAGCATCATACAGGAAAGGATGAGATACACAGCTCAGCAGACAGTATCACACAACATCAGATTAGATACACAGCTCAGCAGACAGTATCACACAGGATAGGATTAGATACACAGCTCAGCAGACAGTATAGCACATGATGTAGTGCAACACAATAGCCTATCATTATAAAAATTGTTGAGACATAATGTCGCGCGACACATGTCGTCGTGTAGCCATAGCATTAAAGTGGCAGGGAGCTGTGGAGGTCACTGTTAAAGGGGCGGGCACTGTGGAGGTCACTGTTAAAGAGGCGTTCACTGTGGATGTTACTGTTAAGGTGGCAGGGGATACTATTTAAGAGGCAACTGCTGTGGAGGTCACTGTTAAGGCAGCAGGGTACTGTGAGATCCTTGTTAAGGCAGCGGGGTACTGTGGAGGTCACTGTTAAGGGAGAGGGATGCTGTGAAACTGACTGTTAAAGGGCTGCTGTGAAGGTCAAAGTTAAGGGGATGAGCTGCTGTGAAGGTCCCATTTTAAAGTGGTGGGGGCACTGTGTTGGGGGGGGGTCAGTGTTAAGGCATGGGGGACTGTGGAGTTCACTGTTAAAGGAGCGGGGTGCTGTAGAGGTCACTGTTATGGGGGGATACTATCAATATCTTTTAACGATACACAGAAACATTAAATGAAATAGATGAGATATACCCGGGCAAAGCCGGGTCCTTCTGCTAGTATGTATGTATGTACATGTATATAAATATATATATATATATATATATATATATATATATATTGTAGGGGCTCAGTTTCTCTAAGGGGGTTGCAATCACAGACTTTTCTTTTGACAACAGGGTTCAAGTCCAAAAGGTGCTTTATTTTGGCACTTTAGCACCATCACACACATAAACATCGAAAAAAAACACCTGCCCACCTGGGCTCTACCTAATACACATGTTGTCTCTACCTCACCTATAGAGCGCCGTTCACACAGGGGATTAGATCCGGCTTCCTCAGCCATATATGGTCCAGCAGCCTCCAGGCTGTGACCACACCAGCACCCTTGGGGTGAGATGGTCCAGAAGACCTCACAACTCTGACCATGCAAACCTCTTTCTTTAGGTGTCGCTGGGCCCCCCAAACTTCAGACTTTACAAAGCCTTGTGGCCCCTCAGCCCCTCAGCCCTCCTGGCTGAGATCACACAGAGCCTCTCAGGCTTCCTCAGCCTTTCTTTCCTCCAAGTCATACACAGAAGGTTGTTTCATCCCTCCTTGATTACAGCAGCAGGCCTCACCTGCGATCACCTCCGGCAAAAGACAATACATGTAGTGGAAGGGTGTGGACTGGCAGATCCCACTACCAAACTTATCCCCCAGTCCATATAAAATCCAGCCCAGAACAACATCTAGATAAATCTGTCTCAGCAAACTACACTTTTAATTATTAATTATCTCACCCAGCTGAGGTATCTGGGTGGGATATACACACCTCCCAGCACTTATACTGTACACATGACCACTATAAAAAAAAAAAAAAAATATATATATATATATATATATATATATATATATATATTGATACACGCACACATTTCTGCTTTGTGATAGGTACTATGACCAGTATACTGTATACCATGTTGCAGTAATAACCAACAATCAGCCAGCTACATGACTATACAGCTGTCATTTTCTAATCTTCTGTGTACATTTCATTTCTAATACCAACTTCAGGCACTCGAGATACAACACTATGCATGAAACTGACGCTAATTGGTTCTCTACAAATGAGGTAAGCTCGAAGACACATTGAGGATGATAAATATTAATTCATTATTGTTTGTTTTCCTCTCCATGCTTATAAATTCATACAAAGGCAGAGCTAAGACATTAACTTCAGTCTATTAATTGCCACCTGATAATTGCCACCTGATACTTTTCTCCTGGATAATTAGGTACCCATTAGTTCTAATCAGGTAGTTACTTAATTATTGCAGTAATTAGTCTAATGGGCTAGCAAATTGAGGCTTTATCACTTTTGGATACCTAATGTTCCTGACAGAATGCTTGATAAGTGTCAGAGTTCCTGTTTAAGTAGCTGGGAACCCTATAAGTTTTGACCATAAGTGTAAAAGTATAGCCTTTTCAATTATATATTATACCTCTGATTAAAGAATTCCTAGACTGTTGTGATAAGATATATGTCCAATATATGTATTTGAAGTTGACAAGACCAAACATTCCTGAAGTATGAACAATGATACAATAGATAAAAATAGTTAAGAACTATTATTGCAAAAAATGTGAAAACAATGGAAGCATATTAAAGTAGTGATCCACTGAAACCATTTAAGGTCTGTACCCTAGACCAGTGATGGGCAACGTGCGGCTCTCCAGCTGTTGCTAAACTACAACTCCCACCATGCCCTGCAGTAGGCTGATAGCTATAGACAGGCTTTGCATGCTGGGAGTTGTAGTTCTGCAACAGCTGGAGAGCCGCACGTTGCCCATCACTGCCCTAGACTATTAGAGCTTTGCTCTTAGTTACATTAATTTTCAGGCTACACATGCTATTTATTTCTATATGGAGCAGGGTCCTTGAAGACTTTTGTACATTTTTACTTCCCTATTTCCCTTTACTTTAGTTCCCCTTACTGAGAGAGAGATACAGCTAAAACAACTTAAATATCTGACCCAAACAAGGAGTTACAAGCTGTTTGTAGAGGAAACTTGCTAGTTAATAAACTTATGTGATCACAGCAGCATGGGCACTGATTAGACCAGAGAGTATTTTTCACTTGCTGCAGTGTGAGAAGGAGAAAAGAACAGGGACCAGGGTGCATCCATCTCCACTGTATCTTTAACATAGCAGACAACAATAACTTCCTAACTGAGCTCCACAAAAGTATTGCATGTGAGAATCTGAAAACACTGTGAAGTTTTTTATTTTTTTACAGTTTTAATTAACTCTAACCTCATATTCTGATCTCCAAAGCTTTAGATTTTGAGTTATAAGTTTTTTTCCATAGCTAAATATAGTCTTAGAAACCCTACTATAGAAAATGTCTGGCTCTAGCTAAAGAGATTACTATCATAGTAAGAAAATTAAATCATAACTTGCTTAACTCCTCTAAAACAAGGAGTAAAGAGCACTCACCTGAGCACTGTCTCTCCTCACTTCTGAAGACGGAAAATAAAGACGGACTCAAAGACTTACTGCTGAGATCTTCTTCAGTCCTTCTTCAGCAGTAAGAAAAGACAGTACTTAGCTAAGCATAACGAGCTAACTCCTTGTTCCAGCAATTGGAAGCATTTGGACCCTACTGATCAAAACCTTTGATATGTTACTATTATAACTAGTGTTGAGTAAACTGAAGTTAACGAAGTAGAGTTCGATACGAATTTTAAGAAAAATTTGATTCGCCGCAAAGCCGAATTTTCTCAAGCTTTGTGATAACAAAATCGACTTTTCCTGAAATGGCGGTAAAAATAAAAAAAAAATCATACTTACCTCATCCATTTGAGCACGAAGAGGCTGCCGCGGTCATCTTGCTTGAAGAATCTGGGCAAAGTCTGGAAATGTTCAAGCAAGATGGCAGCGCTCAAATGGATGAGGTAAGTACAATTCTTTTTTTTTTAATTAGGATCAACCCCTAAAATGCTTTAATATTGATTTCAGATGCCACGATCGGTGATGAACATGGCATCTGAAGGGTTCAATGACGGGGGCCAGGGCAATCGCTGTTTCCTGTCATTGCACCCGCTACTTACAAAAAAAATGCGGCTCCTGACGAAGTAAATTGTATAATTCAGTGAAGCAGCTGAATTGAATTTTAAAGAACTTCGCTTACCTTTATTGATAACAAAGCAAAAGTTTTTGTAAATTGTAGTTACTCTTTAAAGCCTACCTCTACTAAAAATTCTACAATTAAGATTCCACTGTATTTGATATGCCCATCCCACTTTTGGGACAACCAACTCTCCAGGACTATCCATTAAACGAGAGGATATGCCACCATTGTCAGATAGGTGCAGGTCTTACCTCTGGGACCCCCACCTATCTCTAGAACGGGGCCCCTGAAGCAAAGGAGAGCACAGCTCAACCTCTACTCACTGCTGAGGGTTTTGAATTGAACCAAGCGCACTATTTCCAGAACTCCCATAGCAGTGAATGGAGAGTGCACAGTACAAGAGCGGCCCCCTTCCCTTTTACCTCTATGGGAGTAGCGGAAATAGCAAAGCCAGTGCTTGATTATTTTCGGCAGTCCCATATAAGTGAATAGAGGTTGGCCATGCTTGCATGGTGTGCCCCTGTTTACTTTGGGGGCCCTGTTCTAGAGTCCACCTCTGGGACCCACACCTATCTGACATCTGTGGCATATCCAAGCGATATGCCACCAATGTGTGAGATGGACCAACCCCCTTTAAGCTTAAAATAATTAATCACTGAAATCATAATATATTATCTACAGTTTATAACAGTGCATGCATATATGAACTATAGTTGGGAAGAGACTTCTCTTGGTCTTTGCAAACTCGTGATTTAGTTTGCAAAGACCACAAAGTCACTTAGAAACCATGTCTTCAGGCTGTAGCATCTAATACTACTTTCAATTATACTTTGGCAGCACGTAAAACAGGAAGAAAATCAATTCTCACACAACATGCATTATAAGATTACATAGCAGAAAGAGTGAAGTTAAATCTTAAAACTACAGCTAGAAATTAACAAAGTCCTTGCAGTCATATAATGTAATCTTGAGTTCCGGTATAGATCGCGAGATGGTGCTGACATAACCTATATTTCCTCTTCTACTGTATTATTTTGCATCTATTGCTTATGTGTGTAATAAATTTAGGAAATGCATAAAAAACTGAGAACATTGTTATTTTGTAAATTTAATAGATCAGGGATCAGTAACCTTCGGCACTCCAGCTGTTGTGAAACTTCAATTCCCAGCATGCTCTATTCATTTCTATGGGAGTTCTGAGAAGAGCAGAATAATTTACATGCTGGGAGTTGTAGTTTCACAACAGCTAGAGTTCCGGAGGTTGCCTACCCTGTAATAGATCATTTATAGATTAAGAAGATCATTATTAAGATTCCCTGTGAACTGATGAGCCCACTTGGAGTTTGGCCCATATTTGGAATTAGTTTGGAACCTTGGATAGTAAAAGTACTATTAACAATTATCTGTCTATAAAAGGTAACTGTAACACTAGAACATCTCTCTCAAAATGGAATATTCTGCAGTGCCTCTTTTAATGTCTTGCATTAATTTTCATAATTACCTATTTGACACAATTAGAGTTTAGGAAATGACATAAAAGTTAAGTGCAGGTTCCTGCTCTGGAACCCACATCTATCTCGATATTAGAGACCAATTTGTCAGCTGCAGTGTATGGAGAGGCGGCTGCATATGTGTGACTGTCTCCATACATGCCTATAAGAGTTCACAGCTAGATGTCGGTCATCAGCTTTCCTCGGGACTCCTATAGAAGTAAATGGAGAGAGCCATACATGTAAGGCCACCTCTCCATACGCTACAGTCTTCAAACAGAGCTCCACTCTCAAGATAGATGTGGGTTTAAGAGATAGGAGGTGCATCTATTGTACTTTAAGTCATAATCTGTGGCTGGGTATGCCATAAATGTCTAGCATATACATTTATCATCAGTAAACAAATAGCACATTTTTACTCATTTCATTAGATAAGTGCATGTGTTAGAGAATGGAACAACTGTCAAAATACCACTTCATTCTGCAGGATCAAAAGGAGAAGCTGAATTTTGACATCCAGCTCCTTCTGTGTGGGATCAGTCCGACAACACATTAAAGGGTGAAACCAAGATTACTTTAAATATATTCAAAAGAAGATAAAGGTTTATACATGTGGCAATGTGTATATGTAGATGGATGGATATCCAAAAATGAGACTTTACTCTAACTTTGTTGAGAAAGATGATGGTTTGTTCATTCACCCATGTGTATTGTTTCAGTCCAGCTCAGTGGGACCTTTCTCAAGTCTAAAAGGTTTTTTCTAGGATTATCATGATTTTTAACTTATTTGCTAATCAAGTAATTTCTTACCTTATGTCCAGACTCGTGCTTTTTTCCCACTTTAGACTCTTGAGTCTTGACCTGTCCTCACTATGTAAACAAATCAATTCCATTCTGTATGTAGCATGTCCTGTCGCTGTATCCAACCAAACCCATGAAGCACTTCTTTCTCTACCACAGCTCCAACACTGCCCCTAAGAATGGCAAGCTACAGCTTACAGTTCCTCCCACCCAGCTATTTACATACATAATCCCCTATCACTGTTGATGGTTTGACATAACATCACTGGAGCTGCATGGACATGGTCATGTGACAACCGTCCACAGTGGGAGATAGAGGTAAAAGAAATACATTTCAAAATTACAGCGACCTTCATAAATAGTTATTTTTAAAGGATGTTAATACAAACTGAAAAACTTCTTTAAGATTCCATTGCACTGGATATACATGGATATTTAAATTAAATACCATCTGTTTAGACCAAAGTTGGATTGCTGCCTCATCATAGCATTTGGAGGATTTGGATCCTTTTTGGTTTTTTGCGCTGTGCTGCTTGTAGGTGGCAATAGGTAGATAATTGACGCTGCTTGGTAATCCAGAGTCCAGGACAGGCGCATGGATCAAGAGGTGGCAAACAGGCATCTTAAGCCAAAACCTTCATATTTGTCTCCAATGAGGCCTAATGCTTAACAATTTCCAGTCTCTCACTTAGGCCTGAGAGCACAATGCAATTGACATCTTTACCCTGAACGGGATGGCAGTTGTTCACCTGTATGTTCAGGGCCCAACAAGACATAGAATTCTACAGCTCCCTCACAGTCTCCCAAGCCCTGCATGCTGCTGACGATCTGACATACTAATTCCAGCTATTTAGGTTATCAATAAAGGGTTAATCCAAAATATAATATCCAGCTAGTACAAAACGTAACATTTATTTAATTAATAATAAAAAAGACCCCTACTTCCCCATAACAGACCAAGGTACATTTAAATGAGGATATTCAGAGTAATATACGGTAAATTTCATACTCCAAGTCCATTGGGAATTTATCACAGGTCCATAACAAAAATTATATATTGTTGGTCATTCAGTGCCAATGATCCACCGCACCCTACATCCACTGGAGTTTGGGTAAGGTAACTTATCCCTACTGTCGGTCCTAGGATACACCTATGCCCAGGGACATCCCCTGAAGGTGGGGACTCCCTGTCCTCGTACCTAAGGCTCACTGCCCCTATTCCTATCCCTAATGTGGACGCAGGGTGTCAATGAATGTATATGGGCACTGGGTATTGGACCAATCAATACAAAAAACATGCAATGGATTTCTTACAACAATGTGCTCAATTACATGTCTAGGAAGATGTAATGTCCATATATCGTGGACTATTTCTTCCCTGATGCAGACACGTTAATGCCCATACAAAATCCAACACCAATCAATACAATCCTTATGTAGATACAATCACATTTATACAATCCTCAACGCGTTTCCCCTCACGTTAATGAGGTTCATCAGGAGACATTAAGTGTAGTAAATAGATGTTATATTCACGTGATAGTGTTAAATAAGACCTGATATGTCAGTTGTGCCCAGAGAAGGTGTTGAGTAAATCAATACTGGAGTGCGGGTAGAGAAGGGGTCAAAATCCAGATTTATCCACACATGACTTTGGTCAGGCTGCTAGATACAATATATAGATGCCTCCGTTACACATATCCCACATTAGTCAGGTGAGGGTAGTGTCGTATGGTTCTCCCCGCTCATGCTTCCTCCTCTGGCACCAAAGTTTCAGGTCAATATGGACGTGGCAATACCTAAAATGTATACTTTTTTTTAATTTATTTAAGTTTTACACAATGACTTCATTTTTTAAACAAAAAAGAATCATGTTTTAGTTTCTCCATAGTTTTTTTTAGGGTTTTTTGCAGGATGAGGTGACAGTTCGATTTGCTCTATTTTGGGGTATATATGACTTTTTGATATTACACTTTTTGTGATGTAAGGTGACAAAGTTGGCTTTTTTGACAATGTTTTTATTAATTATTTTTTACCGTATTCACCTGAGGGGTTAGGTCACGTGATATTTTTATAGAGCAGGTCAATATGGACGTGGCAATACCTAAAATGTATACTTTTTTAATTTATTTAAGTTTTACACAATGACTTCATTTTTTAAACAAAAAAGAATCATGTTTTAGTTTCTCCATAGTTTTTTCTTTAAGTTTTGGGCGAATGTCTTAGGTAGAGTTTAGGGTTTTTTGCGGGATGAGGTGACAGTTAGATTTGCACTATTTTGGGGTATATATGACTTTTTGATATTACACTTTTTGTGATGTAAGGTGACAAAAATGGCTTTTTTGACAATGTTTTTATTAATTATTATGTGTACTTTTTTAATATGTGTACTTTTTAAACATTTAACACAATAAAAGCATTTTTGAAACCCAAAAATCATGTTTTAGTGTCTCCATAGTCTCAGAGCCATTTTTTTTTTTTTCAGTTTTTGGGCGATTGTCTTAGGTAGGGACTCATTTATTGCGGAATGAGGTGATGGATAGATTGGTATGATTTTGGGGAGCATACGCCTTTTTGATCTCTTGGTGTTGCACTTTTAGTGATGTAAGGTGACGAAAAAAAGGTTTAAATCTGTCCGTAACAGGAAATATTTTTTTCTGGGGTGAAATTCAATTGACAAAATAGCAATACCATAAATCAGTGGTTTCAGCTGTGGCTGGCAAAGTTTCATAGTGTCCGGCATAGGATATATTTTGATCTGGGGTGAAATTCACTTGCCAATATAGCAAAACCCTGAATCTGGTGTTCCAGCTGTTGCAATCCAAGTGTTAATCTGTCCGTAAAAGGGTCTATTACACTCAAGGAGTAGATACAAGTGCTGAGAGGGTCATCCTCAATAACTTCACACGCTACCGTGCATCTCCCATTGTATTTCTGTCTGTTAAAGGGTATATTACACAAAGTGTTAAAATACAATTGCTGAAGGCATAATCCTACATATTTTTTCACACGCCACTGTGCACCTCCATGTGTAAATCTGTCCATAAAAGGATACCTTTCATCCAGGGCCTAAATACTAGCCCTAAAAGAGATATTCCCCTAAATCAGTGGTTACTGCTGTGCCTGGATTAGTGTAATACGCTACATAAATAAATAGGCAGATAGTGTTAGGTGTCTGTAAAGACAGGCCTGAATTTGAAATCAATACATTGGGCCAAAGATTTTTTTCTAATTGTGGTGCTTGGTGAACGGTAACAATGAGTAAAACATCTAGTAAGAGACGCGGTCGTGGTGGTGTTAGTGGACCCTCTGGTGCTGGGAGAGGACGTGGCCATTCTGCCACAGCCACACGTCCTAGTGAACCAACTACCTCAAGTTCCAGTACCTGCCAGAATTTACAGCGATATTTGGTGGGGCCCAATGCCGTTCTAAGGATGGTAAGGCCTGAGCAGGTACAGGCGCTAGTCAATTGGGTGGCCGACAGTGGATACAGCACGTTCACAACATTATCTCCCACCCAGTCTTCTGCAGAAAGCACACAGGTGGCGCCTGAAAACCAAGCCCATCAGTCTGTCACATCACCCCCATGCATATCAGGGAAACTGTCTGAGCCTCAAGTTATGCAGCAGTCTCTTATGCTGTTTGAAGACTCTGCTGGCAGGGTTTCCCAAGAGAATCCACCTAGCCCTTCCCCAGTGGTGGAAGACATAGAATGCACTGATGCACAACCACTGATGTTTCCTGATGATGAGGACATGGGAATACCACCTCATCGGAGTCCGCACATCTCTGATGATGACGAAACACAGGTGCCAACTGCTGAGTCTTTCTGCAGTGTGCAGAGCGAACAGGAGGTCAGGGAGGAAGACTGTGTGGAAGACGATGCAGGGGACGATGAGGTCCTAAACCCCACATGGCATGTCGTGCCACTGACTTTCATAGTTCAGAGGAAGAGGCAGTGGTGAGACCGAGTCAAACAGAGTAGCAAAAGAGGGAGCAGGGGGCAAAAGCAGAACAGCCACCGCCAAGAGAGTTCGCTTGCTACTGGCCACCGCCACCAGGGACCGAGCACCCCAAAGGCAGCTTTAAGGAGTTTCCTGGCATGGCACTTCTTTAAACAATGTGCTGACGACAAGACCCGAGTGGTTTGCACGCTGTGCCATCAGAGCCTGAAGTGAGGCATTAACGTTCAGAACCTTAGCACAACCTGCATGACCAGGCATCTACATGCAAAGCATGAACTGCAGTGGAGTAATCACCTTAAAAGCAAGGAACTCACTCAGGCTCCCCTGCTCCCGCTTCTGCTGCTGCCTCAGCCTCTTCCTCCGCCTCGGGAGGAATTTTGGCACCTGCTGCCCACCAAACAGAGGATGTGCCACCGACACCACCACCTGCGTCACCAAGCATCTCCACCATGTCACACGGCAGCGTTCAGCTCTCCATCTCACAAACCTTGGAGAGAAAGCGTTATTTCCCACCTAGCCACCCTCGAGCCCTGGGCCTGAATGCCAGCATTTCTAAACTCCTGGCCTTTGAAATGCTGTCATTCAGTTTGGTGGACACAGACAGCTTCAAACAGCTGATGGCCATGGCTGTCACACAGTATGTTGTTCCCAGCCGCCACTACTTCTCCAAGACAGCCGTGCCTTCCCTGCACAACCAAGTATCCGATAAAATCAAGTGTGCACTGCGCAACACCATCTGTGGCAAGGTCCACCTAGACACAGATACGTGGACCAGTAAGCACGGCAGGGATGCTATATCTTCCTAACTGCACACTGGGTAAATGTAGTGGCGGCTGGGCCCCAGGCGGAGAGTTCCTTGGTGCGCGTCCTTCCGCCGCCAAGGATCGCAGGGCATCATTCTTTGCCTCCTGTAGCCTCCTCCTCCTACTCGGCTTCCTCCTCCTCTGCTTCCACCAGCTCATCCAGTCAGCCACACACCTTCACCGCCAACTTCAGCACAGCCCGGGGTAAACGTCAGCAGGCTATTCTGAAACTCATATGTTTGGGGGACATGCCCCACACCACGCAGGAGTTGTGGCGGGGTATTGAACAACAGGCCGACGAGTGGTTTCTGCTGGTGGGCCTCAAGCCCGGCCTGGTGGTGTGCGATAATGGGCGAAATCTCGTCGCAGCTCTGGGACTAGCCGATTTGACGCACATCCCTTGCCTGGCGCATGTGTTGAATTTGGTGGTGCAGAAGTTCAATCACAACTACCACGACATGTCAGAGCTGCTGCATAAAGTGCGGGCCGTCTGCGCTGCTCGCCTGTCTTCGGCCTTCCCGCTCACCGCTTCATATGCGACGTGCCCACCAGGTGGAACTCCCCCTTGCACATGCTGGAGAGACTGTGCGAGCAGCAGCAGGCCATAGTGGAGTTTCAGCTGCAGCAGGCACGCATCAGTCGCACTGCGGAACAGCACCACTTCACCACCAATGATTGGACCTCCGTGCGAGACCTGTGTGCCCTGTTGCGCTGTTTCGAGTACTCCACCAACATGGCCAGTGACGATGACACCGTTATCAGCGTTACAATACCACTTCTATGTCTCCTTGAGAAAACGCTTAGGGCGATGATGGAAGAGGAGGTGGCCCAGAAGGAGGATGAGGTGTCATTTTAAGCACTTTCAGGCCAGTCTGTTAGAAGTGGCTCAGAGGGAGGTTTTTTGCAACAGCAGAGGCCAGGTACAAATGTGGCCAGCCAGGGCCCACTACTGGAGGACGAGGAGGATGAGAAGGAGGAAGAGGAGGATGAGGATGAAGCAGGTTCACAGCTGGGTGGCACCCGACACAGCTCAGGCCCATTACTGAGGCGTGGCTGGGGGGATACGGAGGACGATGACAATACGCCTCCCACAGAGGACAGCTTGTCCTTACCTCTGGGGAGCCTGGCACACATGAGCGACTACATGCTGCAGTGCCTGCGCAACGACAGCAGAGTTGCCCACATTTTAACGTGTGTGCGTACTACTGGGTTGCCACCCTGCTGGATCCCCGGTACAAAGACAATGTGCCCACCTTACTTCCTGCACTGGAGCGTGATAGGAAGATGAGCGAGTACAAGCGCACGCTGGTAGACGTGCTCCGGTGAGCATTCCCAAATGTCACAGGGGAACAGGAGGAAGCCCAAGGCGAAGGAAGAGGAAGAGGGAGAGGTCGCCAAGGTAGCTGTGTCATGGCCAGCTCCTCTGAGGGCAGGGTTAGCATGGCAGAAATGTGGAAAAGTTTTGTCTCCACGCCACAACGAACTGCACCACCACCTGATACGGAACGTGTTGGCAGGAGGCAGCATTTCACTAACATGGTTGAACAGTACGTCTGCACACCCCTCCGCGTACTGACTGATGGTTCAGCCCCATTTAACTTCTGGGTCTCCAAATTGTCCACAAGTTAGCATTTTATGCCTTGGAGGTGCTGGCCTGCCCGGCAGCCAGCGTTTTGTCTGAATGTGTATTCAGCACGGCAGGGGGCGTCATTACTGACAAACGCAGCCGCCTGTCCACAGCCAACGTGGACAAGCTGACGTTCATAAAAATGAACCAGGCATGGATCCCACACGACCTGTCCCTCCCTTGTGCAGAATAGACATTTATAACTGCCTCCCTCTCAACCATGTATTCTTGTACTCCGGGGCACTTTTTTATTGAATCCTCATTTTTTTAACTTTACCATGATCTTGCGGTGCAACCCAAAGTTGAATGAACCTCTCCTCAATCTGGTCGCCGAGGCCTAAATAACTGAAAGTGGCCTGTTACAATGGTGGGTGACATGAAGCCTGAACCTCTGCATTGCGACCTCTCTCCTCTGTCTGGGTGCTGGGGCCTAAATAACTGAAAGTGGCCTTCTCCAGTGGTGGGTGATATGATGCATGATTCCTTGCTGTGGGACCTCTCTCCTCTGTCTGGGTGCTGGGGCCTAAATAACTGAAAGTGGCCTTCTCCAGTGGTGGGTGATATGACGCATGATTCTCTGCAATGGGACCTCTCTCCAATTGATATTGGTTAATTTTTATTTGTTTTATTTTAATTCCTGGACTATTTTACAGCCTTTTTAGTGCCCAAAAGTTCGGGTCCCCATTGATTTCAATGGGGTTCGGGTTCAGAATAAAGTTCGGTTCGAGTTCGGATCCCGAACCCGAACATTTTCGGGAGGTTCGGCCGAACTTTTCGAACCCGAACATCCAGGTGTTCGCTCAACTCTAGTGGGGACAGTTTGTGGACGGTCTTGTATGTAGTTGAATTCGCTGGGTAATGGGGAGCCAGTAAAGCGAATGGCAGACGAGAGTTGGATTAACTGGGCAAGGGTACTTGATGGGATGCCATAGAGAACGATGTTGCAGTAGTCCAGGCAGGGGTTGACAAGGGCACACACTAGCATTTTAGTTGACTCAGGGGTGTGGAAGCACTTGAAGGACAGCGGACCTGTGAGACTGTAGAGAGCATAGTGCCATTAAGGCCTCGTGCACACGACTGTATGTTTGTTCCGTGTCCGAGCTGCATATTTTGCGGCTCGGGTGCGGACACATTCACTTCAATTGGGGCCGCAAAAGATGCGTACAGCACTCCGGGCCGCATCCGTTGCTGGGTTCTGTGGCCCCACAAAAAAAATAGAGCATGTCCTATTCTTGTCCCCTAGAAAAACTTGTAAGGGGGAGGCCTTACAAGTTTTTCTAGGGGCACTATGAGATCTGTTTACACCCGTACCATGCTCTACATATTACAATGAAAATGAGTATCCTTTTGGTATTGAGGTCTCCTTTAAGAAATGTTTGTCATCTTGATCAGAGTTCAATCTTTGTTGCTATGTCCCATAAAAACCTCATGAGCTGACAGTTTTATAGCACATTAGTTACACCACAGATACACAGCTTGAGGTGGAAAGACTGCTAAAAATTAATAAAATATCCAACGCGAGAAGTGTGCTTTTTCGAATATTCGAAAAACAGCTGTAGAATTAAATTGAGTCATGCAGAAAAAACTAAATTGAAGCAGAGATGGCAAAAAAACACATTTATATATTTTCACTTCCCAAAATCCTTGTTCATCTGGACATTGCTGATCACAGCAATAGTACAAGATATCTTAGTACACCTGCTGGAAGCTATTTCACTCCTCAACCCATTTTTGGCCGGCCTGAAATACAGTTTTAATAGAAAACACGCAATTATGAGGTTATTTTTCTTCAGGGAAAATCCATACAAGATCTTCTTAAACAAAACATTGTATTATATTGGCTTGTATTGTTTAATGAATATTTAGCAAGAAAAATGTTGGACTGGTAAAAATAGCTTCTAAAGAAATATTGACTTAATTATTTCAGATAAAACCTTTTAGTGTTAGAAGTATTTGTCTTCCATTATATGATGCTTATTGAATTCTGCTTTTTTTTTTTTTTTTATGTATACTGAAACGTATTGCAGTACTGATGTGCTGTCGTGTTTGTGCATAGTTTCAATATTTTATGGTATGGTAGCAAAATGCCATAGCAGGTGAGACAGTATCTTGCAAAAACTTTCACCCCCTTGGTGTTTTTCCTTTTTTTTTTTTCACTGCACTACACCAATTTGGACTATTGTGTCATCTCTATTACATAAAATCTAAATTAAAATCCATTTTAACTCTGGTTTGCAATGTAACAAAGCAGAGAAAAGGGGTGATTAATTTTGCAAGGCATTGTAAATTATATATAATATCATATAACGATGATCATGTAAACATAGGCACTCTGCATGGCACTATACAACACTGTATTACAAATATATCCTTCTTTATAACAATGTTACTGTGTATAATGCTTAAAGGAGTTGTCCCATACTCAATACTCATCACTAGGGTTGAGCGGACACCTGGAAGTTCGGGTTTGCCAGGTTCGAGAGACCCGAACTTGACCCTGAACCCGAACCTCATTGAAGTCAATGGGGACCCGAACTTTGGGGCAATAAAATGGCTCTAAGTCATGGAGAGGGCTAGAGGACTGCAAAAGGAAGCAAAATGGGGGTAAGAACAGGACAATTGCCCTGCAAACAAATGTGGATAGGGAAATGACTTAAAATAATTTAAAATACATAAAAATTTAAAATAATAATCTTGAACTAGGAGGAGGTCCATATGGAGTAGGATGAGGAGGTGGTGGACGTGGCTGTGTAGGTGGAAGCAGTGGTGGAGAAGGTAGTCGCCAACACAGTTTTTTTGTTTTGTTTTTGTTTTGTTTGTTTGTGTTTTGTTTTTTTTATAAATTTCGGTAGACCCAAACATAAAAAGTAAACAAAGAGAAAGTGCACTGTAGTATAACAAAGGCTGGGTGAGGCCGGTATACATGTCTATTCTGCACAAGGTACGGACAAGTCCTGTGGGATCCATGCCTGGTTCATTTTAATGAACGTGAGATTGTCCACATTGGCTGTGGACAGGCGAAAAAAATGTTCAAACAATACACTGGCTGCAGGGCAGGCCAGTACCTCCAAGGCGTAAAGGGCAAGCTCAGGCCATGTGCCCAATTTGGAGACCCAGAAGTGGAATGGTGAAGACCCATCAGTCAGTACATGTAGGCGTCTGCACACATACTGTTCCACCATGTAGCTGAAATGCTGCCTCTTGCTAAGACGTTCCGTATCAGATGGTGGTGCTGGTTGTTGTGGCGTGATGACAAAGCTTTTCCACATTTTGGCCATGCTAACCCTGCCTTCTGAGGTGCTGGCGGTGCCCCGACTGCGTTGGCAACTTCTTCCTCCTCCTCTGTCTTCGCCTTGTGCTTCTACTCAGCCCCCGGTGTCAAGTGGGAATGCCATCAGCAGCGCGTCTACCAGCGTGTGCTTGTAGTCGCGCATCTTCAAATCACGCTCCAGTGAGGGAATTAAAGACGGCACATTGTTCTTGTGATGGGGATTCAGCAGGATGGCCACTGGTTAGAATGTGGGCAACTTGGCGGTCATTACGCAGGCACTGCAACATGTAGTCGCTCATGTGTGCCAGGCTGCCCAGAGGCAACTACAAGCTGTCCTCTGCAGGAAGTGTATCTGTCTGTGTCCTCCGTATCCCCTCAGCCACGCTGCAGTGATGCCCAAGAGCTGCTTTGGGTGCCACCCTGCTGTGAGCACTGTTCCTCCTCCTCCTCCTCATCCTCCAGAACTGTGCCCTGGCTGGTCAATTGTGTACCTGGCCTATGTTTGTGCAGGAACCCACCATCCGAACCACTTGTGAATGACTGGCCTGATAACCATGGAAATGATCCCTCTTTCTCCTCCTCTTCCTCCTCTGCCACATCCTCTTCCATCATTGCCCGAAGCGTTTTTTCAAGGAGATAT
The DNA here is from genome assembly GCA_033119425.1 of Bufotes viridis. Classification (NCBI taxonomy): domain Eukaryota; kingdom Metazoa; phylum Chordata; class Amphibia; order Anura; family Bufonidae; genus Bufotes; species Bufotes viridis. The sequence goes on from CM065590.1 coordinate 91,160,575, forward strand.
AGAAGTGGGATAGTAAAGCTGATCACGGCATTATCGGCACTGGTTATATTGGTGGAGTACTCAAAACAGCGCAACATGGCACACAGGTCTCGCATGGAGGCCCACTCATTGGTGGCAAAGTGGTGCTGTTACGCAGAGCGACTCACCCGTGCGTGCTGCAGTTGAAACTCCACTATGGCCTGCTGCTGCTTGCACAGTCTCTCCAGCATGTGCAAGGTGGAGTTCCAACTTGTGGGCACGTCGCATATGAGGCAGTGAGCGGGAAGGCCGAAGTTACGCTGCAGCGCAAACAGGCGAGCAGCAGCAGGGTGAGAACGCCGAAAGCGTGCACAGACGGCCTGCACTTTCTGCAGCCGCTCTGACATATCACGGTAGTTTTTCAGGAATTTCTGCACCACCAAATTCAACACATGCGCTAGGTAAGGGATGTGCGTCAATCCGGCTAGCCCCAGAACTGCTACAAGATTTCGCTCCTATTATCGCGAAACACCAGGCCGGGCTTGAGGCTCAGTGGCAGCAACCACTCATCGGTCTGTTGTTCCATGCCTGTCCACAGTTCCTGCGCGGTGTGGGTTTTTTCCCCCAAACATATCAGATTACTGTCGTTTCCCCCTGGCTGTGCTGAAGCTGGTGGTGAGGGTGTAACGCTGAGCGGATGAGGAGGTGGTAGAGGAGGAAGTGGAGTAGGAGGAGGAGGCAACAGGAGGAAAAGAGAAATACCCTGCAATCCTCGGTGGCGGAAGGACATGCACCAAACTGCTATCCGCCTCAGGCCCAGCAGCCACTGCATTTACCCAGTGTGCTGTTAGGGAGATATAACGTCCCTGCCCGTGCTTACTGCTCCATGGATCGGTTGTTATGTGGAATTTGCCACAGATGGCATTGCGCAGTGCACACCTGATTATTAGTGTTGATCACGAATTTTCGAATTGCGAATTTTAATCGCGAATATAGACACTTCGAGAATTCGCGAATATTTAGAATATCACAAAATATATTCGCAATTTCGAATATTCGTTTTTATGCGAATTTTTATATGCAAAATTTCTCATATAAAATTTGCATATATTTGCATGAAAATTTGCATAAGCTGATATTTAAAGGGTATCTTAGATGCTAGTTTATGCGAATTTTTATGCAAAGTTTTATGCAAATTTATGCGTTTTTTAATGCGAATTTTCGCAATCAGAAAAAAATGACTGGAGATTACGAATTTGCGAATTTGCGAATTTTCGAATATATGGCAAATATTCGCACAAATATTCGCGAAATATCACGAATTCGAACATTGCCCCTGCCGCTCATCACTACTGATTATGTCCGTGACTTGGTTGCGCAGGGAAGGGATGGCTCGCCTGGAAAAGAAGTGGTGGCTGGGAATCACATACTGTGGGACAGCCACCGCCATAAGGTTTTTAAAAGTGTCCGTCTCCACCAGACGGAATGACAGCATTTCAAAGGCTAGGAATGGGTAGGGGGATACTTCCTCTTTCTCTCCAGTGTTTGGGAGATGGATAGCTGAACACTTCTTTGGAACATTGTAGAGATGCTTGGTGACGAAGGTGGTGGCGTTGCTGCCACATTTTCTGTTTGCGAGGTGCCACTGTCACTCCAGAGGTGGAGGAAGAGGCCGAGACTGCAGCAGAAGAGGGAGCAGGAGGAGCCTGAGACCTTTCCTGGTGTTTGAGGCTTTTACTCCACTGCAGCTCATGCTTTGCATTTAGATGCCTGGTCATCCAGGTTGTGCTCAGGTTTAGAACGTTTATGCCTCGCTTCAGGCTCTGAATGCACAGCGTGCAAACCACTCGTGTCTTGTCATCAGCACATTGTCTGAAGAACTGCACGCCAGGGAACTCCTTGGAGCTGGCTTTGGTGTGCTCGGTCCCTGGGTGCGGTGGACAGTAGCAGGCGTACTGTCTAGGGGACGGCCGCTCTGCTTTTGCACCCTGCTCCCTTTTTTGCTGTGCTGGTGGCTCTCTACGACCACCACCTCTTCCTCTGAACTGCACACGTCACTCGCATGACCTTGATTGAAAGTGGGGTCTAGGACCTCATCATCCTCCACATCATCTTCCATCCACTCTTCACCCCTGCCCTCCTTGTCGGTCTGCACACTGCATAAAGCCACAGCAGTTGGCATCTATGTTTCGTCATCATCAGAGATGTGCTGCGGTGGTCTTACCATGTCCTCATTATGAAACGTAAGTGGTTGGGCATCGGTGAACTCAATCTCTTCCACTTCTGGGGCAGGGCTATGTGGATGGTCCGCGGAAAACATGCCAGTAGAGTCATCAAAAACCATAAGAGACTGCTGCATGACTTGGGGCTCAGACTACTTGGCTGATTTGCAAGGGGGTGAGGTGAAAGACAGATGCCCATTGACTGCAGGTGCCAACTCTGAGCTTTCAGCAGTGGACCAGGTGGGAGACAATGTGAAGCAACTGGAGGCACTTGCAGCCACCCAATCTACTATCGCCTGTACATGTTCTGGCTTCACCATTCCTAGAGCGGCATTCAGGCTTACAAAATAACGCTGAACGTTTTGTTGCCTATGCGCACCTGAGGAAGGTGTTTCATTTGTGCGTGTAGCTGGCACAGATCGACCATATCCTCTCCCTGCAACAGGAGCTCCACCAACACTAGTGGCACCTTGACCAGGGCCATGTCCCTTATTTGACGCTCTCCTCATTCTTTTCGGTCACCCAATGAAGTAACAGAGGAATTTAATAAAATTATTTCCTTGTCAGGTATGCAGTGCCAGTGTCATAACGAGATAAGATTGGTTTAGGTCAAATAACAATGTAAGGCCTCTTTCACATCAGCGTTTTAGTTTTCCGTCCTAGAGATCCGTCCTCGGGTCTCTAGGACGGAAAGCTACTGATCAGTTTTATCCCCATGCATCCTGAATGGAGAGAAATCCGTTCAGGATGCATCAGGATGCATCAGTTCAGTATGTCAACATTTTTTGGACGTTGACAAAAGCGCAGCATGCTGCGGATTTGTCTCCGTCCAAAAATCCGGAAGACATGCCGCAACGCCGGATCCGGAATTAATACCCATTGAAAGGCATTAGTCCGGATCCGGCCTTTAGCTAAACGTCGTTTCCGCGCATCGCCGGATCCGATGTTTAGCTTTTTGTCAATGGTTACTATGGCAACCAGGACGCTAAAGTCCTGGTTGCCATAGTAAAGAGTAGGGGGAGCGGGGGAGCGGCATACTTACATTCCGTGCGGCTCCCAGGACGCTCCAGGATGACGTCAGGGCGCCCCAGTGCATAGATCACATGATCGCATGGATCACGTGATCCATGCGCGCGGGGCGCTCTGACGTCATTCAGGAGCGCTCCGGGAGCCGCACAGAATGTAAGTATGCCGCTCCCCCGCTCCCCACTGCTACTATGGCAACCAGGACGCTAGTAGCGTCCTGGCTGCCATAGTAACACTGAAAGCATTTTGAAGACTGATCAGTCTTCAAATGCTTTCAGTTCACTTGCGTTGTGCCGGATCCGGCGTGCATTCCGGCGACGGAAGTGCATGCCGGATCTTCACAATGCAAGTGTGAAAGAGGCCTAACAGACAAATTTTATAAACTTATTTCACTTTCAGGTATGCCATGCCAATATATTTGAGAGAAAAAATGGGTTTATGTCACCCAATGTAGTAACAGAGGAATTTTATAAAATGATTTCCCTGTCAGGTATGCCATGCCAGTTTCATAAAGAGAAAAGATTGGTTTAGGTCACACAATAATGTGACAGACAAATCTAATAGAATAATTTTCCTGTCAGGTATGCAGTGCAGGCCGCAGGGGTACTTGACCGCCAAAAAAAGTGAATTTGTCCCCCCAGAATCTAACTGATGGATTTACTGAATTGATTTCACTGTTGGAATACAGTGCAGGCCGCAGGGGTACTTAACCGCCAAAAAAAGTTAATTTGTTCCTCCTGAATCGAACAGATGGATTTACTTAATTGATTTCCCTGTCAGATATGCAGTGACAGTGTCATAAAGAAACTTGCTTTAGGTCACACAAATATGTGACAGATGAATTTAATAGAATCATTTTCACTGTCAGGTATGCAGTGCAGGCCACAGGGCTACTTGACCGCCAAAAAAAGTGAATTTGTCCCTCCAGAATCTGACAGATGGGTTTACTGAATTGATTTCCCTGTTAGATATGCAGTGCCGGTGTCATACTGAGAAAGAATTGCTTTAGGTCACACAAATATGTGAAAGACGAATTTAATAGAATTATTTTCACTGTTAGGTATGCAGTGCAGCAAGAACACACACTCCAAGCCACTTGTGAATGACTGGCCTTAAAACCGTGGAAATGTCCCCCTAGAATCTAACAGATTAATTTACTGAATTTATTTCCTTGTCAGATACACAGCGCAGGCCACAGAGGTACTTGACCGCCAACAAAAGTGAATTTGTCCTCCCAGAATCTAACAGATGGATTTACTGAATTGACTTCACTGTTGGTATACAGTGCAGGCCGCAGGGGTACTTGACCACCAAAAAAAGTGAATTTGTCCCCCCAGAATCTAACAGATGGATTTTCTGAATTGATTTCCCTGTCAGATATGCAGTTCCAGTGTCATAAAGAGAAAAAATTGCTTTAGGTCACACAACAATGTGCCAGACGAATTTAATAGAATTATTTTCACTGTCAGGTATGCAGTGCAGGCCGCAGGGATACTTGACCGCCAAAAAAAAGTGAATTTGTCCCCCCAGAATCTAACAGTTGGATTTACTGAATTGATTTCACTGGGGGGGACAAATTCACTTTGAGTCAAGTACCCCAGCGGCCTGCACTGCATACCTGAGTATGCAGTGCAGGCCGCAGGGATACTTGACCTCCAAAAAAAGTGAATTTGTCCCCCCAGAATCTAACAGATAGATTTACTGAATTTATTTCACTGTTAGATATGCAGCATAGGGGTACTTTATAGAAAAAAATTTGAATATTTAGCCCCCTGTGGCCCTGAACTCACAGATGGATTACCTATATTATTTTTCCTTCTCCTGGCACATATGCAGTGCAGGTATACTTAAAAAATGGGTATATCTCGCCCACTGAACTACCAGAACAGGATAAAATTATTGTCCCTGGCACATATGCAGGTGCAAGTACACTGCACTTGCAAATAATGGTTGCTGACGTCCAACTAACTAACAGATGGATTAAACCTTATTTTTCTGTGTCACTGGGCTCAGGGGTACAAAAATGTTGCATTGCACCTACAAAAAAAAAGAGCTGACATGATGTGCGGCGCTACATGACATCCACCTTATATAGAGGCTGGGTCACATGATGCACTGGCCAATCACAGACATGCCATTAGTAAGCATGGCTGTGATGGCTTCTAAAGGGCACACATGTTAAACGCTTGTTGACTGGCTGCCCTGCAGCACTTCAACAAGGTTTATTAAACGGCCGAACACCGAACTCGAACCCGAACTTTTACGGAAAAGTTCGAGTTTGGGTCCGGGTACAAAAAACCCTAAAGTCCGGCACGAACCCAAACTTTACAGTTCGGGCTTTTTTTTCCAACTTTTTCAAGCTCTGCAAGCACTCCAGTTTTGTGAAAGTGGGTGTGTTTTCTTATGTAAGTTAATCTCTAGACAGATTTACTATTGCAACCATTTAAAATGTCTCAAAAAAGTCGTTAAAAAATGCGCAATTTCACTCCAGGGGGACCATGCTTATCTTATGCGACTTTGTTACGGTATAACCCGGTATAGTGAGGGTTAATACCGTTCGGGCGATTCCCCTGGAGAAGAGCACAGCAACCCACAACCGCTGGAATCCACCGAACTGGAACCATACGAAGTCCTCCTTTCCTGGAACAGGCAAGAGAACGTTCTGACGTAGCAATTCCCCCCAAGTACGAGACGAGGCTCCGTATTAATGGTTAAACAGGAATTCTAACTTTATTGAGGGCTACCTGCCCGGTATTTATGCAGGTCTCCCACCTGGTGGACACTCCCCTAGGGGACCAGAAGGAAGACTGCGACACGGGATACAGCAGCCAATCACACACAATGGGACAATACAGACACCCCCAGCATATCCCTCCCCTCTGCCTGTGATACAATTACCCTACATGGGTAATGTAATCATCCCAGGCAGGAGAATACACAATGTCTTCTGTCCTGGAGACAATCGAGGACTCATTCAATTATCTCTCAGGACAAAGGGAAATCGCCAATACACACGTGGGGACAATAGGACAGACATCACTATTCAAATATACAATGTCCCACCCTTTACAGTACACACAGACATTTAACATATCCCCAGATGGCTTGGATCTGAACGCTCAATATATCCAAACAGCGCTCAGATGCCACAAACACAGTCAAATCGCCATGGGGTTTAAGTTTAGCGTGGGCTGATGAGAGGGCCCATAATCCTGGGGCAAGAGACTGGCAATCTGTCCCCTCCAAAACTCAGTGGCGAGTTTGGTTTCGCCACAGACTTTTTAATAGAACATGCAACTTTTTTGTAAAGTTGTGCGACTTTTGTAAATCCGCTTACTGAAGGATAAGCTGCTACTGTCAAACCACATTTATCACAGTATTAAAGGACCATTAATAAATCTGACTAGCCAAAAGTGACTTTGGGCATATGCAAAAGTGGAGTAAGATGTAAGTGTAATGATAAATCTGGCCCTATGTGACTGGCGAACATCTCTCAGATGCATTTCCTGAGGGTTGTGACTGGGTGAGCTCTTTGCACTCGTTCACATGGTGCAGTACTGCGTGTCTGCCATTGCTGCCTCAGTGCTGTGCTGGTGGGGCGGTGGGTCCCAGAGCCAAGGTGGCTTTGCTGCACAGTGGGGTTACTGTGTGGCTCCTGGGTCCCGCTGTATGCTGCTGGTGCGGTGATGGGGCGCCGGTGGTCGCCGCGCTCGGCTGTGCCATTTATAGGTTAGAGTAGTTTCCCACTTGTAGAGGCAACCTTGTCGCGGTTAGTGGGCCTATGCTCTTTGATCAAACTGTATACTAATGCCTCTTATGCACAGCATACTATGTATTACAAATTGGGCGGATATGCCACGTAATTATGCTGAGACAGTCATTATATCAAAAGCATAGTGTTGAGGATGTGCGATCCAGATTCACTCTCCAGTATATATTGTAATTATCTATTTTCTTTTTCCCCCCTCTGAGTGTCAGCACTCCTCCCCATTTGGACTAGGTGTTAATTAGCCTTAGCTGCAAGGGGTTTATAAACTCCTACTATCTCTCAGATGCATTTCCTGAGGGTTGTGACTGGGTGAGCTCTTTGCACTCGTTCACATGGTGCAGTACTGCGTGTCTGCCATTGCTGCCTCAGTGCTGTGCTGGTGGGGCGGTGGGTCCCAGAGCCAAGGAGGCTTTGCTGCACAGTGGGGTTGCTGTGTGGCTCCTGGGTCCCGCTGTCTGCTGCTGGTGCGGTGCTGGGGCGCCGGTGGTCGCCGCGCACGGCTGCGCCATTTATAGGTTAGAGTAGTTTCCCACTTGTAGAGGCAACCTTGTCGCGGTTAGTGGGCCTATGCTCTTTGATCAAACTGTATACTAATGCCTCTTATGCACAGCATACAATGTATTACAAATTGGGCGGATATGCCACGTAATTATGCTGAGACAGTCATTATATCAAAAGCATAGTGTTGAGGATGTGCGATCCAGATTCACTCTCCAGTATATATTGACTGGCGAACATAGCCTAGTGTTGTACTCAGCCCTCTCCATCAGGCCCTCAGACCATGAATGGAATGGAAATACAGCCACTGATCCATAGTTCCATTCAAATTTGGGACACAGGTCTAGGGGCTAGACCCACAGCAATCAAGCACTTATTACCTACCCTGTCGATAGGTAATACATGTTGATTATGGGACAACCCTTGTAGTGGACACAATCCCTTAAATTTTAACTTGACCAAATGATACCACAAAGAAGGTTTTTCAGCATCAGTAAATCTAGTGAAGTTATGTTTTCCCACTGATCAAATCCTGATATTCTATGTCCATTTTATTCTGCCTTGTATTTGCTAGAAAAATCCATGGTTTTAGGTAATTTCCCATAAAGCCTCAAAGCATCATTGCCAAATATAGCCTACTTGATTATTTGTTCACATAGTTCCAGAACTGAAATTAAATTATACCACATACAAGAGCCCTTTTGGTGTTGGTATAAAGCCATTAAAACAAAGTAACTGGACCTCCAAGATCATGTACAATATGTCTTATTATGGAGAAGTTAAAAGTTCCTCTTTGTTGTGTTGTCACACAGCATTACTACTGTTTGTGGACATTAAAGTTCCTTTGAGTATTATGTTCATTTACTGATTCAAGCTTTCTCTCATAACCTCTAGGGTTCATGTGCTGAAATATCCCTGTGAGCAACGCTGCATCACTTACAAGTTCAAACCAGATTCTGTTTGAAATGTGTATCCTATTCTTCTCTTGTAAAAGAAATTTTCAAACAGAACATTCAATTTAGGAGATATTTCCCACCTAAAATATTTATGAGATACTAAATGAATTGCAAAATTCCCCATACCTCCTTTTTCCTATGAATCAGGAATAGGATTATATTTTATAAATGTTACAGTATTAGCATGAGCAATATTTCCATTATAACACAAAAATGTAATTTAAAAATGTTTATGGTATTTCTACAAGACAACAAAAAAAGAATAAACAATCTATTTTCTGTTAGTGCTTTTTTGTTTTCATGGTGATGTATTTTAAATTGAAAGGCATTTTCTAAAGAATTTTTTTTTTATCAATAGTAATTTATGGCATTTCTGTCCTGAGCACCCACTGGTGATAAGGCTAAAGAGAGCAATGGCTCCTTCACATATTTTATGCACACTGCACTGCTGACTAGATTCCCTTAAACTTCCATCCAGTTGCACAGATCAGAAGTGGTGCTATGAAGGAAAATCAGATGTGTTCAGTGGAGTGACAGCAGTAAGATTCCTAGCTGGGGATGACCATCACTTGCTTTTGTGGAACAACCTCTTCAAAGTGGTTCTCCGGAAATTATTTAAAATGGCCACCAGCAACCTGTCTCGAATGTGAGCTGGACAGGTTGCCTCCACTTGCACTTTTGTTCTGATGACCAGCTCAGCCCCCCCACCGGCATTCATTCTGCCAGAGAGGTTTGAGGTGCCATTGTGACTGAGGTGTGAACTGCAAACATGTGGTCTGCTTTGAAGCCAGGCCTCTTATGGAGTGAACTCCCTCTGCTATCTGACAGCAAGTGGCTGGAGTTAGATCATGGCTGGAATTAGATCATAATTTCACATTCCTCACAGGGGGCCACATGAATTATCGGGTCTAATCTAAAATCTGCAGGGATATGATGATTTAGTGGACACATGAATTTAGAGTCTGATCTGGGATCCACTTTAAGGGATGGTTAGATGGTGGTTATAGGCAGCCACATTAATTTGGGGTCTGATCTGAGTTTTGCATTTAAGGGAAGGAGGTTATGGGGGCCACATGATCCTGGGTTCTGTATGAATTTATGGTCTGTATAAATTGTGGGTCTTATCTGGGGTTTGTATGAGTGTGAAATTAATCTGGGGTTTGATGCTTAAGTTTGCTTTTGGTCATTTTCTAGTTCTGTAGCCATGTCTTTTGGCTGTTTTATTGTGGCAGTAAAGTAACTGAGGTCGAAATCAGCACTGTCGGTACAGTAATGTGGGAAAACAGGGCAACAGCGGGCACAACATTGGTGGAAGCTACAGGATGGGCATATTAAAGTGGCAGCTAGATAGGGGGTTCTTTGCTATAGAGGGTAAGGAAGGACTGCAGAAGCAAAGAGTGAAGGCAGAAGTGTAAACTAATTTCCTAGGCCCCAATGTAAAATCTGTAGCAACCTCCAATCTACCATGTGCCATTTATCGATCTTTGTGCCTTCCTATATATAAGAGGGGATACTATATCCCTGGCCAAAGACGTCTGCCCATGAGGGTCTGGAACAAATGGAGAAGAAAAGGAAAGTGAAGAAATTGAAATCTGTGGAGATTTCGCTGTGAATTATTGTATTTACATTGGGTATACCCGTGACTACTTCTTATAAGATGTGTTTAAATCTCTTTATTAGAATGTTGGGTCAATGTGAATTTATTCGGGAAGGGAGGGGGTGCAATTTTCCTGTTCTGCGGTCACCAAAATGCCTATTCCTGGTCCTGTCTACAACATTCTTAGAAAGATAAAACACACTACTATACTATTTGCTGGTATAAAAAAAATTTGCTTGCTCTTGCAGACTGGAACTGAAGGCGGATTACATTCTTTTTAGCAATAGAAGAAAAAGTTTAGCTTGAGACGTAAATGGAAAGTTAAAGTAATGCACTACATTTATCATGTGTGGACCACATATTAGCTTGGGCCATGGACGTGCCACCTTTATGCAGAGGAATTTGTATAGTCAACTCTGTTCACTCAACAGAAAACCTTGAAAAAAGGAATCAAATACTTCACAGAGACAGCAAATGAAACACATCAGCTGAAAGATTGACTGACTGGTTCCTCTACAGACCTGATGGATGGTTCTTACTGACCTGTAAAGACATTGGTTGGGCTTTAAGCCACAACAGCAAGGCACCAGGAGAAAAAAAAAAACATCAGCTAACACTTATTAGTGTCTGCCGCAAAAAGTGTCAGCCACAACTGCGGTTTTAGGAAATTGTATTTTTACCAGCATTAAATTGAGGAAAGGTTATATCTCTGCATGTCTAGCAAGTTTCTAAACGCCTTAAGTAAATAAAAGAACATTTCAGATAGGGAGGAATAATGGGACAGAATGAGAAAGTGTGAGTTAAAAGGAAAAGAAAATAGCACAGCATAAATAGCATAAAACACTGGAGCCCCATATTGTGACATAAGATCTGAGAAGCTTTGTTTAATCCAGAGAGTAAAAAGGCATAACGAACTTGAAATTCAGTCTTCCATAACATTCCTAAGCACGACTACTTATATTTTTTTAACCTGAGTGCGACAGTCAAAGACATACTCTTAATGTAAAAAAAAACTGATTCAATAGAAAAAGCAAAAAAATACTACATGAAAAACAGTAAATTTCTAGCTTCATCAGCATGTTGAGAATTAAATATTGGTTACATATAAAAACTGCGAGTTCTGAAGGAACAAAGGACTCTAGGTACAAGCCTGAGCAAATGTTATGGCCAAGCTCCCTAATGGCGAGTTTGGAATGTGATGTAATGTGATGGCACAACAAAAAATACAATTAACCTTTGTAACACTAAGTTCATTATAGAAAGAATAGAGGGGACTCTTATAAGTATAGTAGCAGACGTAGTGCAGGTATTTCTCCTTTTTTGCTGTCGCTCAGCTCGGCAATAGTTGTCATCGCTTAACAATTAGTTGCATTATACTCAGGTAGCTGGTGAAAGATTGTGTCAGCAGACGAGCCGAGATGTCTTGGGGAAGTTTGTAGTCTTTTTTTTTTTTCAGTCAGTCATTGGAACATACGTACCTAACCAATGAATAGAACATTAGGCCTGTTTGCCTGCCTCTGAAAGCCTGAAGAAAATGAAACAATCTCCGGCCGAATTGTGGTAACACTTAGCTGGTGTAGTCTAGATAAGCTGAATAAGTTCCATTTCGCATCAGGAAGGAATTGCTTTTCTGATCCTCCTAATGTGGCGTGGGATGTCCAAGGAACACGTAAAGACGCTATTCCTGATTCTAATCAGATACAAGCTTCACTGAGCATTTGTGCAAGAAGTTCTGGAGGTTTTTTGTTCTTTTTTTTCAATATTGCAATACAACAATATAAGCCATTATGTAGTGGTGAAAGGGTTCGAATTCAGTTGTCTAATGTAATCTACAGTAAGCCATTAACTTTTAAGACTAACTGTGAAGAGAATCTGCTAGACTTATGGAAATTAAAGGTTCTGTGTTGAAACAAACCATTTTGAAACTAGACAACCCTTGTCCATATAGCCTATATGCCACCCTCAGGACCTCTCTACTCTCTATTAGTCTGAGCAATAGACCCTGGAAAGATTGGATTACATTCTGACAGACTTTGCAAGAACATGTATTACATGGTTTCCAATTGTTTTGGATGGATGCCATGTTTGTACAACATACTTACCTCCCAATGCTCCTGGAACGTCTGTCCCAGCCAGCTGCTGCTGCTGCTCCTGTCCTCTCAGTGGCTCTGGTGGACATGCAGAGTGCATGGTCATCCAGCCAGTAGCAGTACTCAGTCATTTACCAATCAGTAAGTCCACCTGGCAGGCCAATTTGGAGATTTGGGCAGTAGACCAATAAGATTGTGGTAGACTATAAGAAGCAAACTATGTCAGGCAGAGCAAAGACACAGAATTTTAAAAAGGCTAATTTCCTTGGGTTGAGGGCAGCATTTCAGGGCATAGACTGGGAGCAGCTGCTGTCACATAATAATACTGAGGATCATGGGCGTAGCTATAGGGGGTGCAGAGGTAGCAGTCGCTACCGGGCCCAGGAGCCTGAGGGGGCCCAAAGACTTTTGTGCCGCATAAGAAAACACACAAAGCACTGAGTGAAGGGGGCCCCAAGCTGAACTCTTGCACCAGGGCCCATGAGCCATTAGCTACGCCCCTGCTGAGGATAAATGGGAGAGCTCTAAATCCATATTGAGTAATTGAACTAAAAATGTAGGAATACAGCTACTGTAAAAAGGGCAATAAAAGACAGAAAAAAAGGGCATTTAAAAAAACAAATCCGAGGGGTCAGCTGTAGCTTTTGAAGATTACAAAGGGTTTAATAAAATCTGTATAAAGGAGATAAAATTAGCAAAATTACAAAACGAACAGCAGGGGGGCAAAAGAGAGCAAAACAAATCCCAAAAAATTATTTCAATATATAAATGCTTAAAAACCTAGGTCTGAGCAGGTAGGTCCACTAAATAATGGTAAAAGAGGGTAGCCACTGAAGATAAGGAAAATGATGATTACACTTTCTAGTAATTGGATTTTCCTGACCCCACGACAGCACCACTGAGAGATGGCTCCGCCTCCATGGACAGGAAACCTGTAGCATAAAAAAGGTGGAGCCACTCTACCACCTCAGTGAGTTTACAGAGTATCAGAGGGACTCCCCTTAGGTTGAACAGAGTTACTATATATATATATATATATATATATATATATATATTAATATTAATATTAATATTAATATTATGTTTTTTGCACCTTACCCCGTGCTCTCCACACAGAACCACCACCTTAGGGAGGGAATTAGATGGGAGCTGTCGTGGGGTAAGGAAAATCTGATTACCGGTAAGTTTAATCATCATTTTTTCCCCTCCCCCACGACAGCACCACTGAGAGAGATTACATAGAAATCAAGGGTAGGAAACAGCCTCCAACACCATTTTGCCGAAAATAAGGTCAGAGATCGAGTCCAACTAAAGTCTATAGTGCCTATAGAAGGTAGAAGGAGAGGCCCAAGTGGCCGCTCTACAAATTTGGTCAATCGACACACTGGCCCTCTCCGCCCCCCGAAAGTGGACACCGCTCTAGTGGAGTGAGCCTTCAGGGAAATAAGAGGCGAAGAACCAGAGTAAGAGTATGCCAATGAAATTAGTTCTCAAATACATCTGGCGATAGAACTCTTTGAGGCCGCATTACCTTTCCTAGCCCCCGCATACAAGACAAACAGTGATGAAGATTTTCGGTTCTGGAAAGAAAACTGGGATAACTATCTCCTGTAACCTGTTTGTCTTAAAAGGAACTTTAGGAATAAACTTAGGGTCTGGTTTCATCACTACTGTATCATCACGGATTGTCATAAATGGGGGATTTATAGACAGGGCCTGGATCTCACCAATTCTTCGTGCTGAAGTAAGGGGTACCAGGACTACCAGCTTCAGGGTAAGTAATTTTATAGAGCTATCTTCGATAGGTTCAAAAGGATAATTGGTAAAAGCCCTAAGCACCAGATTTAAGTCCCGGGGGGAAACCTAGGTCCTTTAACTGGGGCCACCCTATCTACTGCTTTGAAAATTTTAACTATCAAAGGATCCATAGCCAAGTTTTTACCGCTCAACACTGAGAGGGCAGAAATCTGTACTTTTAGAGTACTCTTAGCTAAGCCTAAAGATAGTCCCTGTTGTAAGAATTCTAATACTTGGTTCCTAAGTCTGCAAATGACAGAAACCTTTTCCAAATTCTGGCATAAATTATATTGGTCACTTTTTTCCTACTCTTCTGTATGGTAGAAATTAGTGCTTTAGAGAAACCCCTGCCATCTAAGTATGCCCTCTCAATTTCCAGGCCGTAGGATGCAAGGTCTGTACCTGTGGATGAACTACCGGGCCTTACAATAGGATATTCGGAATCTCGGGAAGAACCCAAGGGTCCGATACTGACATTGACCTGAGAGGAAGGAACCACGCTCTCTTTGGCCAAAAGGGAGCAATTACTATCATGTTGGATCTCTCTTCCCTTATTTTCCTGAGTACTCTGGGCAGCAGCTGGAGAGGGGAAAAGGCATACCCTAGGCGAAACTTCCAATTCAGGAGAAATGCATCTACCCCAAACAGGGATTCATTGGGATTGAGGGATCAGAATCTCTCCACCTGTCTGTTTTCTCTGTTGGCAAACAAATCTATTTCTGGATTCCCCCATAGCCTTACTATCTTTGCAAACTGGTGTGGACTCAAAAAGTCGGCCTGAATATTTTCTTTTCCTCTTATATGCAGAGCTGAAATATGTACCACCTGACTCTCTACTTCTGAGAATATTAATTCTGTCTCCCTCATTAAGGATCTGGATCTGGTACCTCCCTGATGATTTAGGTATGATACCACTGTCCTGTTGTCTGACATGATTCTGACATGACTCTGTTGAATATCCGGAAGAGCTGCCCTTAAGGCCAACTGCACTGCTCTTAGTTACTTTCTTTTGGAGGAGAAGACTCTCCCAACGGTGATATCGCTTTCCGGACGGACATCTGCGGATTCTCCTGAGCCTTTAGAATCTCACCTCCCACCACTGCTACCCACAGAAATCTCTGGAAAAATGGATGCACTGGGATGTGTAGATACGCATCCTTCAAATCTATTACTGCCATGAAACATTCTGGAAAGACTAGGTGAATCGCAGACTTTATGTTCTCCATTTTGAATTATTTTAATATTAAGGACTTCAGCTGTCTCAAATTTATTATTGTGCGAAAAGAACCGTCTGGCTTTTTCACCAGGAAAAGAGTTGAGTAGAAGCCTTTCCCCCACTCTGTTCTGGGTACTGGAATTAGAACTCTTTTTTCTATCAGAAGGTCCACCTCTTTTGACAATTTTTGAGACGCTTTTGTGACCACAAACCTCTGTGGATAACTGCTCTTGAATTCTAGTTTTAATCCTTCTGTAACAATGTTTGTAACCCATTTTTCTGCAATCTTTTCTCAGGCACAGAGAAAGTGATGCAGCTTTCCTCCTACCTGAAGCTTGGCATCATTGTTTGGATGATTTGTCTTTCTGACAAGAAGAACCTCTGAACATAAAGCCACTATTGCCTGAACCTGTAGATCTGGGAAACTGACTTTTATCCCCTGATTGTTTTTTCCTTGAAATCTGGAGGGGTTCCGAAAGGGTCGCCTATAACTTTTAAATTGTGAGAAGGAGGACTCCTGAGGTAATTTCTTCTTCCTATCTGCCGCCTTCTCTAAAAGGGCGTCTAGTTCTGGGCCAAATAGAAACTGTCCATGGCAAGGGATGCTTGGATGCCATATCTCCTCCTCTCCAATTTTTCAGCCATAAAGCCCGCCGGGCAGAATTAGATATAGAGGCTGACCTGGCTGATAATCTGATTGCCTCAACTGAAGCGTCGGATAGAAAATATACCGCCTTTTGTAAGGTAAGGTGGCTTCTATTTGATCCCTAGGGCACTTATCTCTAATCTGCCCTTCTAGTCTGTTCAGCCAGATAGATGTGGATCTGGCAGTAACAGTTACTGCTATATTAGGCCTAAAGAATGCGGTCAACGCTTCCTAAGTACTTTTAAGGCAGGAATCAATTTTCTTATCAAGAGGATCTTTTAAAAAACCTCATGTCCTCGAACGGTAGGGAAGATCTTCTAGATATCTTAGATACAGCTACATCTAATCTGGGAGCCTTATCCCAAGACGTAGAAGCTTCCTCCTCAAAGGGATATTTCCTCCTAAAGTTTTTAGTAATAAATGCCTTTCTATCCGGCTTCTTCCATTCTTTTTCTTTTTCTAAGCTGATATGCTTCTGTGTAAGGGAAAACATCTCCTTTTCCTCTCGCGCAGGCCTTTAAAAACCGCATGTGCTACTGACTTATCCTCTTTGACATCTTCGAGTTCTAAGGTGGCCCGTACAGCTTTGAGCAGCTTGTCCATGTCACCTACCAGAAATAAGAACTTTCTTTCTGAGTCGTCTTCAGAAGAGGATGAATCTTGAGAATCTTTCTCCTTATCCAAGCACTCACTATCGTCGGATGATTCCACCTCTGGTTCCGCCTGTTCCTCTATTCTTACCCTTCTTGGTTAATTTAAGGGAATCCTTTACCTCGGATCTGATTAGGGCCCTAATGTCTTTCATAAAATTAGGGGATTCCTCTGCCAGCGTTTTTTCAATACACTGCTGGCATAGCTTCTTAGAGTAGGAGGATGACAGGGGGCATCTACAAATGGCACATTCTTAGTTTTTTCTTTTTGCCAAAACCTTTTTTGGCCTCATCTAAGAAAAAAGTATATATACAGCCATATATTAGTATCCACAGTACCACTGCATGTGCTTACCCCTCCAGAAGTCTGTATACCGGAGTCTGCTTCTCTGTCTCCACTTCCTCCAGTCTTTTGTCCTCCTCCATGCCGTCTTTTCCTGAGGGCATATGAAGGCTTAATATTAATATATATATACATATGTAGCAGGGAACAGCACCTTTTCTTTTGAGAGTACCACATGTTCCCTGGGGGCCAACCTTATGCCAGTTAATCATCTCTGCAGGATCTCACCAGTGACCAGCTGAACTTCCAAATTGCTTCCCTCAGCCTTGGGAACATGCCAGCATACATAGTGTGCCCACGCTGTTTATATTTCCGGTCACCAAACCGGAACTACTGGTCAGTGGAAGGCACGTCTCACCTGACGTCATCGCTACTTCCTGTACAGGCCCCGGACACACCTCCCGCTGCTGTTGCCAACTTTAAATAGCGCATAGCTCCCGCACGCGCCCCTGGAACTCTACCCCTCTAGGCTGTTCCTCCATACAACGCCCGACCTCTGGTGTTCTGTACCACCATCACCCGGTCACACTCCTTTGAGGGACTCGCGCTGCCAGCCATGAAGCTCACGGAATGGCACTGGACCATCCCCTGTCTCCTGAGAGGACCCCCGGCATCTGGCCCTGGCTGGTAAGACCCATGACCCTCTAGGCTCTTCTAGGATTTCCTAGTCATGGGCCCCTAGAAAAAAATCTAACAGGTTTCCCAATCCAGGGACAGGAAACCTCACTGAGGTGGGAGAGTGGCTCCACCTTTTTTATGCTACAGGTTTCCTGTCCATGGAGGCGGAGCCATCTCTTAGTGGTGCTGTCATGGGGGAGGGGAAAAATGCAGAGTTACTAAATGTTTTTTTTAGCTCTGTTTATACAAAAGAAGAAAAAGCTGATATCTGTGGTGCTGGGGCTGTTAGTACATCCAGTAATATGCTCAATTGGCTAACTGTAGATATGGTCCAAGATAAGTTAAATAATATAAATGTGAACAAGGCTCCGGATCCAGATGGATTACACCCAAGAGTTCTTAAAGAGCTCAGTTCAGTAATTGCTGTGCCCCCGTTTATAATTTTTAAAGATTCTCTAGGTACTGGTACAGTGCCAAGTGATTGACGCAAGGCAAATGTGGTGCCCATATTTAAAAAAGGATCTAGGTCCTTCATAGGTAATTATAGACCAGTTAGTTTAACTTCTGTTGTGGGAAAAATGTTTAAAGGTCTCTTAAGGGACTATATACAGGAGTATGTGACTGTAAATATATTATAAGTGATAACCAACTTGGGGTTACCAAGGACAGACGTTGTCAGACTAACTTGATTTGTTTTTATGAGGAGGTGAGTAGTAGCCTAGACAGAGGGGTGGCTGTGGATGTAGTGTTTCTTGATTTGGCAAAGGCTTTTGATACTGTCCCTCATAGACGTTTAATAGGTAAAGTAAGGTCTATCGGCTTGGAAAGTATAGTTTGTAATTGGATTGGAAAGTGGCTGAAGGACCGTGTCCAGACAGTTGTGGTTAATGATTGCTATTCAGAATGGTCCCGGGTGATAAGTGGTGTACCCCAAGGTTCAGTGATGGGCCCTCTATTATTGAATTTATTTATTAATGATATCGAGGATGGGATTAATAGCACCATTTCTATTTTTGCAGATGACACTAAGCTCTGTAGTACTGTACAGTCTATGGAAGATGTCCATAAACTACGAGCTGACTTGAACACTTTGAGTGATTGGGCATCAACTTGGCAAATGAGGTTCAACTTGGCAAACCTTTGTGCACCATACCTCCTGTCCTGAGAAGAGGCTGTCCGACAATGTACAAAGAACCAGAGCCACCAGTGCCAAAAAACAGAAATTAGTGAGTCTAAGGACACTCTGTGGGCTGTCTCTGAGAAACAAACAGACAGAGAGAGATACAATAATACCAAAGGGAATTTAGGAGGCCTACACAAGAAAAAGAACATGAACACTTTTTTTTTTACAAGTTGTGGTTTTGTCATAATTTGCTGAAAATGACAGCAAAAAATTGTGCTCGTCTGACATTATTTTAGAAATCAACCACTTTTGCCTGGGATTCAGGGCCTTTACAATCACAAGATGAATGTCATGCACCTAAGCACTGCTGTGAAGTAGTGGTAAACTTATAAGTATGTGTGTGTGGAGCATACCCACCTGCTTCTTGCTTGTGAGCCAATGTGAGAAGGCTGCAATATTGTAGTCTGTAGTGAATTAGAATATTCTTCATTAGTTAATTGTTTTTCTCTTATGCGAAAAATTGCCAAATATTGACGTAATGCGAATATTCTAACACCCGAATATATAGCACTATAGAATATAGTGCTATATATTCGTTTTTTAGAATATTCTTTATTTTTTTCCCTGCTTAATTTCTTTTTGGGCCAATGACTGTTCACATTAAATTGGAAAAAATGACGAATATTCTAAAAAAAGAATATATAGCACTATATTCTATAGTGCTATATATTCGTGTTTCAGAATATTTGCATTACGCGAAAATCACATTGCCGATTTTTCGCAATCAGTAGAATAATCTTGAATACGAATATTCGGCCATATATGACGAATATTCTAGCGAATATTCACGAAATATCGCGAATTCGAATATTGCCCGTGCCGCTCATCACTACTATCTCCCACTAACTATCTGTATTATATGAATGAGCTAACTATCTAATGTAATTGGATAAGGAATAGGATCCAGATGAAAGCACAGAGCACAGCAATGACACTGCTCTCTCTCAGAACGGCAAAAAAACTGCAGAAAATGGCTGCTGGGGAGTTTCTTATATAGTAAGGGGTAGGCAACTTTCCTATTGGTTGCTAGGGATGTTGCTAAGCTCTGACAAATATATTGCAGCCTTCTCATTGGCCCACAAGCAAGAAGGGAGGTTACTAATGAAAAAAAAAATCTAGAATATTTGCAATTATGAATATATATAGCACTATATTCTACATCTTCACGAACTTCGCGATTAGAATATTCACGATCAACACTAGTTACTAATATATTGTTTGTTTCAATAGTGCTTCTTCTCCTGACTTTGTATACTTTTGTAGGCCCTTATAGAACTTTCTTTGTCACAGATTACTGCCATGGCTGCAAGTCAGCAGCAGTGGCTGCATCTGCTCACTACATACTAAGGCTCCAGCCCCTTTAGTGGCCAGGATTGCGGGAGTCACCTCTATAATCTCTCATGAACAGCTCTAGGCAATGGCAGTATCCATGATGCTGTTCAAAAGCAGAAAATGCAGCTCCAGGCATGTGAATGAATAAAGTATTACATGTACAGGATCAAGTTCCATTTCTCTGGAAATGTAATACCATTCCTTAAAAGCATCTTGCAGGCCTGGGAGCGCATATGCACAGGCAAGGGGCGGGATGACATTAATCTAGTTTGGTTGCCTTCACCATCAGTTAAACCAAGAGACCTCACCCCCCTACAGCCCTGAAAGTGAGCCTAGCGACCAGCAGGGAAGAGCTGAAAGAGGTTAGACAACCCCTTGTCAGTAGATTTGTCCCTATGAAACTGGCTGGCCTGTTACATGTGTGCTTGGCAGCCAAAGGCATCTGTGTCGGTCCCATGTTCACATATGCATTTTCAGTGCCATCTCCAATTTGATTGACAGGATCAGACGTGATGACATTTTCAATGTCTGGCCCTGTCAATCAGTTCAGCAGTTACAGAGAGAGCAGAGCCTCTAGGTGTAACGGCAACTCCCCTGTTGCTTCTAGATGTTCATTTGCATATATTAAAATATATCATATTAACATATTAAATCATTTTTCTCAGCAATGCGGGCACATGTGAAAATGGGACCAACACAGATGTCTTCAGCTGCCAAGATCACATGCAACAGATCAACCAGTTTCATAGGAACAAATCCGCTGACAGATGCCGTTTAAATACAGTACATTGGTTTATCAAAGTGTCTTTATATATTTTATTATTATAATTGATCTAGACACATTTCTCTCAGATTTTTTAAAAACAAGTGTTGGCATTCTTGTGTCTGCTTTCTGTATGTTGCTATTGAATTGTCGTGTGGAAAACACCTTAAAAAATTGTTCTGTTCATGAATTCACTCACTGTATTTTACTTTAAATGGCTTTTTAGAGTCAGACAGTAAGTGACTTTTCTTTTTGTTCCTACATTCTTCAGGTCTCTGTTGGTGTCATGGTCCTTTCACAACGCAGTATACCTCATCAGCTTTGCCTTGCTCAGTGCTGCACAACCTCAGAGGTCAAAATTTCTCATTCAAAATGCACAAAACTGACCCCTTCGCGGTATCGTCTAAGTTCTAAAGCCAATTGTTGTTGACATAAAACAAATGAGAAGCTTGGAGAACTTTCTGTAGCTCTGCTTGGATCAACTGGGATACTAATAAGGTCAACCGCAGCATTAAGTGAAAATGATCTGGCAATAGCCCAGTTCTTCCAGTTTACAATTTTAAGACCTTCCTATTACTAGTGATAAAATGAGGTCAGGAAAACGTCACTTACACTTTCACTGGATAAACAGTGTACAGGGAGAAATTCTATTGTATCACAACAGACAATGTAATTAGTGATAGAAGGGTTGTAATGTAATGTTTGCAAAACAGGTATATGATGCAGATGTATTTCCACCTTACACATTTATGGATTATCCTCAGGAAATACCATAAATGTGTAATAGATGGAAGTCTCACCTCTAGAACCTTCAATTATCTGGACCTCAACTAAGAGAGAGACACATCCAAGCATAACCACCTCTCACTGGTAAAAATGGCCATTGGAGCCCACTTTTAATATACAAATAAGACTCATGTGATCTTCATTCGTTAGATGGCTGTGAGTCTCACAAATGGAACTCTTATCAAGAATTCTATTGCATATTCTGTGGATATGCCCTCAGTATCTAAGGTGGTAAAAAAAAAAAACATAGAAGAATAGTATTAAAGTTATTATAGGTGGGGAACACAAATGTCCTACATGTTCTAAAGCCTCATCCCAGGTGATGATAATTGGCCTAGACTAAATATGTCAGTACATATTAGACTTAGGTTGACTGAACTAGTTGGCTGTCAAATGTGTATGAGATGTTTGGTTGCCATTCTTTTGTCATATGTCGGGGGGTAGAATGGATCGAGCATCAATTCCATACCTTTATTCTCATGGTAGCAGCCTACTCCCCTCTCCCTATTGACAACACATGCACACTTCTCCGAACCAAATGTGCATGTGTATGGGGAGTCAGCCGACAGCAAGTACATTGCCTGCTTAAGAAAAAGAAAAGAAGCTAAGAGTAGACCTTGGGGGCAATATCTTGCTTTTTATAATACTTAATTTCGCCTTTGCTAAGATCTAAACAAACAACTTTTTACCTGACAAAAACAGAATTTCCAAAGACGCAAACTTTAGATAAAAAATATTAAAGAGCTAGAAGCCTGTCGCAATATCCACATTATACATTGCGAAGGCTTGCAGACAAAATATCATAAAACTTTAACAGAGTCCTCATGACCTTATGTTCTCAAGGTGGTCTTGCAATGTATCTATGCCATGGAAATAGGTTGTAATACATTTGTCTGCAGTAGGGCTAGCAGTAAAAATTGGGATTTAAATGATTTGTCTAGGTTTCCTAAATCAGCAGCTCCACTAAACAAATCAAGCGTTATAAAATGTTTGAACAAATGCTAAATAAAATATCATATTACAACTCGAGCTGCAAATGTGCAGAAACCTATTCCGCAGACCACAGTGGGAATATATTTCTGAAAATGGCATTAATTATAGATTTACTGATAGATCTGGGAAGATGACGGGGGTGGGTCAGATATAAATCACCTCCCAATGAGGCTGGGGAGATTTCCATAACATATTCTCTCCTCCTTATGACAGCGATGTGTGAAAATTGACAAGAGGATTTGAAAATTGGGACGGAAAGAACCCAAGCATAAAATAACTTCAATTTTGCACTTTCTGTGCCTCTCAGAGGAATAGCTTTGAGGACTGACCAACAACACAAACAAGTGAGAAAAAAAAAAACACGGCACAGGATAGGAGTTATTAAAGAAAGAACACACTCCTCTCGCAGACAGAAGGGATGATCAATGGGTTTAGTCAGGGGGAAATTCAAGCAGAAAATTGATGCTGTCTTTTTTTTATCTGCAAAGGAAGCAAGAGGAATTTTAAACTCCAAAAGCAAGAATCTTTAACCGGCGGTGGTCTGGTAAAAAAAATGTTTCTTTAACTGTTTTGGGACATCACCAAGTCAAAATTCTTCATTATAATCTATTAAGAGTTTATATCTATCTATCTATCTATCTATCTATCTTGACAAAGGCCTCATTGAGCAGGGCTAAAACTTTGCGTGGAGTAAACTTATTTATCTATCTCATATCTATCTATCTTGATATTGATAAAATGGTTGATCTTACAACCTCTACATAAATCTGTTGATAAACTGTTGTTAGTTATAATTTAAAAATAAATTACGGGAGCATTATCATCTGTGTCTGGATAGTTCAAATATGATATGTTCTCATAACTTATTTTTCTCAATTTTAGACCAAGTTTACATCTAACAGTTTTCTTGATTTTTTGTATTACTGTATTTTACCACTGTAGAAAGTTGTTTTCTGATCATGAACTGAAAACCTGATTTGCAGTACAAGCCGGAGCCATGCATTTTTCACAATATGCTATGTTTATGTGTCATAAATGAAAAAGCCCATGCAATATGGAGAAGTAGAATCTGTTGTGAAAGGAAAGTTCAGAGCAATGTTGTGCATCACTTTTACGTGGTCTTCTTTGGCCTCTGAAAGATTGGGAGCCATGGAACTCTTGGGAAAAAGAATGATAATATTGAGGCTCTCAGGAAAGATGAATAGAATTACTATCTTTCACTGGTGGTGTAGCAGTCTGTCCTTGCTGAAAAGGGAATCGAATCCTCATGCACAGACTTCCTGGTGATCCTAGGATGCATGTATTTAACAGCGAATCTGTGGAGACAGAGCTGCAGGCAGGAGAGAGAGAACAGCAGCCTGAACCCCTTATGAGACTAGAGGTATGTTTAAGACTACCTAAGACTACCTGCAGGGGCGTAACTATAGGGGAAGCAGGGGAAGCGGCTGCTTTGGGGCAAGAGAAGTACTAAAAGATTTTGTCAGGGCCCCTCAACAGTATTATACAATGACATTATATACAGTGGCAGTATAGACAGTGTAGAAAACGGGTGGAACAGATGCCAGGCCTGGTCTGAGAGAACGATCTTTACTAGCCACAGGAAAGGGGCGGCATGAAAGGAAGGGGTTGTGAAAAAACTACTGGGAAAGGGGGCCCCATTCAAAAATTTGCTGTGGGGCCCAGTCATTTTTAGTTACGCCACTGACTACCTGTAAGCTCTGCAGTCAAACTGCAGCAAGCCCTCAGGAAAATAAATAGCAGGTAATTATCACCTATAGATGCAGACTTATATTTTTTACTTCTATGACTGCACAGTTTTTTTAAGCCACATATATGGGATATACTTTACACACTGTGAAGAAAGCTAAGGTGAAGTGCAGTATGTGGGTCTATCTGCACATCTGTTATTACGTATTGTTATGCATTGTTAGGTTGTGCATTAAAGCAGAAGAGGTATGGTTGGCAGGAACAGAGCTAACCACCCTGTTGTTACCCTATTGATAGGAGTGGGCTGGTCCTACTTCATGCCAGTAGGGGGATCTACAGAGTAAGAAAGTGGAGGAAGGGACTCCAAGAGCTTAATACTATTCTCCTGTGAGACCCTTTACTCTAGGAAGATTTCCAGAGTCAAGATACAGCTTTCCCAAAAGACACAGTGGATAAAGTCAGCAGAGTGACCAGCAAGTGTCATCTTTAAATATCCTGCTGTCGGTGAGGGTAAACAGATTAGATGCCCATCACCTAGAATAACTACCAGGCTATTCTAACTTCAAGTTTGTATCACACAGTGGACATATATATCCACAAGTGCCTGCAATGGCCATTTAATCGTCACACAACCAGCCACCATACCTCCCCATCTGGTGCCAGAAACTGCACTTTGTATTTACTGCTGCTGGATGTGCCACAAGTTATATTTTGCACTAAGTAAAGAGAGACCTTTATACATTTACTTCTGGCCTGATTCTTCAAACCATCTTTTCACTTCAGTGCTGCACCTATCTCCAGGCAGCAAAAGCCTGAGGGAGTACAGCATGAAACAGCACCTCATCAAGGCTACTACCACTTCCATCCTCTGCACTGGCTCCTCAACGACTCATTGCAGAGGTGGATCGCAGTTGATTAAAATGTGATAGAGTGACATGCTGGCAAAACCCATAAAAGGTTGCAATTCACAGCACTGCCAATGAATGGCCACAGTTAGTCACATAAAGGATAGCCATCTCGTGATACAATATTGTGAAATCATGTTGTTTGAAAGCTGGTTATCTCATGACACACATATCAGGAAAGGTAAGGAAAGACACATCTGTAGTGTTTGCAGACTGTTTTCACAGGCAAATCCCAAACCATTCAAAAATATTAAACCATGGGCAGCAAACATGAAATTTTATATGAGGTTTTATAAGGTACTGCCAGATAATCTAAAACAACTTTTTTTTGTAGTTGGCTGGGGGATTAGAATAGTCACTTCCCTTCTATTTGTGGTCAACAACTATATTAACGTCATCCCTGTCTTTGGATTTTTTAAGAAATATGTTCTCCATGTGAGTTATTTTTTTATAATTTGAAATTCTTATGCAGCTCAGGCAGAATTTTAGGGGATATGATTTTTTCCATACGACGTCATCTTTTTACCTCTTTTGTATTTAACATCTATATTTCAGATGCTGTATGAAGATGTTGAATATTCTTCTAAGAAATTCCATCTGCCTGATGTATGATCTTTGGTGTCCTTTTCCCACCACCAGCCATCTTTTAAAAAGGTTTGCATTTCATGTTGAACCTTTTTTTTATCTGACGCAAGTGAACATTTCCTTGAAATACATGACAGCACAAATAAATGGTCTCCAATATATTGATGTGATTTGTGCAAAGGGTGAATTCTCAGAGAGATTCTGTAAGAAAGAAGTCGAGGGAAGCTCAATCAATCGGACTTCAAAACATTCTTCAAAAGCTCTATCAAGAGACTATGAGGGGGTCGAATGTTAGATCTGTGATTTCTAGGAAGAACAGTGGAATGGCCCAGAACTTTAGAGAATATTTCTGATTTCAAGGTTACTTTTAACATTTAAAAATATGTACAAAGTAGCCTGTGCACAAATGTTACATGAAATAATGATAGCCACACTAGCTCATTCATTTTATTGTTCATAAAATACCTTATATGGACTATGTAGACTATATTAAATCTACAAAGAACGTCATGATCCTGGAATTTAAAGAGCACATACTGTATGACGCTGTCAATGTTATATTTATGTTTATTTTATGTAATATGGTAATGTGTATGGTACAAGTAACATATTTGCTTTAAAGAGAAAAACTACCGGTAAATCCTTATAAAATTATTAGATTTGTTTTGCTTTTGGAACAGTAACTCAGTAGAGTATATCTGTCTTTAGAGTCTTTCAATGTTTTATTCAATTTTGATTAAAACTAGCATTTTACAAAGTTTTCAAAATACTAACAAATATGAAATTACTTTAGAGTAATTATTATGATGCAATAATCTTTCTACAAATTAAGAGGGCCTATCCATTATTTTCAGAGCATGGTGGATTCTATGTTTTGGAAAGTTAGGAGAGGTATGCAGTACTTCAAAAAAGTAAGCTAAAATTTTACATTCATAGTATTTCATGTCTCTATTAGCTGTATTTGGAAGGTTTGGAATTTTCAGCTGATGTAAATCAATACAGCTTGTGTGACCCAATTTAAATACAATGGGGCACATTTATTAAGACCGCCCGTTTTAAACAATGGTCTTAATAAGCCCCTTTTTATAGACCTGGCATATGCGGGGAAGAAGTTGCAGATTCTGCTGCAACATCACGTGCAACAGAATCTGCACCAGATATGCACAATAAAAGTGGTGTATATCTGTTAATAAATGACCCCCAACGTCTTTCATTCAAAACACATCAGCTAATTTTTTATCCATATGTAAAGAGTATGAGCATCCTTATTTTGGAAAATATCGCTTTTTAGGTATTTATCTATGGAGATGGAACTCTGATGGTATATGATTTTTAGAATGCTTTTATTATTTTCAAGACTTACTTTCTGGTCATGCTACCTTGTGAAACTACAAGTTCGGAGCTCAGTTGTTGCTCCCTGTGAATTATACCCTCTCTATCAGCCCATTCTTTATCTGAGTGCTTTGCCCTGGAAAGAATATACAAAATGTTGTGTGTGAATAACACTAACTTACTTTAATCACTGATGCCACTACAGTGCACAGTTTTTGGTTACCAAGAAGCAGGGCACATCATTACAGTATCAGACAACACACAAGGGCAGATTTATCATAGCGCCGTAGCGTACAATGGTTAACGATAACCAGGCTTGCTGTCAGATTCAGAGACTGAATTATGACGAGGCCACAGCCCCCCTTCCCTCGGAGGCCATAGTCTCTTCACACAGCTGATTGGCGGGGTGCCTTGAGTCAGATCTACACTAATATTGATGACCTATCCCGAGGTTAATACTGTCCTCTCAGAAAAACCTTTTAATTTCCTTTGCTGCATACATGACAAAAATCACATTTTAGGAAAGGTGTTTTAAAACAATAAAAAAAAAATGGCGAGTTCAATCAGATCTCACTACCATCTTCCTGCAGCAAATGCCATTGTGATTTTTGCAGTCGCAAATGGCACTTTTATGCCATCCTCGCCAGGTTTTTGAAAAGGGGCAGTAGTAAAGGTGGGATGTGGGAGGGGGTGGCTATCAGCCCCGTCACATATATATTTACTCTAGAAAGTGGTAAATAATTACTGAAATCTACTGGAGATTTCAGTTTGGCGCACGGACTGATGGAGAAGGCCTGCACCTCATGATAATATAAATGCCTTTTCTGGCAGCACAGGGTTTATCAAGACTGGCGTACCACATGCCGGTATTGGTAATCAGGGCCTTAGTGCCTTGAAATGTTCTGTGCAGTTAGGAATGAACTTGAATAAGAGATATCATAGGAGGCGCTATCAGGTAATGAAGGCATGTGGCCAAAAACAACAATAATAAATCACTGTATGCCAATAAAAAGGATGTCAGGGTATTACTTATATAATTTTTTTTCACTTTTTTTACTAATACTATAAAAGGCAAATAATGTCAATATGAATGCAATGATTATTAAGGGATTACAACTAAAATATAATAGAAATGCTCAACTAACAGCGTCTGCTATCCTGTACTTGATATTCTCCCTGAAAAGTGAGGCTGCACATATACCCCATGTTTGTGCTTTCAATGCCATGCTTTGTGTATTGTGTCCAGCCTAGTTCGCAGCGTGCTCTTTAGTTTTAATCATGTCTGCACCTGGTGCGCTTGGCTGAGTGATGGGGCTTTCAAAATGTTCGAAAGCTAAGTGCTGAGAGAGGTCAGCAGTAGCAAAACTCAATAAAGCCCAAGGAAGTTTGATCTGTTATAAGCAACTGACAAAGCATTTCACAGGGGTATGAAATGTGGAGGTCAAAGAAAGGGCGTCCAAAAATAAAAACTTACACCCCAAAACACCTGGGAAACTTTATTTAACCTGCCTTTCCTCTGATAGACTTTTAAGACTGACGATGTACATTGGTGTCTGTCACAGCACCTGTGTGATATGGGACCACATGCATAAAATTGGCACTTTAATCCCTGCATTTTTGAATGACAACAAGTTTAATTATGAGCTTGATCTTGCTTTATGCCAATACAACAACATAAGATGGAATAAACATCTGACATGTTATAATATATGGTGCAAGAACTGGCTAATCACATTTTCTTAGCGTGTGACTTGCATAAAGTGTAATGGTTTACATATTTTTCTATGTTAATACCTCTATATATTCATTGTCTATAATGAAATGTACACGCGCCCTATTCATCTCACAATAAGCATGCAGTGTATATGATCATGCATCATGTTAGGACTAAACATGTCAATGAAGTGAAAGCATCATTTTAAAGAGTAACTGCACTTTAGAAAAAAATGTTGATTATCATACTGACATATTAAAGGTTTTCATCAGTGGTGGTCCGAATCGCTAAAACAAGGAGTTAGAAGCACTCTGCTAAGCCCTGTCTTTCCTTGCTGCTGAAGATGGGTTGAACACAGCCTCAATTGTGCAAGTCTATCAAACATCAAAAGTTTATGTAAAGTGTAGTTACTCTTTGAAAACCAAGTATAAGATCGCTTTTTTTCCTTTAGAATATTGTTTGACATGAGCCAGGAAAGTACACCCCAGCTACAGACTTAAGATTCCAGTACAGGAACTTAAAGGGGTTCTTTAGGATTATGACCATTTTTAAGTCACCCATGGAGCTAGTGGTACCTAATGAAAAAAATCTTATTCACCTGTTCCCCATTCTGGCAGTGTGGCTCCATTTTACTAATCTTTCGTTCCTCTGCCTATTTACTTCCAGCCAGAGCACAGATGGGGTCATTCTGTTCTACAACTCCAGAATAATAGAAAGTGAGCATTAGTTTATGGGATCATTTATTAAGACAGTTATTTAAGATGCCGGTCTTAATAAAGCCCTTGCTCTGGCGGTGGATCGCTGACTTTATGTAGAAGCACCGGCCTCCACATAACTTTGATGGATCCACTGCTGCTTCTAAATGTAAGACAGCTTTTTAGTATAGTTGAGCGGACACATGGAAGTTCGGGTTCGACCGAACTTCACAAAAAAGTTCGGGTTCGGGATCCAAACTTAACCCAAACTTGACCCCGAACCCGAACCCCATTGAGGTCAATGGGGACCCAAACTTTTGGGCACTAAAATGGCTTTTAAAAAAGTCCTGGAAAGGGCTACAGGGCGGCAAAAGGCAGCAAAATGAGGGCAAGTGCACTGCAAACAAATGTGGATAGGGAGAATAAATAAAAATAAAAAATAAAAATCTTGATCTAGGAGGGGGAAATGGATGTGGAGTAGGAGGTTGAGGAGGCGTCAGGTGGAACTGCCATCAGCAATGCATCTACCAGCGTGCGTTTATAGTCAAGCATCTTTCAATAATTAACAGTCGTTTTTACCAAATTTGGTTCCCTGTCAGCAATGCTCAGCATAGATTTTTCACCAGCAAAATGGGGTTCATATCACCCACCAATGGAACAGATGATTTTTAAAAATATAGGCCCCTGGGACCCAGGCAGGAGGGGTTAAATCATGGCAAAACGGGGTTCATGTCACCCACTAATGGAACAGACGATTTTTTTAAATGTAGGCCCCTGACATCCAGCCAGAGCAGGGGTTTTTCACCGGCAAAACTGGGTTGATGTCACCCACCAATGGAACAGACGATTTTTTAAAATGTAGGCCCCTGGCACCCAGGCAGAGGAGGGGTTTATTCACGGCAAAACGGGGTTCATGTCACCCGCTAATGGAACAGGCTATTTTAAAAATGTGGGCCCGTGGCATCCAGGCAGAGCAGTAGTTTATTCACGGCAAAACGGGGTTCATGTCACCCACTAATGGAACAGGCGATTTTTTGAAATGTAGGCCCCTGGCACCCAGGCAGAGGAGGGGTTAATTCACGGCAAAACGGGGTTCATGTCACCCACCAATGGAACAGACGATTTTTTAAAATGTAGGCCCCTGGCACCCAGGCAGAGGAGGGGTTTATTCACGGCAAAACGGGATTAATGTCACCCACCAATGGAACGGGCGATTTTTAGCAATTTAGGTCCCTGTCACCTATGCAGAGCAGGGGTTTATTCAGGGCAAAACTGGGTTCATGTCACCCACAAACGGAACAGGCAATTTTTAGAAATGTAGGCCCCTGGCACCCAGGCAGAGGAGGGGTTATGGTAATATTGCACCCAACAATTTAAAAGAAGATTTTTCTGATTTTCGGTCCCTGTCACCTATGCAGAGCAAGGGTTTGTACCAGGCAAAAATGGTAATATATCCCCGACAATTTAAAAGGAGATTTTCTGCATTTTCGGTCACTGTCACCTAAGCAGAGCAAGGGTTTATACCCGGCAAAAATTTTAATATTTCACCCAACTATTTAAAAGAAGATTTTCCGCATTTTTTCGGTCACTGTCACCTATGCAGTGCAGGGTTACTTGACAGCAAAAAAATGGAATATGTCAACCCCTCAACTCCCAGATCGATTAACTATATTATTGTCCACAGCACATATGCAGAGCTGGCCACAAAGGTAATTCCTGGCCTTAAAAAATATGATTTTTTCACTACCCATGAATAACATGTATTTAAGTGGTATATTTTGGGGTGTAGGACCTCATCGTTCTCAACATCATCTTCCACCCAGTCTTCACCCCTGCCCTCTTTGTGAGACATGCTGCGGTGGTCTTCCCATGTCTTCATCCTCAAACCTAAGTGGTTGGGCATCAGTCTACTCAATCTCTTCCACTTCTGGGGCAGAGCTATGGTTATGGCCCTGGGAAACCCTGCCAGCAGAGTCATCAAAAAGCATAAGAGGCTGCTGCATGATTTGGGGCTCAGATTGCTTGGCTGATTTGCAAGGGAGTGAGGTGAAAGACTGATAGGCATGGGCTGCAGGGGCCAACGCTGAGCTTTCAGCAGTGGGAGACAATATTAAGGGATTGGAGGCACTGTCAGCCACCCAATCTACTAGCGCCTGTACTTGTTCTGGCCTCACTATTCATAGAGCAGCATTCGGGTCTACCAAGTAACGCTGCAGGTTCTGTCGCCTACTCACACCTGAGGAAGGTGTTTCACTTGGACCTGTAGTTGGCGCTGAATGGCCACATCCTCTTCCAGAAACAGGAGCTCCACCAACACCACCACGACCATGCCAACATCCCTTATTTGATGTTCTCCTCATTATTTGCGTTCACCCACCAAGCTGACAGATGGTTTATCTCAGGTGTCAATTTAACTGCCAATAGTCAGCAATTAGGTTCACTAACAGTAAGGCAGTGCCTGTGTCATAAACAGAATACAATTCTTTAGGTCACACAACAGTGTAACAGAGCAATCCAATACAATTTTTTCACTATCACCCAAAATTAGATTTTTCAAACCAACAATGTAAAAGCAGAAGTTAATGGTTTAATTTGACTGTCAGAAATGCAGCGTACACCGCTAATGTGCATTCTACCACAAAACTTGTGTGTTTGCAACTAACTATGAAAATGCGGAGTTCAAAGGGTTACTTAAAATTACTGAAATACAGGGTAGGCTTCAGATCTGCTATGTAGCACAAAACCAGTGTTTATTGCAACAAACTACAGAAATCCAGAAATGCAGTATGCTAAATTTTAAAATAGGTTATTAAGCGTCTCTATAAAATAGGTTATTAAGCGTGCTGTAAGTCACTGCTAAATTTGAAAATACGTTTTTGTGTGTTTTATGCCAAACTGCTCTGTGGAACAACAATACGGGTTTATTTCCCCCAAATACACAAATGCTGTATGTCACTGCTAAATTTGAAAATACGTTTTTGTGCACTGTATGTCAAACTGCTCTGTGGAACAACAATATGGGTTTATTTCCCCAAAATACAGGAATGCAGTTTTTCACCCCAAAATTTTAAAACAGATTTTTCAGCGTTGTATGCAAACGTGCTCTGTGGCACAACAGTATGGGTTTATTAACCCAACTACAGAAATGCAGTATGTCACCCCAAAAATTTTTAAATATGTTTTTCAGCGATGTATGCAAAAGTGCTTTGTGGAACAACAGTACGGGTTTATTAACCCAACTACAGAAATGCAGTTTTTCACCCCAAAATTTTAAAACAGATTTTTCAGTGTTGTATGCAAACGTGCTCTGTGGCACAACAGAACGGGTTTATTAACCCAATTACAGAAATGCAGTATGTCACCCCAAAAATTATAAAACAGTTTTTTTAGCATTGTATGCAAACGTGATCTGTGGTACAACAGTACGGGTTTATTAACCCAACTACAGAAATTCACTATGTCACCGCAAAACTTTAAAATAGCTTTTTCAGTGGTGTATGTAAACGTGATCTGTGGTACAACAGTACGGATTAATTAACCCAACTACAGAAATGAAGTATGTCACCCCAAAAATTATAAAACAGGTTTTTTAGCGTTGTATGCAAACGTGCTCTGGGCCAACAGTACAAGTTTATTAACCCAAGTACAAAAATGCAGTATTAGAAGAAAGAGCAAGCGGCACTCCACACTACTCCGCTATGGAGCGGTGCCAGTATCCCGAGTCGGTGTACTCACAAATAGTAGTATTGGAAGGATCGGCACTCAAAGTAATAATTCTTCAAAGTTCTCTTTTATTCGCCATTGAATGAGGTAAAACACTACACGTGTTTCGGCTGTATGAGCCTTTCTCAAGTGTGCACACTTGAGAAAGGCTCATACAGCCGAAACACGTGTAGTGTTTTACCTCATTCAATGGCGAATAAAAGAGAACTTTGAAGAATTATTACTTTGAGTGCCGATCCTTCCAATACTACAAAAATGCAGTATGTCACCCCAAAAATTATAAAACAGTTTTTTTTAGCGGTGTATGCAAACCCAACTACAGAAATGCAGTTTTTCACCGCAAAATTTTAAAACTGTTTTCTCAGCAGTGTATGCAAACGTGATCTGTGGTACAACAGTACGGGTTTATTACAGCAACTACATAAATGCACTATGTCACCGCAAAATTTCAAAATAGCTTTTTCAGTGGTGTATGCAAACGTGCTCTGTGGTACGACAGTAAGGGTTTATTCTCCCAACTTTTCTTCCAAAAATGATTTTGCAGTATCACTGGGCTCAGGGCTGAGTACAAATATGTAGCATAGCACCCTCAATAATTGCTGTAGTTTGAAGAGTTAACACCACCAAGTTCAACAGATTTTTTCCCTAATCTGTCCCTCACAGAAGAAGAAGCAGCATCCTACCCCTACACTGAAAAGAGCAGAGTGACGTCCGGCGCTATGTGACTCCAGCTTAAATTAAGGCTGGGTCACATGCTGCACTTAGCCAATCACAGCTATGCCAATAGTAGGCATGGATGTGATGGCTTCTTATAGGGCAAAGTAGTGAAACGCTTGTTGATTGGCTGCCCTGCAGCCTTTAAAAAATCTGGAAGACATCGCCGAACAACGAAACCAAACTTTTACGGAAATGTTCGGGTTCAGGTCCGGGTGTGCAAAACCATAATGTTTGGTACGAACCCGTACTTTACAGTTCAGGTTCGCTTAACCCTACTTTCTAACTGTCTTACATTTAGACCATTTTCTACGCCAAAACCAGGCTGAGAAAATGATGAATGAGATGGCCTGCCATCGCCACGCCCACTTTTTTAGACCTGGCGTGAGCAGGGAAAAGTCGCAGATTGTTGCAATATGCTCCTGAAATACGCCTAATATAGGTGTATTTCAGGTTAATAAATGACCCCCTATATGTTTAAAATTGTAATATTTTTCATAAGCTATGAATTTTAGGAGTGTATACTGTACAAAGGGGCAAAGTCACTGAACACATGTATAACATAATATTCACTCCACGCCACTTTTCTGGTCTACAAAAAAGTAGAAAACTGCATTTTTGCAACTTTTTTAATGCTACTTAACGTAACAATTTTTGTCACAATTTCCAAAAAGGGATTGTGGCCAGGGTTAGGAGGGGTGCCTGGCACATTTATTGTTATTCACATCAGTTTAGACACACAAAGTGCCTGGGGATACACCTAATTTCTAATGAGGTCTGGTCCTTAACATAAATTAGGAGCATCATCTGGCAATGCAGGGGGTATGATAAATTTCCACCTTAAAGAGGACCTTTCACAGGTCCACAGTTTATGAGTTAAAGCTATTTACATGAAGAGCAGCACCCAGGGATGTCCCTGCACTTACTTGTATCCCTGAGTGCCGCTCCGTTCGTCCTCTGTAGCCCCCGGTACCGGCGCTCCTGCTGCTGTAATTTTGCCTGGGGCGGAGACTTCTTCTTCTGCCCTGGGCGTCTTCTTCTCCCAGGGCTGGAGCGCTGGCCAATCGCAGCGCTCAGCTCATATCCTGAATATGAGCTGAGCGCTGCGATAATAGCGCTCCAGCCCTGGGAGAAGGAGACGCCAGGGCAGAAGAAGAGTCTCCGCCCAGGCAAAATTACAGCAGCAGGAGCGCCGGCACCGGGGCTAGAGGACGAACGGAGCGGCACCCAGGGATACAAGTAAGTGCAGGGACATCCCTGGGTGCCGCTCTCAATGTAGATATCTTTAACTGATAAACTGTGGACCAGTGAAAGGTCCTCTTTAATGCTCAAGCCTTATAATATACTACAAAAAGATAAAGGACTTAGGATGGGAGCATAACTTTTGCCATAGTTTGTGGTCTGTACTTATTTTAACCCCTTAATGCATAATGCCATACATGTACGGCATTATGCGCAAGGGATTGTATGGACGGGGCTGCTGCGCTCAGCTAACTCCATACATGGCGGGTACCGGCTGTATAATACAGCAGGAACCCAGCTTCAATGACAGGGACGTGCGACGACGCAGAAACTGGTCATTTAACCCCTCAAATGCCGAGTTCAATAGCTATCGTAGCATCTGTGAGTCCAGGCAGAGGGAAGGGGCTCCCATGAGTTACCATGACAGCCTGGGCCCTGCTGAAAGTTCCCAAGCCTGTCATGGTAAGCTGCCTGTAAAACTATGCATGAAGCAATGAAAATCATATAGACCATAATAGTTCTCTATAAAACAAGCGACCAGAAGATTGCAGATTATAGCCCCTTAAGGGAGTTATAGGTTAATGAGTAAAAAGTTTTTAAAAAAAGTTAAAAAAATATAGATATAAAATTTTTAATTTTACATATGAAAATAAATAACCAATAAAAACACAGGTATTGCTGTGTCCGAAAATGTCTGAACTATTAAAATATGAAAACATTTTTCCTGTGCAGTGAACACGGTAATGGAGAACAAATAAATAAAACCTCATGATTCACCATTTTTAGTCACCTTTTCCTCCATAACAAAATTAAATAACAGTGATCAAAGAATTGTACTTACTGCAAAAATAGTACCAATAAAAAACACAGTTTGTCTCACTAAAAAGTTTTTCACGTTTTCCAATACAAGACATGGTAAATTTAATTGTGACATCAAGAAAATGTAGGCCTCATATAGCTATGTTAACTGAAAATGTAAAAAATTATAGCTCCTTGAATGTGGGGAGGAAAAATCTAAATCACAAAAATGGGCCCAATGTTTAAGGGGTTAAGGATATTAAATTATTTAGGAAGTCTGGTCTGAGGTCTGATTTATTTAGCGGTGTGGCTTGAGGTTTCAATCTATTTTGGTATCTGGTCTGTGGTGCATGTTTATTTACATGTCTTATCTTGGTTTGAGGTTTAGTCTGTGGTCTAAATAATTTTGGGGTGTGGTCTCAGATCTGAATTTATTGAAGGTTCTGGTCCGGGGTCTCAATTATTTTTACTGTCTTATCTAGGATGCCTATACAACCCACATTTTTACTTATTTCCTGGGAGCAGCAGAGAGGCAGTCAGTTAGTTTTTCAGACCCTGAAGAGGAGAAGAGCAGGCCAGCTTGTCCTGCAGAACAGAGAGAGAAAGAGCTTGAAAATAGTGAGTATGGCTGGCTTGGCACTGTTCACCCCTATCTCTCCTTCTCAGCCTCTACTATTTATTAGAGTTAGAGGAAAAGGACAAGCCATGGCTACTGGTGCTGATCACCAAGTTGGACAGAGTGAGACAGGAAATCTATTAAGCAATGGAAGAAGATAGGAAGCAGTAGGCAGCTCATGGATACCTCCCCCCTTCCCAGTAAAATGTATAGGTGATATGCTGGTTGCAGCACTCCAGATGGTTGGTTCATGTTCTTCAGCAGTGACACAGACACTACAACGTGCCCATGTTATGAATGTATGCAGCCAGTCTTATTCTGGCCGGTTATTAAAGGTTATGTTTTAAAGTGATTCCCTTTTGGATGTAACATAATAATTAGCAAATTACCTATTGTTACTAGCAGTGAATATGTAACCACTGCACCAACCAACCGGTGTCACTTTGGGATAATTCTAAGGGTGTATCCTGGTGATCCATTGGGTTTTCAACCAGTAACCCCTATACAGAGACCTGGCCTTCACTACAGGGGAGCCACCAGGCCACAACCTCTTGGAATAGTTCCTGCATGATTGGCAGCTGACCCACTGGGGTCAGAAACAATGGTGCAAAGCACCTAGGCAATACTCAGGCAATACTCGTAGTCAGGAAAGAGGCTGCATCCGGGCAGGCAGAGTTTGTGAGAATCTGTGAAACCAGTCCGGGCAAGCAGCAAATGGTCAATACAGTTAACAGGCTATGGTCATGATGGGCAGCAGAGTGTCAGAGTCAATTAACAGGCAGAGGTTTGTACACGGGCAGACAAAGAGAATAGCATACCTTCACTGGTATCTAGAAAGCTACGAAACCCATAGGGGAAAGT
This sequence comes from Bufotes viridis, assembly GCA_033119425.1. Lineage (NCBI taxonomy): Eukaryota > Metazoa > Chordata > Amphibia > Anura > Bufonidae > Bufotes > Bufotes viridis. The sequence continues at coordinate 91,197,910 of CM065590.1, forward strand.
ACCTTAAATACCCTAGAGTGACCAGCCATTGACTGAAGGAAACTAGGGCATTTGTGCTCTGGCCCTTATAAGCTCGGAAGCACATATGCACCATAGAGACTGGCCAGGAGGCCATCACATATCATCTGCAGGCAGCAGCCTACAATTCTATGTGAGATGCTGGCAGCTGGACCCACTGCTGGTGGATAGCAGAGATTATAAAGGCTCATGCACACGGCAATGGAATGGGTCCACAATCCAGAAGGTCGGTGCGGAACGGAGCGCTTCTGTGGGGTTTCTGTCCGTGCCTCCGCACTGCAAAATAAATAGAACATGTTCTATTTTTTTGCTGTGTGGACGGATCATGGACCCATTCAAGTTTAACGGGTCTGGATCCGTTGCAGCAGCCGCACAGAAGGTGCCTGTGCATTGGGACCACAAATGCACGGAACGGCTGAACAACGGCTGTGTGACTGAACCCTAAGACAGTCTGGGTTGCCTGGACAGAAGGAGAAGCAGGATGAGTTACATGGTGTCTGTGGGGGCACGAGCTGCATTGCAAGACCTATTTTATTAAATATCAAACCCATTATGGGTTGTACCATTGCCTTTCCAGTGATGTTTAATTGGCATTAATATATAAAATTACAATTCGAGCCCGATAACTCTGCATTGAATTATTAAAGTACTGACCAGTCCATGTCACATTATCTTCCCAGCAACCATCTGCTCTGAAAGGACAGTATTGAAACTCTTGCTGACAGGCAGTCTTGAGATTATATAGATAAGCTTCTGTAGATACTGAGAAGTGTTGCTTGAGAAATTTCTATTGATTGCAATGTTTTGTTTAACAGTCTGTTTTTGTGAGATTTTGGTGGTTACGAAAATAGGAAATGTGCATTTATAATTATGAGATAGATATCTGTTTTATCATTAATTGATTGCTGAAGCTATTTTGTCCATTCAACGGAATAGAATAAATCCTAGCTGTTATCAAGGTCAGTTAGACTAGGTTCACACCTGCGGTGAAGGCTCCGACAGCAGCCTATGTCACACATTGTGGCAAAAATAATTAGATATATATATATATTATGTGAGGGGTTATGCTCGGTATCACCTTTGCTGGGGTCAAAGGACACTTGTCTGTTTCATCCAATTCAGATCAAACACCGCGGTATAAGTTTTAAGCTGACTTGTAGCCAGATTTATTGATAAGGTTGCAGATAAAATAACAAAACAGCAAAAGAAAACCTAGCCTGTCCGGCACTTACTATACAGAAGACGTCCCTGTCTATCTGCTGGAGGGCTTCTCCCTGTCAGCTCAAAAAACAAGACTTTCAGCAACCTTTTACTCACATTTGGATCACTCACACAGGTTCTGGCATTCTGTTCCTACGCCAAAAACGAATACTGGGAATTCCTGCACGTATGTGAACATATCCTTAGAAACATATTAAAACCACTATATCTTATCTCTCTTTTTAGTCAAAGAAAATAATGTTGTTCAATGGAGTACAAAGCATACTGTGAACAGAGTCTTAAAGAGAATATATCACCAGTTTTTTTTTTCTCCCAGTTAAAACCAGATATATTATTTTTCTTATCTGTTTTTATTTCCTGATAGTAATTTTTTTTATGTTATTATTTCCAGAACATGATTTAGCTGAGCTGTTTTAGCTGCATTTGGAGATGCTTTACAGCAGCCACCATGTGCCATAGACAGGGCCGTCTTTAATACTGATTGGACCCTGGGCAAGAATTTACTTGGGCCCCCTGGATCTCGCCTTCCCACACCCTAGCATGCAATCACGCCCTCCACCACAGTCTGAAGACTCCAGCAGGCTCGTGATTGATAATGCTCTCTGCCTCTCTGTGATCTTTTTACTACAAAATCACAGTGAGAAAAAGTCGTCACCGTGATTTTGTAGTAAAAAGATCACAGAGAGGCACGAAGCATTAACAATCATGTTACTGTGTCTCTGCTGTCCGAAACGGGGCTTGGCTCTCTTTCACTCAGCGGATTAGCCACACGGGATCCGCTTGTGTGCAAGAGCCCTAAGCCCAATACACGGCTACACTCACCCAGTCCTAATAAAATCTGGTCCTACCTCATCCAGGGTGTCGCTGGCGTCGGCGTGATGTCCACTGGATCCAGAACAAGGTCCCTGTGATGATAGAGAAAAAGAGAATAATCACATAAGGTTAAGGAAGGGATGGTGACTGCCCCTGTGATATCACCAGCAGGGGGCACTGTGCTGGCCTGGTAGACTAAGCCATGCCAATGTATAGCAGGGTAATCTAGTGCTACCACACAGTACTAATGCCCACCTTGTGGTCCCTTCAAAATAGCTATGTCCTCCTTGTGCCCCTTCACAGCAGTTATACCCAGATATGTGCCCCCTCACAGTTGTTATACCCAGATATGTGCCCACTCACAGTTGTTATGCCCAGATATGTGCCCACTCACAGTAGTTATGCCCAGACATGTGCCCCCACACAGTAGTTATGCCCAGATATGTGCACCCTCACAGTAGTTATGCCCAGACATGTGCCCCCTCACAGTAGTTATGCCCAGATATGTGCACCCTCACAGTAGTTATGCCCAGATATGTGCCTCCTTCACAGGCGTTATGCCAGACATGTGCCCCCTCACAGGAGTTATGCCAGATATCTGCCTCCCTCACCAGTGTTATGCCAGACATGTGCTCCCTCACAGTAGTAATGCCCAGATATGTGCCCCTCACAGTAGTTATGGCCAGACATGTGCCCCCTCACAGTCTTTATGTCCAGATATGTGCCTCCCTCACAGGCGTTATGCCAGATATCTGCCTCCCTCACCACTGTTATGCCAGATATGTGCCCCCTCACAGGAGTTATGCCAGATATGTGCCCCTAGTCATGCCAGATATGAGCCCCCTTACAGCAGTTATGCCACATGTGCCCCTCACAGTGGTTATGCCAAATATGTGCCTCCCTCACAGCAGTTATGCACACATATCTGTGCCCCCTCACAGTAGATGTTATACCCAGACATGTGCCCCTCACAGTGGTTATGTTCTTTTGTGGCCCCTCACTCTAGTGGTTCCCCCCTTTTTTGCAGCCTTATGGGGGAAAAAAACAGTTAATACTTACCTTCTTCCCTGATGACAGGCTGCCACGCTCACATCACACTGCTGGCTGTGCTAAAGGCAGATTCCTGGGCATTCAGAGCTCCTCCCACAGCCAGCAGTACCAAGTGCAGCCAGCAGGGGGAGCCTCTGAGCTTTGAAGATCAGTGAAGCAGGGAGCAGAGACGTCTCCCTGCTTCACTATAGAAACCAACAGCCCGGCAGTGACAAGAACTGCTGGGCGGGTGAGTGCGCACCCCCCCTCCTTGCCTCTGCGCCACCTCATGTTTGAAGAGTGCTCTGACAGGGCCCGGCATTCACTGCACTTCATGCTGGGCCCTGTCAGAGCATTCCCATTACACGTGAGTGTAGCGGGCCCCCCAGGAGCAACTGGGCCCGGGGCAGCTGCCCCTTTTGCCCCTCCTTAAAGACGGCCCTGGCCATAGACATAATGGACAGCAGGGACCCCACTGACTACTATGGGAGAGGGAGTAGATAAGCTGTGACATCGCCTATTGTGAATGGCAGATCCTGTGATATCTATATATTGAGGTGATATATGTCATTCTACTACTGCCTTTAATGATCAGCACATAAAGACATAAGTTAAACAATAGGTCATTTTCTGATTACACATTCCCTTTAAGGTGGCCATTAATAGCTACCCGCTTGCTTGACCGATAGCTACTCCTCCTGACTTCCACATACACTCTCACGTCAGTAACAGTGTACCTATGTGTTCAGCTTGAGGAGAGAGGAGTAAGCCCCTGATAGACACCACTGATTGGAGCTTATCTTCCCTAAGAACAAAGGATCAGACATGTTGGAGTTCACACAGGGCAAACTTGGGGGTGAGTCGAAATACACCCATACACTTAGGATATTGTGCCAGCTCTGCCAAAGTGGGAGACCTTTTTTTATGTTTCTGGGCACCTTAACATGTAGTTGGTGGTTTGAGACTCTGTCTGCTTTTTCCTCAATTGTTAATGGGCTGTAATTCTGGAATGGGGATCTTGTGCAGGCTCACATCGCCCATAGAAAGGGAGGGCATGCAGTGGGACCTCTTCTTCTGATCAGCACCACAGAGACTGCATGGGTTGCCTCTTAAGTGACCTTTACTATACCATGTTTTATAGTGATTTTTTTCCTTTTAATATTTGTATGGTAACAGTGTGATCGCCTGAACAAACATATTATGAAAAGTGAAGCTGTAGAGAAGAACAGAAAGATGAAATTTGAATATCACCGTGAATGTACAGGGGGCAGATACAAAGACCTTTTCCAGTCCATTGATTACTATAACCATGTGAATTGTAATGGTAATGCCTAGTACAACGAATGCTCAGCTAATAATATTCATTGTATTATGATATGCAATACCATTAGAAATGCATTACGATAGAACACTTAGTGTTACTGAATGGGAACATTATAGATGATGCTTAAATAAACACGGCACTGAAGACAGCGGCAATAGAAAGATACCCGCAGGTATAAGAAAAGGAACCATTTTTTGTACTGTATTTGTACTGTATAGCAATTTATACTGTACTAATAAGTATGCATGTATGATTGAAATATTACAGCCGGGGTCATCCATTATGGAACTGAGCAAAGCAAACGTATATATAGCTTACATACAGCTTTATTTATCTTCCGGCAATCCTATATGGTTCTGTAAATGGCATTTATTATATAATCTGGCTCATCATGCCTGATTATGTATATTTTAAGAAATAGTATTTGCTATTAATGCAGTTGTCATACATCCTGGAGCAGTGTTCAAAGAATGTACAAATGCAGTACTGCAGGCTACAATGTGGTTGCTCTCTGGGTTAATTAGGTTGTATATCAGAACTAAGCTAAGATAATTTGATGTTTTCCTGTGTAAAACTACATATCACAGATTTATTTTGTATACTAAAAAACTCAGCTCTACTACAGCTTTACTCACACCTGGTTTTATGTGGCATGCAGCAACATGCCAAACGGGGCTGCCCTTTCACCCATTGCATACAATGTGCACAGCTATTCAGTGGCCAAATAAGGGTATTTTCACACTGTGGAATTCTCATGTGGATTTTGGTGCATAGTACATGTGACAATTCATACTTAGTCTGCATGAAAGCCGTCTCCTATTGTTTTTAATTGGAATCCACGTCATAGTTCATATACAGCAAATTTTTTCACAAGCAGATTTTTTCCCATGTTGCAGGGAAAAAATGTGACCTATCACCTATTGATGAGAATTCTGCACATAAAACCATGATGAGTAGCCAGACATGGATTGACCACATTAAATGAAGATAATCCGCATACAATTTGAAGCATGGCAAACCGCAAATCCTGGGTCATCCTCCGATTTCTGCCTTAAATTCTATTCCAATTACACAGATTTTACCAGAGGTAAAGTCTGCCTTGTTAGTATAGATTAATGCTGCCAAATACTGCAACAATGCCTAAATAAATTAGACTACCCTACAATGTACTGTATGCATAGTACAGTTAGGTTACTTTCACATCTGCTCTTTCCCTTTACGCTACTGAGGTCCATCACAGGATCCCAATAGCGGGGGGGGAAAACGCTTCCGTTTTGTCCCCATAAAACTGAAATGAACGAAACTGAGTGAACCAGAATGTATTCCGTTTCGCTTTGTTGCGTCCCCATCGCGGACAGGATAACGCTGGATCTGTCATGACTCACAATTACATATAAGCGAATCGAAGATGACGAAGTAGAATTCATTTAGAATTTCAGGAAAAATTCGATTCGCAACGAATGAGAATTTCCTTGCGCTCCGTGGTAACAAATCATAGTTTTTCCTAACATGGTGGCTAAAATGGCGGCTACACGTGTGAGGACATGGGGCAAGGAACTCTGGGAAGGCGGGATGACCCATAATGCTATGCATGCAGCCAATCAGCAGCCAGCCAGCCTAGTGATGTCACAGTCCTATAAATGCAGGAGCCATCTTAGATTCAGACATTCACAATCGGACTTTGTTCAGGGACAGACGTGTATGCAGGCGCTAGGGAGAATGAAAGAAAAACTAATTGTTAAAAAAAAGGGAAAGATGCGATTTACTAGCGCAGGGAAAGGATAGTGAGAGGAATTATTTCACAGGCAGGGAGAGACGTGTGCAGATGTTAGGGAGAGTCATAGGAAAATCCTTATTGTCATTAACAGCAATTTACAAGTGAAGGGAAAGGATAGTGAGAGGAATTATTTCACAGGCAGAGAGAGACGTGTGCAGATGCTAGGGAGGGTCATAGGAAAATCTTCATTGTGAATAAGAGCGATTTACACGTGCAGGAAAACATTACTTGGGGATCCAGATAGTCTCATAACACAGCTCTTTCATTCCAGCAATTAGTTATTGGGGTGCAATATGTTGAAAAGCCGTTAGTAGCTTTTATCTGTGGAAAAAGATAAATATAAACGCAGGTCACTTTTGTTGTTATTTACGCTAAAATCATTTGCAGTCATTACTGGTGAAAGAGTATAGGGCGGTATTTCAGTAATACACGAAACATTTAAAGGCACTGCACTGTTGCAGTAATTTCTGTTGAAAGCGTATAGGGGCCTGTTTCAGTCATAAAAGAAAAATATATGCACACTTTACTCTTTAATTGTTTTCTGGTTAAAGCATATAGTGGCTTTTTTCCATCCAACAAGAAATCAATATTCTCCAGTCACTTCTGCAGTTATTTCTGGTGAAAGGGTATAGGACTGTATTGCAGCAAAAAAATATATATATATACGCATTTCACTATTGCAGTTATTTCTGTTGAAAGCATATAGGCTCATATTTCAGTACTACAAGAAAAATATATACGCACTTCACTCTATAATTGTTTTCTGGTTTAAGCGTATAGTGGCCTTTTTCCGTCCAACAAGAAATATAAATTCTCGGGTCACTTCTATCTGCAGTTATTTCTGTTGAAAGGGTATAGGGCTGTATTACAGTACAAAAAGAAATATATATATGCATTTCACTGTTGCAGTTATTTCTGTTGAAAGCGTATAGGGGCGTATTTCATTCATAGACGAAAAATATATACACACTTCACTCTTCAATTGTTTTCTGGTTAAAGCGTATAGTGGCCTTTTTTCATCCAACAAGAAATATATATTCTCAGATCACTTCTGCAGTTATTTCTGGTGAAAGCGTATAGGGGCGTATTTCAGTACTCCAAGAAAAATATATTCTCAGTTCACTGTTGCAGTTATATCTGTTAAAGCCTTTACTGGAGTATTGCAGTAGAAAAAGAAATATACATTCACCAATTGCTGGTGCACTTATATCTAGAAAAACCTTTAGTGGCGTATATCAGTAGAAAAAGAAATATATATTCGCTGCTGCACTTATATCTTGAAAAACCTTTATTCACGTATAGCAGTAGAATAAGAAATATACAATTACCATTCACTCCTGCACTTATATCTTGAAAAACCTTTAGTGATGTATATCAGTAGAAAAAGAAATATACATTCGCAATTCGCTGCTGCACTTATATCTTCAAAAACCTTTATTGACATATTAGAAAAATAAAAATATATTCAGTGTTCACTGTTGCAGTTATATGTGGTAAAGCCTTTAGTAGCGTATTTCTGTACAAAAATCAAGATATATTCAGTGTTCAGCGCTGCAGTCATATGTGAGAAAGTCCTTTTTGCGGTATGGACTGAATCACGTTGTGTTGGAATTTTGTATTTACATTTCACACACTGCGCGATTACGTGACGACGTTCATAAGAGCAGTGTACCAATACAGGTGAATACACTATGCACTAACCCTGCACAAAAATGCGAACTAATTCACATCAGACTGCATCTATCTGCGGTATTGCTTACTGGACACTACGGAGACTTTTCTGCAGTACAGAAACCACACGAGGACCGCGTCTTGCTCTTCCAGCGCGGAACTACTTCCTCCGCTACATCCCGTTCACTTCAGATCACTCCGCCTCAGGCGTTCAACGCTGCAGTTATATGCGGTAAAATCTTTTTTGAACTATTTCGGTGGAGAAAAAACTTGTGTTCGGCATTAAGCGCTGCACTTATATGAGGCAAAATCTTGTTTAAAATATTTTGGTGGAAAAAAATCTTGTATTCATCATTAAGTACTGTACTTATATGAGGTAGTCTTTTTTCAATTATTTCGGTGGATAAAAAAGTTGTATTCGCCATTTAGTGCTGCACTTATACATGATAAAATCTTTTTTGAATTATTTCGGTGGAAATACAAATTTATTTACATTAACTTTCTCATCTCTTCATTATCATCGGACACACTAACTTTACATCCTCCCCCCCTCCAGATATATAAGTGGTGCACCACTTAGGAGCGAATGAAGGTAAATGACACTGCCAGCCTGGGAATTACAGCATGATACCACAATACATTTGATAGGACATTTGGCAAGAGTTTAAAGTGCCCACATATAGCACATAGAGATGTCGCGAACATAAAATTAGATAGCCATGTCCCGTTCCTTGTCCTAACTGACGTCATTGAAGGTCTCTTCCTCCACCCAGCCACGTACAACACCAAGGGTCCCCGAAAGGTGACAACAAGCCACCTGGGACGCCTGCTGTGGTTGGTCTTCCACCTCCTCAAAACCACCTTCCTCCTCTGACTCCTCTTCTTCAGACTCCTCTCTCTGCATGGCCGCAGGTCCAGCAATTGACGACAACAAGGCTGCTTCTGGTGGTGATGGTGACCACAACTCTTCCTCTTCATGCTCATCTACGGCCTGATCCAGCACTCTTCACAGGGCACGCTCCAGAAAAAACTCATATGGGATGAGGTCGATGATGTTACCTCGGGTTTGACTGACCAGGTTTGTCAACTCCGCAAAAGGACGCATGAGCCTACAGCTATTGTGCATGAGCATTCAGTAATGCGACCAACAAATACCCAGCTCCGCAGAGGCTGTCCTTTTTTTTTTAAATAAAAAAAATCTGTTCTTACCAGTTTAATCTCTGTTTTGTCCCCTATCAGGGGCCGGTGTATCGAATAGATTTTAGGAACCGGGAGATGGAAAAAGATGATTGGTCGGTCCTCTTACTTCCAATTTGGGGCACTGCGCGTGTGCCGTGCAATGCACTGTGCCACCAATACAAATAGTGTGAACTACTATTCTTACCATTTTAATCTTTGTTAAGTCCCCTATCAGGGGACGTGTATTGAATTTAATCCTTGCATGAGGAGATAGAGAAAAAAGCTTGCTCTGTCAGCTTCCTACTAATTTTGGGCACTTGCAATGGAATTTGCCACCAATGCAACTAGTGTTAACTAAGTACTATACTTATCAGTTTAATCTCTGTTTTGTCCCTTATCAGGGCAAGGGCCGGTGTAGTGTATAGATTTTTGGAACCGGGAGATGGTAAAAGACCCATGTTCGGTCATCTTTGTTTGAATTTCAGGTCACTGCGCATGCGCCGTGTAATGTACTGTGACACCCTATATGAGTGGTGGGCAGTGGGCACAGTACAGTCTGTGTGCCTGACACACACTGGCAGGCAACTGCAATTATATTAAAGGGTAAAAATGTAATGACTTTTTTATCTGCAAGGTACTGTGCCACCCTATATGAGTGGTGTGCACACAGTACAGTCTGTGGGCCTGCGGCTTCTCACACACGGGAAGGCAACTGCAATATATATATAGAAAAATAAAATAAAAGCAGACTGATGTACCATCCCTAAAGAGGGCTTTTTGGGGTGCTGTCAGGACTCTGTCCTAACAGCAGATGAGTCTTTAAGGACTGGAGTGGACACAGAACACTGGCCTAGCTAACGCTTTCCCTATTAATTCAGCAGCAGCAGCACTCTCCCTGCTCTAACTAACACTGCAGCTTGAGAATGAATCTAAGATGGATGCTGTCCTTGGTTTTTGATAGGAGGTGGGAGGGTCTGGGAGGGAGGGTATGCTGATTGGCTGGAATGTGTCTGCTGACTGTGAAGTACAGGGTCAAAGTTTTCTCATTGATGACGTATAGGGGGCGGACCGAACATCGCATATGTTCGCCTGCCGCGGCGAACTCGAACATGCGATGTTGCCACCTCCAGACTCTGTCATTGTGCCACTCACTGGCCTACGCATGCTGCTGCCACCTCCAGACTCTGTCATTATGCCACTCTGTGGTCTACTCATGCTGCTGCCACCTCCAGACTCTGTCATTGTGCCACTCTCTGGCCTACTCATGCTGCTGCCACCTCCACACTCTCTCATTGTGCCACTCTCTGGCCTACTCATGATGCTGCCACCTCCAGACTCTGTCATTGTGCCACTCTGTTGCCTACTCATGCTGCTGCTACCTCCAGACTCTGTCATTGTGCCACTCTCTGGCCAACTAATGCTGCTGCCACCTCCAGACTATGCCATTGTGCCACTCTCTGGCCTACTCATGCTTCTGACACCTCCAGACTATGCCATTGTGCCACTCTCTGGCCTACTCCTGCAGCTGTCACCTCCACATTCTGTCATTGTGCCACTCTCTGACCTACTCATGCTGCTGCCACCTCCACACTGTCATTGTTCGACTCTGTGGCCTACTCATGCTGCTGCCACATTCAGACTCTGTTATTGTGCCGCTCTGTGGTCTCCTCACGCTGCCGCCACCTGCATACTCGGTCATTGTGCCACTAGATGGCCTCCTCATACTGCCTCCTCATACTGCTTCCACCTCCAGACCCTGTCATTGGGCCACACTGTGGTCTCCTCATACTTCTTCCACCTCACCACTAAGTCATAGGTGCACTCTGTGTACTTCTCCTGCTGTTCCCAACCTCCCCAGTTAATGACTAGTCCACTGTTGTGGCTTTCGGCCTGGCTGACATCATCATTTATTTGACACTACTTCGGATCTGTCAGAAGGAAGGAAAAATGAGACGCACAACGGATCCTGTCTGTGTAGCAGCTTTAAGGCCTTTATGGTCGCATCAGAAATGACTTGGTAGCCAAAAGCAGGAGTGGGTACAAAACACAGAAGACGTCCAAATATTCCATTCACGTGTCATCTCTGTTTTAGATCCACTCTTAGATCCACAATACTGAAGGATTATTGAGCAAATGCTGACCGAGTGAATGCGTATGCTCCACAGACAGGATCCTTTTTTTGTGGGTTATTGTTCTGACAGTTTAGAGGAAGGCCAAAATAATCGGTGACATCAACACAAACTAACTGCTGACACCCCCTCCACTCTGTCAGATGGGCTCTACTTGTATAAGCGTTTAAATGAACAGGTTCTGTAGATATCTATGTGGAATCAGCTGACGAGGGTGTAAAAGGAGTGCGCTTCTTCTTGACGGTTGATACTTGCGTTATTTGGTCAGTTTTGGCCCCGTGACTGCCCAAATAAGTGAATCGCACAATGATTCTAAGAGTGACGCCTGTCATTTGCATGTCATACTGACTCACAGTATTATTTCACTATCACAGCAGACTCCCGATGCGTGTTACTGCAAGGCACAGTGTTTTACACCCCTATAAAGGCTCTCTGCAGCCTGGAAATAGCTGTTTTTTAACGCGATTCACAGCGAATTCATTCGGATCAAAGCAAAAAATTCGGAAAATTCAGCAAACCAGCCAAATCGAACTTTTGAGAAATACACTCATCTATACTCGCAATGTAAGTCAATGGGGACGGATCTGTTTAACTCTGACACAATAGAAAACTGATCCGTCTCCCATTGACTTTCAATAGTGTTCATGACGGATCTGTCTTGGCTATGTTAAAGATACTACAACCGGATCGATTAATAACGGATGCAGACGGTTGTATTAGCATGACTGTTTGTTTTTTGCAGGTCCATTATGGATCGACCAAAAACGCAGATGTGAAAGTACCTTACATAGTGCCTGGCAGCCTATCAAAAACTACAGGTTGGGGGTTCACTGATATCAAACCTATGTAATAGTCTGTGATATGTGTATTCCATGGATCATATGGTAGGTAACCCCTAGAGTACTGTGCAGTACAGTGTATCCATAGAATGACTCCACATAGTGCCATAACAATACTGCCAGATACAGCCCATATAGTTTCACCATATAGTACCCATATAAGGTTATACTAGTCAGTTCCCCCTCCCTCTCGGATTGCTATTCGGGGTGTAGCCCTCAGAGGCCCTTTAAAAACTAAACATGCACAGTTGGTCAACCTCTAACATAAACTCTGTTTTTTCCTCTTCATACCTTCCCAATCCTTCATATGGCAGATTATATTCTAATTTCCCAATCACAAATGCACACACTAAGGCTAGTTTCACACTAGCGGCAGGACAGATCCGACAGGCTGTTGACCCGATGGAACAGCCTGTCGGAACCGTCCTGCCGCTAGTGAACGTGTGCCCCCGGCCTACCGCTCCAGCCCCATTGACTATAATGGGGGTGGGGCTAAGTTCCAGCGGAGGCACAGCAGCTCACGGCGAAAGGCTGCCGGAATAAATGTCGGACATGTCGTAGTTTTATTCTGGAAGCCTCTTGCTGTGCGTTCCCGTGCCTCCGCCGGAACTCCGCCCCGCACCCATTATAGTCAATGGGGCCGGAGCGGTACTCCGGGGGCACACTAGCAGAAGGACAGATCCAACAGGCTGTTCCGTCAGGTGAACAGTCTGTTGTATCCGTCCTGCCGCTAGTGTGAAGGTAGCCTAAGGCAATTTAGTATAAACACAATGTGAGAATAATCACTTTCTAAACACTCCATCAAGCCATGCAACCAATAAGGATGACAATATAATGGGTGATTTTTTTAAAGGTGTTCCTCATGCAAATGAAAAATATAGAAAATACAAACGTGTGCTGAATACTCACTAGATGATCACACCATAAATCGGAAGTATTTAATTTTAAGTTTCATTATCTTTCCCAATTCTATGCTGCACATTAGTTTTTGTTTTTTCTTATAGCAAATCTTTTTTATGCTTTCACAAATATAACAATGTAATATAAAAAATTGTAACATGGTAGGTACTAGTGATGAGAGGCAGGGGCAATATTCTAATTTGCGATATTTCACAAATATGTGGTAGAATATTCGTATTCGAGATTATTCTCTTGATTGCGAAAAATCTGCAATGTAAAAATCTCATAATGCGAATTCATAGCATGAAATACAGGTGTGGGTCACTTTAGCTACATTTTTCAAGCTGCTAGAAGTTTCCTGAGTTTATCCTGAGACTGGAGAACATACTTGGCAAGGCAGAACATTACAATAGCTTTATATGCAGATAGAGTGCTTCAATATATTCACGATTGTGCAAATTAGAATATTTTTTTCGCACTACGTGCAACTTCTCATTTTAGTAGATCTGACTACATATTACTGATTGGTGCACTAAGTATTGTTGTGAACTTGACATTGCTGCCTTCTCATTGGCCCACAAGCAAAAAGTAGGGAGGAATCATGTGTTCAGATGGAAACAAATGAGGAATATTCAGAATTACAAATATATAGCACTATATTCTAAATATTCGTGAATTCTCAAAGTTGCTATATTCACAATTAAAATTCGCTATTTGAATATTCACGCTCAACACTAGTAGGTACACATTTTATCACAAGACTATGTGAAAGACATGGTAAAATATACAAGTAACATATATTTCAATCACAGCCAGTTACCAGAGTATGCAATCTAAAGTTGTCTATTTAGCTATTGGTCATTGCGTTGCTATCTGATACAGTGGGTAGAGCACCTAGAGGCCAACCAAAAGCTCCACGTTGGCCACACCTCTCGAAATATATCCTGAGAGCAAAGCTCCCAAGACGACAGTTCTTCTAAACAAAATATGTCTCCCACCTTTTTTATCTATTCTCCATTGGAGGGGGATGGGGTAACTCATTAAGCTAGTGCAATAGTGTCTGGGTCATTGAGAAGGACCAACTGCACCTTTGTTTTGATGCTGCAAGGGCTTGCAGTGGGTGGAATTACAATGTAATGAGCTAAAGTGTTTCCTTCGCAGAGACTATTAATAGTGTCTGTATGTCCCATTATCACAAGTTGTAAGGTACTGCTGTAGTTATTCCCTGTATTTACACAGCTTGAAAGTATCTGATCTCCAGTATCTGAAATACAAGTCCTCCAGAGACAGGAAAGGAAGGGAAAAGGCTAGGGAGTCAGAATATCCACAAAAGTCTTGGGGTCACTATACTTTTTATAAGGTCAGAGTAGTCCATATATGCTTTTAGTTGATTAAATCACAATTGAGGTGAAGGATTGTGGCACCACATGATCAGTACAGGGACACAATATTATAAGTGTTCTCAAGAACTAAACATTACTAAGTGACCAGTCCAGGCCTATGAATTACATACTTTGACTAGATCACGCCATCTTTTACTATTCCTATGAGTTTACCATTACTGTCATTTCTTGGCACAGTAGCAAGCAAACATCTGTTCTAGCGGCACCACTTGACTGCCCCTTATCAGCTTTGCATGTGCCATTCACAAAAAACCTATTCGGTTTAAATAAATTACAATATTAATATGTGAACCATACTGAAAAAATGGGCCTATTTTCACCTTGTTCCTGGAATTTCTCCAACAATGCCACTCATAATTTCGGCATCAGATGGCTACTAATTCAGTAGGGCTCTTCACAATGACCTCTGCTTATACCACCTTGCAGAGGTGTTCTCACATCCATATGAATCAATTAACATCATCAGTATATGTAAATGGAGCATTTAGAAAAGGCCACATTAAAGTAAGAAATTGTGTTAAAAAATGCTCGAATAACAAAATGCACCAAACCAATGTTTCCATATTGTTGCGTCTTTCTAATAGTTTTAAAATTTAGTGAGTTAGGTAACATGATATATATATATATATATATATATATATCATCCACCATGTCCACTTTTGTCCTTGAGTCTAAAACCATTATATGCATTTGAGTCTTAGAACAAGCAATGGAATCTATTAGCTCTGCACTTAATTCCTTTTCTTCAGAACAGAAATATTCTTTGTAAAGTTCAGTTCAGTAGCCACATTTTCCAAAGTTGAGATAAAGCTTAGTGTAGCATAACCAACCAAGGAAAGACTATAGCACTGACCCATCAGGCATGCTTAATGTCTCATGGTATACAAATCATATTAAATGTCTAATGTAAAAATTGTGTGGTTCTGTCTCATCATAACTCAGACTCACAGTCTCAAAGCTCTACCTGTGCGTGCTGTTATCAAGGAATATCAAAGATCATAAGTCATGTTTTTATTTCGGTATGTTTTATGTATCTAAGAAACATACATATACAGTATAATGTAAAAAGCATTTCTGTGAGCTTTTATTTCAAATAAGACGCTGTTAGCAGCAAGTAAAACATTTAGATACATAAAAGCCAGAAGTCCATCTGTTTATATATCTTTCAGGACAAAATTGGACAAAATAAATAAAAATTTAACATTTTGGTTATTATAAGTCCTCTTAGATGTCTAGTAGACTTTTTATATATTTCATCACACCCTACATCTAGATGGGTGTATGACATCATCATCATCATCACAGGTCCTGCACCATCTAGTAAAATAACTGCGCAGAGAATGGTGTAGATCCCAGGTCTGAAAGGTACATTTGCTAAGGCCTGTGATGACATCATCACAGGTCCTTCAATACCCAACAGCATGGAGAAGAAATGCAAGATAGGCTCTCTATTGAGACTAGAATAGAGTGGTAAGAAGTCCTCTCATTTTCTCTTAATTTGCAAACCCCCCCACCCCCCACCATTTCCTATTTTTTCTTAGACGTAGTACCTCATGCTTCATTGATTATAATTCCACAAAAGTTACTGCACATAAATACACACAGTAACCATAATGTATAACTGACTACTAGTGATGAGAGCCCCAAAGTGTTCGGATGTCCTGGTACTCGGTCCGAACACATAGCGTTATTCGTGCGCTCGGCCGAGCACCCGAGTATAATAGAAGTCAATGGCAGACAACCAGGCACCCCCTGCTCTGAAGAGGGGAGGGTGCTTGGTCCATTGGAAAAGGTCTGAAAGTGACAGAAACACCACCAAAATGGATCGGGAATAGCATGGGGACGATGTATGGATGCATCTTGGACTCCCAGCTGCTGGGAACCATGTTGTCTGAGTTGTACGCCACTTTTACAGACTGAAAAAAATACGCACAACAACTCCCCCCCCCCCCCCAATAAAAAAAAAACTATTTCACAGGAAAAATCTTTCCTGTATATTCAATTGTATATAAAGTGCAAGTTCTGGCAAGAATTACAAGTAAGAGGCACTCCAAAACAGTCTGTATATCACATAACGGAGAGCCCCGTTCACATTGTATTACAATTGTTCAGGTAGTGGGACTCCAACACTCATAAAGCCTATGCACTGAATGCCTATGCACTGCAAGTGAATGGGCTGACAAAAATACAATACACCCTTTATTACACACAAAGGAGGGCATCATACACACCCTTGAAAAATTATGATTGGTGGCCTGCTGGTGACCCTCAAAAACATTTGCAGCAAGAGCCTGCTGGTGACCCTCTAAAACATTACAGGCGAGGGCCTGCTGGTGAGCTAACCCTATAAAACATTATGGTTGAGGGCCTGCTGGTGAGCTTACCCCGTAAAACATTATGGTTGAGGGCCTGCTGGTGAGCTAACCCTGTAAAACATTATGGTTGAGGACCTGCTGGTGAGCTGACCCTGTAAAAGATTATGGTTGAGGGCCTGCTGGTGAGCTGACCCTATAAAACATTATGGTTGAGGGCCTGCTGGTGAGCTGACCCTGTATAACATTATGGTTGAGGGCCTGGTGGTGAGCTGACCCTGTAAAACATTATGGTTGAGGGCCTGCTGGTGAGCTGACCCTGTATAACATTATGGCTGAGGGCCTGCTGGTGAGCTGACCCTGTATAACATTATGGTTGAGGGCCTGCTGGTGAGCTGACCCTGTATAACATTATGGTTGAGGGCCTGCTGGTGAGCTAACCCTGTAAAACATTATGGTTGAGGACATGCTGGTGAGCTGACCCTGTAAAACATTATGGTTGAGGGCCTGCTGGTGAGCTGACCCTGTAAAACATTATGGTTGAGGGCCTGCTTGTGAGCTGATCCTGTAAAACATTATGGTTGAGGGCCTGGTGGTGAGCTGACCCTGTAAAACATTATGGTTGAGGGCATTCTGGTGAGCTGACCCTGTATAACATTATGGTTGAGGGACTGCTGGTGAGCTGACCCTGTATAACATTATGGTTGAGGGCCTGCAGGTGAGCTTACCCTGTAAAACATTATGGTTGAGGGCCTGGTGGTGAGCTGACCCTGTAAAACATTATGGTTGAGGGCTTGCTGGTGAGCAGAACCCTGCAAAACATTATGGTTGAGGGCCTGCTGGTGAGCTGACCCTGTATAACATTATGGTTGAGGGCCTGCTGGTGAGCTTACCCTGTAAAACATTATGGTTGAGGGTCTGCTGATGAGCTGACCCTATAAAACATTATGGCTAAGGGCCTGGTGGTGAGGTGACCCTTTAAAACATTATGGTTGAGGGCCTGCTGGTGAGCTTACCCTGTATAACATTATGGTTGAGGACCTGCTGGTGAGCTGACCCTGTAAAACATTATGGTTGAGGGCCTCCTGGTGATCTGACCCTGTAAAACATTATGGTTGAGGGCCTGCTTGTGAGCTGACCCTGTAAAACATTATGGTTGAGGGCCTGCTGGTGAGATGACCCTGTAAATCATTATGGTTGAGGGCCTGCTGGTGAGCTTACTCTGTAAAACATTATAGTTGAGGGTCTGCTGATGAGCTGACCCTATAAAACATTATGGTTAAGGGCCTGGTGGAGAGCTGACCCTGTAAAACATTATGGTTGAGGGCCTGCTGGTGAGTTGACCCTGTATAACATTATGGTTGAGGACCTGCTGGTGAGCTGACCCTATAAAAAATTATGGTTGAGGGCCTCCTGGTGAGCTGACCCTGTAAAACATTATGGTTGAGGGCCTGCTTGTGAGCTGACCCTGTAAAACATCATGGTTGAGGGCCTGCTGGTGAGATGACCCCGTAAATCATTATGGTTGAGGGCCTGCTGGTGAGCTTACCGTGTAAAACATTATGGTTGAGGGCCTGCTGGTGAGCTAACCCTGTAAAACATTATGGTTGAGGACCTGCTGGTGAGCTGACCCTGTAAAACATTATGGTTGAGGGCCTGCTGGTGAGCTGACCCTGTAAAACATTATGGTTGAGGGCCTGCTGGTGAGCTGACCCTGTAAAACATTATGGTTGAGGGCCTGCTGGTGAGCTGACCCTGTAAAACATTATGGTTGAGGGCCTGCTGGTGAGCTGACCCTGTAAAACATTATGGTTGAGGGCCTGCTGGTGAGCTGACCCTGTAAAACATTATGGTTGAGGGCCTGCTGGTGAGCTGACCCTGTAAAACATTATGGTTGAGGGCCTGCTGGTGAGCTGACCCTGTAAAACATTATGGTTGAGGGCCTGCTGGTGAGCTGACCCTGTAAAACATTATGGTTGAGGGCCTGCTGGTGAGCTGACCCTATAAAACATTATGGTTGAGGGCCTGCTGGTGAGCTGACCCTGTAAAACATTATGGTTGAGGGCCTGCTGGTGAGCTGACCCTGTAAAACATTATGGTTGAGGGCCTGCTGGTGAGCTGACCCTATAAAACATTATGGTTGAGGGCCTGCTGGTGAGCTGACCCTGTAAAACATTATGGTTGAGGGCCTGCTGGTGAGCTGACCCTGTAAAACATTATGGTTGAGGGCCTGCTGGTGAGCTGAACCCTGTAAAACATTATGGCTGAGGGCCTGCTGGTGAGCTGACCCTGTAAAACATTATGGTTGAGGGCCTGCTTGTGAGCTGACCCTGTATAACATTATGGTTGAGGACCTGCTGGTGAGCTGACCCTGTAAAACATTATGGTTGAGGGCCTCCTGGTGATCTGACCCTGTAAAACATTATGGTTGAGGGCCTGCTTGTGAGCTGACCCTGTAAAACATTATGGTTGAGGGCCTGCTGGTGAGATGATCCTGTAAATCATTATGGTTGAGGGCCTGCTGGTGAGCTTACCCTGTAAAATATTATAGTTGAGGGTCTGCTGATGAGCTGACCCTATAAAACATTATGGTTAAGGGCCTGGTGGAGAGCTGACCCTGTAAAACATTATGGTTGAGGGTCTGCTGGTGAGCTGACCCTGTAAATCATTATGGTTGAGGGCCTGCTGGTGAGATGACCCTGTATAACATTATGGTTGAGGGCCTGCTGGTGAGCTTACCCTGTAAAACATTATAGTTGAGGGTCTGCTGATGAGCTGACCCTATAAAACATTATGGTTAAGGGCCTGGTGGAGAGCTGACCCTGTAAAACATTATGGTTGAGGGCCTGCTGGTGAGCTGACCCTGTATAACAATATGGTTGAGGACCTGCTGGTGAGCTGACCCTATAAAAAATTATGGTTGAGGGCCTCCTGGTGAGCTGACCCTGTAAAACATTATGGTTGAGGGCCTGCTTGTGAGCTGACCCTGTAAAACATTATAGTTTAGGGCCTGCTGGTGAGATGACCCCGTAAATCATTATGGTTGAGGGCCTGCTGGTGAGCTTACCCTGTAAAACATTATGGTTGAGGGCCTGCTGGTGAGCT
The DNA here is from genome assembly GCA_033119425.1 of Bufotes viridis. Classification (NCBI taxonomy): domain Eukaryota; kingdom Metazoa; phylum Chordata; class Amphibia; order Anura; family Bufonidae; genus Bufotes; species Bufotes viridis. The sequence goes on from CM065590.1 coordinate 91,217,630, forward strand.
AACCCTGTAAAACATTATGGTTGAGGACCTGCTGGTGAACTGACCCTGTAAAACATTATGGTTGAGGGCCTGCTGGTGAGCTGACCCTATAAAACATTATGGTTGAGGGCCTGTTGGTGAGCTGACCCTGTAAAACATTATGGTTGAGGGTCTGCTGGTGAGCTGACCCTGTAAAACATTATGGTTGAGGACCTGCTGGTGAGCTGACCCTATAAAACATTATGGTTGAAGGCCTCTTGGTGAACTGACCCTGTAAATCATTATGGTTGAGGGCCTGCTGGTGAGCTTACCCTGTAAAACATTATGGTTGAGGGCCTGCTGGTGAGCTAACCCTGTAAAACATTATGGTTGAGGACCTGCTTGTGAGCTGACCCTGTAAAACATTATGGATGAGGGCCTGCTGGTGAGCTGACCCTATAAAACATTATGGTTAAGGGCCTGTTGGTGAGCTAACCCTGTAAAACATTATGGTTGAGAGCCTACTGATGAGCTGACCCTATAAATCATTATGGTTGAGGGCCTGTTGGTGAGCTGAACCTGTTAAACATTATGGTTGAGGGCCTGCTGGTGAGCTGACCCTATAAAACGTTATGGTTAAGGGCCTGCTGGTGAGCTAACCCTGTAAAACATTATGGTTGAGGGCCTCCTGGTGAGCTGACCCTGTAAAACATTATGGTTGAGGGCCTGCTGGTGAGCTGACCCTGTAAAACATTATGGTTCAGGGCCTGTTGGTGAGCTAACCCTGTAAAACATTATGGTTGAGGGCCTACTGATGAGCTGACCCTGTAAATCATTATGGTTGAGGGCCTGTTGGTGAGCTGAACCTGTTAAACATTATGGTTGAGGGCCTGCTGGTGAGCTTACCCTGTAAAACATTATGGTTGAGGGCCTGCTGGTGAGCTAACCCTGTAAAACATTATGGTTGAGGACCTGCTGGTGAGCTGACCCTGTAAAAGATTATGGTCAAGGAACTGCTGGTGAGCTGACCCTGTAAATCATTATGGTTGAGGGCCTGTTGGTGAGCTGAACCTGTAAAACATTATGGTTGAGGGCCTGCTGGTGAGCTAACCCTGTAAAACATTATGGTTGAGGGCCTGCTGGTGAGCTGACCCTGTAAAACATTATGCAACACAATAAATGACCAAGGGGGTATCTCCTGCCCAACAAGAGTAACCGGTTAACACCAGGGCATTCAATAAGAGAGACCCACATTCCTAATTATGTTGTGCATATACTCCTGTAGTAAACCCAAAACATCACACAGAAAATGGAGCCAAATGCAAATATATATGTAAATATGCTTTATTAATAAATAAATGTTAAAATATCCAGCAGGAAGGTGCAAAGTTTATAGCGCCATCCCAGACCACACATTGGCTAGTAATATGCAAGGAAAGATCTACAAATTAGCACACAGTATTAGAGATAGTATTATATATAAATAGTGACGGCTACTGTAGTAACGACCATTGTAAACTCGTCATGCAGAGAGAACGTGATACTAACTAGATCACTCCTTCTGTGCCATGACATACATCGATATCAACATGAGTGCAACCAATCACTTCAATCTCTGCAGATCTTACCCGATATAGCAGTGAAGCCAGAGGACTAGGATGGGGCCACCCCGACGCGCGTTTCGGCGAGCCTTCGTCCAGGGGTGACGCCATCTCTGTGCTGTAAAGATTAAAAAGGCAGGTCTGGCCAATAGGGGTCGCGACAATGGTCACATGTTCTGACCTCATTGAAGTGCGCACACATGCGCGCACGATCTTATTCCTGGTGTCTCCACAATAGGCATAAAACTATATATACCTCCCATATTCAGTATATCGATTGTGTCTGTGATCACATCATAAATGTTAAAGAATAAAATAGTAATTCTATATATCCAAGGAGCCTTCGTAATCATGTGACATTGACGTCAGTAACCTACGTCATTTAAATGTGTCGTACAAAAAGTCAGTGTAATATGGGATAACCCATATACATACATAATAAGCACCTGCAATATGATCTATTAGACCTTAAAAAACATAATCATGGAATTGATATCTGCATACAAACCAACAATCAAACTAACGCATCATCGCCGGTCATGTGATACCCACGTCACTGACCCGGATCACATGATCGGGAGATACGAAATTGTATTAAGATATATTAGTGCATACAGGGGAAACAAGTGAGGAAAGGGTGAGTGAGATAGTGAGGATAAATGTGCACAGGGGAAGTGATGGATACCCATAGGACAATTCCTTAGAATTAGACGGATATGCTCTGATGATGCCACGTTTGAAAAACAGGCAAACCTTTTGAAACAACGATTTCTGGAGAGGGTCTACAGCCATAGGTCCATTAAGAGGGCCTATTGGAGAGCGAAATCAAAGAATCAAAGCAGTCTCCTGAATGTGAAAAGGGATCAGAAATCTGATGGGGTGACTAGATATGTAACCACATATCACTCCAGATGGAGAGACATGCAAAGAATTCTACAAAAACACTGGTCTGTGCTATTAACTGATCCCATTTTAACGAAATTGTTACCGTCTCATCCCTCTGTTACAGCGAGGAGAGCTAACACGCTAAGTGACACACTTGTAAAAAGCTATTTGGAGCCAGCACAACCACAGATGTTTCTGAACACAAATAAACAAGCACTGGGATTCAAACCTTGTGGTAGGTGCATCGCATGTCCCAACATGCAACAAGCGACCAACTTCACGGACATTTCTGGTAAACATACATACAATATTAAACATTTCCTTACCTGTTCCAGTACAGGAGTGATCTATTATGCGTCATGTCCGTGTCAAAAAATCTATATTGGACTAACCACACGTGAGCTCAAGGTTCGGGTCCGTGAACATGTAAGAGACATCTTGGCAGCAAAAGATAGCAAAAAGATTCAGGAATCTAAACCCGTGGCACGGCACTTTAGAGAATATCACGACAGCAACCCACGGGGCTTTAAGGTGAGAGCAATTGATTGCGTTAAGGTGGATTTAAGGGCAGGGAATATATCAAAAAAACTTGCTCAGATGGAGAGCAGATGGATTTGGACCCTTGGGACAATGTGCCCGGAGGGTCTTAATGAAACTCTGGGCTTCTCAGCGTTCCTCTAGATCTGGCAACACCTGGATGGTTGCCCTGTTGCTTGGTTTTAACTCTGTTTTAATTTATGGGTTGTATTAATGGCATGTTTTCTCTGGCCTTTAATAGGTTGCGTCAGTAATATGATGGGATTCCTTTCGGGTCTATTGGATCATCTGGGATGGGTATCTGCACTGGACAGAAAAATAACAAGAAAAAGGACTAAATAAAAGAAAGAAACAATAACCACAACAAAAAAAATTTTTGGGCACATGGTCACTTTAGCTGCTGTTGCAGCCTTAATGGACACAGCGTTATTTTTCATTTTCATTTTTATTTTTTATTTTATCATTTTTTCATCATGCATCACATTATTAATTATTCTATATTCATTAATTATTTGTAATATCACATATATATGGGTGTGTTACTATCATGTATTTGTATTATGTATGGGTGGGATTTATCATGTATTTGTAGTATCATATATGAATGGGTGTAGTACATGTTATGCATTTTTTACGGAGTATTTTTATGGATAATTTTTATGGATTGTTTATTGCAGTGAGTATTTGTATTATCCATCACTTCCCCTGTGCACATTTATCCTCACTATCTCACTCACCCTTTCCTCACTTGTTTCCCCTGTATGCACTAATATATCTTAATACAATTTCATATCTCCCGATCATGTGATCCGGGTCAGTGACGTGGGTATCACATGACCGGCGATGATGCGTTAGTTTGATTGTTGGTTTGTATGCAGATATCAATTCCATGATTATGTTTTTTAAGTTCTAATAGATCATATTGCAGGTGCTTATTATGTATGTATATGGGTTATCCCATATTACACTGACTTTTTGTACGACACATTTAAATGACGTAGGTTACTGACGTCAATGTCACATGATTACGAAGGCTCCTTGGATATATAGAATTACTATTTTATTCTTTAACATTTATGATGTGATCACAGACACAATCGATATACTGAATATGGGAGGTATATATCGTTTTATGCCTATTGTGGAGACACCAGGAATAAGATCGTGCGCGCATGTGTGCGCACCTCAATGAGGTCAGAACATGTGACCATTGTCGCGACCCCTATTGGCCAGACCTGCCTTTTTAATCTTTACAGCACAGAGATGGCGTCACCCCTGGACGAAGGCTCGCCGAAACGCGCGTCGGGGTGGCGCTATCCTAGTCCTCTGGCTTCACTGCTATATCGGGTAAGATCTGCAGAGATTGAAGTGATTGGTTGCACTCATGTTGATATCGGTGTATGTCATGGCACAGAAGGAGTGATCTAGTTAGTATCACGTTCTCTCTGCATGACGAGTTTACAATGGTCGTTACTACAGTAGCCGTCACTATTTATATATAATACTATCTCTAATACTGTGTGCTAATTTGTAGATCTTTCCTTGCATATTACTAGCCAATGTGTGGTCTGGGATGGCGCTATAAACTTTGCACCTTCCTGCTGGATATTTTAACATTTATTTATTAATAAAGCATATTTACATATATATTTGCATTTGGCTCCATTTTCTGTGTGATGTTTTGGCTGTAAAACATTATGGTTGAGGGCCTGCTGGTAATATTACCTTTATGTTCATCATCAATCATCTCAGCTCTCCTCTGGTGGAGTTGAGAAGTCGGGGCAATCCAGGCCTTGTTCATTTTTATCTGAGTCTACCTGTCAGCATTGTCAGTGGACAAGCGGATATGCTTATCAGTTATAATGCCACCAGCAGCACTAAATACACGCTCAGACAAAACGCTGGCAGCAGGGCAGGCCAGCACCTCCAAGGCGTAGAGCGCAAGGTAATGCCACATGTCCAGCTTGGACACCCAGTAGTTGTAAGGCACTGAGGGATCATTTAGTACGCTGACGTGGTCTGCGATGTATTCCTTCACCATCTTCCAAAAAGTTTCCCTCCTTGTAGCACTAGGCCGCGCTTCTGGGTGAGGTTGCTGGCGGGGTGTCATGAAAGTGTCCCATGCCTTGGAGGGTGTTGCCCTGCCTCTGTTGGAACTGCTGTGTGTTCCCCTTGTCTCCCTTCCTCAGTTGCCTAAGGAAGTACGGACTCTGGCGGCCGCGTTGTCAGATGGAAAATTTTGGAGCAATCTCTCAACAAGTACCTTCTAGTATTGCACCGTTTTACTCACCCTCTCCACTACAGGAATGAGAGATGAGAAGTTCTCTTTGTAGCGGGGGTCGAGAAGGGCGAACCCAGTAATCTGTGTTATCTAAAATGTGTATAACGCAAGGGTAGCGGGAAAGGCAGCCTAACATGAAGTCAGCCATGTGTGCCAGAGTACCAACAGACAAGACGTCAACATCAGGATGACTTTCCATCCCCTCCTCCTCTTCTGCCCATCCACGCTGAACACATGGAATTAAAGTTCCATGGGTACTACCCTCTGTAGCAGAGGCAACTGTCTCCAGCTCCTCCACCTCCTCCTCCTCTTCATGGCCCAATTCGCGCTGAGAAGACAAACTGTGGGTGGTCTGGCTATCACTGTGTAATGTTCTCCTCTATTTCCTCGTCTGCCACATTCAGAGCATCCTCCTTAATTGTGAGCAGCGATCGTTTGAGTATACACAGAAATGGGATGGTTACGCTGATAATAGCGTTATCATCACTAACCATCTGTGTGGATTCATCATAGTTTCTTAAAACCTCACAGAGATCTGACATCAATGCCCACCCATCGCTTGCGAATAGTGGCAGTTGACTGGAAAGGTGACGGCCATGTTGCAGCTGGTATTCCACAACTGCTCTCTGCTGCTCACAAAGCCTGGCCAACATGCAGAACATAGAGTTCCAGGGTGTGCTCACTTCGCACAACAGTCGGTGAGCTGGAAGCCGCAAGCACTGCTGCAACGCTCACAGACCGGCTGAAGCTGGGGATGACTTGCGGAAATGGGCATACACGCGGCGTGCCTTCACTAGCAGCTCTACCAAATTAGGGTAGGTTTTTATAAACTGCTGAACCACTAAATTTAAGACGTTGGCTAGGCATGGAATGTGTGTCAGGTTGCCGAGCTCCAAAGCTGCCACCAATTTACGGCCATTGTCAGACACAACCATGCATGGTTGTAGGTTGAGTGGGGAGAGCCGCAGTTCAGTCTGGTCCCTTATACCCTGCCACAGCTCTGCGGCAGTGCACTGTTTGTCCCTTAAGAAGATCAGCTTCAGCACGGCCTGTTGACGCTTACCCACAGCAGTGCTACATTGTTTCCCGCTAGCGACTGATGGCTGACTACTGTTGGAGGTGGAAGTGGAGGAGGAGGCGGTGGGGGAGAAGGGGGGTTGGAGCCAGCAATATAGCTGCTGGCGGAGACCCTGATGGACGTAGGGCCTTCAATCCTGGGCGTGGGTAGCACCTGTGCCATCCCAGGGTACGACTCACTCCCGGCCTCCACAACAATTACCCAGTGTACGATCAGGGTAATGTAGCATCCCTGGCCACCAGCATGTCCATGTGTCCATGGTGAGGTGGACCTTCCCAGTATGTGCGTTGGTCAGATGTTATGGGACACATGCTAGTGTAAGGCAGGCACAGCACATCGTGAAAAATAGTGGCAGCTGGGGACTGCGTACCGAGGGACGGCTGCCGACATCAGGCTGCGGAAGGCCTCAGTGTCCACAAACCTAAATAGTAATATTTCAAGGGCCAGTAATTTTGAAAGTTGGGCATTTAGTGCTATGGCCTCTGAGTGGGTGTGTGGTTATTTGCGCTTGCATTCAAATGCCTGTGTTATCGACATTTGTACACTGCGCTGGGGCAGGGAAGTGTATTTTGTTGCTGACGGTTCATGCTAAGGTGCAGGTGCAAGGCAAGAGGTAACCGGGCCTGCGCCTTCGACAGGGGATTGACCGGCAGTACGTAACACAGGGGAATAGAAGGCAGTGGTGTGACCCACAGACCCAGATTGTAGACACAGGCGTTCAGCCCACTTATTAGGGTGCTTGGATTCCATGTGGCAGATCATGCTGGTGGTGGTGAGGTTGCTAGTGTTCACGCCCTAGCTCATTTTGGTATGGCACAGGTTGAAAACTACCACTCTTTTGTCATCTGCGCTTTTCTCAAAAAAGCACCATACTGCGGAACACCTACTCCTTGGCAAGGTAGATTTATGCATGGGGTGCTCAGTGTAACAGTTGCGGGCCTGTTTGGTGTGGGCCGATTTCTCCCTTTTGCAACCCCACTGCCTCTTCCAGACTGTTGTGGTGGTGCGGATCCCTCCCCATCTGTACTGCTGTCCTTGCTGGCTTTTTCACCTTCACCTGAGTGACCTCATCGTCCACTACCTCCTCTTCCACTTACTCACTCTGCTCATCCTCCTGACTTGACCTAACCACAACCTCAGTGATTGCTGTTCATCACCGTCATCTTCTTGAGACTGTGAAGGCTCAAGTGGTTGGGAATCAGAGCACAATATCTCGATACCTCTTCAGGCATGCTTGGTGAGAGAGTCAAACCAAGTACTGATGATGAAAAGAGGTCATGTGAATATCCGAGTGTGGGATCACTTGTTTGGCCTTACGCGACATGGTGGGAGGAAGGAGGATCAGAGTGAGGATTCGGTTGACCAGACTCTTGGCTACAGAGACTGGGCTTAGTGGAAGAGAGGGGGGTGCTTAACTGACTGGAAGCATTATCTTCAGCAATCCAACCGACCACCTGTTCGCACTGGTCTGACTTGGACAGTGTTGTCCTGCGCCGCCCAGCTAAGTTGGACATGAATTGGGTAAGGTGTGTTTTTTTGTTTTTTATGATGCACTGGCAGCAGGCACAGTTCCATTGCGCCCAGGGCCATGGCCCTTGCTGGCAACCATCGCCATCACGCCCTCTTCCCTGTCCTTTTGTGCTCACCTTCTTCATATTAATGGTTTTTGTATGTAGATGTGGCGCAGATTGTTTTACTGTACGCTAAAGACACAGTTTTCTGATGCAGTACAGTATTGGTTACAGAACACCACAGATTTTGGACACTTTACTAGTCCCAGATTAATGGAAGTTGTAATATACACAGTGTTTTCAGATTCAGTTCAGTATAGGATACAAAAACCCACAGATTGTGGACACTTTACTAAGCCCAAATTAATGCAAGTTGTAATATAGACAGAGTTTTCAGATTCAGTTCAGTATGGGATATAAAAACCCACAGATTTTGGACACTTTACTAGGCCCAGATTAATGAAAGTTGTAATATATACATTTTTCTTCAGATTCAGTTAAGTATGGAATACAAAAACCCACAGGTTGTGGATACTTTACTAGGCCCAGATTAATGCAAGTTGTAATATACACAGTGTTTTCAGATTCAGTTCAGTATGGGATACAAAAACCCACAGATTGTGGACACTTTACTAGGCCCAGATTAATGGAAACTGTAATATACACACTTTTTTTCAGATTCAGTTCAGTATGCGATACAAAAACCCACAGATTGTGGACACTTTACTAGGCCCAGTTTAATGGAAGTTGTAATATACACCGTGTTATCAAATTCAGTTCAGTATGGGATACAAATTTGTCCCAAATAAAAGTTATTCTCTGCTGGAATACTGTATATACGGTCGCGGCCTTAACACACACACAGATGTGCCCAAAACTAGTTAAATTTGACCAAAATATAAATAATTCTCTGCTGGAGCAATGATCATAACAGTTGTGGATTGAACGCACACACAGATGTGCCCCAAACTAGTTAAATTTGTCCTAAATAATTCTATGCTGGAATACTGTATATATTGTTGCGGCCTAAACGCACACACAGATGTGCTTAAAACTAGTTAAATTTGTCCCAAATAAAATGTATTCTCTGCTAGAATATTGGATAGACGGTTGCGGCCTAAACGCACACACACATGTGCCTAAAACTAGTTAAATTTGCCCAAAATATAAATTATTCTCTGCTGGAGTAATGAATATAACCATTGCGGATTGAACGCACACACAGATGTGCCCCAAACTAGTTAAATTTGTTCCAAATACAAATAATTCTATGCTGGAATACTACATATATTGTTGCGGCCTAAACGCACACACAGATGTGCCCAAAACTAGTTAAAGTTTCCCAAAATATAAATAATTCTATGCTGGAGTAATGAATATAGCGGTTGCAGACTGAACGCACACACAGATGTGGCACAAATTAGGTTAATTTCCCCAGAAATAAAAATTCTCTGATGGCGGGGTGAATATCTCACTAGAAGGCACACTCTAGTGAATAAGCCCCTTTTTATAATGTCTGCTAAACACACTGCTTTCTGATGGCGTACTGTATCTCACTTGCAGACACACACTAGTGAATAAGCCCCTTTTTATAATGTATGCTACTGTGGATCTCACTAATATCAAATTTTTCAGTCTTTTAAAAGCTTTTGGGTACTTAACCTCTTAGGGACACAGGCGTACCTGTATGCCCTGATGTCCTGGTACTTAAGGACACAGGGCATACCTGTATGTCCTGTGTATTTCCGATCACTGTGGTTTTATCTAGATAAAAATCATTCAGCAGGTACCTTGGGACAATGCCGAGGGGGGTCCTGTGAACCCCCCCCCCCATATCGGCGATCGCTGCAAACCGCAGGTCAATTCATTTGTTACCATGGCAACAAGACGCCTTCACAGGCGTCCTGGTTGCCATGGTAATGGAAAGTCTGATCAGACTAAGTGCAAAAGTGAAAATACAGTACAGTACACTATATACACTATATACGCGTCCGTAAAAACATGTTCTATAAAAATAACACATGATCTAACCCCTCAGGTAAATACCGTAAAGAAATGTAATAAAAAAACATTTTTTTGTCACCTCACATCACAAAAAGTGTAATAGCAAACGATCAAAAAGTTATATGCCTCCCAAAATAGTGCCAAACAAATCGTCATCTCATCCCGCAAAAAATGATACCCTACATAGGACAATCGCCCCAAAAAATAAATAAATATGGTTCCCAGACTATGGAGACATTAAAACATGATTTTTTTTTTGTTTCAAAAATGATATAATTGTGTAAAACTTAAATAAATAAAAAGTATAAATATTATGTATCGCCGCGTCCGTAACAACCTGCTCTGTAAAAATAACACATGACCCAACCCCTCAGGTGAACACAGCAAAAAAAAAAATATGTAAATACGGTGTCAAAAGTCATTTTTGTCACCTTACAACTCAAAAAGTGTAATAGCAAGTGATCAAATGTCATATGCACCCCAAGATAGTGCCAATCAAACCGACATCTCATCCCGCGAAAAATGAGCCCCTACATAAGACAGTCGCCCAAAAAAAAAAAACTATGGCTTTCAGAATGTGGAGACACTAAAAAAATCATTTTTAAAAAAATGCATTATTATGTCAAACTGAAACAAAAAAAAAAAAGTAGTCATAAATAAAAACTGTCCCAAAACAGCTATTTTTCTGCAAATTTTCCATTTTAATCCATTTTTACAGTAACAAAGCAAGGGTTAACAGCCAAACAAAACTCAATATTTATTGCCCTGATTCTGTAGTTTGCATAAACACCCCATATGTGGTCGTAAACTGCTGTATGGCCAAACGGAAGGGCGCAGAAGGAAGGGAACGCCATATGGTTTTTGGAAGGCAGATTTTGATGGACTGGTTTTTTGACACTATGTTCCATTTGAAGCTTCCCTGATGCACCCCTAGAGTACAAACTCCAAAAAAGTGACTCCATCTCAGAAAGTACACGCCTCAAAGTATTCAAAACTGATTTTACAAACTTTGTTAACCCTTTAGGTGTTCTACAATAGTTATTGGCAAATGGAGATGATATTTCAAAATTTCTAAATTTTGTTACCTTTCCTCAAAAAAAGTGTGATACAGAGCAACCAGAAATCATATTTACTCTAAAATAGTACCAACAAAACTGCCACCTTATCCCGTAGTTTCCAAAATGGGGTCATTTTTTGGGAGTTTCTACTGTAGGGGTGCATCAGGGAGGGCTTCAAATGGGACATGGTGTCTAAAAACCAGTCCAGTAAAATCTGCCTTCGAAAAACCATATGGTATTCCCTTCCTTCTGTGCCCTGCCAGCTTTTTGTGTATGTTTTTGCAGAAGAATGCTCCTTGCAGGTGGAGGCGATGCATAAAGATACAAGGTGGCTACAGTCTCATAAAGTTAATAAACATACAAATGAGCACAGGAACATGTGGTTGCAACTTACATGCATCATTTTTAAATATATAGAATCTATTTAATTCCATCACATACAAACAGCTCCAAAATGCAATGTGTAACAGACAAGATTTGCGAATGTACAGGCGTCTTTCACAAGGTCAGTATTCTGTCAATATTTTTGCATCAGTATTTGTAAACCAAAACGAGGAATGGGTCCAAAAGACAGAAGACGCACAAACATTTCTATGATACCTTTTCTCTGTAGGTCCCACTTATGGTTTTGGCTTATAAATACTGATGCAAAATACTGGCCGTGTAAAACAGGCCAAATGCAGAATTGATCATTTCAGATTGCAATGTCATAAATGCTTTCCTTTTCTTTATATTATAAAAGGTTATTTGTGAAAATGAAATGCCAAAACCTCACCAATATAACTCTTAATGAAAGAAACATAGAATTTTTAATGATTTGGTCAAATTGTTGGGTCCTGATAACTGTACTCAACATTACTTTCAACAGAGAAAGACTTCTCTGGGAAGACCAAGTGACTTTAATGAAACTGCGAGTCCAACAAGCTACTAGACAGATGTGTTAGTGGGATTGGTGGGGTTAATAACAGTAGAAGGGGAAAGAGAAACATCTAGACAGAAAAGGGGCTTGCAAGTCACAGCAGCTGATGAACAAAGGAGCAACCGTGAGCTATAACCTCTCAGAGTCGCAGCCCGAAACATGACACATGTCAGACTATGATAAATGGTGCAGAGTGTGTGCAATTTCAAGCGCAATGCCCCAGAGATGTGCAGGACCCCTCGTCACAAATGTTATTGTTAAATTAAACCTTAAAGGAAGGATTTTTAGATATGGCCTCTGTACTGTGTTGTTTTATTTATTTCATTTCTTTATATAAGCTTCAAGTAGATAAAGGTTGCAGGGGGCTTGTTGTTCCGTCCCTTTTCTTCCCACTCTCGATTGGAATCAAGATATGCGTGTTTCTATTATTTTTCAGTTTCTCGTATGGCTTCTAGAGATATTGTAAATTGGATATATGAGGGCAGTGCATTGGAGGCTATGATCTAACCACAAGGACTAAAGGGTCTAACTTGTCAAGTTAAACTAGAGCCATTCAGATATGTGACATTTTGACATTGCTTTCTATATAACGGAATAGATTTTCTTTGTTTTCCAACCTGAAGATTATTAGCAGATATGCATAATAAAGAAAGCAAAATTGGATTCATATTATTTGAATATTATGCTATGCTAAAATAAAGTTAATTTAAAATATTCAGCAGTAATATACATTAATGTCAAGTAATGGTACACTCAGGGGCATAGTTTGACTGGAACAACAACTTTATGATTGTACATCTCTCAGTACCAGATTTACATTTCAAAATCCAGAAAGCAGAATATGGTCTCCACTAAGACTCTGAGTGAGATGAGTGAACCTTTTAAAGTTTTAAGATTCTGTTTCCAAAAATTCAGTTCGGATACAAATCAATTCTGAGAGAGAGTGCAAGAAAGAGAGCCTAGTATACTACTCTGGGTTTCTTGGCAACATATATGTGTTGTCTGTGGGGCTAACTCTTTCTCATTATGGAGAATATCTAGTGAGTGTAGTACGTACGTGGAGTATTGTATGGCAGGTGATGCCCCTCTGGGTATTCAAATTAGCTTTCCAAAACCTGATGCCAACCTGATCTGATGCCAACAGATGTAAGATGTGCTAATTTTCACATATTTTTCTCAGAAACTCAGAGGAATGTTGACAAGGTTAGGATACTCCTCATATATACTCGGCGTGCTCCATAAGAAAAAAAATAGTACCCTAACCAAAGCTTTGTTAAAGGGTCATTACCCAGAATGAGCTGTAATCCTGGTATGAAACAGTTTTCCTTTCGGAAAGGAGACTAGCTTGCATGTCTCTTTTCAAGAGAAGCATTATGTGGACATGGAAACACAGCAATAGAAAAAAATCTTATTATAAAAAAGCACTGATTGAACAGTTTGAGGCTACCACCAAAAACTTAAATAGTGGAAAACTGATTTATGAAACATGAGGACTGATATTTCTTCTAAAAAGCTTCACCAAATAAACATGAGACTAGAAGAGAGACCTACTGAACAATCAACTGAAAGGGAGGCATGCAATCTAATTTTACATCTAAAACAACTATAATATCCCACTCAGGATTACAGTTCTCTCAATGAGGCATGAAAGCAAGATCTCCTTCCAGAAAGAAAAAAAAACATAGAATGTCTCAAGAAAAAAAAAGACCAAAAAATATGCATGATGAGTATTATATGCTAGGCAACACTGCTCTCGTTTTCTGGGAAGAATAGATGGTAATTTTCATAACAATTCTGCTGGCAGTAGACCGGATATACCTTCTTTTCATTTTTTCACACAACCTAATTTGCATACCCTTAGGTTTCTAGGAAAGACTTTATAAAATTAGCTTTTCTTGCAAAAAAGAAAAGAATGCCAATTTTATCTCATGTAGCCCAATTAAGATATGTTAATTTGCATATCTTCTACCTTGAAACCAAGAGTAGTGTCATCTGGCATACAATACTTATCACGCATATTTTTAGGTCTCTTTAATGATAAAGAGCACCCCAAAGAGTCTCCCCAGGACCAGTCAGTCAAGCAAGACAATTTAATTTTGAGACATTCTGTTTCTCTTATCTTTCTGGAAAGAGAGCTAGCTTGTGTATCTCAGGGAACTGTAAAGAACAGATACACTTTTTTAAATTCACTCCTGGTTTTGGTTTCCAAAACTGCATCAAGAAAGTATGCCATGCCCTGCTCCCTCAGATTCAATGTAACATAGAGCACTAATCAATGGAAGCCAAAACTTGTACCATGGATGAATGTCAAATATAATCAATACATGTATATACTGAATTAAGACTATTGTAACAGCCCTTATACATGTATCGTGTGTATAAGGGAAAATTAAACCCTGCTGTTTCTGTTTTCTTTGGAATCCCACTAGACACTGTATTTGGATGATTCTGGTTTAGGTTAATCTGGAAGTCAAAGGAGATAAAATTGTTTGGACAGATTTTAAAGGTAAATACTACTGCTGAGGCATTTCAGAAGATGTTATCAGTGGGGTCTGTGCCATGTGACCTCACAGGTCATATACAGACCCAATGCTTCAGAAGACAAAAGGTCATGGCATTCTGAGGAGCACTGCAACTCTATCATTCTATTGATTGGTTGGGATTCACAGGACACAGACCTTCAGTGACAATGTCTTCTGACATGCTTCAGTGGCATGTTAGAAGATATCTAAAAGTGAACCTTGCATCAAAGTATAGTCATTCACCTCCAGTCAGAGAATAGAGATTTTAAAGCTACAGTGTGTTCATCAATACTGTTATGTTAGTTTCCCATTGTGTTTATGTTTCATTTATTGAAATTATTGTGCTGCCTCATGGATGTGTATGAAAATCTATTTATTATTATTATACTTTTCTTTCTTGCATAGCCTTACTCTATTACAGTTCTGACAAGTCCACTGTCAGATACATGGTCAGATACATATATAGTGGAGTAAAAAAGTGAGTATATCAGACCAATGCCACTAAAACATAACGTTTAATTATAGTTCTAAAAAGTAACATAGTATCACCTCCTATAGCCAAAAGGAAATTCAGTACTATATAGAAGAGGCGGAAATATTATCCCTATTCCTATTGGGTCCCTACCTAAAAACAGAATAGCCGTCCCGATAGGGGCGATCCCGTGTCAGGAACCTCTTGGTCACCCTAATGAGTCCCTGATACAGAAAAGAATACTATCACCATAGTGCCAAAATGCTCATAGATGTCCAGTAATAAAGTCCAAGTCATAAGGTTCTATTGGTCCTCAGTACGAATCGATCTATACCGAGGACAGGCATCTACATCTGCTACAGCACTGCAACCCTATCTTGTGCTACAGGGGCCCCCTAGGATTACCGAGGCACCATCAGCCTATATACTAGGATGGTGATTTCACCATAAAGAACCCCTACAGCTATAGGCTACATATGCACAAGAATTTGGCCTTAGTGGCCAGGCTCAAAATATGTATATTTGTTCATTAACATTTGCTACCGAAGAGGTCTCCTAATAAGGTTGATATGGTCACATTAGCGCTGGCTGTCGACACTTATGCTTTTTTATGATATCTTATTAGAGGTTACACTCCACCTTATTATTATTTTGGTTTTCTTTATTTTCTAACCACATTCTTATATTTATCTACATGTGCATATTCCCATTTGGACTTTGACCCCTGATGAGCTAGTGCCAGATTGGTACAGCAAAACACGTTGGACCGTAGCGGGACCTAAGTGGATATATCTGTAATATATCTGTAATATAATATATATAAATATATATTATATTGTTTTCTTTTCTTTGTGAAGTGTAAAACAGTACATCTAAGGATTGCAATTTAGTAAGGTCTGACTAATAGAACTTTATGACTTGGACTTTATTACTGGACATCTATAAGCATTTTGGCACTATGGTGATGGTATTCTTTTCTGTGTCAGGGACTGATTAGGGTGACTAGGACGTTCCTGACATGGGATCGCCCCTATCTGGGCAGCTATTCTGTTTTTAAGTAGGGACCCAATAGGAATAGGGAGAGGAATAGGGATAATATTTCTGCCTCTTCTATATAGTACTGAATTGCCTATGGGCTATAGGAGGTGAAACTATGTTACTTTTTAGAACTATCATTAACAGTTATGTTTTAGTGGTGCTGGTCTATGATACTTGCATAGCCTTAAATAAGTTTTCCAGAACTTTCATATTGATGAGCAATCCTGAGGATTGGTAATCAATGTAAGATTCATGAGGTTCAAACTTCCAACAGTCCCACTGTTCAGATGATTGAAGGGGCCATGACAATTCAGTGAGCATTGTATCCACTTTATTTACCAGTAACAGTACATTTTTAGTGGCTATGCCTTGAACTGCATCTCTGAAAGTGAATGGGACTGAGCTGAATTACATGGCACAACCACAAATTGTATGGTGAAAAGATGAGCAAATAAATTTGTCTCATCAGCAGGGCTCCTTCACCGGCGGAGGCCTGTCATCGCAGGTGAAGAAGCACCTACCTGCTGCAAGATTCACAGGGCCAGAAATTTAGACTGGCCTTGACAATTTCCTGCCTGCCCCACTACTCTGATTAGCAGACCAAGGGCACAGTTTCTGTGTCGGCTTCGGTGCAGCGTCTTCACAGGCAGGAAATTGTCAGAGCCAGGCTAAATCTCCGGTTCTGTCAACCTTGCTGTAAGTGAGCGCTTCTTCACCTGCGGGGATAGCCCCCCACAGGTCAAAAAGCCCTGCTGATGAGACAAATCAATTTGCTTATCTCTAGTATGGTGCTATGTCTAGTAAAGAAAGAAGAGTCACAGTGATATCAAGTGTACTGAGCAGTACTTTATTACTGAATGCATGAAGCTGTAAAGGATCCATCATATAGTGGATGCAAACATTCACCAATGAACTACAGCAGGCATCCTTAAACTACGGCCCTGCAGCTGTTGCAAAACTACAACTTGAGGATGCCTGAACTACAGTGAATTACAATGGAGTCCATTGGAGTTTCATCAGGGTTTTTGCCTGTTGATTGGAAGAATGTGTTATTGATGCAGTCATACTTGATAAAAACTTCAGTGGAGGAGAACACGTATATGAACAGAGCCTAAAACTGGTCATTAACATCAGCCAAAACGACCAAATTTGGTGGGACCAGCTGACCATCTAATGTGCTTGGGTCCCGCCAACCTCCTCCTGGTGGCATAGCTTTGGAGAGGGAAAGATATGGCAGGTGGACCAGAATTTGCTCATTCCTTATGTTTTCAGGAAGATAAGCCACCCCCATAGGTCTGGCAGAGGTTGAGATTGATTACATATACACCATGCACACTGAACCCTTAAACTCATCTTCATACAGTTTGTGATAATAGTGAAAAACTATTTAAATACCAAGTAAATATTGGTTTCTTCCATTTAGTCGTCTTAACAAGCAGACAAACTTTTAATTGGATTCAAACCATTGGGAATCAGCAAGGGTCCCCCTAGACACAGATGAGAGACAGCATGAGGTCTGCATACGCTTTGTATTAATTCAATAATATTCATAATAATGCATCTTAAAAGTTTGCGAGCACAAGATTAGGAGTTGCAGCCATAGCTAAGTACAGACGCCCCAGTGAGCAGCAGCACTGTGTTTGCCCCTATTGTCTTTCCTTTCACTATTTTCATTTATTTTGCTTCTGTTTTGTTTTAATCTTACAGCAGCCTGTGCATTCTTTGGATCAGAGCTTGTAATGATTGCAGCCTACTTTGAGTGGTGACCTGTTCCCCAATGTGTGTCGCTAAGTGATAACCTATTAATGTGCTTCTTTGTTGTGCTGTATCTTTTATGTCATTGTCATATCTTCTACATGTAGAAAATATTTTCTTATAGTAAATGTTGCATTAGACAAAGAAACATTTTCAGATTACACAATTTAACTTTTCTTTACAATTGACATGACTACATTATATAATGAGCCTACGTATGTAGCAGAGTGGAATTTAAATTTTCACTTTAAGGCTACATGCACACCAAAAACGGACGTGTGATGGACGTTTTTCTAACAACCAATGGTTGTCTATGGGGTTATTCACACAGCAGTTTTATTGACGGCCAGTAAATAACGGACGTCAAAAAATATCACGTTCTATCTTCTCCATTTTTCATTGACCAACAGCCCCCATACAATTGAATGGGACGTTTTTATTGTATGTTTCTCTGAAAGGCATGAGTGAAAAAAACGTCCATTAAAAATGGACAGTTTATCAGTTTTTAACTGACTTTTTTTTTACTGTTGTGTGCATGTAGCCTAAGAAATGGAAAAGAGCTGCTAAAGTATATAAAAAGTTTATTGTTTTCTTTACAAGGCTGGTTTATAAGCCTCTATCAGTAAGAGCAGTAGCTTCCGTCTGGTTTTAAACACACAGATTTCAAACCAATTTTATTCCAGTTCAAAGATTTTTGACATAATGCAGTTTATTTTTCCTGGAATCCAATACTTGCAGGTTTTTAGTATATTAATATACAAAATCAATATTAATATAAAAAATCTAATCCCTGTCACTCTGTGTCCCCCCACCAGTTCTTTTTGGTTTGCTGCAGCACATAGCTATTGTCTCCAATTAGTGTTGAGCGAATCAAAATATCCAAAGTGGACTTCGATCCGAATTTCAGGAAAAATTTGCTACAAAGCTGACTTTCCTTGCGCTTCATGGTAAGGAATCAATTTTCCCTGAAATGGTGGTACAAATAAAACGTATGTACTTACCTCATCCATTTGCTCGCAAAGAGATCGCCATGGCCATCTTGATTAAAGATACCTTGCAAAATCAATTGGAGCTTCATAAATCAATTGGACTTATAAATCAATTGGACAACTTATGCAGGTTCTTCAAGGATGGACGGCAGAAGTAAGACCAATAGGCAATGATGGAAACAGGTTATTGGACCATGTGACCCAGTGACATCACTGAAGGTCCTTCACCCCCTGCCCAGCTGAAGAAAGATGTCATAATAAAATATACAGAATACTCAACCCGGAACCGGACTTCAGTTATGAAGTCCGGCTTCGAGTCTGGGTACCAAATACGCCGATTTTTCCCACGCACGTGTGCAAAACGCATTAAAACGCTTTGCACTCACGGGGGAAAATTGCGCATTTTCCCGCAAGGCACCCGACTCTTATCCGGGCGTCAAATATGATGCCCATGTGAAAGGGCCTAAGGGTCATGCCCGCTTCACAGTGACAGACCAAACTCTGACAGACCAAACTCCCCGTTTAACGCACCGCAAACAACTGCAAACAGTCCATTTGCACAACCGAAAACTCCCCATTTGCATAAGGTTGGATACCAAGCTAGCCATGTCCCATTCCTTGTCCTCACTGACATCATTGAAGGTTTCTTCCTTCACCCAGCCACGTATAACACCAAGGGTCCCCGAAAGGTGACAGCAAGCCCCCTGGGACGCCTGCTGTGGTTGGTCTTCCACCTCCTCAAAGCCACCTTCCTCCTCTGACGCCTCTTCTTCAGACTCTTCTCTCTGCGTTGCCGCAGGTCCAGCAATCAACGACGACAAGGCTGCTTCTGGTGGTAATGGTGACCACAACTCTTTCGCTTCATGCTCATCTACGGCCTGATCCAGCACTATTCGCAGGGCACGCTCCAGAAAAAACGCATATGGGATAAGGTCGATGATGTTGCCTTGGGTTTGACTGACCAGGTTTGTCACCTCCGCAAAAGGACGCATGAGCCTACAGCCATTGTGCATGAGCGTTCAGTTACGCGGCCAAAAAATACCCAGCTCCGCAGAGGCTGTTCTCTTTTATTTAAATAAAAAAAATCTGTTCTTACCAGTTTAATCTCTGTTTTGTTCCCTATCAGGGAACGTGTATTGAATAGATTTTAGGAACCGGGAGATGGAAAAAGATGATTGGTCGGTCCTCTTACTTCCAATTTGGGGCACTACGCATACGCCGCGCAATGTGCTGTGCCACCAATACAAATAGTGTGAACTACTATTCTTACCATTTTATTCTTTGTTAAGTCCCCTATCAGGGGACGTTTATTGAATTGAATCCTTGCATGGGGAGATAGAGAAAAAAGCTTGCTCTGTCCGCTTCCTTCAATTTTGGGCACTTGCAATGGAATTTGCCACCAATGCAACTAGTGTTAACTACGTACTATTCCTATCAGTTTAATCTTTGTTTTGTCTCTTATCAGGGCCCGGGCCGGTGTAGTGAATATATTTTTGGAACCGGGAGATGGAAAAAGATCCATGCTCGGTCCGCTTCGTTTGAACTTTAGGTCACTGCGCGTGCACCGTGCAATGTACTGTGACACCCTATATGAGTGGTGGGCAGTCTGTGGGCCTGACACACACTGGCAGTAACGGCAATTATATTAAAGGGTAAAAATTATATGACTTTTTTATCTGCAAGGTACTGTGCCACCCGATATGAGTGGTGGGCACTGGCAGTGGGCACAGTACAGTCTGTGGGCCTGACACTCACTGGCAGGCAACTGCAATTATATTAAAGGGTAAAAATTAAATGACATTTTTATCTGCAAGGTACTGTGCCACCCTATATGAGTGGTGTGCACACAGTACAGTCTGTGGGCCTGCGGACTCTCACACATGGGCAGGCAACTGCAATACATATATTGTGTGGTAAGGTGCAGGGTGCCGTCGTGGATGGCAGGTATGTGTCACCGAGGTTCATAGCCTCGGTGAGGTAAGAGCCCGTTTTTGTTGATGTCAGCAGCAGCTAGTGCTACTGACAGAGTTTAAATAGCATGGCTGCAAAGCCGATCCGGGCCGGCTCTTACCGGGAGCAGCTAAAGTGTAGGGTGGGTGGCTGCTCCCCACGACCCAGTCCTGGTTTTGGGCTGGGTTTAAAAGCTCAGCCAGCTCAGCAGCTGGGGGAGTTGATTATCCTGGAGCTGCTAACAGGGCTGAGGAGTTCTCTGTCCTGGAGGAAAGAGCTCAGCAAGGAGGTGTTTTGTTCCTGGCTACCTGAAGCTGGATTCTCCTGCGGCTGGGCCGACAGCGTGGTGCGAACCTGCACCTACACCTCCCAGGTGACTGAACCTGTGTTGGCCTGTTTTTGTTTTGCCACGTTATTTCCGTTGTGTGTGAACTGTCACCAAAGAGACTGTTTTTCATTTATGGTGTGCAAGTGTGAATAAAACACTGTTTGTTGCACAATCTGGACTCCTTGTTTTGCCTCTAAACTGCACCCGCACCGCTGTCTACCAGAGCGACTCCCCACATTTGGTGTCGGATGCGGGCATGCGCAGTGAGGCTGGCGTGAACGCCGAGTTTTGTTTTTCTAAAGTGCATGGAATATATTAAGCCAGCAAAGCTGCAAGCAGGAGTTTCTGGCAACATGGAGGCTGCTGTGAAGGCTCTCATAGAGGCTAACGTGCAGCAGCGGGAGACCAACCAACTACTGCTACAACATGTGATGGCGTTACAGGCGGCAGGAGCGTCCCACCACGTCCATGATGCCCGGAAGCGGTCCGTGCGGCGATCCCAAAAATGACCCCCGCAGGCGAGCGTTGAGGCGTGCCTGGCGGTTTTGAGAAGGTCGCCGTGAGGAAAAAGCTACCCCGTGACCAGTGGGCCGAGGTGGTTGCTCCGTTCCTGGCATCCGGACCCCAGCAAGTTTTTTGATTTGGCAGACTGACCAGGCTGCTGACTATTCCACGGTGAAGGGGAGATCCTGGCCAGACTGGGGGTAAGCGTGTTGGTCGGGCTCAGCGGGTCCACCAGTGGGACTTCAAAGTGGCTGAACCCGCCAGGCCGCAGTACTATGAGTTGCTGCACAGGTTGCAAAAATGGCTGCAGCCTGAGGTTCTAAGTCCGACTGCTATGCTGGACCGGCTGCTGGCTGACATGTTTTGGAGGGCCTTGCCTTACCCCTTCAACACTGGATCGGCCAGGTATCCCCACCGATGCCCTTGAGATGGTCGACCTGGTGGAGCGATATGAGGCCACCAGAAACCTGCAGGGGTTCTTTTGGGAGGGCCAGTCAAACCCGGAAATCTCCACCCCAGTCCGCGGCCGGCCAAACCCGCCCGGGATGTACCTCTTGCAGATCCGTCCCCAGTGGTCTGTTGGCAGTGTCGGGAGCCTGGACACATAAGGGCCAACTGTCCACAGTGGGGGAACCCATGGAGACTAATTATGGGTACCGGGCTTCCATGTATGCCCGGAGACTGTGTGCGACCGGCATCCCGGGACAATAGACAATCGTCATCTGTGCCAGGTGCAGAGTCGGGGATAACCTGGCAGTGGCGCTGTTGGACTCAGGGAGCCTGGTAACCCTGGTAAGTGCTGCCCTGGTACAGCCCACCCAGTATACGGGCCGGACAGTGGGTGTGGTGTGCATACACGGAGACTTAAAGGACTATCCCACTGCTGTAATGTCTCTGTCCACGGCGGTCGGCACCTGGACTTGTGAAGTGGCGATCTCCACAAAGCTGCCCTATGAACTAATAATTGGGAGAGACTTCCCTGGTTTTCCGTCACTGTGGCCTGAGATGAAAGTGACTAATAGCCCTGAGACAGGGGTAACCCTAGCAGAGTGGCCTGATACCCCTGGAAGGCCAGAACCCTGGGAGCCCGAGTCTGAAGGGCCAGCGGTAGGGGTGACCACTGCTGCAGCGGTAGTGGGGAGACAACCCCACTGAGTGTAATGGTGGGAGACACGGAGGACTTGCCACCGGGACCTGAGTTGGCAGACCTCAATGTCTCCGGGGAAAATTTTGGGACCGCACAACACCGGGACCAAACCCTAACCAGGGCCTGGGAGAATGTGCTGGAAATTGATGGTAAACCCCAGAAACCAGGGGCTGAATTAATGTTCCCACGATTTATTGTTCTGCAGGATATGTTGTATCGGGTGAACCAAATCCGAGGTGAACCTGTTGAACAGTTGGTGGTGCCCACAGCGTATCGCAAGCTTGTCATGGAGCTTGCCCACCAACATGTTCTTGGGGGACACCTGGGGTGGCAGAAAACCCAGGACCGCATACTGCAGCGGTTTTATTGGCCCAGTGTGTTCAAGGAAGTAGAAAATTATTGTAAGTCCTGTCCAACCTGTCAGGTAACTAGCCCCCAGCCACATTTCCGTAGTCCTCTGGTACCTCTGCCAATTATTGAAGTACCGTTTGAGCGAATTGCTATGGATTTAGTTGGGCCTGTACCAAAGTCTGCTAGGGGCCACCAACACATTCTGGTAGTTCTCGACTATGCCACTCGGTATCCGGAGCGGTGCCTCTGCGACATACCTCAGCTAAGCTCATTGCCAAAGAGTTAATGGAGATGTTTTCCCGTGTGGGCCTGCCAAAGAGGTTCTGACAGACCAAGGGACCCCTTTTATGTCCAAAGTAATGAAGGAACTGTGTAAATTGTTTGCGTATAAAGCAGTTACGGACGTCCGTTTACCATCCATAAACAGACGGTCTTGTTGAGAGAGTTTAACCAAACTCTAAAAAATATGTTAAAAGGGTGGTGTCTAGAGATGGGAAGGACTGGGACCTGCTTCTGCCCTATCTCATGTTCGCAGTGCGAGAGGTACCCCAGGCCTCTACTGGGTTCTCGCCCTTCGAACTGCTTTATAGCAGACACCCTCGGGGCCTGTTGGATATCGCCAAGGAAGCATGGGAACAACAGCCTGTCCCCCACAAAAGTGTCATTGAGTATGTCGCCCAGATGCAGGAACGGATGGAAAGGGTGTTGCCCTTGGTCCGGGAGCATATGGAGGCAGCGCAACAAGCCCAGAGTAGGGTGTACAACCGTCAGGCTCGGGTGCGGGACTTCAATCCGGGAGATCGGGTTTTGGTTCTGGTACCCACCCTTGACAGCAAATTCCTAGCTAGGTGGCAGGGCCCCTATGAGGTGATCGAGAAGGTAGGGAAGTGAATTACAAGGTACACCAGCCAGGGCGGCGCAAGCCGAGCAGGTGTACCACGTGAATTACTTAAGCCGTGGAAAGATAGGGACGCGGCCGGCGGCCACAGCCCCCGGCCAGGGCTTCTAGGTGAAAAGGGTCCAGCCCCACAGTTCGAGGCCTGTGAAGCCGTAACCACGGTAAAAATTGCAGACAGCCTGTCTTCCAAACAAGTTCAGGAAGTCAGGGAGTTCCTCAGTCGGAACACGGATGTGTTCTCGGACCTCCCTGGCCGCACGTCTCTCATCCGACATGACATCGTCACTGAGCCTCAGGCCAAGGTCGGTTAAAACCATACCGGGTACCCGAGGCTCGGCGGCGAGCCATCGCGGAGGAAGTGCAGTTAATGTTGAAGCTCGATGTCATTGAGGAGTCGAAAAGTGAGTGGGCCAGTCCCATAGTCCTAATACCCAAGCCGGATGGGGCGTTGCGGTTCTGCAACGACTTTCATAAGTTAAATGAAGTATCCAAGTTTGTGGCGTATCCCATGCCCGAGTAGACGAGCTTGTTGAAAATTTAGGACAAGCCCGTTATTTTTCTGTGCTGGACCTCACTAAAGGGTACTGGCAGGTACCCTTAACGGAGGCGGCTAAGGAAAAAACCGCGTTTGTTACCCCGCAGGGCCTGTATCACTACAAGGTGTTACCCTTTGGCCTGCATGGCGCCCCGCCACTTTCCAGAGGTTAATGGACATAGTGCTGCGACCACATCGTCGGTGCGCCTCGGCCTACTTAGATGATGTAGTCATCCACAGCACCCGACTGGGAAAGCCATTTACCCAAGGTGCAGGCGGTAGTGGATGCCCTGAGGAAAGCTGGACTAACCGCCAATCCAAAAAAGTGTGCGATTGGGTTGGAAGAGACCAAATATCTGGGATATGTAATTGGGCGAGGAGTCATCAAACCTCAGGTAACTAAGGTAGAGGCCATTCGTAGCTGGCCCGACCGGTCACCACCAGGCAGGTAAAGTCGTTCCTGGGGATTGTAGGATACTACATGAGGTTTGTGCCCCACTTTGCCACAATAGCAGCGCCATTGACAGACCTGTTGAAGGGGCGAAAGTCTGGGAGGGTTAGCTGGAGTGAGAAGGCGGAGGAGGCTTTCTCCGCGTTGAAGTCGGCCCTGTGTGGGTCCCCGGTTTTGGTGACACCCGACTTCAACAAGGAGTTTGTCGTACAGACCGGCGCCTCGGAGGTAGGCCTCGGTGCGGTACTGTCGCAGGAGGTCAACGGGGAAGAACATCCCGTTGTCTTCCTGAGCCGTAAGCTCAGTCCCGCCGAGTCAGATATAGTATAGTGGAGAGGAGTGCCTGGCTATCAAGTGGGCACTCGAATCTCTCCGCTACTACCTGTTAGGGAGGAGGTTCCGTCTGGTGACCGACCATTCCCCCCTCAAATGGATGAGTCAGGCCAAGGAGAGGAATGCTCGGGTCACCAGGTGGTTCCTATCCCTTCAAAATTTCAAGTTCTCCGTGGAACATAGGGCAGGTCGCTTGCAGGGAAATGCAGATGCCCTTTCCGCGTCCACTGCCTCACATGTGTCCACCCCTCAGGGTTGAACAAAGGGGGTGTGTGGTAAGGTGCAGGGTGCCGTCGTGGATGGCAGGTATGTGTCACCGAGGTTCATAGCCTCGGTGAGGTAGAAACCCGTTTTTGTTGATGTCAGCAGCAGCTAGTGCTACTGACAGAGTTTAAATAGCATGGCTGCAAAGCCGATCCGGGCCGGCTCTTACCGGGAGCAGCTAAAGTGTAGGGTGGGTGGCTGCTCCCCACGACCCAGTCCTGGTTTTGGGCTGGGTTTAAAAGCTCAGCCAGCTCAGCAGCTGGAGGCTGGTGATTATCCTGGAGCTGCTAACAGGGCTGAGGAGTTCTCTGTCCTGGAGGAAAGAGCTCAGCAAGGAGGTGTTTTGTTCCTGGCTACCTGAAGCTGGATTCTCCTGCGGCTGGGCCGACAGCGTGGTGCGAACCTGCACCTACACCTCCCAGGTGACTGAACCTGTGTTGGCCTGTTTTTGTTTTGCCACGTTATTTCCGTTGTGTGTGAACTGTTACCAAAGAGACTGTTTTTTCATTTATGGTGTGCAAGTGTGAATAAAACACTGTTTGTTGCACAATCTGGACTCCTTGTTTTGCCTCTAAACTGCACCCGCACCGCTGTCTACCAGAGCAACTCCCCACAATATATATAGAAAAAAATAATAAAATCAGACTGATGTACCAGCCCTAAAAAGGCCCCTTTCACACGAGCGAGTTTTCAGCGCGGGTGCAATGCGTGATGTGAAAGCATAGCATCCGCACTGAATCGTGACCCATTCATTTCCATTGGTCTGTGTACATGAGCGTTTTTTTTCACGCATCACTTGTGCATTGCGTGAAAATCGCAGCATGTTCTAAATTCTGCGTTTTTTCACGCAACCCTAGCCCATAGAAGTGAATGGGGCTGCGTGAAAAGCGCATTGCATCCGCAAGCAAGTGCAGGTGCGTTGCGTTTTTCACTGATAGTTGCTAGGAGATGTTGTTTGTAAACCTTCAGTTTTATCACGGCGTGAAAAGCGCATCAAAACGCATTGCACCTGCGGAAAAAACTGAACAACTGAGACGCAATCACAGGCAAAACTGAATGGCTTTGCCTGTGAAATTGCACAGTTTTCACTGAGGCATCCGCAGCGCATCCGGACCCTAAGGCCCCATTACACATCCGCAATTTTTGTCCGCATCCATTCCGCAATTCTGCGGAATGGATGGCTGACCCATTCATTGTGAATGGGGCTGGACGTGATGCGGAGTGCACACTATATGCTCTCGGCTTCCCACATTTCGCGGACGCTGGCCCGAACTTCCGGGTTTTGGCCCCGAAACATCTGGCCACGGCTCAGCAAAAGATGAGAGCATGTCCTATTCTTGTCCGCATCCTGCGGACAAGAATAGAGCATCTCTATAGGGAGTGCCCGGCATGGTGTGTTGCGTATCCGCAAC
Organism: Bufotes viridis; assembly: GCA_033119425.1. Lineage (NCBI taxonomy): Eukaryota > Metazoa > Chordata > Amphibia > Anura > Bufonidae > Bufotes > Bufotes viridis. The sequence goes on from CM065590.1 coordinate 91,244,411, forward strand.
CACACACTACGAGGCGATGTGAATGGGTCCCTAATCCGGACACGCTGCGTGTGAAAGGGCCAATGAGTCTTTGAAGACTGGAGTGGACACAGAACACTAGCCTAGCTAACGCTTTCCCTATTAATTCAGCAGCACTCTCCTGCTCTAACTAACACAGCAGCCTTCAGAATGAATCTAAGATGGATGTTGTCCTTGCTTTTGATAGGAGGTGGGAGGGTCTGGGAGGAGGGGTATGCTGATTGGCTGGAATGTGTCTGCTGACTGTTAGGTACAGGGTCAAATTTTGCTCAATGATAAAGTATAGAGGGCGAATCGAACATCGCATATGTTCGCCTCGCTGTGAACGCGAACACGCGATGTTCGGGCCGGATCTGTTTGCTGGCGACGCTCCGGGACATCTCTACTCAGTTGGATGCACCACTGTATCTATATATATACGTGTATACATACATATATATGGTCTGTATAACCATAGCTCTCACAAGTTGCTTACATTATAGATGCAGCTAAAAACCTATGAAAAACCTGAGATGGAGAAAACTCTTTGATAAATCAATGAAAATTATGGAAGAATCTATAATTACATATCATAATGAGAGGATAAAGCGTATGTTGATTGTGTTGTATTGATTTTTTTTTTAGCTCTAAGTAATTCACATTGGAAATGCTCTGATTTTTCATTTGTTCGCTGGTTAAAAAATATGCTAAAGAAATGTGGAAATAATTACCCATGCAAGGATTTGTTGCTTTGTGTTATTTTAAATGTGCTTATCTCTCAGTCAATACAGTTGCTGTTTTTGTTAAATATGTATTACCTTAGCTTAAGAAACATATTGTTTCCAGATGTAGCAGAGCTGAGTACATCCAACCCGCTGGACGATGAAGCATTCACCAATCACACACTTCGTTGGAAGCACTGCGTTGTAGAATAGAAAAGAAGCATGCCAAACAATAAAATAGTAACATTTCTTGTTTGTATTATTAATTATATTTTTGTGCTCCCTGAGCCGACTTTACTGGACTCCCATTCCCTGCCTGTCAACTTCTTCATGGAGGGATTGACAGACCAAACTCTGACAGACCAAACTCCCCGTTTAACGCACCGCAAACAACCGCAAACAGTCCATTTGCACAACCGAAAACTCTCCATTTGCATAAGGTTGGATACCAAGCTAGCCATGTCCCATTCCTTGTCCTCACTGACATCATTGAAGGTCTCTTCCTCCACCCAGCCACGTATAACACCAAGGGTCCCCGAAAGGTGACAGCAAGCCCCCTGGGACGCCTGCTGTGGTTGGTCTTCCACCTCCTCAAAGCCACCTTCCTCCTCTGACGCCTCTTCTTCAGACTCTTCTCTCTGCGTTGCCGCAGGTCCAGCAATCAACGACGACAAGGCTGCTTCTGGTGGTGATGGTAACCACAACTCTTCCTCTTCATGCTCATCTACGGCCTGATCCAGCACTCTTCGCAGGGTACGCTCCAGAAAAAACACATATGGGATAAGGTCGATGATGTTGCCTTGGGTTTGACTGACCAGGTTTGTCACCTCCGCAAAAGGACGCATGAGCCTACAGCCATTGTGCATGAGCGTTCAGTTACACGGCCAAAAAATACCCAGCTCCACAGAGGCTGTTCTCTTTTATTTAAATAAAAAAAATCTGTTCTTACCAGTTTAATCTCTGTTTTGTTCCCTATCAGGGAACGTGTATTGAATAGATTTTAGGAACCGGGAGATGGAAAAAGATGATTGGTCGGTCCTCTTACTTCCAATTTGGGGCACTACGCATGCGCCGCGCAATGTGCTGTGCCACCAATACAAATAGTGTGAACTACTATTCTTACCATTTTAATCTTTGTTAAGTCCCCTATCAGGGGACGTTTATTGAATTGAATCCTTGCATTGGGAGATAGAGAAAAAAGCTTGCTCTGTCCGCTTCCTTCAATTTTGGGCACTTGCAATAGAATTTGCCACCAATGCAACTAGTGTTAACTACGTACTATTCCTATCAGTTTAATCTTTGTTTTGTCTCTTATCAGGGCCCGGGCCGGTGTAGTGAATATATTTTTGGAACAGGGAGATGGAAAAAGACCCATGCTCGGTCCGCTTCGTTTGAACTTTAGGTCACTGCGCGTGCACCGTGCAATGTACTGTGACACCCTATATGAGTGGTGGGCAGTCTGTGGGCCTGACACACACTGGCAGTAACTGCAATTATATTAAAGGGTAAAAATTAAATTACGTTTTTATCTGCAAGGTACTGTGCCACCCTATACGAGTGGTGTGCACACAGTACAGTCTGTGGGCCTGCGGCCTCTCACACATGGGCAGGCAAATGCAATATATATATATATATATATATATATATATAGGAAAAAATAATAAAATCAGACTGATGTACCAGCCCTAAAAAGGCCCCTTTCACACGAGCGAGTTTTCAGCGCGGGTGCAATGCGTGATGTGAAAGCATAGCATCCGCACTGAATCGTGACCCATTCATTTCCATTGGTCTGTGTACATGAGCGTTTTTTTTCACGCATCACTTGTGCATTGCGTGAAAATCGCAGCATGTTCTAAATTCTGCGTTTTTTCACGCAACCCTAGCCCATAGAAGTGAATGGGGCTGCGTGAAAAACGCATTGCATCCGCAAGCAAGTGCAGGTGCGTTGCGTTCTTCACTGATATTTGCTAGGAGATGTTGTTTGTAAACCTTCAGTTTTTTATCACGCGCGTGAAAAACGCATCAAAACGCATTGCACCTGCGGAAAAACTGAACAACTGAACGCAATCACAGGCAAAACTGAATGGCTTTGCCTGTAAAATTGCACAGTTTTCACTGAACGCATCCGCAACGCTTCCGGACCTAAGGCCCCATTCACACATCTGCAATTTTTGTCCGCATCCATTCCGCAATTCTGCGGAATGGATGACGACCCATTCATTGTGAATGGGGCTGGACGTGATGCGGAGTGCACACTATATGCTCTCCGCTTCCACATTTGCGGAGCCGCGGCCCCGAACTTCCGGGTTTTGGCCCCGAAACATCTGGCCACGGCTCAGCAAAAGATAGAGCATGTCCTATTCTTGTCCGCATCCTGTGGACAAGAATAGGCATCTCTATGGGGAGTGCCGGCATGGTGTGTTGCGTATCCGCAACACACTATGGACGTGTGAATGGGTCCTAATCCGGACATGCTCGTGTGAAAGAGGCCAATGAGTCTTTGAAGACTGGAGTGGACACAGAACACTAGCCTAGCTAACGCTTTCCTTATTAATTCAGCAGCAGCACTCTCCCTGCTCTAACTAACACGGCAGCTTCAGAATGAATCTAAGATGGATGTTGTCCTTGCTTTTTGATAGGAGGTGGGAGGGTCTGGGAGGGAGGGTATGCTGATTGGCTGGAATGTGTCTGCTGACTGTTAGGTACAGGGTCAAATTTTGCTCAATGATAAAGTATAGGGGGCGAATCGAACATCGCATATGTTCGCCCGCCGCGGTGAACGCGAACATGCGATGTTCGCCGGGATCTGTTTGCTGGCGAATAATTCGGGACATCTCAACCATAGCTCTAGGTGCTTACATTATAGATGCAGCTAACTATGAAAAACCTATGAAATGGAGAAAACTCTTGATAAATCAATGAAAATTATGGAAGAATCTATAATTACATATCATAATGAGAGGATAAAGTATATGTTGATTGTGTTGTATTGATTTTTTTTTAGCTCTAAGTAATTCACATTGGAAATGCTCTGATTTTTCATTTGTTCGCTGGTTAAAAAATATGCTAAAGAAATGTGGAAATAATTACCCATGCAAGGATTTGTTGCTTTGTGTTATTTTAAATGTGCTTATCTCTCAGTCAATACAGTTGCTGTTTTTGTTAAATATGTATTACCTTAGTTTAAGAAACATATTGTTTCCAGATGTAGCAGAGCTGAGTACATCCAACCTGCTGGACGATGAAGCATTCACCAATCACACACTTCGTTGGAAGCACAGTGTTGTAGAATAGAAAGAAGTTGTCAAACAATAAAATAGTAACATTTCTTGTTTGTATTATTAATTATATTTTTGTGGCTCCCGAGCCGACTTTACTGGACTCCCATTCCCTGCCTGTCAACTTCTTCATGGAGGGATCAGATACGCTGCTGCAGCCAATGATTGACCTTGCAATGACATGTCACCAAGCAGAAAGTGACTCAGCATTGATGTGGCACCTGGGAACAGGTAAGTCATTGGATGCGGAAGTTGACAGGCACAAACCGAAAGTCTAGTGAAGACAATGCGGGAGACATGGAGCCGGAATGGAGGAGGTAAGTATAGATCTCTTTACAGACACCACTTGGGAGGGGTTTAAAACAAAAAACGAAAAAATCCTGGACAACCACTTTATGCATCAACTGCCACTAACTTAGGGCTCGTTCACACGACCATGCTGTGTTTTGCGGTCCGCAAATTGCGGATCCGCAAAACATGGATGCCACCCGTGTGCCTTCCGCAAATTGTGGAACAAAATGGATGGTCCTTTTAGAAAAGCCTATTCTTGTCCGCAAAACGGACATAATTAGGACATGACTCATAACTTTTGCGGGGCCACGGAACGGAGCGACGCATGCGGACATTTGTCCACATCTTTTGCGGCCCCATAGAAGTGAATAGGTCCGCACCCAAGCAAAAAATGCGGCTCGGATGCGGACCAAAACCATGGTCGTGTGAACGAGCCCTTAGACTCACAAGCCTAGAATAGTAATTCTGTCGAATTACTACTGTTGAAATGTATTATTTAAGGAAGCCACCAACTATGGAAGTCTGCAAGGCATCTGTTTTTCAAGATGCAAATTATGATGTATTTTACATTTGGTGCTGCTGGGCATCAAGGCCTTCTGCTTCTTTTTCTTTTCTGGTTAGATACAGATGGTTCTCATCCTTCAAGACAGTATCAAATAAGTTGTTTGTGAATCTACCCAAAAGAAACAAATCCTAGTGGTAAATAATTAGCTGCAAAGTTAACACTGCCAGACCATTGAAGGATCTTCTGGTACTCTGGTGGGACAATCCATCGCTGGACTGTAAAAGTCGTTCTGTTTTTTTCTATTTTTGATCACGGAATCCAACTTTAGACACACTAGTGCCATGTAACTTACACATGAGGTTTGGTAGTTGAGTAATACTGTATGTAATATTAACTCATACCAGTCCTTGTCCAACCTAGGACTATCTTTAGCTTGCCTGTTCTGAAAGTCTACATTGTTGACATTGACTAAATGTGTTCATAGAAATGAAAGGAGCTGTATAGAGCTTAGTATTGTGATTGATGATATCTCTGTAATTCATATACGCAATCATCTTATATGTAGTAGCCTTTTAATGTTAATGGACCTTAGTCTGAAGAGTTAGGAATGAAGAGGCTCCAGGCTCTTTTAGTTAATGTCTTGTGTGGATGTACCCTACTGATTAGAACTGGCCTAGTTAGAGATGTGTTAGAATTAGTAGCTGTATTATATCTTCCGCAGTCCCTTGAGAAAGATATTCACCTCCTCATTGATAAGTGAACATCAAAACCTAATTGCCGAGGTAACAGTTCTAACACTGTAAAGGTAATTGTGGTGGAGATCTCACACCTTTATCTCCAACACACTTATTAAGACCAAGATATTGTTAATTAAAGTCAGACAAGTAACAAAGTGAAGCCTTTTTATAAGCATCAAGATACTATTTGACATAATTGGCATAAATACCTGGATATTCTAAAAGCTTTAGCTTCAGACCTGCTTTTCTGCATTATAGTATATAAGAAATCTAATATATAAAGCTGAGTGTATATATGTCTGTATGTGTATGTGTGTGTGTATGTCCGCTAAAGGAATCTGCACAGTCTCATTTACAATCACGAACTTTGGCACACAGGTACATCAAGTGTCCGGAAAGGTTTTAGCCAGGTCTCAGCTCTCTAGCACGTACCTTTCATGAGATATTCCCAAAAAATGCATTAGCCAATAGAAGACTGGTCACATGACCCTTATCAGCCAATAGAAGCTCGCAGGCCCTTAGTCTCCACATACACACACTTTTACACCAGGTTTCCATAACAGCCCAGCCATTTTTCTTCAATACTGTAGGTCAGCTTTAAAGGGGCAGGGCGCTTTGGATGATGTCACAGTTCAGGGACAGGTAGGATGGCCATTCAGGCCACCCTCAAAAGACAGACTTAAAAACCCAGCTCCTAGGTAATTCTAAGCCACACCCCTGATCTGGTTAGGTCACGCCCACCCCCACTCCGCAGCTGACGGGTATTGAAAAGATTAAGGTAAAAATCTACTTCTGTCAGCTGCAGGGGTGGGAGGGATGGTGACTTTCAACCTGCAGCTCACACTCAGACAGCACAGTGCTACTGTCTGAGAGTGAGCTGTTCAAAAGGACATCCCTGTGTCCGTCCAGGCCCTGCACCAGACGGAGGACAGGGAGTCTGAAAGACTGTCTGGCCTGAAACTGGACCTGTGGCCACCCTAGGGGCAGGCTGCTGGGGAGGTCACAGTTAAGGGGATGGTTCCGCTATAGAGGTCAGTGTTAAGGACCAGATTGCTGTAAAAGCGACTGTTAAAGGGGGGAGCCCCTGTGGAGGTCAATGTCATGGGGTGGTGTGCTGTGAAACTCACTGTTAAAGGGGAAGGCTGCTGTAAAGGTCAAAGTTTTAGATGCTTTAGATGTCACTTTTATAGTGGATTTTGTCGATATCTTTTAACGACACACACAAACATTAAATGAAATAGATTAAATATATCCAAGCGAAGCTGGGTCCTTTAGCTAGTATATATATATATATATATATATATATATATATATATATATATACCTTCTACATCTATTATACCATATTGTGTGTGTATATATATATATATATATACAGTATAAACAGCAGTGTAATGATATGTGAGGTACGAGGTATATTAGATGCAGTCTGTACAGATATATAGTATAGCACTAATATGTGAGGTATGAATTATAATAGATGCAGTGAGTACATATAGGTAGTCAGTAGTGATGAGCGAGCATGCTCGGCTGAGTACCGGTTCGGCTCGAGCATCTCTATGCTCGGCATGTGCCTAAAACCGAACCTCTGGCCACCCTAGGGGCAGGCTGCTGTGGAGGTCACAGTTCAGGGGACGATCCGCTATGGAGGTCAGTGTTAAGGGGCAGATTGCTGTAGAGGCCACTGTTAAGGGGCAGGGTGTTGTGGAAATCACTGTTAAGGAGATCGGGTACAGTGGAGGTCACCAATAAAGAGGCGGCCGCTGTGGAAGTCATTGTTAGAGGGGAGGGCTGCTGTGGAGGTCACTGTAAAGGGGGCAGGGAATGGTAGAGGTCACAGTTAAGGGGGTGGGGTGTTGTGGAGGTCACATTTTAAGGGAACGGAGCTCTGTGGAGGTCACTGTTAAGAGGGGTAGGTTATTGTGGAAATCACTGTTAACGACGGGGTACTGTTGATGTGACTGTTAAGGGGGCAAGCTGCTGTGGAGGTCGCTGTTAAAGGGGCGGGGTACTGTAGATGTAACTGTTATAGTGGATACTGTTAAGATATTTTAACGACACACACAAACATTATATGAAACAGATGACATATACCCGTGAGAAGCCGGGTCCTTTTTCTGGTATATAAATATATATAAAAATATACACACTACAAATTCCCATGGCCAACCATAATTCACAGTGGTGTATAGTGGTGGGAATCATTTGCATTTGTCGCTGTCTCTGGGCTCACATTCTAAACTCTAAATTAACCTATCAGTTTTGGGTTTTTATGGAGTCTAGGAGGAAAGCAAAGTACTGGACTGTTAATTCTTTCACTCTGGCTAACCTAACATGTGCTCTGTACACTCTACATTGACCGACCGTACCAGCGGCATGCATGATTCTGAGCTGTACAGCACATACTGCAAAAATTACCCAATGGGTGGGTATCATTACTGGTGCCAAGGAGAACTGGCTTAATCGCCCACAGCAACCTCTCAGATTCCACCTTTCATTTTTCAGAGCTCCTATGGAAAATTTAAGAATCAATCTGATTGGTTGCTAGGGACAATAAAGCCAGTTCTCCTTGGCACCAGTTTTGATAAATAATCCCTAATGCCCTTTGTGACATTGCTGAGTGTTCTGCAGCTATTGACTGTACGATACTGCATTCCTGCTCTCCCCAACCACTGCAGCCAATCTGCAATACTACCAGTAATATTACTAACACTGTGTTCCCCAGCTACTTCTGGTCCAAATGCCTGAAGAAGTAGATATGAGGCAGTCAATAGCTGTAGAGCCCTAACTGATGTCAGAGAAGGGGGCCTTGTTGTGGTCATTTCTGTTGCATGACCTAGTAGCATGCAGCAGTAGTTGCCATTGACTGTAAGAACCTGTAGTGTGCAGGGTGCCTTGAAGGTATTTGTGGGATCAGAATAAAATAATAACCCTAATATAAGAAATGTCCTTAGTAGCTCAGCATTACTAATTCTGAAAATATAGTTTTAAAATGAAAGGCCGGTTTGTATTGCTTGATGACATTGGGACAGTCTACAGCAGGGGTGCACAACCCGTGGCCTGCAGCCGCATGCAGCCCCCAGAGCCAAGGTTTCGGCCCCGGCTGTCAGAGACAGGGGGGGGAGCCGAGTAGAAGGCAGAAGCAGTGTTTCAGCGCTTCTGCCTTCTCCTCAGATAGGTGAGCGCTATGCAGCGTGGACCCGGCTTGGGGGCGGAGAAGTGCAGAGCTGCAGGGTCAGGAGACCCTGATCAGCTCTGCCCTGTACAATGCCCTCACAGCAGGCTGGTTTTCCCTGTAACTGGGGCTCCTGTGGATGCACGAGTTACAGTGGAAATAGTACAAAATAAAAGTCTGTGTCTCCAAAGGTCTCCAAATACCTTGGGGTGTCTTCTTTCCACAATGGGGTCACATGCGGGGTATTTATACTGCCCTGGCATTTTAGGGGTCCTAAAGCGTGAGAATCCAAATGCGTAAAAATGCCCTGTGAAATCCTAAAGGTACTCATTGGTTTTAGGGCCCCTTTGCGCATCTTGGCTGCATGTCACTCATGTGGTATCGCCGTACTCAGGAGAAGTAGGGCAATGTGTTTTGGGGTGTATTTTTACATATACCCATGCTGGGTGAGAGAAATGTCTCTGTAAATTGACAACTTTGTATAAAAAAATTTAACCCATGATACCATGGGTATCCGCGATACCACATAAATGACACTTTTTTGCAGCCTGGGTGCGCAAAGGGGTCCAAATTCCAACAAGTACCTTTAGCTTTTACAGGGCTGCTCACAATTTAGCCCCGCCCAAAATGCCAGAACAGTAAACACACCCCACAAGTGACCCCATTTCGGAAAGTAGACACCTCAAGGTATTCACTGAGGGGCATAGTGAGTCCATGGGAGATTTTTATTTTTTTTTGCCAGAAGTTAGCAGAAATGGAAACTTTATTATTTTTATTTTTTTCCTCAGAAAGTGTCATTTTCCGCTACTCACCATGCCCCTCCGCGAATACTTTGGGGTGTCTTCTTTCTAAAATGGTGTCATTTGGGGGGTATTTATACTTTCCTGGCATTCTAGCACCTGAAGAAACATGACAGGTGCTCAGAAAGTCAGAGCTGCTTCAAAATGCCGAAATTCACTTTTTTGCACCATAGTTTGTAAACGCTATAACTTTTACCCAAACCAATAAATATACACTTATTAGATTTTTTTTTATCAAAGACATGTAGAACAATAAATTTAGAAATTTTTTTATATAGGAATGTAGTTTTTTTTGAAAAATTTTACAACAGAAAGTGAAAATGTGAGAAAGTGAAAAATGTCAAAAATTGCATTTCGGTCAGCCCCATAGAAATGAATGTGAGCATGGGCCGCTCATGCATGGTGCGCTCCCATTCACTTCTATGGGAAAGGTGGGGTGCAGCGCTTGGTGGTGGACGGACCCTGGGAAATCTGGGGTCCTCCAGCCACAGCTCTCCCCGCTCTGTTCTCGATATAGGTGTGGGTCCCAGCAGCGATATGCCCCCATTGTCTGAGATGGGAATACCCCTTTAAGGAAAAGTGCTTTCTAGTTATTACATGGCACCTGTAACTGACAGAAGGGGGTAATAACCAGTGAGCGCCATCCTCTGCAGTGAAGGAAATCGCTGATTTATTTCTATGTCGCCACTTTTCCTGTAAAAATGACTTTTAACAAGTTCCTGCAGCATGGCCTCCCAAAACAGAAGATTCATACATACCTGCTCCATGCCGCCCTGGCCCCCTCTGCCTCCATCTTCCCTTTCCTGCACTTTTACACCTGTTAGGGCATAGCCATGGTCACATACACCACTCCCAGGGCCGGGCCGACACAGAGGCTGGGGAGGCTCCAGCCTCGGCGCGCTCCAGCCTCAGGGCGCAGGCAGGGGCCGGGAGAGGGAGTGACAGGGGGGAACCGCTCAGTGCTCCCTCCTGTCATTCCCTGAGCCGGGCCCCGTCAGAGCGCTCCTCTCACCTCCATTATGTTCACTGCTTCAGACCTCCAGCATCAGGCCCCGCTGCCTCTAACTAGAAACACAGTAAGCAGGTCGGCGGAGCCTAATGGACCTCCGTTAGGCTCCGCCCACCTGCTTAATGTGTGGCAGCGCTGGGGCCTGATCCCGGAAGCCTGGAGCAGTGAACATAATGAAGGTGAGAGGAGCGCTCTGACGGGGCCCGGCATTAAGTACAGTGAAAATGCCGGGCCCCCTTACATGAAGTCTGTGGGCAGTCGGGGGCACTTCTGGAAGCAGTGGGGGGCACTACTAGGAGTTGTGGGGTGCACTACTGGAGGCAGTAGGGGACACTACTAGGGGCAGTGGGGACACTACTAGGGGCTGTGGGGGGCACTAGTGGGGTGCACTACTGGAGGCAGTGGGGTGCACTACTGGAGGCAGTGGGGGACACTACTAGGGGCTGTGGGGACACTAGTGGGGTGCACTACTGGAGGCAGTGGGGGACACTACTAGGGGCTGTGGGGGGGGCACTTCTGGGGGCTATGGGGGGCGCTTCTGGGGCCATTACGGGAGGCAGTGGGGGACACTACTAGGGGCTGTGGGGGACACTAGTGGGGTGCACTACTGGAGGCAGTGGGGGACACTACTAGGGGCTGTGGAGGGCACTACTGGGGCAGTGGGGTACACTACTGGGGACATTATTAGGGGCAGTGAGAGGCATTACTGGGCGATCAGGGGCGTGACAATTGCAGACACAGAGGGTGTGACCGGGCACGGTGTCGGGGAGGGGCCCCGATCCAAAGTTTGGGCGGGGTGCGCACTTGGGCAGCTCAGCCTCTGTTGGTGGTGGACCTTGTCCCAGCCCTGACCACTCCAATCAATGACTGGCTTCAGCAGTGACACGCTGCTTGTGACGACACCACCGCTGAAGCCAGTCATTGGCTCGAGAGGTGCATGTGACCATGGCCATGCACTGCCATGTAAAAACAGTGCAAGGAGCAGGTAAGTATACCTCTTCAATTTCAGGGGCCATGCTGCAAGAACTTGTTAAAAATTCATTTTCACTGGGAAATCCCAATTACTGGGAACAAGTGTTCATAAGAGCGCTCATTCATGATAACTGGCCGGTATAATCGTGCCGCACATCTCTCTGTGTAATCAGGGATGTGCTACCAATAATCAATTGATAACTAGAAGGAAGGAGGAATGACTGTGATAGCGATCATTCCTCCCCAGTCACTTTACATTGGCCTGTGTAATAGGATGATGCAAATGAGCGCCAATCAACATTTTTTTTTTATTTGCAGCCACTATATTCAAAGTAATCCAATGGTAGAGATTTACTCAATCTATTTATGATCTAATTTGACTAGTACTGAATATGCATGGCGATCACTGGCATGTCTACAATAAGGCCTCATGCACACGACCGTATGGCATTTTCAGTATTTTCAGTATTTTGCGGTCCGCGAAAAACAGATCTGCAAAAAATACAGATGACGTCCTTGTGCATTCCGTTTTTTGTGGAACGGAACAGCTGGCCCCTGATAGCACAGTACTATCCTTGTCCGTTATGTGGACAATAATGGGACATGTTCTATCTTTGAACGGAACGGAAATACGGAAACAAAAGGCATATGGATACCTTCCTTTTTTTTTGCTGATCCATTGAAATAAATGGTTCCGTATATGGTCCGTATCCGGAATGCACAAAACGGAACGTAAACTACAGTCCAGATGGACATTATTGCCGCACTCTTATTGTTACCGATAACCTACTGATAAATAATAGACGTACTGTACTAAGTATTAGTCATGCAAAAACTTTTTCATGGATATACATGTTCCAAAACATGAGACATGGTCATTGCCTTTATAGCCATCTTAAAGGGAACCTGACTGCAGGCAACATGTTATAGAGTTATAGAGTTTTCTGAGAAAAGATTCAGTGTACTGGTAACTTGTATTTTATTGATTTCTATTCCTGCCCTTTCTGAGCTTTGAAGTCAAGCATGCGGTCCTATCAGTGATTGACAGCCTTCCCTCTATGACTGTGTATACGAAGATAGCTGTCAGTCACTGACTTTAAAGCCCAAAATGTGCAGGAATTTTAATGAATACAATACAAGTTTTACTGAATCTTTTCCCATAAAACGATATATCAATCGACTTAGCTCCACCTGCTCTATAACATGCTGCCTGCAGCCTACACTGCATTTTCATAATGACAGGTTCCATTTAAAAGAGAAATTTGATAGTGGCCTAGAAAAAGGGTATACAGTGGTAGACATTTATCATGACTGGTGTTCCCGTATACCAGTCTCGATCCCTGTGCACTGGAGAAATAATATGAGCCTAATTTATTAAGAGACAGATTCCTTTTAAAGAGGTATTCCTATCTTGGACATTGGGGGCATATCACTAGGATATGCTCCTAATGTCTGATAGATGTGGGTCCCACCTCTAAGGCCTCTTTCACACGGGTGTCAAGTTTGACGCCCGGATCAGAGGCGGGTGCGTTGCTGAAAATTGCGAGATTTTCCCGCGCGAGTGCAAAGCGCTTTAATGCGTTTTGCACGCGCGTGGGAAAAATTGGCATGTTTGGTACCCTGACCCGAACCCGGACTTCATCACTGAAGTTCGGGTTTGGGTTGAGTATTCTGTTGATTTTATCACTTTCCCTTATAACATGGTTATAAGGGAAAATAATAGCATTCTCAATACAGACTGCTTAGTAAAATGAAGATGAAGGGGTTAAAAATAAAAAAATTAACTCACCATATCCACTTGATCGCGTATTTGCGATCTCTTCTTCATTCATTAGCTGCCGTCTAAAGGACCTGTGATGAGGTCACTGAGCTCATCACATGGTCCAATCACATGGTCCATTACCATGGTGATGGACCATGTGATTGGACCATGTGATGTGACGTCATCACAGGTCCTTTAGCTGGTAGCTAATGCTTGAAGAGAGAAGTGATCGGCTACTACGCGATCAAGTGGCTAAGGTGAGTAAATGTTTTATTTTTAACCCCTTAATCCACATTTTACAAAGCATTCTGTATTGAGAATGCTATTATTTTCCCTTATAACCATGTTATAAGGGAAAATAATAAATATCTGGTCCCGTCTCTTAGCAACCCTGCGGGAAAATCGCACTGCATCCGCACTTGCTTGCGGATGCTTGCGATTTTCCAGCAGCCCCATTCACTTCTATGGGGCCTGTGTTGCTTAAAAAACGCACAATATAGAGCATGCTGCGATTTTCACGCAACGCAGAAGTGATGCGTGAAAATCACCGCTCATGTGCACAGCCCCATAGAAATGAATGGGTCCGGATTCAGTGCGGGTGCAATGCGTTCACCTCACGCATTGCACCCGCGTGGAAATCACGCCCGTGTGAAAGGGGCCTAAGACCCACACATATACTTTATAACAGAGCCTGCAAAGTGCCAGAGGGTGCACCGCACCCTTCCTAACAAAGTCAGGACCAGCCAAGTACCTCATTTGGATTCAGAGATCTCCCTGTTTATTGCTCCAATTGCTCTGCTAGACACGCCTCAGGCTCGCAGTTTAGGGGGCGCATTCTTTCTGCTGCAATCCTTTCGCTATCACAGCTCAGACAGCATGTCCTTTTAACTGCAGCTGTCTCCTTGTCACAGCTCAAGGAGTATTGCACAGCGTGAAACAGCCTGCACTCCGTTCTGCTGATGCGCGGTGCAAGTGTCCAGGGGTGGCGTCCCATCAGTATACAGAGGAGGAAGACCGGCACTCGCAGGAGTAGATACAGTGTTATCTTTTTATTGCCACATAGAGGAAAATAAGTGACGCATTTCGACTCGACAATCGAGTCTCTGTCAAACCCTTCCCTGCATAGCGGAAACGGGGCGGATCCGTTATGCAGCCCACAGGCTTGTATTATGATGGAATGAATAATGGAATGCCTCTAAAGACATTCTGTTATGCATTCCGTCATAGAATTGCGTTATGGTCCGTGGTAACGGAATCCATAACGCAATTCTGCTTTTACCAACAAATGAAGTGTAAACAAATTTCATAATCGGAAATTCGCTCATCGCTACTTCAGATCTCTTCCTATCACAGTTCAGGGGGCATGTCCTTTCTGTTTAACTCTCTTCTTGTCACATGTTTAAGGGGCGTGTCTTTTCTCAAGGAGCATGTCTGTTCTACTATTGTACTCTTCCTAAGGCCTCTTTCACACGAGTGTGGCGGATTGGCTCCGGATGCGTTCAGTGAAACTCGCACCATTTTGCAAGCAAACTCAGTCAGTTTTGTCTATGATTGCGTTCAATTGTTCAGTTTTTTACGTGCGTGTGCCATGCGTTTTTCACTGAAGCCCCATTCACTTCTATGGGGCCAGGGCTCTGTAAAAAAACATAGAATATATAACATGTACACAGACCCATTTAAATGAATAGGTTTCGGATTCAGTGTGGGTGCTATACGTTCATGTCACGCATCGCACCAGCGCGGAAAACTCACTCCTGTGAAAGAGGACAAAAACTGTCACAGCTTTTAACAGTAGATATGGCTGGTGGAAGTTGAAGGGTGGCACTCAATAGGTGGACTTGCACATTACTAGACAGGTTAAACACCAGGGTCACCATTAAAGTGAAGTAAAGACAATATCTCAAAACTGGAGTATTTTTGTAATTTTTCATGCTGAATTATATTAAAATAACATTTATTGCTGGCACAACCCTTTTAAATTGCAGATATAAAAATAATAAAACAGACATTAAAACATAAACAAATTCAAAACTACATTTAACATCCTACATATGTATCTTAAACTATACTTTGTGCACATGACTTACAGGTATGTACTTGGCTGAGTAAACAACTTAAGGATGCATCTGCCGCTTTGACAATGTTCCCTTCCATGTCAACGAACCTCTATTGTCTTTTCCGCTATTATAAATGATAATAATTAAAGCCAAATACACAATAATTAGTCACACTAGGCTTATCCATCTGGTGTACCTGCATACCATCACTCTGTCTGTGAAAGTGATGACAAGCAGCATATTGTAGCACATCCTAGAAAAACATCTTCTGAACTGGAGGGAAGGATGTGATAAATAAGAAAGGAGAGGTCACAAAATGGGAAGGAGCCTCACATTTTTATAATTCAGATCTTTGAAAAGACGTAGAGCCCTAACTGTACAGCTACCTGTGAAAACATCTGAAATGACCCAACAATCATTATATAGTAAAACAAGTATGATACACAGTCACAATATGCGACAATGTATTTGAGTAAGTGGAATAAATTTATATCTATCTATCTATCTATCTATCTATCTATCTATATACACCTTGTAACTCACAGCTTAGTTTTTGTTTCTTGTTTTTTTGTTTTGACTAGGGATGTGCGGACCCGTGGATGTTCGGGTTCGGCCAGGTTCAGGACCCGAACTTGACCCGAACTCGAACTCAAACCCAAACCCCATTGAAGTCAATGGGAACCTGAACTTTGGTGCACTAAAATGGCTGTAAAATAGTCATAGTAAGGGCTAGAGGGCTGCAAAAGGAAGCAAAATGGGGGTAAGAGCAGGACAGTTGCCCTGCAAACAAATATGGATAGGGAAAGGACTTAAAATAACATATAATAGAAAAAAATAAATAATAATCTTGAACTAGTAGGCGGAGGTCAAAGTGGAATGGGAGGTTCAGGAGGCGGTGTAGGTGGAAGCGGCGGTGGAGGAGGAGGAGGTAGCCAACACTGTTTTTGTTCTTTTTTTATTTTTATTTCTTTATAAATATGGGAAGACCCCAAAACTTTGGAATTAGAAAAGAGAATGCAAGGACAAAGTGCGCTGCAGTCATAACAATGGCCAGGTGCGGCCTTTATACTTGTCTACTCAGCACAAGGTACAGACAAGTCCTGTGGGATCCATGCCTGGTTCATTTTAATGAACATAAGCTTGTCCATGTTGGCTGTGGACAGACGGCTTCTCTTGTCTGTGATAATGCCCCCTGCCGTGCTAAACACACATTTGGACAATACACTTGCTGCAGGGCAGGCTCCAAGGCATAAAGGGCAAACTCAGGACTTGTGCCCAATTTGGAGACCCAGAAGTTAAATGGGGCAGACACATCAGTCAGTACGTGTAGGCGTGTGCACACATACTGTTCCACCATTTTGCTGAAATGCTGCCTCCTGCTAAGACGTTCCGTATCGGCTGGTGGTGCTGGTTGTTGAGGCGTGCTGACAAAGCTTTTGGCAATGATGACCCTCCCTTTTGAGGTGCTGGTGGTGGCCCAGCTGCGTTGGCGACTTCTTCCTCCTTCTCCTCTGCCTTCACCTTGTGCATCCACTGAGCCCCCGCTGTCAGGTGTGAATGCCATCAGCAGCGCATCTACCAGCATGCGCTTGTACTCGCGCATCTTCTGATTATGCTCCAGTGATGGAATTAAGGACAGCACGTTGTCCTTGTAGCAGGGATCCAGCAGGTTGGCCACCCAGTAATCAGCACTGGTTAGAATGTGGGCAACTCGGTGGTCGTTGCGCAGGCACTCCAGCATGTAGTGGCTCATGTGTGCCAGGCTGCCCAGAGGCCACGACAAGCTGTGCTCTGTGGGAGGTGTATTGTCTGTGTCCTCTGTATCCCCCCAGCCACGCTCCATTGATGCCCATAAGCTGCTTTGGATGCCAACTTGCTGTGAACACAGTTCATCCTCCTCCTCATCCTGCAGAACTGTGCCCTGGCTGGACAGTTGTGTACCTGGGCTCTGTTGGTGCAGAAACCCACCCTCCAAGCCACTTGTGAATGACTGGCCTGATAAACGTGGAAATTAACCCTCTTCCTCCTCTGCCACATCCTCTTCCATCATCGCTCGAAGTGTTTTTTCAAGGAGACATAGTATTGGGATAGTAACGCTGAAGACTGCGTCATTGGCACTGGTCATGTTGGTGGAGTACTCGAAACAGCTCAACACGGCACACACATACCGCAGGAAGGCCCACTCGTTGATGGTGAAGTGGTGCTGTTCCGCAGAGCGACTCACCAGTGCGTGCTGCAGCTGAAACTCCACTATCGCCTGCTGCTGCTCGCACAGTTTCTCCAGCATGTGCAAAGTGTAGTTCCATCTTGTGGGTACGATGCATATGAAGCTGTGAGCAGGAAGGCCAAAGTTACGCTGCAGCGCAGACAGGCGAGCAGCAGCAGGGTGAGAAAGCCGAAAGCTCGCACAGACGGCCTGCACTTTCTGCTGCAGCTCTGACATATCGGGGTAATTTTCAGGAACCTCTGCACCACCGAATTCAGCACATGCGCCAGGCAAGGGATGTGCGTCAAACCGGCTAGACCCAGAGCTGCTACAAGATTTCGCCCATTATCGCACACCACCAAGCCAGGCTTGAGGCTTAGCAGCACCAACCACTCATCGGTCTGTTGTTCCATGCCCGTCCACCACAGCCCCTGCACAGTGTGGGGTTTTTTCCCCAAGCAGATGAGTTTCAAAATAGCCTCCTGTCGTTTCCCCCTGGCTGTGCTGAAGTTGGTGGTAAAGGTGTTACGCTGATCGGATGAGGAGGCGGTAGAGGAGGAAGCAGAGGAGGAGGCAACGAGAAATGTCCTGCAATCCTCGTGGTAGTAGGACTAGCGCCAAACTGCTATCCGCCTCAGGCCCAGCTGCCACTGCATTTACCCAGTGTGCTGTTAGGGAGATATAACGTCCCTGCACGTGCTTACTGGTCCATTTATCAGTAGTTATGTGGACCTTGC
The DNA here is from genome assembly GCA_033119425.1 of Bufotes viridis. NCBI lineage: Eukaryota > Metazoa > Chordata > Amphibia > Anura > Bufonidae > Bufotes > Bufotes viridis. The sequence goes on from CM065590.1 coordinate 91,262,659, forward strand.
CACAGATGGAGTTGCGCAGTGCACACCTCATTTTGTCCGCCACTTGGTTGTGCAGGGCAGGGATGGCTCGCCTGGAAAAGGAGTGGCGGCTGGGAACCAGGTACTGTGGGACAGCGACCGTCATAAGGTTTTTAAAAGTCTCCGTCTCCACCAGATGGAATGACAGCATTTCAAAGGCCAGGAATTTTGAAATGCTGGCATTCAGGGCCAGGGATTGCCGGTGGGTAGGGGAGTGCTTCCTCTTTCTCTTCTGTGTTTAGGGGATGGACATCTGAATGCTTTCGTGGAACAGTGTGGACATGCTGGGTGACGGTGGTGGAGGTTGGTGGTGTTGCTGCCACATCCTTTGTTTGCGGGGTGGTAGGTGCCACTGTCACTCCAGAGGGGGAAGAAGAGGCTGAGACCGCAGCAGAAGAGGGAGCAAGAGGAGCCTGAGATCTTTTGTGGTTTTTCAGGTGTGTACTCCACTGCAGCTCGTGCTTTGCATTTAGATGCCTGGTCATGCAGGTGGTGCTCAGGTTTAGAACATTTATGCCTCGCTTCAGGCTCTGATTGCACAGCGTGCAAACCACTCGCGTCTTGTCATCAGCAAGTTGTCTGAAGAACTGCCACGACAGGGAACTCCTTGGAACTGGCTTTGGTGTGCTCAGTCCCTGGGTGTGGTGGGCAGTAGCAGGCATACTAACTAGGGGATGGCCACTCTGATTTTGCACCCTGCTCCCTCTTTAGCTGTGCGACTGGTGCTGTGTGACCGCCACACCTTCCTCCGAACTGCTCATGTCACTCTCATGACCTTGATTCCATGTGGGGTCTAGGACCTCATCATCCTACACATCATCTTCCACCCACTCTTCACCCCTGCCCTCCTTGCCGGTCTTCACACGGCAGAAAGCCGAAGCAGTTGGCACCTGTGTTTCATCATCATTATCAGAGACGTGCTGCGGTGGTCCTCCCATGTCCACATCCTGAAACATAAGTGGTTGGGCATCCGTGCACTTAATCTCTTCCACTTCTGGGGCAGGGCTAGGTGGATGACCCACAGAAACTCCAAACTAACAGACGGATTAACTATATTAATTTCCCTAAAAATGGGTTTATGTCACCCATCGAACTAACAGACGGATTAACTATTTATATTTTTGTGTCAGGGATACAAAAATGGTGCATTGCACCCTCAAAAAGTCACTATAGGTCACCCACAGAATTAACAGCCAGATTTATTATTATATTTTTGTGTCAGGGGTACAAAAATGGTGCATTGCACCCACAAAAAATCGCTGTAGGTCACCCACAGAATTAACAGCCAGATTTATTATTATATTTTTGTGTCAGGGGTACAAAGCTGCTGTATTGCACCCACAAAAAATCATTATAGGTCACCCACAAAACAAATAGCCAGATTCCTAACACTCTCCCTTGCTTCAGCTGCTGCTTCCTGTCCCTGCACTACTCAGAGCTGATGGGTGTTGCTACACATGATTCAGCTTGTATAGATACTGGGTCACATAATGAACTGGCCAATCACAGCCATGCCATTACTAGACATGACTAGGATGGCTTCTAAGTACCCACAGCTTAAAAGCTTGTTGATTGGCTGCCCTGCAGCCTTTCAAAAGCTTTATTAAATGCCCAAACACAGAACTCGAACCCTTATTTCTGGCAAAGTTCGGGATCGCTCAACACTAGTTTTGACCTAACATGGGGACCTAGCAAAATGCAAAAAAAATAAAATAAAAAAATGAAAACTATTAATCAAATCACCCCACCTATTCCCAAAATAAAAATAAATAAACAAGAACAATAACATCATGGACGTTGCCACGTGCAAAAACACCCATGCTATTAAAATATTTTAAAAAACGTATTGCATACAGTGAACAACGTAATGGGGGAAAAAATGGCCGATTCACTGTTTTTTCATCACTTTACTTCCTAAAAAAATTAATAAAAGTGATCAAAAAGTTTTACACACCCCAAAATGGTATTAGCAAAAACTACATATGGTCCCAATAAAAATAAGCCCACACACATCTCCGTAGACATCTCCATTTGTAGAGCCAGCAGCACTCTGATGAGCACAACGTCATACATTGTATAGCGGATGTACTTGGCATTGCAGGCCTGGCCTATTCCCTTTAATGGGACTGAGATGCAAATAATCCATGTGACTGATGAAAGTGGCGTCTCTGGCCTAGTAAGAGACCGCAGCACTCACAGGAGCACCCCTGCCTCTTCAAACAGCTGATCCTGAGAATAGGTCATCCATATATGAATCCTGGAAAACCTCTTTAAGTAATAGTATCATCAGATTTTCTACTTGCCACAATGGAAAAAGAAGACATGGTAAAACTGTTAATACCATAGATGTAGTGAGGTCATAAACATAAAAAGACTACTACCTCACTGGCACACCTTCAGATTAATTGCAAATATTATATTATTGTTCTGCTCGTTAAAAGTAATCTGTAATAACCGGCCTCAGTGCACATACCTACAGGTAGAGGATTCTATTAATAAGCAGCCCCCAGGAATATTACATGGTCGTATAATTTCACCTCAGACAGAAGCAGATGGCAGAGGATGAAGGGACTAGAAAAAGATTGAGTAGGATCATTGTGACTGTGTGCACTGGGGTTTATCTTAAGTAATGGATTTATGTAAGTCAATATACAGACCTTTGTTTATACGTAGACGCAGAATGTGCTCAGTGGTAATGACCCCGCTCCGTGGTCATGGTCATTTTGGTGAGATATGACCTTTAGACCTGTGAGGAGCCAAACACGGGCTGCAAAATCGCTAATTAACAACGCATCCTGAAGGGAGACAGACACGGCATGGCGAGGTAAGGGTAAAAACCTTCAAAACACAAAACTTTATTGTCACGTCCCTTCATCTCTTTAAAGTGTGGGCAGTTACCATAGTAACGCAGGTCTGACCTCTTACCACGCTCGAAAAGGTAAAGAAAAAAGGAGCCCTTTAATGTAGGATGAATATCAGGCACCCAAACCACTTCATGGAGACAAGGCCTTGAATATGCTGCTGACCTCCCCTTACAGCGATGCAAGACGAAGACATGGAGCCTCATCCCCTCCTTCTGCATTATTACAATTCAGCATGATTTACTACAGAACGGCAGTCATGGGGTTAAGAGCGCTGTTTTCGGTTCTGCAAATGATTCTGACAATTAGGGAGCTAAATCCTGGCCCTGCCTGGGGCAGACGCCTGATCGCATATTGAGCAGGGGCCAATGTGTCTAAAGCACTTTAAACATTAATAATACACCATCGTCAGGAACCTAAAGCCACAGTGCTGCAATGCATAACTTAGGCCATACAGTAATGCGGGACTGACAGGAAAACCCTATTACAGTTTTTCCCAGAACTAACCATTTGCCTCATGTTCACTTCCTACGGCTCAGGCCATTGCACTGGCTCTGGATTTTTTTTTTCATTGCAAAACCGCGGGCAGGAAATCAAAATATTGATTGAGCTTAAACTTAAACCACATTACAATCCATTATTGGTTTCCCGGCCATATGTGCGACTGTAAAGGGTAAATTCATTTATATTCATTAATATGTTCAAGTCCCTGTCTCCAATAAACAGCTGTTTGCATTGCTGACAGAGGTAGACAGAGCAGCATGCAATAATTATCTCCGCAATTAACCCACTCTGTTCCACAAGAACACCGTACCGTCAAGCAAACCTCACACTGTGCCTATTGTGTCGTTTCAGGACACCTGAAGGTTAACACAGCCCTGTTCACGGATCCCTTTGTCACCAGCACCAGCAGATGAAGAGCTTGGCTTTTACGTAAACTATGCACAATATAATGTATTTTATGAAAAATAATTGCTTATTTATTATTTTTGCCAGCTTTTTTTCAATTTAATTTTTTATTACATTTTTTGTATAATCCCATTAAGGAATTGCTATTTTACAAAATTGCTGTATGCTTATAATCTATTAGCATGCTCCAGTAGGCTAATATATTGTGCTCAGTGTCTCTATGGCACAGGCTGTGGTTAAGGCAACCCTAGTGAGCCCTAAGAGCAGAATTGCTGACTGTGTAGTCCGGACGTCTCTTCTAGGTTCCCAGGGCTGACCGCAGAGGTCTTACTCATCCTCCGATCAGTTTATAGGGAACCAATCGGGGGGAAAAACTCCTTTGATCATGCTGCCGTCACAGACTGTGGCAATCAAAGGGTTAACAGTTGAGATTGGAGCTACCTCCGATCCTGGTTGAATATTCTATTGCAGTGATGGCTAACCTCTGGCACGCCAGCTGTGGTGAAACTACGGCTCCCAGCATGCTCTATTAATTTCTATGGAGTTCTGAGAACAGCCACGCAAGTGTGCATCTTGGGAGTTGTATTTTTACCACAGCTGGAGTGCCGGAGGTTAGAAATCACAGTTCTTCTGCAAAATTCCTACTAGATCATGAATCTATAAGGTTGCAAAAGCAGGAGGAAAAAAAACCTGTTTAAATATGGGCAAAAAAATTTAAGGGTACGGCCACATGGTCAGGTTTCTGCATGCCGTTTTGGAAGACAAAATCAGGAGTAGAGATATGACTTCTCATTTTTGAATTCACTCCTGGTGTTGGCTTTCTAAACTGCATGCAGAAACCTGACCATGGGGCTGTAGCCTAAAATTTTAAACTTTTGGTTTGCTATAGACATGACGTAAAAAATAAAAATAAAAATTCTGCATTATCTGCAATGTCTTATCCTGTATCACCAAATGACCATAAAGGGACACGCAATACAATTTCATAAACTTTATTAGTTGATAAAAAGACCAACAATACACATAATGTCAATATTAAAAAATATATATGTGGCAGCAATACAAATGGTAGCCAAGACATGTGGCTCCCCTCCCATGCGTAGAAGACACCTATTATCTCTCCTATATAGAGTAAGAAAACCCTATCACAGTGCTGACATGAACAAACACACCCCCAATATGGAATATATATAAAATGGAACAGTGCCTAACTGAACTAGCCTGATGGGCAATAGCACACATACAATACAGCAACGAGACACATATGTTCCATAAAGATATACATGAGGGACACTTGGAAAGGAGGACACGGGCTTCTTAGAAGGAGGAGAGCCCACCCCGACGTACGTTTCGCTCCGCTTTCTCAAGTGGCGTCTTCTACGCATTGGAGGGGGGCCACATGTCTTGGCTACCATTTGTATTGCTGCCATATATATATTTTTTAATATTGACATTATGTGTATTGTTGGTCTTTTTATCAACTAATAAAGTTTATAAAATTGTATTGCGTGTCCCTTTATGGTCATTTGGTGATATATTGTATAGTCACGCATTGTATTGTGATTGAGTTGCGTTGGCACTAATGTCTTATCCTGGTCAACTTAGAAATAAAACATTAATTGTTTGCAAGTTGGCTTTATCGTCTGGACCACATACAGCTATTATAAGTTAATCAGTGCAGTAGTCCAGATTACTTAGGATACTTTCACTTTTTTTCTTCTATTGATGATGACAGGACTGGCTACTAGGAATGATATATAAGTGAGTAATTAAGGACATACCGTACATACAGAACTGTAATTCAAATCCAGTGCTGAGCCACGCCCCCTGCACTGATCACATGATGGTGACGTCACCCCAGGTCCTTCGGCTGTTTAACAGTTCGGGTTGGTGGAAGACGCCCCTTATGGATTCCATATGCTGCTATAGTCCGCGGTAGTGGAATCCATAACGGGATGCGGCGATTACCACAACCCGAACGCCGAACTTTTTTATAAAGTTCGCTCATCTCTACTCTTGACGCAAAATCCGTATCCAGAATTTCCATTGAGAATGGGATCCGCACCAAAAACCGTGTTAAAAAACGTATCGTAAACAAAATGCTTTAATAAAAATATTATGAGCATTCGGGATCAGGTCTTTTTAAGTACAGAAAGTACTCTGTGAACTTACATATGGTGGAGGCGCTACATTTTGGATGCTTTAAAAAAAGCATCAAAAATCTGCATGCGGTTTTTGAAACGTTCTAACTGCGTTTATGCTGCATTTTCTGCCAGCTAAGAGGAAAAAAAAGCAAATCATGCAGGATAACTGAATTACGGCAATTACAAAATTGTGTTACATAATTATACTTTAAGTTCGCTGTGTGTTTTCCTTTGCCGGAAAAAAACACAGCATAAATGTAGATATGCTTTTTTTATGCAGTTTTTTGCCACGTCCAAAATGCAGCACTGCCGCAACGCGTGGCAACACCCTTATACTTACCAATGGAATAACCCCTCTAATCCTATCTATTAAAAAGGTTAATAGGGGGTTAATGACCTCAAGAAGGATTGGGATCTCAACTTCCAGACTCAGAATTCTATAATATGCCCGATTGACATGTTGTAAAGGTATGTAACCAAAAACCACCTTTGAAGAACACATGAATAGTTTAACTTCTCTGTCAATTTGAGGTCAGTAAAACATCTCCATAAAGTGACCAAATCTCTTCCATTAACGCAGTTCACATTTTCATTAGCACATTACATAAGCACCCCTGAGGCCTGATTGCCTTATTGTATGTAGAATTGCAGATCACAGCATATGTTCAGGAACAGGCCTGAAATGAATCTGTAATATATCCCTGATGTATCTGCTTAGCAAATATATCCTGATTAACCCATTTGCACCTGGTCGCTCTAAAAACACATTCCAGAATAGCTTCTCGGCAGCCATCTCCCTCAGGATTTAGGGTCTAGTGAAAAGTCTTTCTTTTCCACTCACCCCCCTCCAATCCCCTTGTGTTTTTTTCCCTTCAGCTTGTGCAATTCATTATGAGGACTCGATGCAAATTTCTTAGCCTGTTAAATACATTTGTCAGACCTAATCCTGCATGTGAATTGGTTATAATTGCAATAAGCCAAGGTGTAGCTACTGATTTGTCATGAAAGAGCTGAGCTCTTTCAGGCTGTAACATCTGCAAGGCCTGCACTAAAACAACTACGAAGGGCTAGGCAGATGTGATAGATTGTCTCTCTCCGTGATTATATATCTGCCTATCTATTTGATGATTAAAAACCTTTGTTTGGTAGTGTTACAGCAGGTATGCAAATGTTATTGTGATTATGTAGGATATTTTTTCTCATAAAGAAAATATACAACATATACGTATAATGACAAGAGATGAGTGAAACACTCAAAATTCGATTCCGGATCGATTGGGCTGAATCGGTCAACTAATCGATTCTATCCAAATCAAACTTGCTCCAATTAGCCTGAAATTTTGAGTATTACTCTCACTCTAGTCTCCAACTTTTTGTTTACTTTTTATATATTTTTTCTTTCTTTCCAAAAAGTATTGGATTTGGAATTGAAAGTTTAAAAAAATTTGGGTCAAATTTGATTCCGTTAGAATTGAATCGCTCATCTCTAATAATGACCCTTTACAGCATTTATGAAACAGACATACCTATTTAAAAAGGAAAAAAAAAATTTATTAATACATATGTATTTCTGACTTTTCATGTTGACTCAACAGAGGAATCATATTTTGCTATGTTTTGGATTTCACATAGTCTACTGGGGCATATACATTATATTCTTATAAAACTTGCAATCAACCCCACTAAAGGAATTATTTGGTTGTGTCAAACTATCTTCATCAGTCATACTCTAGTTTAATCCCAGGTGGCAAAGTGTTTAACACTTCACTATGTCCCTGGTAGAGATGAGCGAACACCTGGATGTTCGGGTTCAAGAGGTTCGGCCGAACTTCCGGAAAATGTCCGGGTTCGTGATCCGAACTCAACCCGAACTTTATCCCGAACCCGAACCCCATAGAAGTCAATGGGGACCCGAACCTTTGGGCACTAAAAAGGCTGTAAAAGACACCCAGAGGGATAATATACCGCAATAAACGCATTGCGATTACAACTTTGAGCTAACGATCACCATGGGAACGCCTCCTCCAGTAGAATGTACTGTCGGATCTGAGAATTAAGTTGAAATCGCAATGCGATTCTTATATATTTGCTTAATCGCATTGTGATTTCAACTTAGCATTGCTAAATAATTCCATCCATATCGTTAACTTACTGAGTCAGTAAGTTAACGAATATGGATGGAATTATTTAGCAATGCTAAGTTGAAACGGCAATGCGATTAAGCAGATATATAATAATCGCATTGCGATTTCAACTTAATTCTCACATCCGACAGTACATTCTACTGGAGGAGGCGTTCCCATGGTGATCGGTAGCTCAAAGTTGTAATCGCAATGCGATTAAGCAAATACATAAGAATCGCATTGCGATTCCAACTTTTTAGTACTCAACTTTTAAAATCGTGCACCACTTTAAGTTCCAAAGTTGCAATCACGTTCGAATAGAACTTAAAGCTGTCTCTTAGTCAGTTTTAGTATTGGTGTGCTGTAATAGAAGTTACATTCGTACGCGAATATAACTTAGAGCAATACAGTCAACTTTACACTGTTAGTTTTATTATCGCGATAATACAACTATTCAAGAATCGTGTACGTGCGTCTGTACGTGTGTGCGTTACCTCGGACACTATTCTATTTTGCCAGCCACAGCTGAAACCACTGATTTATGGTATTGCTATTTTGGCAATTGAATTTAACCCCAGAAAATAATCTATCCTTTGCCAGACAACAGACAGTATTATACTTGTCTAGCCAAAGCTGGAACACCAGATTTAGGGGATTGGTATTTGGGCAATTGTATTTAAACCCTTAATAAAATATAGAAATTTCTTTCCTGAGTTTCTAGGGGTGACAATTAGCACAGCCAAGCCCCTGATGTAGGATATAGCAAAAAAAAAAAAACTAGTATTGATGGATTGATGGACTTGGTGGCAGCTTCTTCTGGCGCACCACAAGTCACAAAATGGCTGCCGATCAACCCAGAAAATAAGTGACAGAAAAACGCTCTGTGCAGCCTAAAAACCAGCGAGCAAGTAACTAGCAGAAGTTCAATGATTCTCAGCTGTAAATTGATCCGTTCATTAGGTGCTGTTGCTGACTTTAACCTGCCTAATCTCGCCCTGATAGAAGCTGCGTCCTCTCCCTACACTAATCAGAGCAGTGTGACGTGCGGCGCTACGTGACTCCAGCTTAAATAGAGGCTGGGTCACATGCTGCACTTGGCAAATCACAGCCATGCCATTAGTAGGCATGGCTGTGATGTGCTCTTAGGGCAAGAAGTAAAACGCTAGCTGATTGGCTGCTGTGCAGCCCTTCAGAAAGCGGGAAGTAATCGACGAACACCAAACCCGAACCCGAACTTTTTTGAAAATGTCCGGGTTCGGGTCCGTGTCACGGACACCCCAAAATTCGGTACGAACCCGAACTGTTCGCTCAACACTAGTCCCTGGTGATCTAGTGTAGTAAATGGGTTATTGATAACTTATATGGTGGTCTAGGGTAAAATAATTATTGATAACCCCACTAGATGTCTGGTAAAATTCATACAGGTGAGTAGTGAAGGACAGCATAAACCACTGAGACTATCTGGATTCCTATGTTCAATGTTCCACCTTTATTATTCAAAAAATGACATACAATGGTGACTTGTCTAACCCTGTTCCTTTTTAAAGACTATGTAAACCTTTGGGGGCAATTTTTTTTATTATTGTATTGTACTAATTTTGAGCTAAAAATATTTTTTCTATTAGTCTTTATTAAAAATTTTGAACCACTGACTTTGTGCAGCCTTGAGCTTATCTACTAACAGGATCTGAATTTTTATTCCGTTTACTTCCGTCAGGCAGCAAAGCTGATGGGCTCCTTATCTCGGATCTCTGACCTTATAAACACTAATTTTTAGTTTACTTTTACTAATTTATTTATCCCCTTCATTGGCATTCTGATGCTTCGTAGTCCCCTGTTTCCTTGGGCTCTATCTTGACATGAAGGAAATGAGACGTCACTAGATGTAAGAGGTATGGGGTGTTGTATTACCCTGTATGTAGTGATAAATGTAATGTTAGAAGGAAAGAGGTTAGGTTGAGAATTTGGTATAGGGGAGGGGGGCGCTGTTTAAATTTTTGCCTTAGGCAGCAGAAAGGCTAGGTGAACCGCTGGCGCAGGCCACCAGTAGTCCTATCGAACCCCTAGTTAAAACAAAAGAAAAACATACAGCAGCTTTCATTAAAAAATCTCTGCACACCCCTGCAGGAGCTGTGTCCCAATGACCCTTTAGTGGAACAAAAAAAGGACATGGAGGTAGCCCTAATAAAGTAGTGGAGAAAAAAAGTTTCTTTTAATCCATGTTGTGGCAGTGAACATGCTTTTGAATCCCTTCTGTTAGCTGTAGAGTGATTGTGCATGACTATTAAGCTTAGGTCCCACTCCACTTATTTAGTTGGTTATTCTCATCACTTATTGTCAGCCCAAAGAAGGTGAGGGTCAAAAATAGGGCATAGAAGTTGATCCATGCCAACCAAGTGTGGTGTCATAGGAACCCACCGATTCCTGGCTGTGTGTATCTGATGTCACCTGAGATGATGTTAAAGAGTGAATCAACCATTCCAGTACATGACTGCTGGATGACAGTGGCAGCTCCTCTGGTCTGTTGTAGCTTGCTGCTGCTACCACCACCCTTCTTATGCTGCTACTTGTGCCAGCTACAGCAATATTTCTGCCACTGCCCTTTTGAGGGCCCAGGCCATAGTAACTATGTAACTAAGTATGAATGGCTCAGCAGGTGAACTAGATAAACCCGCATATCTATTAGACCACATGTTGGTGCTCAGTCTGATGCACAGTATATCTATGTATAGAGGAACAGATTTAGTATGAATGGCGCAGCAGGTGAACTAGAAAAACACGCTGACATATTAGACCGTCTGTTTATGCTGAGTCTGATGCACAGTAAGTATTTGTATAACAGAACAGATTAAGTATGAATGGGCAGCAGGTGACCAGGAAAATGTGCCTATATATTAGACTGCCTGTTGTTGATCAGTCTGATGTACAGTAAGTCTATTTATAACAGAACAGATTAAGTATCAATGGCTCAGAAAGTGTACTAAATAAATGCACCTATATTTTAGTCTGCCTGTTGGCAATTAGTCTAAATCTTTGTATAGCAGAACAGATTAAATATCTGTGAACCAGATAAACAATCCTATATATTAGACTGCTTGTTGACAATGAGTCTGATGCACAGTAAGTCTATGAATAACAAAACAGAATAAGTATTAATGGCTCAGAAAGTGTACTAAATAAATGTGCCTATATATTAGTCCGCCTGTTGACAATGTGTCTGACGCACAGTAAGTTTATGTATAATAGAACAGATGAAAGATTAATGGCACAGCAAGGGAACTATATAAATATGCCCATATGTTAGACAGCCTGTTGATGCTGAGTCTGATGCACAGTAAGTCTATGTATAACAGAACAGATTAAGTATAAATGATGCAGCAGTTGAACAAGATGCACAGGGTGATTACACTGAGTCTGCACTGTCCCTGCAGTCTCCCTACGCTCTCCCTACAGTGTCTAAAAACTCTCCCTATGATGTCCCTACACTGATTCTGCACTGTCCCTGCACTCTCCCTATCCAATATTCTACAATTAAAAGCTTTCTTAAACACTGTTCCTAGAGCTTGCCACATTTCTCCCTATGCGCAGTTCACTGTGAAATGGCAATGACTGCTTGGGATTAGGCTTTTATAGGGCTGTGAATTTTTCCTGAAATTTAGATCAAACCAAATTTGTTTAAATTCAATTTGTTCAATATTAGTTATAAACAATGCCACCAGCACTGCGAAAAATGTGGTGGTGCCAAGTAAAGGGTTTGTGAAGCCAGAAAGACCCAATAGAAATTGCCATGGCACTCAATAAAACATCAATCAATAATTTTTATTTTATTTTACAAAAATCTAGTGTGGTCCAGAATATTTGAAGTTTCTATCATTTATTGACCTTTCTTAGAAACATGTGACTATGGCTGAAAGCTGGAGAGCATGGAGTGACTGGATTGGCCCAGTGCCTCCATGCACTCCAGCTTCTTGAAGTGTTCTTGCTAGTAGGATAAAGCAGTGGCATTGGGGGTGCAGGTCGCATTGGGTGACACCACTGATGGGGTGACACCAGTGCCGGCTGCCGCCACAAGATAATTTATTCACTGCAGTTCAGGATTGATCACTGTACAGAGCCGGTCTGAGCTCTGATGGTTGTGTCCATATATGGAGTCAGTGCTATCAACATGAAGGGGTATCCCCAAGCATTGTCAGTATGCTTGGGGACACCCAATGTATTTTAATCTAATTTAGCTTCTATTTCTGAAAGGTTGCCACCAGGATTCGAACTCACAACCTTTCATATCAGAGGCAAGAACACTAACCACTGAGCTATGAAGCTCAATGCTAAATTGTGTTGGAAAAACCTCATAGTAGTGTATCAAGTAGTAGGTATTCCTATACAACAGAAGTGTAATTTACATATTTTTTTTTTAGTAATTGTAAATGTATGACACATATATATATAGTAATTACACATTTATTTTTTTATTTAATTATACTTCTGCTATATAGGAATGGGGGGATGTGTGGAGGACACTGATGGGGGATGTGTGGAGGACACTGATGGGGGGATGTGTGGAGGACACTGATGAGGGTATGTGTGGGGGACATAAAAAAATTTAGCTATGGGGTGGGGAGGTGGTCATAACATTTTTTGCTGTGGGGCCCATTCATTTCTAAGTACGTCCCTGGGTGACACCACCAGAAGATGAGCACTTGCATTATGGAAGCACTCATTTCCCTACATTCATCTGTATTGCGATACAGATGAACACTGCAGCAGGGGAGGGAGAGGCGTCTCCCTTCCCTGTTCCTCTGGCACAAGGCCAGCAGCCTATCAGAGACCGATGCAGGCGGCGCAATTACGTCATCGCTCCGCCTGAGCTGTACTGCTCGGGACACAGGCCAGAAGAGGCTGCCATGGAGGTAAGTATGTGTCTAGTTTTTTTTTTCTGTGAGGCACTGGGCTTCGCTGGGGGGTCATTGCTGGCATAAAGGGGACACTTTGGGGCAATGGCTGGCACATGGGGAACATTATGGGGGCATTGCTGGCATATGGGGGACAATATAGGGGCATTGCTGGCACATGGGGAACACTATGGGGGAATTGCTGGCACATGGGGAATACTATGGGGGCATTGCTGGCATATGGGGGACACTATGGGGGCATTGCTGGCACATGGGGAACACTATGGGGGAATTGCTGGCACATGGGGAACACTATGGGGGCATTGCTGGCACATGGGAGACAATATAGGGGCATTGCTGACACATGAGGGACACTATGGGGGAATTGCTGGCACATGGGGGACACTATGGGAGCATGGCTGGCACATGGGGGACACTATGGGGGCATTTCTAGCACATGGGGGACACTATGGGGGCATGGCTGGCACATGGGGGACACTATGGGGGCATGGCTGGCACATGGGGGACACTATGGGGGCATTTCTAGCACATGGGAGACACTATGGGGGCATTGCTGGCACATGAGGTACACTGTGGGGGCATCTACTGGCACATGGGGGCATCTACTGGGGGCATTACTGGCACATTATGGGGACACTATGGTGTTGGAGGGGAGAAGAATGCTATGACGGTATATTGTATAGGCACATTATGGGGGCACTAAGAAGGGGCATTTAATACTGGCACATTCTGGGGGACACTATGGGGGAATCTTATCCTGGCACATTCTGGGGGAACTATGGGGAAGAGGAGAGGAGCACTATGTGCGCATTTACTAGCGGCATTATATAGGGGTATTTTATACTTGCACACATTATGGGGACATTCGCTCAACTGGCTGCACTGAGGGAGTTATTTTGCACTGGCACACAGAACGGGAGCACTTTTGAATTAGTGCACATTATTATTTTTATTATTAAAGGTGGCAGGTGAGTTGCTAATAAGGTAGGAGGATGATGGAAAAGTAGGAACCTAAGATGTCTTTTGTCAAACTACAGAGACGAGAGATGGGTGAAAAATCAACATGGCGGTCTGGTCTGAAAGGAGAAGTTGGGGAAAGAGAAGGTCTGCATCAGAGAAGTTACTGGATGTAAGGTATGTGGTGCTGTGTTCTGGATATCACAGAATATAATATGTATGCAAATATGTGTCGGGGGGGGTGCTAAGAAGACAGAAGACAGATCGCCGGGGGTTGGGGGCCTGTTGGGGGTGCTAGAATTTGAACCCAAGCGATGGGTGACACCAGCTTTAGCAATACCACTGGGATGAAGTCTGACTAGCAGGACCAGAAGCTTGATTATGTTATGTTCTTGTACTTATGCACCGCTGAGGGCAGTGATTGGCCACAGTGGTCACATAAATGGGAATGGAAATGGTGAAAATACAGTGGATATAAAAAGTCTACACAACCTTGTTAAAATGTCAGGTTTCTGTGATGTAAAAAAAATGAGACAAAGATAAATCATTTCAGAACTTTTTCCACCTTTAATGTGACCTATTAACTGTACAACTCAATTGAAAAACACAATTGAAAAAATCTAATTACAAAAAGGTACTGACGGGTATGCTTTCTATAAGGCACAAACCATAGAAAACTATGAAAGCTACTCCTAAAATTAATAACTTTTATTTCAAACAATAATTTAAAAACACCCCCTACAATGGGAGGAACATATTCCCCAAATCCTAAAAGAAAGTTACAGGCACAACAGAGAACATGATATCAGTTACCGCACGCAGTGGCTGTCCCTGATATGGTTGCCCTGACTAAGGCTCAGCCCGAGGGCACCCCCTGATGGTGGGAGCCCCTCGTCCTCGTGCCTACCCTACCTCACCCTGCAACCGTCCCTCAAACAAAACTGCGTGGTACCAAACCAAACTTGCACACAAACCCGTCAATGTGTAGTGCAGTCCCTGTAGAGGTTGGCCACGCTACTCGTGAAAGAACTATTAGGGAAACCTTCGCCCTAGAACTATTCACAGGTAAAGAGGTCGCATACAAAAAAAGGTAATCGAAATAGCCCCGACGCGTTTCCCCCAATACACAAAATTGGGTTCATCAGGGGGCACATATGTACAAAAATACACCTGTGCGACATACAAATAAGGTCCTCATATTGTTATTCTATGTACACTAAAGGAAGGAAGAGGGCTAACTTACCCACATATGAGCCTTAGACAAGGAGACAGTGCCTTAGTCGCAACCAGGGGTAAGGTGTCTGATGTTGCACCTGCTGAGAATATGCTGAGAATAACAACTCAGCATAACCATAAAGGATCAGAGATATGACTATGTGTTTACTGATATGTTTTACCACATAGGTTCCTATGATGTGACTTCTTATCTGGCAGCCTCTGGATCCCCATATGAGGACCTTATTTGTATGTCGCACAGGTGTATTTTTGTATATATGTGCCCCCTGATGAACCCAATTTTGTGTATTGGGGGAAACGCGTCGGGGCTATTTCGATGACCTTTTTTTGTATGCGACCTCTTTACCTGTGAATAGTTCTAGGGCGAAGGTTTCCCTAATAGTTCTTTCACAACCTCAATTGAAAAACAAACTGAAATCTTTTAGGTAGAGGGAAGAAAAAATATAAAAATAAAATAATATGGTTGCATAAGTGTGCACACCCTTAAACTAATAATTTGTTGAAGCACCTTTTGATTTTATTACAGCATTCAGTCTTTTGGGGTATGAGTCTATCAGCATGGCACATTTTGACTTGGCAAGATTTGCCCACTCTTCTTTGCAAAAACACTCCAAATCTGTCAGATTGCAAGGGCATCTACTGTGCACAGTCCTCTTTAGATCACCCCACAGATTTTTAATCGGATTTAGGTCTGTGCTCTGGCTGGGCCATTCCAAAACTTGAATCTTCTTCAGGTGAAGCCATTCCTTTGTTGATTTGGATATATGCTTTGGGTCGTTGTCATGCTGAAAGATGAAGTTCCTCTTCATGTTCAGCTTTCTGGCAGAAGCCTGAAGATTTCGTGCCAATATTGACTGGTATTTGGAACTGTTCATAATTCCCTCTATCTTAACTAAGTTCCAGTTCCAGCTGAAGAAAAACAGCCCCATAGCATGATGCTGCCACCACCATGCTTCACTGTGGGTATGGTGTTCTTTTGGTGATGTGCAGTGTTGTTTTTGCGCCAAACATATGTTTTGGAATTATGGCCAAAAAGTTCAACCTTGGTTTAATCAGACAATAACACCTTTTCCCACATGCTTTTGGGGGACTTCAGATGTGTTTTTGCAAAATGTAGCCTGGCTTGGATGTTTACTTCGTAAGAAAAGGCTTTCGTCTTGCCACTCTACCCCATAGTCCAGACATATGAAGAATAACGGATATTGCTGTCACATGTACCACACAGCCAGTACTTGTCAGATATTCCTGCAGCTCTTTTAATGTTGCTGTAGGCCTCTTGGTAGCCTCCCAGGCCAGTTTTCTTCTCGTCTTTTCATCAATTTTGGAGGGATGTCCAGTTCTTGGTTATGTCACTGTTGTGCAATATTTTCTCCACTTGATGATGACTGTCTTCACTGTGTTCCATAGTATATCTAATGCCTTGAAAAATCTTTTGGCTTTTGCTGTGGGATGTGACTAAGAAAATTTCAGGAAAGACCAACTAAAGCAGCGGAACTTTATTTGGAGTTAATCAGGGGCACTTTAAATGATGGCAGGTGTATGCTGACTCCTATTTAACATGATTTTGAATGTGATTGCTTAATTCTGAAAACAGCTACATCCCCAGTTATAACAGGGTGTACACACTTATGCAACCACATAATTTGTTTTTTCTTCCCTCCACCTAAAAGATTTCAATTTGTTTTTCAATTGAGTTGTACAGTTTATAGGTCACATTAAAGGTGGAAAATGATTTATCTTTGTCGCATTTTTTTTTAACAGCACAGAAACCTGACATTTTAACAGGGGTGTGTATTTTTTTTTATATCCACTGTAGGTGCTGGAATTTTTATTCTGGTCAGACAACAACTTTTTGTCTCAAAAATTCCCTAATCACAGGCATTCATGTTTAGAAGCCAACAACTTCATGTAAGGAACGTAGGCATAGGGGGTGTAGAGAAAGCAGTCGCACCCAATCATGGTCTGAGGAGGTCTAAAGGTTGCTCTTCCACAAAAGAAGATGCTAGTATTATCGATAACATGACTAAAATCTGTAACAGATTGGGGTGCAGTGGCTTTAGGTTATATCTCTCTGCTCCATGCATCATACATTTGAGACTTTTTGATAGTTCTTGACTAAAAGAGGCGGTTACCAAAAGAGCGACCCCTTGTATGACCAAGTAGCCAACATTTTTTTTTTCTTCATTGTTCAAGTCACACAAATACAGTATCTATTTATGATAGCTTCTGTAGTAGTAAGACCACTACGAATATACTTGTTTTGACAATTTTTGTTGTACAAGAAATAAATGAGATATCAGGGTAGAGAGTCATGTATTCACTATAGCTAACCACTGATTATCATTAAAAACGGCACATATGGGATTCAACTTTCATTTTCCTAAAACACTCCATATGGTTATATGACTTAGCCTCCCTGAGGCTCCCTTGGTACACACTTGATTTGGGGATTTTAATCGCCAGATACCTTTCCTGGTGCAATTTCCTAATATAAAATGAGGACAACATAGTTCCCATGCATACCAATCTCTCATTATTAGGGGCCTTTTATAATAAAGTCATAGATATACAAATTGACATATCAGGTGTGCCATGAACTCAACTCATCTTTACTTGATAGGACAGGGAGCGGTTTATATTGCTTTGGGATTCTTAATATTCATTACTTACATGGTCAGATTACAAGTAAGATAGAACTTTGCTGAGATTCTATTTGAGATGTTTTAGTCTTCCCTGAAAAGTACTTATTATTATCGGTGGTGAAACTAAAAGGGTGAAGCACAGAGTACAACTAAAAATAGTAGGTGTGACAAGGCGCATTATGGGGGAATGTATCATTAGTGCACACCAAAAATGAAATGTAAGCAATAAATGCTGCTGAATGGCATTGGGTTACAGGGGTACTCCATCCTAACCATTCTCAATACAGTAAAAAGAATGTTTGCACACTGACCACTCTGTTGAAGTCTCTGGAAGTTAGAAGAAGAGCAGAACAAGTGTGACTACCTCTTGAACATCTCCATGGAGTATGGTAACCATAACCAAGAAACAGCAGATGTGGTCACAACATCATGATGAAGTCCTGCATGTTAAAACATTCCTTTCATGCTCCACAATAAAATATTAAAGATTGTATCTGGTGGTGCTTTTCACTTTCTTGTGTACTGGACTTCTTGGGTGGATCAAGGTGGAATCCAAGCACAGGTTAGCATGCGTCAACCTTTCCTGGTACAGATGATACCTATTTGGATACACTATAGACCAGAGAGGCAGGAAATGTAGAAAATGTAGCAAACTTTTTAAAACTTATAAAGGAGCACTAGAAAAGAAAATTCTCTTTCAAATATAAAAATAATTCTTTTACTATATGTGTTAAAAGAGATAAGCCATTTTCTCCCATCTTGTTTACACACATCTCTGCAGCTCTAGCTCTACTGTAGCAGCTCTCCCCCACTATTCTACGATAGAAGACTAGTTACGAAAAGTACTGCACTTTATCAAACCCTGGCCATTTAGACCTCTGGATAGGTCATCATTACCTGATTAGTGGTGGTCCAACACCTGGGACCCCAGCCGATCAACTGTTTGAGAAGGCACTGGCATTCTCAGTAGCGCCACAGCCTTCTCAGCTCATCAGGCACAGCACTGTACATTTTATAGCAGTTGTGCGTGGTATACCAGCTCAGACCCATTAACTTCAATGCTCAATGGGTCTGAGCTGCGCCTAGGCCATGTGACCAATGTACATGACATCACATGGCCTAGGCTTAGCTGACTTCGAGAAGGCCACAGTGCTACTGCTGGTGCCTTATAAAATAGCTGATTGTTAGTGATGAGCAGAAGGGGCTATATTAGAATTTGCAATATTTTCGTGATTGCGAAAAATCAGCAATATAATATTTGCGTAATGTGCACGCAATACAGGCGTGGGTCACTTTGGATAAATTTTTAAAGCTGCTAGAAGTTTGCTGAGACTTGAGATAATGGTTGGCACGGCAGAACATTACAATATCTTTATATGCAGATAGAGTGCTCGAATATACTGTATATTCGCGATTGTGAAAATCGGCATTTAATGATGTGCATATTTTTGCGCAATACGTGCAACTAGGTGACATCACAGCACTATGTATGTATGGACAGCAGAACCTATCACACTACCTAACACCCTGCACTCGAACCTATCAGCTACACTATAAATCAATGTAACCTACACTGACTATCTGAATTATATGTCTAAGTTAACTGTCTAATGTATATACAGCAAAGCACAGAGCACAGCAATCACACTGCTGTCTGTCTCAGAACTCCATTACACTACAGAAAATGGCTGCTGGGGAGGTTCTTATATAGTAAGGGGTAGGCAACTTTCCTATTGGTTGCTAGAGATGTTGCTAAGTTCAGACATATACATTGCAGCCTTCTCATTGGCCCCACAAGCAAGAGGGTGGTTACTGATGAAAAAAAAAAGTTGAATATTCGAAATTACGAATATATAGCCCTATATTCTAAATATTCTCGAAGTGCCGATATTCGCCATAAATATTCACGCCCAACACTACTGATTATCGGGGGTTCCGGGTGTCAGACTGCCACCGCTGAGATACCGATGATCTATCCTGTTTGAAAACTGAATTTTTTTACTGTTCACTCACATAATTTATTTATAGGTTTAGTATTCCTTTAACCAATTGAAGACCAAGACCAAGACCAAGCCATTTAGTTCCTTTCCTGACCAGATTTTCCATTTTTTTTGGGGGGGAACATAAATCTTTGAAAGCCATAACTTTTTCTGGTTATCATTTAGTTTTTAATAATAATAATAATAATAATAATAATAATAATATTTATTTATATATCAGCAACATATTCCAAAACACTTTACAGTCTGGGGTTTGTGTACAAAGCCATAAATAATATAGCAACAAACCAGTCAACAATTAAAACAACAGGAATGACAACCCTGTTTGTAAGAGCTTACAATCTATGAGGAGATTTTTTTGGTTTTGTACAATGGCCTGACCAGCTTAACACAGTAGGGGAGTATATATAAATCTGCATGAGCCAGTCACCTCTAGTGCTTCTGAGTGCATTGGGTTTGGTGGAATCTGATGGATCAGGTTCAGAATAATAATGAAGGGGGTGGAGTGAATAGAGAAGAATTATATTGGGGAATGAGCTAGGCAACCCTAAAAAGATGTGTTTTTAGGGAGTTCCTTAAACTGTGGATGTTGTGAATTAACTAATTGCTTGGGGTAGGGCATTCCAGAAAAATGGTGCAGCTCGTGAGAAGTCTTAGAGACAGGAGTGTGAGGCTCAATATTAGTTGTAAATTAGTGGCTCAATGGAGGGTGCAATTAGTGTGGTAGACAGAAATAAGGTAGGAGATCGTAGGGAATCACAGTGGAGAGCCTTGCGGATGAGAATTAGCAGATTAAATTGTATTCTATACTTTATGGGCAACTAGTGCAATGACTGGCACAGGGTGGAGGCACTGGAGTAGGCGTTAGGCAGATCAGCCTGGCTTCAGCATTTAGGATACATTGTTGAGGGAAAATTTTGGTAAGGGGAAAAGTAATTAGTAGTAAGTTATAGTAATCGAGATGGGAGTGGATCAGGGCAACAATGACAGTTTTTGATTTTTCAATCTTAAGAAAGGGGTGGATTCTAGAGTTGTTTTTGAGGTGCAGGCGGCATGAGTAGTGTTGAGCCAGAATGCTCAGCACATCGCAGTGTTCGGCCGAATACCGCGTGTACTCAAGCGCGATGCTGAAGTCAGTGAATTTAAATCTAATTTAGCCTCTATTTCTGAAAGTTTCTGCCAGAATTTGAACTTCCAACCTTCTACATTAGAGACAAGGACCTTAACCACTCAGCTATAAAGCTGAATGATAAACTGTGTCAGAAAAACCTCATAGTAGTTTGTCATGCAGTATTCATATACAGCAGAAGTATCATTTTATATTTCAGTGCATGTTAACATGTAGCTGTATAGCGTAGTGGTTAAGGTTCTTGGCTCTAATGTAGAAGGTTATGAGTTCAAGAAACTTTTCAGAAATAGAGGCTAAATTTTATTTAAACATATGTATATATAAGTTTTTAGCCATAATATATTTACATATATTATTATATTGTATATTTAGAATATATAATATATTATAATATATGTAAATATATTGAATAAAAACATCAGTAGTAGTTTCCCTTATATATTAAGATATTATGCATTCATATATCATTCATATATATCAGAATTTATATATATATATATATATATATATATATATATAGTAATCACACATTTATTTTGTGCCATACATTTCTTACAATTACTAAATATATATATATATATATATATATATATGTATATATATATATATACACACATACATATATATACATATACATTTTTTACATTAGAGCCAAGAACCTTAAACACTATGCTATACAGCTAAATGTTAACCTGCAGTGAAATATAAAATTATACTTCTGCTGTTTAGGAATACTTACTGCATGACAAACTACTATGAGGTTTTTCTGACACAGTTTATCATTCAGCTTTATAGGTGAGTGGTTAAGGTCCTTGCGTCTAATGTAGAAGGTTGTGAGTTCAAATCCCAGCAGAAACTTTTCAGAGTTAGAGGCAAAGCTAGATTTAAACACACTGGGTGTCCCCAAGCACTAACTCCATATATGGACATAGCTATATATGGAGTCAGAGCAGGCACTTCTAAGACTCACACTGGGGGATTCCCTCACTGTACAGCGATCTTCTGCATAGACCTCAGTGGGACCTGGCACCCTCCCCTCTTCAAAGCAGGGGGTGCCTGGCTTAATGCTCAGGTTCTCCCATTGACTTCTATTGTGCTCGGGTGCTCTGTGGAGCACTTAAGCACTTTGGTGTTCGATCAACACTAGGCATGAGTGGCCAAGCAATTGCATAAAGGGGGTGAAGGAAATATAGAGCATAGTAAGTGGGAGTTGGTGGTCTAGGTCTACAGTGTTAAATGCTGCAGAGTCTGTTTTTTACTTTGATCATTTTTTTTAAATAGCATAAAGTGCAACTAAAGTAACTATAGCTGCAGTAACTGGGGTTCAGCCTGGAAGCTATGGTCCGCACTATTACAAGACCTTAAGGAAATAATTTTAACATTACATTTTTTTTCTGAAATAATTAGTTACCGGTGGAAAAGCCTCTGGGGCCGTGGCTTTTAACTCCTCAGAGATATTGGCATCACATCAATCAGTAAAAAAATTTAATTCACAAGATACAACTAAGCAGAAAATATATTTGCTGTCATGGCCTCAAAATCAGTGTATACAGTATATTCACCACTGAATGATACTACATTAGGCAATCTAAGATGGTTAGAGATATTGTAAGTGGTGACGTAGAGATGAGAGTTACTGGCCCATAATTAACAAATCCTGCCATCCATAATTGAGAGCAATAACTCAGACTTACTCTGCCTTATCATTGCATCACAAATCACTTTCTATAATCTCAGAAGAGCTAATGGAAATGAATTTGGGTTGTCATTTGTGATGCTGTAAAATAGCAGATAGAATCTGAATTATGAGCCCTGGCAATGATTTGCAACAGGATGATAAAGAGATACAAAGGTGGTATGTGAGATTATTGTTTTTACACCGCAATGTTAAAATGCAATGTACTACAGTTCTTTGTCTGTTATGTGCACTGTTTAATATTTGTTTGGAAAAGCAGGGCAAATACTAAGTTGAGAGACGCCTAGATAAGGCTCTATACGAATACTTAGTGCTTCGCTGCACAGTAAGTAACTTTTTCAGTATGATATAGGTCCAGCAAATGAGACATATCTACAATGGATGAGAATGAGTTTTATCTATAAAATATTTAAAGGGGTTATAAAATATTTAGAGGGGTTATCCCACAATTTAAAAAAATCTGCAGTAATGCACACCGTTATTTAATGACATGAATGCAAATAATGCTGCTCTCTGCTGTAATTTTCACCCTTTTTCTCTGTTTTACTCACCCCTCTGTAGTTCTTTACTTTCTGTAGGCGGGCAGAAGCTTGTCCCATTCATAATCAAGCACCTGCATCTCCCAGGAGTGCATTGCAGTCAATTCTTTTTAACCCCTTCCTTCCATGCATAGAAAATAGTCCCTCACATCCAGCCCCTATGATTCCACCGATTACTAAATAGCATTATGCTTTGTAATACACGCACACACACTCCAATTGTCTTCTCCACTGTCTAGAGAGAGATATAGCCATATACAGTATTCATATGAAATTAGAAGTATGGACGAGTGAATAAAAGGTGTTCCCTTCATCTGATTCACTATGATATTGCTATGAGGACACACAAAAGAGGGATGGAGCAAGGAAGCTACTGAGCATGTCAGCCCACCATTGAATGTAGGAAAAGGTGGACGAGAACTGTGGTCACGAGATCAATGCTACTAGAAGGAGAAATGTAATGAATATAAAAAAAAACTATTTTAATACATATACTGTACATTGCATTAATACTTCATTTAAAATGTCCTATTCTTGGCATAGTGATACTTTTCAAGTGCTAACCCCTGCCCAGGGTCTGAGCATGTCTGCTGATCTGCCTTTTAGGAAATGTTTTTGCATCATGCAGTTGTCTGATGCACAAAAATAAATAATAAATCAGCATAAACAAAAGTCTATTACCTTATAGGTGGCCAGCTAATTGTGCCAAAAAGAGTTGCTCTTAATGATCTCCAGTCATGGAATCATATTAGCAAGAATACAGTACGTATTTCATGTGTATGTACCCAACCATCACACGACCAAACTAATGTTGACCTAATCCCAGAGTATATCATGCAAATGATGCCCATAAAATGTTATATGTAGTCACAGCAGATTGTCCCCATACTAGCGTCACATAGAACCTACACCATATATGCCAAATACAAGTGCTAGCATAGTAATATCATGATCATGGGACTACATATAAAAGTGAGTCAACCACACAGGATTATCCATAGTATGGTGTGAGCCACATGTGGCAGCATCCTTCAGATAGTTCCAATCTCAAAGCATACTGCCCGCACAGATGTGCCAGCCAGAGCAGAGCATGTACATCTATATTAGCCACAACAGACATACAATACATTAAGGGGTATTCCGGTTTTATCAAGTTATCCTTTATCCACAGGATAGGGGATAACTATTAGATTAGTGGGGGTCCATATGCTGGGACCCCCGCCGATCATGAGAACGGAGACCCCATACCTGAAGGGATCCTGAAATGTATGTAGCGGTCGGTCAAGTATGTGAACTCTCACTCCATTCAATTCTATGTGACTGCGGGAGATAACCAATACAGCACTCAGCTATCTCCTGCAGTCCCATAAAGATGAATGGAGCATCTGTCTACCTGCGACTCCGTTCATTTTGAGGTCCCTGCAGTTACAAGAACATGTTCTCATCAACAGTGGGGTCCTGGCAGTCAGACCCCCACCTATCTAATAGGTATCCTCTATCCAAGTCAAAGGGGATAACTTGATATAGCCGGAATACCTTTATAAAGCATTTTTATAAACATGGCTTTTTACACAGGGTACAGATGTAGCAGGGTTAACACACAAACTCTTAACTCAAATTTCTTAACTGATCTCGTTATCTTGAAACAAAAGCCATTGAAAAGCAATTGAAGGTGTTTGTTTAACGCATTTAGTTTAGATAACACGTCTCATAAAGCATGTTTGCTAACTCTACTACTTCTGTATTGTCATGCTGGACATTTTTCGTTCATGCTTATATTTTTCTCGGCCATGACAATGTATTGTCAACTCCTTCCATGCCCAATTTTTATAGTATACATACCAGCAATGATAACTTAGCTAAAGGAGGTCCTCAAAGCCACAAAACCTCTCATCAATTTGTCCACATAAACAATTTACAGTGATCTCTCAAGATACAATGTCCTCAGGATACAATATTTTCAACATACCGTGGTCTTTTCTGACCCATCGTAAGTTGAAACTAGTCTCAACAAACCATGCCTCAGACTGAGATCCAACCAATCGAGGCCACTTCTCTGGTAAAACAGCTGGATTAGTTGCTAGTTAGCAGCTATTCCTGACTTATATGTAAGGACTTGTTTTATCTGACTTAGTTATTTGCTTATTTTTCTTAAATCTTCATTTTCTCTTATATTGGATGACCTTTTGGGGCTTTGGAACCGATTACTCAAGTTGCGATGGTTTCAACATACAATGGTCGTTCTGGAACCAATTAATATTGTAACTTGAGGGACTACTGTATTTACCTACAGCTGATAAACAATGGCTTGCAAGCATGAACTGAGGGTACCCCTATCCCCCAGCTCCTTCACCTGGGTAACTGGGCTTTTGCATGTTAGAAAGATCTGAATATTGTAGCCAGACAACTCCTCCATTTTAACTGCACAATTTTATTTTATTTTTTACAAGTATCTGTATCGGTATCTCAGTATATATATATAACAAGAGAGAGAGAGAGAAACACTACAATCTCAGTATCAGTGTCCTAAGTACACTATGATCTCACTACGATCACTTTGCCTAATTAGAGATGTACCCCTGGATAAGTGTAATATGATCCTTCTGTGGAGCTGATACATCCTGGATGGATTCAAGACATTTTTCAAATTAAAAAGCAATTAGCAAAGGGGAGAGGTAAACAGCCAATAACATGAGAAATAGAGATTTATCGCTGATAAGACATATTATAAAGTTTCTTGTGGTTACTTATACTATTGATTTATGCTATTGTGTGAAAAATTAGTAACCATTTAAGCATAATGCAAAAACCCTTTCAATTAAAGTGGTTGTCCAGGATTAGAAAAACATTGCTGCTTTCTGCCAAAACCATTTTGTGTGTGAAATTGCAGCTTACGGGTACTTTCACACTTGAGTTAAAGTTTTCCGGTATTGAGTTCCATCCTAGGGGCTCAATACCGGAAAAAAGTGATCAGTTTTATCCTAATGCATTCAGAATGGAGAGAAATCCGTTCAGTATGCATCAGGATGTCTTGAGTTCAGTCACTCTTACGGTATTTGGCTGGGGAAAATACCGCAGCATGCAAAAAATTCCGGAACACTTGCCGGAATGCCGAATCAGGCATTATTTGTAATTGAAATGCATTAATGCCGGAATGCGCAGACCTTTAAAAATAGGAAAAAAATTTATACCGGATCCGGTTTTCTAGATGACACCAGAGAGACGGATCCAGTGTTTCAATGTATTTGTTAGATGGATCCGCATCCATCTACAAATGCTTTCCGTTTGCACATGGATTTCCGAATCCGGCAGACAGAACTGCCTGCCGGATCCTCACAACGCAAGTATGAAAGTACCCTAATACTACTCACTTCCATACAGCTAAGCTGCAATAATAGCTACAACCAAAGGACAGATGTGATGTTGTTTCGTGAAGATAGCAGCCATGATTTTCTAATTATGGAAAACCCATTTAAAGGGGTTTTCCCAGACTTAAATACTGATGACCTGTCCTCTGGATAGTTTATCAGTATCTGATTGTTGGGGATCAGACACCTGGGATCCCCACTGAGCAGCTGCTCGAGAAGGCACCGGCACTCACAGTAGTGCCGCGGCCTTCTCGCATCTGTCCCTAAGTCGAGTGAAGACACGTTTATTGGTCACATGGCCTAGGCCCTAGGCTCAGCCCCATGGAAGTGAATGGGGATGAGCTGCAATAACAATCACAGCTTGTGAGCATGGAGAAGTCTGCAGAGCTCACAGGAGTGCTGGTGCTTCTCAAACAGCTGATCGTTGGGGGTCCCAGGTGTCAGACCCTCACCGATCAGATACTGATGACCTATGCATAGGATAGGTCATCAGTATTCAAATCTCAGAAAACCCTTTTAAGTATTTTTCATTTGTTTTCAGGGACAACTTCATTATTTAATAATCTATTTTTGGTGGAATCATAAATATTCTTAAATATGGCTTTCATACACAGATGTAGCAGTTGAATTTGTCACTTAATCTTTCTTCTGTGTGCTAACTCCTTTTTACAATGACTCGGTTGGTTCACCTGCAGGTCTATAAAAAACACAGATAACATGTTGTGTTATCACCACACATTGTGCCAAATGACAAACTCAGCTTATCTACATCTCTATTTATATGCTGCTATAATGAGCCCAAGGAAATATGGAACTGGATGAATAAAATTCACGATGTTGCTACAAATTGTACTAGCCACAAGGAACAAAATAGCATTACAATTTTCCATTATTTAGATCTGTCATATGGTGATTGCAATCATATGAAACAGGGCTTCTGCTAGTTGTTGGTTTGTCCGTTATGTCAATAAGCCAATTTTCTCTACCTTTGCAACCATCAGGATGACCCTCCACTTTTCTGTGGTTGTCAGTATCATATGAATGTATGGAAACTATGACTTGTATACTCTGGCACTGCTAAATGAGCGATATGTCAGTACTATGAGCACTAATGTAGATGATATGCCATGGGCACTGGTAGGAGTGATAGAATTACATGAGCACTATATGGAAGCGGTCGCACCTAATGCAGCATATGACAAGAGGGTGTCAAAAATCAGTACATTTTCATATATTCATCTAAAATGCAAATCATTTTTTTTTTATAGTAGCATTCACAATATGGAGACCCTGTGCATAAAAACTAAGTGCACATCTACACATTCTTCTATAAAGCCGATTACAAAGCATTGGATTGGATTTCTAAGACAATATCTGGAATAATATTTGGACACCTCAACTATAAGTTGGACTATTAGGAATAGATTCTCCGGAGTGATAAATCAAAATTCATCAAATGGAAATTTGACAGACCACTCTGAGTTTGGTGGGTGCGTAAATAAATATTGTCTGATTGTGCAATGACCACGAAATGCAGGTCGCTTTGACACCAGATGAAATAAAGTCAAGAGGAGACAAATTGCAGCAACCAAACAACTTTATTTACAGGATTTCACTTCCCAAGAGGGCATGGATAACAGAATGCTGTGTGACAGCTTCTCAGTTTAAAGTAGCTGCACTGGGCCACAGTGTCTGCTATATGGAGGCCCCATTATTTCCTAATCAATAAAGGCCTTTCTCACCAACAGGTGTCTCAACTTTGGGTTCTTCTCTATCACAGCTCCAACTAAACCAACAGAGGCTGATGCAGCCTTACATGCCCCATATGACCCTTATAACTGGACCTCAGCAATTTATCCAGCTCTTGGTCGTCTCTAGTCATCAGACGTGGGTCTGCTGCAACTGATTTGCTCCTCTGTTGCACACTGTGTCTAGATCTGGGCCTTTTATCTTCATAGGGGGCAAATGTTTGAGCCTCGGTCATCCCTGGAGTCTGTGGCCAAGCTCCATGGTCACTGTGGCCACAATAGCCATCTCCAACTGGGGTTTGGTCCTCTGCCGGCTCCCTAGCTCTGGAGAAAGCTCCCCATCACCTACCTGCTGCAGCCGCCACAGCAGAGCCTCCTCTGCACACACCCCCAGCAGGTAGATGCGCCCATGTGCAAAGAGTTTGGCATGTGCTCGTATGTCCTAAAATGGCTTCTCCAGCCCTTGTATACAGGCTCACTCCTCCTCTTTACATCATCAGTGACATTGAAGAGGTGCCAGAATTTTTCCTAACTGTTGTTGTTATGCACAGAGCTGAGTATACTACATTGGTGGGATATCATCACCATCTAGTGATTTGATCTCACCATTACAACTTATTTCCTCATGCTCCCTTCAGTTCATCAAAGCAGCATCAAAGCACCTGAACAACCTATATCTCCTAATGGGAGCACTGCTGGATGGCAGAACCACTGATGGGACTCTTACACCTGTTACAAATGCATACTGTCAACTGGAAAATTTAGTGGAAGAGGAATAATTGTTTTCCATTTTTTTTACCCTTCCTTCTAAGGAAAAAGAACTGCTACAGTATGTGATCACATACTGTCAACTCTCAGATCTGTGGCAATAGTTTTTCAATGGCTCTTATAGTTTCTGAGTTGGAATGGAAGGACATGACTGGTCTGCTCAAAGTTCACCAGCTTTCATAGGATGAACTAAATGGTGAATGAAAATCTGTAATGTAATGATATGGCCCACATAGTGTACAGCATATCTGCTTTCGAGAAACCGTAGGGAAAAACAATATACTTGAATTGTGGCAGCTATTTATTTGTAGATTGATGTGATATTAGAGGTTTTTATGAGGAAGTTTTTATGAGCAAGTTATATTGGTTCACATATTTTGACTCACTAAGTTTGCACTAAGATTATGCATCGATATTGCACTTTAATCATAGGATAGGTGTATCTATGTGTTTTAATAAATAATTATAACCTAAGTGATTATTTTACTTATGACCCAAGTGGAGTAGTGTGCCCCCTACTGTCTTGTTTTTCCTATTTCACTTGGGCCTTGGGTGATAGCCATTGGGTGAGCACCTACATATCATTGTCTGGTAACAGAGTGCAGCCACTTATTACACTTTTTTCCTCTATATTTAAAAACAATATACTGCCACTACTAAACATAAAAGGGAAGTCACACAGCTTGTCCATGCAGCCACATGGAGTTGTGCAATTTCTGCAGAGCTGTCATTCAGGATTTGGTGTTTTAGGAAAACATTGGGGTAAGAAATAAATATGTCTAGACAGGGTCAGACTGGGGTTCCTTGGGCCCACCAGAGGAAATTATTCTTGAGGACCAAACCCCATATCATTAATAAAGTCTAATTCAAAGAAATAGACACAGTTCTAAATGTTTATTTTTTATTCCAGGAGTTTTGTGGCCCTCTATGGATAATGTAGTACTCTGGTGGACTAGTTTGAAGCTGTCTCCAGAGATAAATAAACATTTTATCAAATTGATACTTTAAGGGATTACAGTATATCTACAATTAGGCAGTTATTTGTGTATTTTAGATGTAGTGCAGCAAGAAATTTTGGAGCAGATTTACTATTGTAAATGAGCCAAAAGGAGCACATGATGTACCCCACATTTTTGGGGGGCACTTTTTGTCCCCACCAGATATTTTTCAAAAGTGTCTAGAAGAGTATCCTGGGTAAGTTTTAGTAATTTATTTTATGCACTTACTGTATATAGCACCACTATATTCTGCAGTACTTTAAAGAGATAAGCATCACACTGTCCCCAGTGGAATTCCCGACCTATGTTCTCTATTAGTATGTCTTTTAGAGTGTAGAAGGAAAGCGGAGTAACCAGAGGAAACCCACACAAACACCAGAAGAACATGTAAATTCCATGCAGATGATGGGCTGCCCTAGTGTTGTGCATGCTGCAGGTTTTAAATACTGTGCAACAGTTTTTGATGCAAACTAGTGGTCTAAAGTAATCTAACATGTACAAAGATGCACCAAATGTCTCCACAGCGTGCACCACCTGGATAAATGTACAGTATATCAAGTTGATAGATGCTTGTTTAGCTCCATTTACAAAAAGCAACCAGACGATCATTAGTGTAGTTGTTCAGGCACATACACTTTCATTATTGTCGACAGCACATCCCTGTTGACATGAAGTGATCTGCTGCAGACAGCTAATGATTCATGAAAGATGCAATGAATGACAAATCAGCATTTGAACTAAAATCTCATTTAAAAAAAAATCGGAGACCGTGTATCAGTCAATCAGAGCCAGAGGATTAAACATAAAGTGAATTTTTGTGTCCAAAAAATTTAGTCTAAATTTACACCTCTCAATATGATGTTCAAAAATTCAATGAATAAAGCAAAAACGACCATATCCAAATGTGGTTCTTTTCTTTCCATAATAGACGTTTTATATTTGTCCTTCCTCCACACTTCTGCTGCTTCTTATAGTTCCACAAAGTTGTAGGAGATCAGCCAATGAGCATTTGTTCGCTTGACGAACGATCGCTAGACATGTTTTTACGAAGCAAAGATCGGGGAAAATAAAGCAGGAACGATGATTTTCTGTGTCATCTGAACAGCAAGATCACATGATGAACGAGTGTTTGGGTGATTGCCAGCACCCTCTACACTGGCAGATTATCAAGACGAAGCATTTAAACAAACCCTCTTCCCTGATAATCTGACAGATCAATTTATCAGTCCTTGTAGAAGAACCCTTACAGAGAGTCTACAGGTAGGGAAATGAGCACTTCAGGCGGCTGTAAAGTGAGGGAAAAGCCACATCCCCAAAATACTGTATTACAAAGTTTTGTATACAGGGTCCCAGAACACTATTTTCTTTCAGAAATAAAAGTGAAAATGAAATATCTGAATACCTCAGCAAATAATGGGTAAGGGGACATATATTTTAGGCTACATCAGGAACATGGCTACTATCTTGAAAGCAGCCATTTTGGAACAAGAGCATATTTTCCCAATGGGAAGCAGGTCATGTAGTATATCAAAGAAAACCAGAATTTTCTCAGAAATCAATTGCCTCAACCAGATTAGCAATAACTCTTGTTGTTCAAGAGTTATCAACACAGAAAGTTTAAAACTTCAAAGTTCCAATTTCTGCACCAGGGACAACAAATTGAACATGTCAAATAGCTGTGCATCACAGGGAACGTTCCAGATTGTTGTTGCAAATTCCAGTGCTGATAGCTTTTGAATCACAAGAGATATTGAAAATCTGATTGCAGTAATCGATTTCTGAGAAAATTCTGGATTTCTCTAATATGCTACATGACCACCTTCCCATTGGAAAAATCTGCCCTTGATCCAAAATGACGATTTTCAAGATGGCAGCCATGTTCCGAACATAGCCTAAAAGAAAGGCCCCTCCTCACCCATTACTTGATGGGGTATTCAGATATTTTATTTTCCCTTTCACTTCTGAAATAAAAGGGTGTTTTGAGAATTTTTACTCACTCTGTATACTCACACATGAAAAAACAGTTATGGTGATAGGTTCCCTTTAAGCTTTTGTGGCATTTTAATGCTGCTGTATTAAATTTGCGATGAAAAAAAAAGTCTTCGGACATGGCTCCATCCAGAAATCTGTTTATTGTCCATTTCACGTTTAGTAATAGTTTGGTGTGATCACTGTTATAGTCATCCTCAACCCTGCTAAATTGCATTATAATTTCAAAATCCCGATATCATCAGCAGTGTCTTGCTCCAGGCATCCAACTATTGATTCCTTACATGTAAATGACTGCAGGCCATAATATTATGTATACAGGAATCAGCTGTAGCTTTCTGCCAAAGTTTTTTCCTGATGCGATATAATAGATTAGCACGGGGTCATTGTGACTGTCAAGAGCCTGACAGCTAATTCAGCAAATAAACACAATGGAAGTCATACTTTATTTTACAAAGTCACAAATGAGATTTGCTTTACAGAGCAGTTTCCTTCGTAGATGTGTACATTATTAGTAGAGATGAGCAAAGTTATGATAAATTCGATTCAGCTGCTTCGCCATATTTCACATCACAAAGCGTATTCTTTTGTATGTAATGTCCGCCCACCGTCATTGAACCCCTCAGATGCCGTGTTCATTGCTGATTGCGGCATCTGAGGTTACAATTTAGCCCTTTCGGGGGTTAATTAGGGTAAAAAAAAATTATAAATTAATAAATACTCACCTTATCCATTTGCTCGCGTAGAGGCTGTCACGGCCATCTTGATTGAAGACACCACTCCAAATAATGACGTCAGTATGCCCAGGTGGTGATGTCATACGTCACCCTGCACAAGATTTCATATGGTTTCTGCAATCAAGGTGGGTGCGATGGCCTCTTCGTGCACAAATGGGGGGAATGTTTTGTTTTTTTTTGCCAGGAAAAATAGATTAATTACCACAAAGCGAGAGGAAATTCTGCGTCATGGCAAATCAAATTTTTTCCTGAAATTCAGATCAAAGTCAATTAATTTGGCCTTGGCTTTGGCCTTTGGCTCAACACTAATTATTAGACACTTATAAACGAATGCCACGTCAAGGTAGAGGCATTGAAACAGCAAAACTCCTAATAATCTGGTAGTCAGATTTTATTTACAGATGTATTATACTTGTATTTTATTACTAGTTTTATCAAAAATTACTATTTTATCCCATCTCTCGGTTAAAAGGTTTTTCTAGTAGCCTATCCTCAGGAGACATTATCAAGATCTGATTGCTGGGGTCTGACACCCAGTACCACTGTCAATCGGCTGTTTGAAGAGGCCACTGCGCCCCGGTGAGTGCTGCAGCCTCCTCACAGCATACCAAGCACAGTACCATGTATTGTATAGTGGCTGTGCTTGGTATTGCTGCTCAGACCCATTCACCTAAATGGACTGAGCTGAAAATAGGTCATTTCACTGAGGATATGCCAACAATATTGAACCCCCGGAAACCCTTTTAACAGTAGCACTATACTGTGGGCTCTGGTGGTTGTGTCTTGCCTATTTCCAGATATGTCCTTAACTTTCCTCTAAGCTCAATATTACCCAGGGATGTGTGGCACGAGATGACCAGTTTGAAAAAAGACATCATTTCATGATACTCTGCCCCAAGATGTCTATTCTATATGTCGCTATGTGATGACAAACAGTGGCTGTGTTGAGAATTGCAGCCCATCAATGGTTTTGTTGGCATGTTGTGACACTGTATTGAATTTGTTTTGTGAGACCAAATTTAGTTAACCCTAAGGCCATGCTCATTTGCAATATATGGGGAAAATAAGTGCTGATGTTGTTTAAAGGGCTTCTGTCAGCAGATTTGTACCTATGAAACTGGCTGACCTGTCACATCCCCGCCTGAAGACATCTGTGTTGGTCCCATGTTCATATGTGCCCGCATTGCTGAGAAAAAATATGTTTTATGCAAATGAGCTCCTAGGAGCAATGGGGGCCTGGCCATTACACCTGGAGCCTCTACTCTCTCTGCAACTGACACACCCCCTTCACTTTGATTGACAGGGCCAGGCATGGTGACATTCACTGCCTGGCCCTGCTAATAAAAGTAGAGGGGGTGCAATGGCTGCCAAGAGCACATGCAACAGGTCATTCAGTGTCATGGGTACAAATCTGCTGACAAATGCCCTTAAAGAGGGTATTTTGGTTTCAGTAAATGAAGGTTCTTTGTATGATGTATTATATACAGTTTTCCAATATACTTTTTGCATCAGTTCCTTGCCTGTTTTAAGATCTCTGATTGCTTTGACTCAACAGGAGCCCTGCTCTTTCCTGGTCATGTGATGCACTTGTTCAGGAGCGCTGTTATATCTGTACAGGTCACATGGCTCCTCATTAGGGGGTGCATTATTTCTTATATTTCCCACCTCAGCTGCTGCAGAACTGATTTTAGAAGAGTAAAAGATGAGATTGGTGTTCATCTTTAACTACTTGAAGTAAAACAACTTTGTCCATTTTATAAAGAAGGTCTGGAGCAGCTGTATTGTTAGGTTGTACATCATCAAGGACTCGGCAAAGTAGAATATACACTGCAACTGCTTAAGAACCTCTCCTTAAGGCTACATACACACGACAATTGTTTTTTGCTGTCCGCAAATCGGGATCAGCAAAAAAAACTGATGGTCCATCAGTTTTTGGGAGGATTCCTTTGTTTTCACAGATCCCTTGTAATAAATGCCTATCCTCGTCCGCAAATGAGAAAAAATTAGGACATGCACTATTTTTTTTGCTGAAGGGAAACACGGGCAACGGACGCTGAACACAAATGGATGAACTGTCAGCATTTTTTTGCTGACCCATTGAAATGAATGGGTTCCTTTCCTATCCGCGAAAAAAACTGAAACAGAAGCCGAGAAAAACAACTGTCATGTGCATGTAGCCTAAAGAAAATGGGATGATCAGTCATTCAGAGGGTTGGCACAGGAAAAGAAACGCCCTACACCAAAGTGAACTGAGATAGACTTTTTTTCAGGAGGAGATAAGCAGTGTCTATATAGGTTCTGATTCTAGGTTGTCTACAGCTCTTTTTCTAATGTTTATCGCTGTTATGCTTCAGATGATGTGAAAAGACCAGCTTGGGGAAAGTTGAGAAACCTATGACAGGTTCTTCAGTGAGATAACTTACGGTTACGTTGTGTAATTGATCATTTTACACATTTCAGTCCTGAGCAGTGATCTGCTTTATCTGTGACCCATCGTGTACAGCACTCAGATATTAATATCCACTGTTCCAGTCCCGGCCTTATTATTGATCTCATGGCATGTTACGGAGGTTGGATCATTTGTTGAACTCAAGATTCAATCTTCAGCTCTGAGTAAATCATCTGATTTAATTTGAAGCAAATTTGAGACGGTCTGAGCAGCGCACCACAAACATTCCTACCAACATGTTGTTGTGGCCACTATGGATCGAAACCTTAGAAGGAGTCTAGGCCCGAGAGACTCTCCAGCGGGCTCGCTGTATACATGCCGTCTCGAGAGAGAGGAAATCGGCTTCCTGCGACGACAAGTGGAGCACAGCTACAACATGATAATAAACTATAGGCAGGAAGACATTGTAATGACATCCAGGACACTGACAGAAAGGATTTTTATTAGCAAGGACAGAAAGGAGGATATAACAGGAAAAAATATATAGCATGCCGCCATTTATCAGACACGTATATGTAGGTGTATTTATATATTCATGTACAGTAGCACCAGTATGTTCCAAAGCTCTGTACATAGATTGTAATCACATCATTCCTTGTCCCCAGGAGCTCACAATCTAATTTTATTTTATAATTGCTTATAAAGAACCAACATATTACCAATTGTCACATTCACATCATTAGCGTGGGTATATACTGTACTTGTGAATAAGTGAGTCTGTAAGGCGTGAGCAAGCGAGTAGGTCACCCACAATGTATGCTGACCTCAGGAGCCTACGTTGCAGATTTTTTCACATTTGACAGAAATAAGAATGGCGAATACAACACTACCAAGTCAATAAGTCAATAAAACCTATAGAAACCATGATGGAACCCATCCAACCTGATTGTAAGTCAGTGGGGTCCATCAGCCACCACTGGTATCTATCAAATGGCGGATCTAGCACTCTATTATAGTTTTTGTAAACCACCACACAGATCTGAGTCTTACAGGGGTTTTTCAGAATTTTTATACTGATGACCTATCCTCAGGATAGATCATCAGCATCTGATTGGCTGGGGTCCAACAATCAGGACCACCACTGATCAGCTGTATGAGAAGGCACCAGCGCTCCTGTGAGCGCCGTGGCCTTCGCCGTGCTTTCCAACCACTGCACCGTACATTGTATAGCAGCTGTGCTTGGCATTGCGCTCAGCCCCATTTAAAATCCCGGAAAACGCCTTTAAAGCAACAGTCGATACAATACCATCCTTAATGCAATAGGTCAGCTATCATGGTGCCATGACTGACATGTAATTAGATATCAGCAGTCTAAATCATTGGAGTCTGCCCGCCTATTGACATCGCAGGTTAGAGGAGGAGTCCCAGAGGAACTAGGTAGTTCTCCACATCATGTAATCCGCTCTGTGGGGGCGCACAATGACTGTCCTGTCCAATACACACACTCATTGACAGAAAGAAAAAATAATGCACCAAGTTTATTGGGAACACTACAAATAAAAGGAAGCTCTAGCATCGTGTTGGGTGCCTCTATCCTGGATACAAGATGAGATATGGTTGGACATGGAGGCATACAGGTTCTGCATGGTATCCTGCACACATTTGTCCACAGATGTTGCAGCTGGGTCTGTGGATCCTGCACATTTGGAGGTTGCAGAAGCTGGAACCTTCTGGTCCCATAGATGCTCAATTGGCGATAAATCTGGTAACCAAGAAGTGTTGCAGTGTGGGGTGAGACATTCCTGGGAAACTCTTGCTGGGCGTGGGTGAGCATTAACCTGCTAAAAAAATTGCCAGTTGAAAGCCCTGCCATGAGAGACAACACATGTGGCTGCAGGATCTCCTGTACATATCGCTGAGCTGTTAGTGTCCCTTATATCACTACTAGGGGGGACCGACTGTCAGTCTCCACAGATCATCACAGCAGCAGCCGGGGCAGTGAGTAATGAAGGTGCCAATGGACAACAAAACTGTGGGTCTGCTCGTGCTTGTTGGTAGAACAAACAATCCCCTCTACTGGTGGTCTGTCTGAAAGCCTATTCACCATGTGTGCATGCCCTCACCTATCCACTACCCCCAACACCTCTTATCAGCTGGGTCACAACGGCCTAGATCGTGGGCAATTCTCCTAAACGACCATCCTGCTTCTTGTGGTCTAACTCTGCACCCCTCTCAAAATCTGTCAACTGGGCAAAATGTCTTTAAGTGTGTCGTAGAGGCATGTCTACCACTCTGCAATCTCTCACTAAACGGTAGACTACCCAAAAGAAGCCTCTGAGAGCCTTTTTTAGGGCATTTGATGAAGCACTTTTATGCCCTCTTGTGGCAAAACCTAGAGTCTAATTAGACCAGTCCTGTAATCATTTGCATATCTGCTTGAGACATGACTGCATGCTGAGTTTTGCAGCAATCCAACTTTTCTGTCTGGGTGCATTATTTTTTATTTGAATGTCAATGAATGTATATCTGATGAATGTAAAAAAGAAAAACCTCCATACCATATATAATCATATTTACATAAATGTAGAAATAAGCTTCAACAGATACCATACGCTTATGTCCATATACACTGAGAAAAGCAGTATCTTAGGCTCTAAGGCTTTTCGTGTAACTTAGATGCCCTCTACTGGACATAATAATTAATGGCAGGTTGAAAATTTTAAAGTAAGAGGGAATGTATCTATCTATCTAAAATTAAAGGCATAATGCAAGGGAATTGGAAGTACTCAAGTTCTGCAGATGTTTTAGTCCACTCAAGCTAGGCCAAACAGTGTGCAGAACTTGTCCTTCTTTGAGGTTTTATAGAACATCATGGAGATCAGTAATGATACTTAGTAACATTTTGGAATAGTTTAAAAGGCTTGCACCAAATTATAAATGTATTCCCTAGTGGATAGGGGATACACATCTGATAGGTGGGAGTCTGACTGATGTAACCCCGATTAATCATAGGTGTCCAAGTCCCCAGATAAAAGGATTGGCAGTCGAGCATGCATGATCCGGTTCCATCCATTCTCTATGGGACTGACAGAGAAAGCCAAGTGCTGTACTCAGTTATCTCTGGAGCTACATGGAATGGCACCACACATTCTAGGCCACCACTCCATTCATTCAGGGGACTGGGGATCCCCATGTTTGTGCCCTTGTGATGTATATGTAAGTTGCAAACGACAGTGAAGAAACTTCACCAGATTAACTTGAGGGCCCAGATAGCAATAGTGATGTTCATCTAGGTGTTCATACAAGATAAGTCATATATAGTTCATCTCGTAATGTACTCCTGAGCTGCAGAGACAATCTTATCCAATCCATATTCATGGAGGCTGCATAAGAAAACCTGCCCTAACTTTACAGTTGCCCGTGTTTGGTTTTCACCATTGAGCTGCATGGAGTCCTGGCTGGCATTAGTAGCTTTTCTACAGTCCTAGAGTGTTCCTTTTATCTGGATTCGCAATCTAACCTTTCTGAGTGGCATCATCTTAATATGGCACTGAGATAGGGACCATAAGCAATGTTGTCTGTACAGATATTACATTGATGAGCAGCATCTTGTGGTTCATGACAGCATCGCAATAGGACGTTTCACAGAAGTCAGCAAGACAAACATCAAGTCTTTTGGGTGCTACACCTACGCACTATTTCAGGTTTAACGGGAAGATAACCTGACAATATATCTGGTTATTTCTTTAATTCCAAATTATACAAGATTGTATTCAAGATTCTAGGTTATACTGAATATTTTACTAACCTTATATCTAGCCATCACATAGGAAAAATATCCTAGATATAGCTACTGTAGAGATGCATTCTCTAATGTTAAAAAGAGGTTTCCAAATGACAATTTCCACCTTCTTGTGGAGAATGGATAACCCTCAGCATCCCTTATGTGAATGTGCTGAACTTGGGTAATGCTGATCTCTTGATGCTTGCAAATCAAAATGTAACTCCAGCATATATTTATATATTGTCTCATCCATTGTTACTCTGGTATATGCAGGGTCCATTATACCCTCCCTTCTATCATAATCATTTTACAAATTAATACACTAAGAATTAGGGGAACAAATAATTCTTTCATTTTTATCCCCAATACTGGATTATTTATGGACTGTTTTTTACTTTACTAAAGATTTTAGTTATTTTATTTTTTTTACAAATATTGTAAAAAAAACAATTTGGATCATACATAGAACGTGATTATATAGATGTTAAGACTATGAATAAATATTTTACTGTATAAATAGTTTTAGGCTGAGGCTAAATGGCAGCACGTGTTGCACCACAGCAAGTCTCTAAAAAGTCACGCGACCAAATCATTTGTGTGACTTGTCTGCAATTTGTCTGTAAAATCAGAGCCAGATGACAGAAATGTTACAGGCAACTCACAGTCGCATACGATCTACCTTGTGGTCTATGATGGCAAAATCATTTGCGACCTGTAAATGAAAATCCAAAAACATTGGATTTGTTGCATAAGTGTTTCGCATTGTGACACCCTTGACAGTTATTAAATGTGATGTTGCAATGCTTGACACATGCTGCCATCTATCTCTAGCATTATAGTTTATTGCGCTACTTGTGTTTATTTCCTATATACATATATCTATATTATATGTTTTTATGTATGTTATTTTCATGAACTTTTATGTCTTTAGTTTGATATATATATATATATATATATATATATATATATATACACACTATTATTATTTTATTTTAGTTCCATACAATAATTGAAAGTACCTCGAGTCATCTTTGAATGCCTATAGCTTTTTAAGTCTGTCATTAATGCAGTTGTGACCCATGAGAAGAGCCAAGATCAAAGACATTATTCTGGTAAAGAACAGGAGGTTGTTTGTGAGACATCATTTGCCCACTTATAACAAAAATGGTAGCTACAAGTCAAGGCTGCCATGTAAATGCGATCCTTTTGTATTGTCACATTAACACGCGGTTATACAGAGATTCTTACACATTCTTTTCGTGTGTCATGGAATGGTTACAAAATGGGAAGATAGATTTTATTTTAATGCTTGAGATTTAACCTTAAACACAAGATGCTTCTTCTTATATCAAGCTCACATTATAGATCACCATTTTCTCTTATTACATACGTGCATTATATTGAATGATAATAAGAATATAGCTCTGGCATATACATTTCTGCGTTTTAAACAGTCCTTGTTTTCTGTTTGTTTGTTTTTTCTTCTATATTCTTCAGATCAGGGTCCCAGACGTGGCCAGATATATTAACAAAGTTCATATTAACGGGCCACATTCATTTCAAATACGATACAAAATGATGGTTAATAGAATAAAGCACCATGTACCTGCTATATCCAGTAATGTTTCCTCTGATCTAGAAGTCCGCTTTCCTCATCTTCTCCATTCGGACTCACGTCTTGATGACTTTGTCTTTGTCTCGTTGGCAAAGTTTAGCACAAAGACATCTTATATTCCTCACTTTTCCATCATTCTTCCCCTCCTGGTGTCCCAACATTGTCATCCTGTTGTTAACCCTAATACTGTGTCCGATGTTCTCCCCAATGCCCGCAAATACTATACTGCAAAAAATAACAGTACCTTGCAGATAGTCTCCCATAGAAATAGTTCTCCCCGACTACACTCAATAGTAATAGTGCTCCCCACTGTACCCCCAATAATGATAATGCTCCACAAGAGTGCTCCTATTAGCAGCAATGTCCTCCATATTGTGCCCCCACAATACCTCCAGTAGTAATAATGCCATGTTTATGCACCCAATAAAGCCTCCCCAATGAAGCCCCCAACAGTTACCAGGCCCCCCTATAAGGCACCCTTTTAGAGCTTCCAGCAGTAATAGAGCCGATTTTTAAAGCACCACTACACAGCCCACATTAGTAATAACATCCCCAGAGTATCCACAGTACTTATAATGCACCCAATAGTGGCCCTAGTATTTATTATGCTCCCACAAATCCCTCAATAGTAATAATGCACAATAGTGCCCCCAGCAGAAATAAAGCCCCTCTAATAGGCACCCCATAGAGCTCAAACTCTTTCCCTTCTGTCTCACAAGGGGCAATGAGTCAATGACGTGATCTTGAACACCTGTGATGTTCTACTGCCTAGGCACCCGTGGCTCACCGTAAATGGCCGCAGGTAAGTGCCCCAGTGGGCGTAAGTGGCATGCTTAGACCGCTGCTTTAGATCATAAGCTGTTCAGGACATTCTGCCGGTGTCATTATTCACCTAGGTTTTGTACATTATACTACTAAGTGGTGCCATATTCATAGCTTATTGAGCAGCTGAGTCAGGGGGGGAACATCTATTTGAATACAGTATATGTGTACAGTATTTATTGGCAAGGATGGTTACATTTCACCATGTATAGGTTTCACATATTAAGTACCTAAATTGCTGATATAAATTATTAGAGTTAAAGCCTAAATAATCTCAAAACTCAAAAATAGCACTGAGGCCCCTTCCCCATATTGCAGTAACAGGGACCAACAAATATGAGTTATGGAGAACTGGTTAAGTCTTGGTGGGCTTTTGATCACCATTAGTTATCTGTGCTTAGTTTCTGTCAGTGACCACCAGCTTTCTTCTATGAGAGGACCATTCATCTTAGCTTCTCAGACCCCTGTGTGTGACACGGTAGGCACATATATTATGAATAATACCCATGTTAACTGCAGCTAAGCAGATGTGGAATGTGTGTATGATCAAATTCAAAATTTGGAATTAGATAGATAGATAGGTAGATATACATGTTCACTGGTGTACATTTATGTTAGACTTTTTATGTAATGTGGTGAAATGGAGGACTTGGCAGGTGCCTAATGGGCTTGTTATACAGAATGTCTGACTAATTGTTGGTCCTTTGTTCGTTGCAGTACATGAAATGTGTGTGTTGGCTCCCTGTCTGATTAGAAGTCTGGACACACCACCATCACCACCACCCATGACATCTTGTTGTCTGCTGGCTGTCACTTTAATGAGTTAGCGAGTTATGTTTTGAGGCTTCGGGGTGCTAAGTCAGGACAGTAGTGGTTCCATTGTTAATTGTCCTGTATAGTGCTGCAATTTACATGATTACAATTTCAAGTCTCCTGGGATTTATCTTTCTAGTACTATCAAGACTCATTAAACTATAAGTTTCTATAGGCCTCTTCAATTCTGCACAGGAGGAAAGAGATATGGTTCTTATTAATCATCTTTCAAAGGAAAACAAGTTTATGTATCTCTGTTGCAATTATGAATAGGAAATATTATTATTATTATTATCATTATTATTATTATTTCCATTGTTCTCTTGTCTTTAAATGTATTACTGAGTCATCAGGGCCCCTGGGTTGCTGTGCCACAAATACCAAAGGAAAACCTCTAT
This sequence comes from Bufotes viridis, assembly GCA_033119425.1. Classification (NCBI taxonomy): domain Eukaryota; kingdom Metazoa; phylum Chordata; class Amphibia; order Anura; family Bufonidae; genus Bufotes; species Bufotes viridis. Next base: position 91,305,252 of record CM065590.1, read on the forward strand.
AGTCAGCCTTTGTAATGCCCAGAGGGTTGTCCCCCGAATGCTCATTGTTAGGCCTCATGCACATGATCATATGTATTTTGCGGTCCGCAAATTGCAGATCCTTAAAATACGGATTAAAAAAAAAAGGTGGATGGTGCCTAATGTAGAATCACATTCCCCCAAATCTATTTATTTTACTCTGTTGCCTGTGTAAAACTGCTGATACCTATTAGATTGTTGCTGGCTATTATCTAAGGGCGTATTAGCTCCTGCACATGCACAAAAATATCAATACCACCCCCATGTCCTGACATTTTCAGGGAGAATGTCCTTTTGGCATACACCATGCTGGACAAAACTTTTTCTTTCTTTTTTGTTGAATAGTAGATTACACTATTCCATACAGAGATGTCCAGAAAAACAAAGAATACCGCTTGGTATGTGGCTTTTTTATTTTACATCTCGGGTCTGTTGTCGACAGTATACAGTGGCATGATGTGAAGACTTCAATTCTATCCAAACCTCAGATGGAAGACTCTAACGTGATATGAAAATAAGCTAACGTGTATGGAAGGCGTCCAACCATCCCCCCACATCACACGTCGGAGGAAACGAGAAACAGGCATTTTGTTCTGCTGGAGGTCAGGACAGATAGCTTGTTCGGCTGACAGCTATCTTAAAGGTATGGCTGGCTTAATTACACAGTGCTATAGACCCTGCCCAGTCAAGAGAATGCTGCATTGCAAGACATTGTGGGAGAAAAATGTAAATGGTGAACTTCATTTAAATAGCAATACAAAATAAAGATATACCTTAAGTATATTACATAACTAAGTAATTCTCCATACCGGTGCAATCTATACATGTTTGGCATGGATATTATTATTATGTAGTTATGGACATACATCACTATGTATAATACAGGAGGAATCTATATATATACCGTATTTCCTCCATATGGACCAAACACAAACTTGTTCCCACAGTCATGTATCATGGTCCTTAAGATCAGAATGATTTTTACAGAGAACATGTTAGGCTGCTTTCACATCTCCACAAATACATCAGGCTCAAATACTGGCTGTCGGCCTGGCAAAAAAAGTTGCATGCAATGTTTTTTGTCTGGCCTAAACCTGTCATTTATGCCGGCCATCGGCTGGATCACTGTTGGATCTTGTTGCAGTCAATTGGGATCCAGCAGTGAAGTAGTAGAACTGGCAATGCCGGAAGAGCCTGCCAGATCTTCCAATGGAGATGTGAACAAAGCCTTTACGAAATTAGAGTGCATGCCCATATCTGTTGTTTGATCTACAATTATATATTCCCGGCCTGAAATAAGCCAAGACTAATTTGAAGACTATTTGGGAGCTTAATACACAATAACTAAAATCATGTCTGCTCTGTCTATAGTCCAAGGAAATAACTGCAGGAGATATTTGTGCACATGAAACTTATTGTCCTCAGGGTTCGTTCCCTTAAACACCGGGAGTAGGTCGCTTTACCATGATCCGTTGTCAAATAATGTTAAGCGGCGTACAGTCCCCATTCAGAAGTCACTGAGGTGAATGAGATGAGGGCCATGCAAGTGAAGGCTGAATCTCCTGACGGCAGGAAGCATTCTGACTGCAAGGGCAGCTGCTCACCACACAACGGCTGCTGCTTAATGACCCCGAGAAGGACAAATGCCATGAGAATAAAGGTGATCCCACCCTGTACCATTTACTTCAAAGATCGCTTTCCTCTCGTACACACAGGGCTCGGCTCGCACTCTGTGAATGTGGCTCTAAATCATTTTAGATTTTGTGCTTATGTTTTTCATGTTATGTCTACATCTCATTTTCCCTGCTAAGCACTTGGCGGCAATGTACATAGAAAATAATGATACGCAGGTTAGTGATGACGGGGGACACATTTAGCCGTTTTTAATCTACCCACTTGGTCCGCCATGTGCGACAGATGAGGCCGCTTTGCAAAATTGCCACGCTGCACTAGTGACCTCCCTGACTCCATTGTCGTACCAGAACTATTTCAATCAGCTTTATTGGTCTCAAATCTCTAGACAATGTCTGTATGAATTGCTACTTCCACAATTCCCTTCTCACATCCTATGGAAGAATGTCAGGGGTGTTTTTTTTATATATATTTGGTGCCTGCTTTTTGGTTTTCTTTATATATATTTTTCCAATAGGTTGTCATGTAAAGTGCTATACATTATATATTCACACAGCTTAGCCTAAACGGCTTTCTTTAGCTTTTATGCTGGCATCTTGTCAGTGTCTGGAGGAATGGGCCCTGACTAAATGGAAGCTGCCTGAAGGTAGAGTGAAAAAGTCAAAGCCTGTACGCGCGGTGACACAATGAGTTATGACCTTGTGATACCACTATCAGTTTTTTAAGGCATCTGTTATTAAAATTCATCTCTTTCTCTTCCAGGCAGACACCCTGGGGGAGAGAACTGAAAAATTCCATCCTGTTAATATCTTTATTACACCCACACACATCCTCATAGGGGGATCTCTATCTGCCGGACTGTCTATAGCCATGGTGGCTAGCCCCCTCAACTAATTAATGTCCTGTCCTTTAGTATCTGCATCAAATGTAACAAACTTAGGCTTCAAATGTGATACATTTGCTTCAGGATTCTCAGGTAAACAAGGTTAATACCGGCTTATATCCGCTGGATAACAAATGTTCCAGACAGAGTGAGAAGACAAAATGAAGTACATTATAACTATGTAAGGCTTCCTGAAACTACAACATGCAGAGTGCATGCAAGTCACTTTGAAGGGGTTTTCCGAGTGTTTAATATCGATGACCGATTCTCAGCATGTCATCAATATTAAATTGTCATGAGCCCGACACCCAGCAGCCCCGCACATCAGCTTTCTGAAGAGGCCGCAGTGCTCCAGTGAGTGTCACGGCCTCCTCACAGTTTACCAAGCACAGCACCATCCATTGCATATTAGTAAGGCAGATCAGAGCCATTCACTTACAAAAAAATGCACTTTGTGAAGAAGTAAGTAATCACAAAGCAAATTTTTTTTGTACAATTCGGCGAAGCAGCCAAGTTGAATTTTTAAACTTGGAAACCATTTTAAAACTTGAATCCAAAGTCGGATTCAGTACAGAGGTACCCGTAACAAGTTTCACCTCACCGGAGGCCATACATTTTTATGCTGTATCGAGACAGTCAAGAAGTCTTGATGAACGAATGGACTTCAGATCTTGGATATGGTCAGGGCAGCTAACTATTCGTGCATCCATGGCCTACATTGCTGTCCATGCATGGTCAGCTTGTTAAGTCATTTCTACAACATCCTAAAATAACGCTTGTTCTACCCAATCATTATTACCAAGGTTAAAAACCACAAAAATTGGTTTGAAGTCAGACTTGATAATTAGATGCCAGATTCAATTTGGTCCAAATTGAAATTTCCCCAATTTCCCTGGAAAGTCATGTATGACATTCTAGGGTTTCCTAGGAATGAATCTAACCCCTTTCAAGATATTTATGCCAAGACAGCATTAGTAAAGTCAAAGCCAAGATGACATATACAGTATGGCTATGGGTAAATAGATGGTAGCCGGAGGTAAGAAACAATCCGCACTGTGGGATTTTTTTTAAATAAAATAATAAATAAAAAATGATCCGTTTTTGGTGGAAGATACCTTCTTCTCTGTCTTTTGAACTGTAAGATAGCAATTGCCATTTGTGCAATCTGTGCAGGCCAAAAGACCAAAAATTTTGATAAGTTAGAAAAAGAAGTTTTGCCCTATTAATAAACTGTCACAATTAAGTGACTCGTAAAGCATTTGACTGCAGAAGTTCAGCACCTTGCGAGGGCTATTAACATGTGTCTCTAATAACGGCTGAGACTTTTGCACTCCCGATGAACCTAGTGTGAAACAATCCCATTTAGATTCCGGTTACTGAAGAGGACCTGGCGATGTGTCACACTTTGTACTGTATCATGGATAATTTCATCTTCCTGTTATCACACTTGAGCCGAGTTACAAAGTTTCTATTGGGAAAAGCCTGTTAAGATCTGTTCCTGATTTCTAGTGTCTGTTTATGTGTTTCTATGATTAAAGTTTACACCATCAGTAAGAACAGGCGAAAAAAATCCATAGGAACAATTCCCTTTAGAAATAACATAGAGTTCCCAGTCTACTCTCTGACACACAGAGACTCAATTCTCACCGTGAGACAAGGTACAGATTCACAGGGCTGTCTGGAGCAATCAAGCCAGATACAAACAACAGGGACATCTACTGGTCAGGACTGCAAACACAGGAAGGAGAACGTACAGTCCTATGTCACCCCCTGTAATAAGTAAGCTGTATAATAACCCAACTTTGTAATGGCTCCTCATATTCTCATTCTTACAATGACTTATATTTTTGAACATTTGCAACAGGTAGGTAGCCATTTCTTATTGCATTTGTTTGAATCTTCTCGACAGCATCCAGTTTTCTTATACTATACTAAAGTAAGGCAGCATGCAGACTTGGTGACTGGAAGTCCTGATTTGGAATCTGATCAAAATCCCATCTATATTAAGCTTGTATATTCTTTCCATGGTTGAATGATTTTCTCTGAGAACCTCAGTTTCCCCCAATCCCCTAAAAACCTGCTCAGACTGAGTGTTTTTTATGAAATCATCTCATGCTCTTGAGAATGCATGCTGCCCATGCCAAAGGGCACAGTGACCAGAGTAAGAGTATTTAGCATTCTTACTGTACAGCACTGCTGAATATGTTGGAGCTATACATTTACTGTTAGAAATAAAAAGTATTACAATATAAAAACTTTGCAGTCCACCTTATCTATGTAGTCCATCTATGATAGCTCCAAAATTACTAATGGAACTGATAATTTACACTGAGCATTCAAACTTGGCTTTCATGCAGTACGATGCATAGAAGAGAGAGGGCTCCATAGCAAAGATCAAGCTGCTGCTCTCTGTGATTCCAGGTTTTAACTCCCAGAAGGGCCTGGTATATCTTTCTCCACACATCTATCACCTTTGGGGTAATTACCACCATTTGTTTCCTAACAATGCCGCTCTGAGTCCTGGGCAGTTTCTTGTCACCTACTAGCAAAGTTGATGGGACCAACCAGATCTGAACACTTTAATCTAAGGTCCTTAAAACAGTCCCTTGGGCTAGACCTCTGCAATGTATGCCTATCCATGTGGTTAATTGCACTATGTAGACAAATTATTAAAATAATATAAGCAATTCTGCTGAAAAAAATGCTTGCCATTATGGTAAGCACATCCATTTACACGTAGTAACAATAACTTCCTATCACTGTTTAACTTGAATTATTTGCTGAAAGTTAAGCATCAGTTGGTTGCTACTTGTAGCTATGCACAACCCCTATGTATATAATTGCCTTGTTTTCTCATTTACAGCATGTAGATAAGTGAAAGTCAGCAATCATTGGAACTGTAGCTCCTATGTGAAACAGTTGGTGAGCATTCACAGTGTTATCTGTCAGCGGCATCCATCAGGAACAGCCGTTGCATTATTTCAGGCACGTTCCAACATTGAGAATCTTGTTTTTTAGCAAGCCACTGAAAGGTTATATGGTGGCAGCCCTTATCCCATCTGTTTCACCGGCACCAGTGACTGACAGAAATAAATGCATTTTAAAAGCTCAGACACAATTATATTAAGTGCAAACAGTATCAATGATGTAAAATACAATCTAGTCATTGAATAACATTGTAGCAAAATGTCATCATTTCCCTTTTTTGATATCTAGAAATGCAGCCAAACTGAATTGGTTTTTTTTTTTTTTGTGTATCTCCATAACTTGGGTTGTCATAATGGGTTGTCATGGATATTTTTTTGTTAAATATACAGCTGCTTCAGTGGTCCTTGGACTCCTTGGCAGTCTTTGTTTAAAGAGGACCTTTCATTGGTCCTGACATTATCATAAAACTAGCGGGTTGTGTAGGGCATATTGATGGATTACAACTCTTACTATTTTCTCTATGTGCCACTGAGCTGGCCAATCACAGTGGAGAGTGTCACAGCCAGGGAGAAGGAGGGAGACGCGCATTGAGAAACATGGCTGTCTCCTCCTCCATGTACCGATGGTATGAATTTACATATCAGGTGGGAAACCAGAACGGGGGGCACAGTAGGGGAATGGAGCAGCGCATAGAGAAAATAGTAAGTGCAGTAACATACCATCAATATGCCCTACAAAAGCCGCTAGTTGTATGATAATTTCCAGACCCATGAAAGGTCCTATTTAAAGGGGTTTTCCATGACATTTATAATGTTAACCTATCCTATGGACTGGTCAGCAGTATCTAATAGTTGGGCGTCCAACACCCGAGACACCCATCGATCAGCTTTTTCTGAAGACATCAGCAATCAAAGTAGCACCTTGGCTTCTCACAGCTTAGCTTAGGCCATGTGACGTCACTTTCATTGGTCATTTGGCCTAAATGCAGCTTATTACCTTTGAAATGAATGGGGATGAGCTGCAATACTAAGCACAGCAGCTATACGGCGCAGTGCTTGGTGGGCTGACAGTAGATGGTCAGTTTGAAAGTCTAGGACAAAACCCATTAAGTTTCCTGCAATGATAGCATTCTGTACACCTATATGATCCCTGCTGCCAATCACTGACCTCAATGCTCTCATATCATACATGCTAGCATCAACACTGCGGCCGGTGAATTTCTGAACATACACGCCATGTCATTTCTGCAAAGAAGTTAACAAAGACTGGTAGGAACAACCAGAGGTTCAGTGTTGGAGCTGCAGGAGGTTAACCAGATGAGTAATAGTCATAGTTTAATTTTATCAAATTCAGTACTTTTAGTCAAATGTTTTGAAATTCTCGAAACCCCTTTAAGATAATGCAGGAGTCATGTCACATATTATGCATTGTTATATCACCACAAGATCTTCCAAATGATAAATTCAGCTCTACTGCATTTGTCATTTGCTTATGGTTTACTTTATTCATTGTTGTCAGTGTATCTACCACACAACATGGAATGGTGACTTCCAATTTAATTTGATTCCAGCAATAATTTGTATTCATAGCAATTAGCTGATTAGATAATGGAAAAAGGCAAGTTACTTGCTCTTCTAGAATTTATAAATTATATTATACTGTTGAGACTTATTTTTTAACAAAGTTACATCCATCATCACATCACATATGGTTAAACACACAGCATGTGGACAGCAAAAGACCTGGATGTGCAGAGCATTTTCATGTGCACATTCCGCTGGGACTGAACTCCATTACTGAATGAAGGGCTATGTAATATGTGTTGAAGTTCTAAATTCTGTTCCCAGTTGACTGGGTCTATTTGCAAAAAGCTCTATAGATATTGTCAGTCTAGCATCTCTCTTAAGATAATACTGGTTCTTGAAATGCATCGACCCTTCTGCACTAAAGTGCAGTTACCAGCTAGGCAAGAACTGAAAACTATGCAACTGCATCTCTTCTCCATTTAATCAAGTATGAACTGAAACATTGAAAATAAGGTAATGGCAAATATATCAAGGTTACTATGTACAGAACATCTTAAGATAGAAAAAGGAAAGAACCAGGGTAAATAATGTAGTAACTACAGAAAAACACTTGGAAACACTGTAAAATCATAATCCAAAGACACACATTAAAATCGTTTATGGCAATTGGGTCCAATTTTTTTGAATGAAAGATTTTACAAAATACATTTGGATAGAATTGAGTGGAATTTTAAACATAAAAACTTCTCTCTAAGGTATATACCATGCATTATAATAGTCTAAATATTGTACGCAATCAGTTAACAGAAATAAAATCTAGTGGATTTGATGCTGTGAAACATATTTTTCTCCTTGGAAAGAGCATAAAATAAAGCATTGGCAAGACCTGAAGTCTTACCAGGCAGCTTGTCTGCAAGGCCTACTACAGCTAGCCAGTTACTAAATTAGATGGGCCTTACTGAGAGTGTTTTCCACTTTAACTGTATAATATTTATTCATCTTTTGTACACTAGGGCTTTTTAATCTTCTGCTCCTTTTTATGCGAAGTGCAACAACCAGTGGAACTGTTGGCCATGTCACGGGCTCCTGAGGAGCTGAACTCGGCGGGAGCCGCGAGTCGAACACATGATGAAAGCTTCAGACTAAGAGTAGATAAGCAGCCCGCTGAGAGTGGGATGTCAAAGAGAATGGGTCGAGCTACTGAACACAAAGAACTTCAGATCGGCACTGGGAGTCGGATCCGCCCCTGTGAAGAAGTCTTTCCCTCCATCATCAGCCAAAGTGGTTTGATGTCCTTAGAAAGTTGGCCTCAGCACGCATGGCAAAAGAGGGGGCGGAGGAGATGAAGAGAACAGAGGATCTTATTATAGAACATAAAGTAGACGATGGAAGTTCTGAAATAAATTGGCTTGGTTGGGTTAAGGCGGGGATAATGAGCTCTTCTCTACAAGATACAGACACTTGGGAAGTAGACTGTCTAGCCAAGCACAGTCAATTGTAAAATCAGAAAAATGCACTGGCCTAGCTCATAGGACACAGTAACTGAAAAGATTTACGTTTAAAGACTGTAAATAATATCAAGAGTAGGAAAGAGGAGCAATGAGGATTTTTTTTAATGTATAAGGGTAGAAACACATGTTTTACCACCAAAGTTTTTTGATTTATCTTTTTTTTTTTTACATATATATACTTTACAGCTGCCAACAGCATATAATACTAAAACATAATAATACCTCCTTCATGTGAATAAAAAAAAACTTTTTAGACAACTTAGCGTTAAAGTTAGAAAGGCTGTTTTATTTTTAATTTCTTTTCAGTACCATGAGAGTCCGACTCTTAGATAAAGTACTGTGCCCCTAGAGAATCCCAAAAAGTAAGAAAAACTGTGTGCATACTATGGACAGCTAGGTCCATGGAGCTAGTTTACTTTAATGCAGACATTGCTGGCAAGAAATTGCACATGTGGCATTAAACATTACTGTCAATATTATGTATGCGTAATGATATGTGAGATGTAGCATATATTTTTGATGTACACGCCCTGTGCAAAAAAAAAAGTCGCCACCAAAAAAAAAAGTTCTCACACTCTAATATTTCGTTGGACTGCCTTTAGCTTTGATTACGGCATGCATTCGCTGTGGCATTGTTTAGATAAGCTTCTGCAAGGTCACAAGATTTATTTCCATCCAGTGTTGTATTAATTTGTCACCAAGATCTTGCATTGATGATGGTAGAGTCTGACTGCTGCAGAAAGCCTTCTCCAGCACATCCCAAAGATTCTCAATGGGGTTAAGGTCTGGACTCTCATGCTCCCTGAACCACTCTTTCCCAATTTGAGCCCGATGAATCCTGGCATTCTCATCTTGGAATATGCCCGTGTCATCAGGGAAAAAAAAATCCATGGATGGAATAACATGGTCATTCAATATGTTCAGGTAGCCAGCTGACCTCATTCTTGGAGCACATACTGTTGCTGAACCTAGACCTGACCAACTAAAGCAACCCCAGATCATAGCACTGCCCCCACAGGCTTGTACAGTAGGCACTAGGCATGATGGGTGCATCACTTCATCTGCCTCTCTTCTTACCCTGATGCTCCCATCACTCTGGAACAGGGTAAATCTGGACTCATCAGACCACATGACCTTCTTCCATTGCTCCAAAGTCCAATCTTTATGCTCCCTAGCAAATTGAAGCCTTTGTTTCTGGTTTGCCTCACTGATTAGTGGTTTTCTTTCGGCTTCACAGCTGTTCAGTCCCAATCCCTTGAGTTCCCTTTGCATTGTGCGTGTGGAAATGCTCTTACTTTCACTATTAAACATAGCCCTGAGTTCTACTGTTGTTTTTCTTCGATTTGAGTTCACCAAACGTTTAAGTGATCGCCAATCTCGATCATTCAGGATTTTTTTCCGGCCACATTTCTTCGAATACGATGGGTCCCTACTATCTTTCCAGTTTTTTATAATGCATTGGACAGTTCTTAACCCAATTTTAGTAGTTTCTGCAATCTCCTTAGATGTTTTCTCTGCTGGATGCATGTCAATTATTTGACCCTTCTGAAACAGACTAACATCTGTTCCACGACCACAAAATGTGTCTTTCGACATGGTTGTTTAAGAAATGAGAAGCAACTCATTGCACCAGTTGGGGTTAAATAACTTGTTGCCAGCTGAACGATAATCACCCATGCAGTAATTTTCCAATAGGGGGCTCATACCTATTTGCTTAGTTAAATGCAGGTGGCGACTTTTTTTGGGGACAGGCAGTGTATCTTACCATGCATCACCGGATTGAGTTTAGCTATTTTTGTTCTTCACAAGTATAATATGGAAAGTATTGTTAGATTCACAAAGTTGACAGATGATGTTATAAAAACCAAGCCATATTGCCAACAGGAATGAACAGGTAACATCCATTCAGACCAACATCTGCAAATTAGTTTGGAGTGGACTACATATAAAATACCATTTTAATCCTATTAGAATAAGTTTAGCTTCATACTGAATATCAAGCCTCTTAATGCCAATGTATAGATATTTCCAAGGCAGGTGACAACCACTTGTTTCAAGCTTTGTAGGTATCAATATAAATTCACAAAGGCATAAAATGACACTACTGAGAATTGATCTTTTCTATCTACCTTCTTAAAATATTCATGCTTACTGAATAGAATTTGGAGCAAGTCTGCAAAACAATGTATGCCTGAGTTGATTTGTGCTAGCAGAATATATTGAAAATCTGTGTCTTAAAAGAGAGGAATTCAGAAGCATGTTTTACATAGTGTAAGACATGGTAGCACAAAATAACTAACACCAGTCTAACATCTACAACAAATCCATCTAATCTTCAAAGTTATACTTTCTTTCCAGGACAAAGCTAGCTATGGAAACCATGATCAGTATTTACCATCATTGACATAATTGGGACGTCTAATACCCTATCATTACTCATTTAAACCTTTCAATGAATCAATGAGCCCATATTATTCTACTTTCTCCTAGAAATAAAATATAGAAATATATATTAATAATGTATTGCATCATATATACTGGCTTCCTTCTCTTATTAACACCTGTAAAAACAATAAAAATATAACCAAGCGGATGTTATAAAAGAGGCCATAAAATAAGCTTAACACCAGATATAATCATTTTGTACAGATGAGTGGAAAAAAACAAATGCTGTGAAAAATGCCTTTTCTTTATACATAAACAAATTAATGATTATTACAATTTTTATAAAAATCTGACGAGGAGATAATATTTAGTATTTTTTTTTTTATCAGAGAAGCTTTAGAGGTTCATCAGAAAATGACCCATTGTTTAAATAAAATTTTGCTATGAAACTTTAGAGATGAGAGAAATTCAGCTCAAATTGTTCTTAAATTTATGATTCTACCAAATTAGAATTTTGTGTGATTTGATTTAGGAGAGTCAAGAAGAGGAGAGAGAGAGGCTTTTCCAGTTGATTGGAGCACTTTCGTTTTATTTGGACCCCAATAGAATCTCGTGAGCGATTTGACCAAATTGGACCCAAAAAGAATTTCAAGTGTTTTGCTCATCTCTATTAAAGGGGCATTCCGAGACCTTTATACTGATGAATCTTCTGAATAGGTCAATATCAGATTGGTGGGGGTACAACAACCGGGAACTCCACCAACCAGCACTCGCAGTAGCCTTCTCACAGCTTAGCCTAGGCCATGTGATGTTAAGTTAATCGGTCACATGGCAAAGTCACAGCTCAGCTACATAAAAGTGAATAGGGATAAGCTGTGATACCAAGTGAGCTGACAGAAGGCTGCGGAGGTACTTGCGATCGCCTCGAGTTTATGGATCCTCACCGATCAGATACTGCTGACCTATCTCCTTTAAATATTTTTTTAAAGAATGTTTGCTGTTTTTTATTTCTATTTTCCATGTCACTATCTATATTAAAAGAAAACCCTGAATTCATGCAGTTTTCACTCTGGCCACTGAGCCTCATAATAGTGTAATTACCCTGCTCTGTAGAGATCACTTTACAGCAGTTATCTCACATATTTTCATCAAGATTACAATGAAAGGCATATATATATATATTTATATGTATATATACACAACATAGGATCCCATTAATCATAATAGGTGGTGGTCACAGCTTATATACTCCCCCTACCTGCACAATGATATCTGCCCAGATCACAGAACATACATGCAACACTCTTCAATAGAGTTATCTCCAGTCTACAGCTTTCTATGGTCCATGGTGACTGCTGTAAAACATATCTTTGAATTCTCTTCACAGAGGCTCAGACAAGATTGCTTTCTCCATAATCACATACAGAAAATATAAAAAAAAAACACAATTACAATCAGAAAATAATAGCAGATTCGTAAAAAAAAAACATGTTTCAGGATGTGGGTAGAATTAGTAAAAAAAAAAATACATTCTCATGTGATACATTCTCTGAAGAAAAAAACAGAAATCCTCATTGGTTAAAAAACCCACCTTCTTCTCAATTTTCCATCATAACCAAAAAAATAAGGAAGAAGAACAGCATATGCTCTCAGAAAAGGTAGAAACCATTTACCCAAGATTGTAGTGTGCCTTGTTTTGGTTCTCAGTGGTGATGAGTAAATCAAAGTTAACGAAGTCGACTTCGATTCCAATTTCAGGAAAAATTAGATTCGTCACAAAGCTGAATATCCTTGTGGTTCGTGGTCAAATCGATTTTTCCTGAAATGATGGTAAAAAACAAACAAAAAAATACATACTTACCTCATTAATTTGCTCATGGAGCAGCTCCAAATCTGGTATGCGCTGATGTATGACATCACCACATCATCACGCTGGCTGGATATGGTGACATAATAACATCAGCATGCGTGAGAGTTGCGTGTACATTTTCTTCAATCAAAGATGGCCACAAGAAAATGGATGAGAGTTGTATTTTTTTGTTTAAAACCCCTGATTAACCCCTGAAATGCCTCAATGTAACTGTCAGTTGCTGCGATCAACGTTAAAAGCAGCATCTGAGGGTTTTAATGACGGTGCTCAGCGCAATCGCTATTCCCCATCATTGCACCCTCTACATACAATGGAATGCAATTCGTAACAAAGTAAATTCAAAGTAATTCATTAAGTTGTTAACTTCACTCATCTCTAGTTCCTACCATACACGTTTTACAAAATTACGAATGGTACCCACCTAGGAGTTAAATATACTCAGTTTCAAATGCATGTACATTCTGGATTTGAGGGTAAGGCTACTTCCACACTCGCGTTTTGGGCGGATCCGTCATGGATCTGCAAAAACTGATCCGTTACAATAATACAACCGCATGCTTCCGTCATGAACGGATCCGTTTGTATTATCTGTAACATAGCCATGACAGATCCGTGATGAACTTCATTAAAAGTCAATGGGAGACGGATCCGTTTTCTATTGTGCCAGATTGTGTCAGAGAAATCGGATTCGTCCCGTTTGGCTCAGTTTCGTAAAGCGGACAGCAAAACGCTGCAGGCTCCAGAGCGGAATGGAGACTGATTGGACGCAAACTGATGCATTTTGAGCGGATCCTTTCCATTCAGAATGCATTAGGGCAAAACTGATCCATTTTGGACCGCTTCTGAGAGCCCTGAACGGATCTCACAAGCGTAAAGCCAAAACGCGAGTGTTAAAGTAGACTTAGTACTTTCTTTTTATTTTATATATAATTTGTCCCAAGTTTCACATGTTCCATCTGAAATAAAGTAGATAAAGAAGGAACTATTAAAGGTAAATCTCATTGTACTACCATCAACAGTATGAAGTAAAAGCTACTAACCTAATGAGAGATGCATTACAAGACAGTAAATAATCATTATGTGCTATTCAGTCTATTTCTACTAGATTTTATACGAATCTGAAATGGTAAAAGTGAAGTTTTTGGGCTTACCCAAATAGAGTTTGAAAGTTATCCTAAAAACTTGTTATGGAATACCCTTATTATTACCATTGTATTAAGTTCCATATTTTTTCTTGGCAAAAATGCGAACAGTACTTCTCCAGATTAGACTAAAGCCCTAAGGCTTCTTAATGGCATGTTGTTCAAGATATACAGTATGTGGCTGTGTCAATCCATCTTGCTATTGGTTATTGTCTTCCTCTTTTCAATCCGATTAGTCAAAGTATATTGGTCTTTTTCAATGCATTTTCAACTACATCTTCCTAAAATATTCAAAATGTGCTTCATTCTGCTCATTAGTTGTTCAAGCAGTGGGCTAAGTTTTGCGAACTATATTATTATTTATCATTAAAGTGCCATTAATTCCATGGCGCTGCACATATGATAAGGCATATACATACATAATACAGACAATTGCACTAAGCATGAACAAGACGAGTTACAGACTGGTAAAGGAGGAGAGGCCCTGCCCACGAGGGCTTACAATCTACAAAGGCCCTCTCTCCTTCTGTATCAGTCTATAACTCGTCTTGTTCATACTTAGTGCAATTGTCTGTATTATGTATGTATATGCCTTATCAAATGTACAGCGCTATGGAATGAATGGCGCTTTAATAATAAATAATATCCTTAACAACCATAACATTCTCATATTCCTTCAATGGTAGCATAATTTAATGACAGAGGGAATATATACTGCTCCCATGGGTGCCCATCTTAAATTGTTCTCCTCATATTATTGGTTAGTAAGAAAAAAGATAAAAATCCTGGACAACCCCTATAATTTCATAATCCGGTACATTTTGTTTCATCCTGAATTGATCATATTTCTCTTGAAATACCTTCACTTTTCATGGGGTCAACTTTTTTGTCATTATGACCTCATGGTGACATTCTTATAAAAGGAGATTTGTCATGGTCACTAACATCGAAAATATATAAACAATCCTTGTCTGTTTTGCTGGGTAATATCAAGTGTAAATTGCAGTAAACAAGATGAGCTAGAATTGATATTTTTTTTGTGGAAGTAGGAAGGGTCAAGTACAGACTGAACTTTTTGGAATTGTAATTCAAATGCTTATTTTTGTAGTTGTAACTACAATGGTAACTACAGGGTTGGTTGCAGTCAAAGATTGAGGAGGAGCCAAGGCCAGCGCCACTGTTAGGTGAACTAGGCCCTCATGTGTGTCTGTCTGTCAGTGAGTGTATGTCTGTCAGTGAATGTCTGTGTGAGTGTGTGTGTGTGTGTGTGTGTGTGTGTCAGTGAGTTTCTGTGTGTGCTTGTGTTTCAGTGTCTGAGTGATTGTATGTCTGTCAGTGAGTGTCTGAGTGAGTGTATGTCTGTCTGTCAGTGAGTGTATGTGTGTGTGTGTCTGTCAGTTAGAATGTCTGTCAGTGAGTTTCTGTGTACGTCATTCAGTGAGAGTCTGAGTGAGTGATTGTATGTCTGTCAGTGAGTGTCTGAGTGAGTGTATGTCTGTCCGTCAGTGAGTGTATATGTGTGTGTGTGTCTGTCAGTTAGAATGTCTGTCAGTGAGTTTCTGTGTACGTCATTCAGTGAGTGTCTGAGTGAGTGATTGTATGTCTGTCAGTGAGTGTCTGAGTGAGTGTATGTCTGTCTGTCAGTGAGTGTGTATATTTCAGTGAGTGAGTATGTCTGTCAGTGAGTTTCTGTGTATGTCATTCAGTAAGTGTCTGAGTGAGTGCATGTCTGTCAGTGAGTGCGTGTCTGTCAGTGTGTGTGTCTGTCAGTGAGTGAGTGTATGTCTGTCAGGGAGTTTCTGTGTGTGTGTGTCAGTGAGTGAATGTATGTGTGTCAGCTTGTATGTCTGTCAGTGAGTGAGTGACATGAGGGGGCGGAAAAATGGATCTTTGCTTAGGGCGGCAAAAATCCTTGCACCACCCCTGGGGGGAGCCTGAGGAGGCTTAATGACCACTATGTCGCATAATGGTAAAGCAATCCTAAAAATTACAACATGGAGTGTCCAGATATTGGCAAACCACCCTGAAATTTACCCATGCTGTTACAGAGTTTACGTTGGGTCCTTTGCTATTGAGGTTATTTATGATCCAGAATAGCACCTAAAATGACCAGGGTTGAATACGTAAAGTAAGCTAATCACATGTTGAACTTCCCAAAACCCACCAAAGTAAATACCGTAATGCTGAGGGTCCACCCTAATAGACTGCAAAAGGCCCATGTGCAGGTACAGTATTTTGGCCCATTTTATGTAAGAGGTACACTAGCTTTTTAATCATAGATATCATTTATAGCAACTTGATAAGATGGTGGAGGAGGTTTTTCCTTCTGGGGCCCTGTTATGTACACCCCTGAGATTTCAAGGTCAGCTACAAATTAAATTGTTTTCTGCTAGACTTCTGAGGTCCTGTTTAATTAGTTGTCCATTATTGTTTTAGTGTTTCGGGTCCTTTATTGTGTCAGAGCCAGTCCAACCCTAGTGCCCCCTTATAAATTGCCAGGCACTCTTTATTTCAATGAACAGCCAAACTGTGATCTCTTACACTGCAAGCCATTGAATGCCCCCAAATCTCCCAAGTATGCCCAAGTATCGTCTCTCTCCTTCCCAGGGGTGCACAGGGCCATAGGCTGAAGGGAAGGGGGTAGGTTAAGAAATTTGCATTGGTAAGGGGGGGGTACCATTTCATCTCGTCTTCGACCGTTTTCGTCTCAGGCAGCAGAAAGGCTAGGTGCACCCCTGTTCCTCCCTGACTTTTCACACATGACTGTAATCTGATGAGCATTATACCTCTTTAACTCCGATTAGGTCTTTGCGACTGTCATAAGAGAGTTTCAGAAGTTACATAGAAAGTATAAAGACTGCACATGGCTCTCTTAGGAGAGTCAAAAAAAAAGTGCTTGTTTCCTTTTCTTCTAGTGATCTTAGGGCTATCAGCACCCAGAATAATCAAAATGTCCCAAAGACAAGTCAGAAGTTAACACTCACCCTTAAAAAGATGAACATTTGGCATCTTGACAGTCATGATTGCTGTAGGAATGACAGATGGAAGTGCATTCTCTGTACAGCGCTGCAGAAAATGTTGGTGCCTAATAGATAATAGTTGAAGGGGTTGTCCAAGTTATATTTATTGATGACCTATCCTTGATGACGGATCGTTCCTATACAAGTGTATAGGAGCGATCCATCCTATTGAAATGAATGGGACAGCTTGGGTGTAATTACACCTGCTCACCGCTGCAGATGTGACGGCGAGCAAGTAAACAATGAAGAGGAGGCAGCGCTGGCACGGCGCACGCCTTCTCTTCAAACAGCTGATCGGCGGGGGTGTCGGCTGTCGGACCCCTGCCGAACTGATATTGATGGCCTATAAATATAACTTGGACAATTCCTTTAATGAATTAGTGTAATGCATTTGTGTACAATAGTAGTCATGTTCAGGCATCATAAAAGGGCTCTTTGCTATAGGAACAGGCACAGCTTTCTGTTTCAGCTATAAT
Organism: Bufotes viridis; assembly: GCA_033119425.1. Classification (NCBI taxonomy): domain Eukaryota; kingdom Metazoa; phylum Chordata; class Amphibia; order Anura; family Bufonidae; genus Bufotes; species Bufotes viridis. Next base: position 91,322,643 of record CM065590.1, read on the forward strand.
TTTCCTTTAAGGAGTTGCGCGCTTTAAATAGTACTCTTGGGTTAAACCAGTAAACATCTTCACCTACTGTTTTCATTACCAACTCCAGTGAAGCAGCCTTTTCCTGACAAGCCATTATGTTGCACTTCATGCAGTCTAGCCACAAGAGAACAAGTGGTATATTAGACAGAGGGAAAAAAGCTCACATGCTGTAAAAATACAGATGCTGATTTATATTTCATATACCTAATCTAAAAATCCTGTAATATCAGTTTGCTCTATTTTTTTACAAGGAGGACAGACCAACCTTTGATACTTGAGGCTTTTCTGTGACATGCCTTAGCAAGACAAGGCCCAGCTCACATAACGCGTTTCAGCTAATAAACCGTATAGGATGTCTGACAATGACATTTTTACAACTCTCTCTCTGTTCATACCTTGACAACACACCGTCAGCGAACACCTTTCACACAATCAATGCCAAAACCTGACATGAGGCTGAGATGTAGCAGAGACGTAAAACTAAACGGTTCTCTAAAGATTCATTGATTCACATGAAACACAATTACTTTTCGAATGCACAAACCCTGCCAGGAATAGTGAGCTAACTACCTGTAATAATTGTGCTTTTCAGGCGATGAGTCTCTGAGATTTACTATGTTTATTGACGGCTGTATAAATACTGTTTGTTTGTTAAATATTTACCTTGTATATAGCATTTCTCAATGTCACCGTCTTTGAAACATGTTTGCATTAGACTTTGTCTGGTTTAGAAAAAAATATTTTTGGGAAAACACGTGAGGGGACCCGACAGCCTTTTTATTTTCTGTGCTATATGCTTAGTTTGTTTCAGTTGAGTTGCTTGATGAAGTAAAGAATATAAAAGTAATATATATGAAAATATTTCAGCTATTCATGGCTGAGAGTTACAGAAGTTACACTTGTGCACATATTTGCCAACTCTTCCAAACTGTTTTGGAGGCTCCCAGGAAAAAGGGGAGGCCTCAGAGAAGAGTTGTTAAATATCCCAGGTGCTGCAGAAGCCTGCATCCCTGCAGTTTTCAGTGGAGAAATTTCAAAACGTGAATTAAGAAAGGAAACATAGACAGTTCCTAAAGGATCTCAGTGACTTCAAAGACAATACTGCCTATCAATTTGGAAAAAATCCCACAAATCAATCCGCCTCTGAAATTTCATCATCAGAAACGGATCTGTCAGACATTGAGGGCGGTAACTGGGGTAGAAACTACACCCAGAGAAAGGGTGCGGTAAATCGTAATAGACAAAGAGGGAGAGGGCGAGGATGGGAACGGGAGCCCAAACACCAACAACGAGATGGCTATGGGGATGGATCCTAATCCTCCTTTATGAATGGCACCACGATGGCCAACACGACCACCTCAGTGGCCACTTCAAACATCATCCCACCATCTTCAACAGCGCCTCCCCCTCAATCTTTTTTAGCACAAAGTCAGTCCCCTTACTATCTCAGGGGCAAAAACAAATAAACAAAAACCTTAATGATGAGAATTGTCTCCAGGTGATTAACCTTTCAGCACGAATATTAAGCCCCATAGAAATTAAACTATTACAAAGAGGCCTGTCCTTTGTCCCCACTATGGTGTTCAAACCTTTTACCTGGGTCAAAGATCTTGATTTATTTTGTAGGAAACTGAGATGGAGAAAATTCTTTCAGGTCACAGACAAAGAACGTTATGAAAAATTAGGGATCCAAGAGGACGAAATAGGGGATCTCAGAGTCCTGATGGATCTGTTGGAGAAAGGGAATAGAAGTCCAGGACAAGGCCCCTTTACTGACTTGAGTCGAAAAAGTACAAGAATGCCCCCACAAGGGAACTATGAATACATAGACATTTTCCAACAATTAGTCACTGCTGATATTGATAAACTCCACTACAAGGGAGGGGACCAGTTAAACATCTCTGAACGGGAACTACAGGCACTGAAATCTCTGGAAAGGGATCAGTCCATTGTCATCAAGCCTTCAGATAAAGGCGGGAACTTGGTGATAATGGACCATACTAGCTATAATAAAATGTGCCTAGACCTCCTCAGACCTAAGGACAATTACCGGGTCCTTGAGAAGGATCCTACGGATTCCTTCTTTGTAGCACTCCAACAGATTCTTAAATCCGGACTGGAAAATAAAGTAATCAATGTGACTGAACATGATTTCATGCTCTCAACAAAATCTCAGATTGCTACATTCTATGGACTGCCCAAAGTCCACAAGGGCACGAATCCCTTAAAATGTCGCCCAATAGTATCAGGGGTTGGTTCATTGACACAGAATCCGGGGCTATACCTTGACAGAGTCCTTAGAAGCTTTGTGGTGTCCTTGGCCTCTTACACCAGGGACACTATGGACTTTTTGAAAAAAATCGAGGTCCTGGCCATAGACCCCTCCCATTTCCTTGCCAGCATCGACGTTGAGGCCCTTTACAGTAGCATTCCACACGACAAGGGTTTGTTAACTGTTGCCCATTACCTATCCACTAGAGGAATTTTTTTCAGAGAACACAATTCCTTTATCTTGGAACTAATGGAGTACATCTTGACTAACAATTTTTTTCTCTTTAATAAGCGGTTCTACCACCAGCTCAGGGGGACGGCTATGGGGTGCACTTGTGCCCCCACTTATGCCAATCTCCTCCTGGGCTGGTGGGAGGATAGGACCGTCTTTCCTGACGTCGATGTCCGGTGGAGTGAGAAGGTAATTTTTTGGACCAGGTACATCGATGATGTTTTCCTAATATGGGGTGGGTCTATGGCCGAGTTTCGTAACTTCCTGGTAACCTTGAACATAAACGAGATTGGTCTCAAATTTACATCAGAGATTCATGCGGAATCTATCACCTTTTTGGATGTTCAGGTCAGAAAGGAAGGGGACAAGTTAGTAACCACCATTTTTAGGAAACCTACTGCCACAAACTCAATCCTCCACTGGAACAGTCATCACCCCCTGCCATTGAGGAGGAGCATTCCGCGCAGTCAGTATCTATGGACGCGCAGGAACTGCACTAAGGAGGATAACTTCCATGTGGAGGCGAGAAAATTACAGGCAAGATTGGTGGACAGGGGATATCCCACTTCAATTCTAAAAAAGGCATTTCAGGATGCCCGTACCACCAGTAGAGAGCTACTTCTCATACCTAAAGAGAAGACAAAGGAACAATCAGTTACACGTCTTATCTCCACTTTTGATAAGGAGGTGCGGGAGATTTTAAATCAATATTGGTCTATCCTTAAAATAGACTCGAACGTGTCTCCACTAATAAGCCCAATCCCCAGTGTAACCTACAGGAGGGGAGGATCTTGAGAGACTACTTGGTCCATAGCCACTATAATCCCCCCAGACCTGAAGGTACTTGGCTTGAACGTCGTCCGATTGGTATGTTTAGATGTGGTGCATGCAGAATGTGTAGATATATTTCCACGTCAAAATCAGTGACATGCTCGGCCACCGGGAGGGTCTACTCTGTACGGGACTTTGCTAATTGCAGGACAAAAGGAGTGATATATATTTGTCAGTGTCCCTGCCCGAAGGACTACATAGGAAAGACCTTTCGTGAACTCCGAGTCCGTATGGGCGAACATATTAATGATGTCATCTAAAAAAGGGCCACCCCGGTGGCCGATCATGTACGTACTGTACATGGAGGGGACCCCAATACCCTGAGATTTTCTGTCCTGGAAACAATCCCACCCCCACAAAGAAGGAGAGATTGGGATAACAGAATTTTAAGAAAAGAGGTGGAATGGATTTACCGGTGCAAATCCCAAACCCCTCAGGGCTTGAATGAGAGATTAAATTACACCTGCTTTATATGAACTGGTAATCTTTTTGGGCAGGCACTTCCGTAAGATACAAGTATTTGACTCCAGACTGGTCATGGATGTGAAAAACGTCCGAATGTATTTTTTATCTTTAGCAATAACCAAATTGGTTACTGCGATCTCTTTGAATCTTGATATAATATCAAAGTGAGCCAATAATTAACTTAGCCTACAATTGGTATGTTGTTATCAAAACTTATGGAGCTCCACCTCGGCTTTGCCTAATTTATTAGTGACTGCAACCAAGTAGGTCATTTTTACTTTATCCTATGTACCAGGACTATAATCAACTTCTCCCCAATTTTTTTTCCGGTGGTAATATCCTATCTAGGAAGCTGTGTTATTTGCATTATATTCCCCCTGAGGAGCCCGAAAGGGCGAAACGCGTCGGGGACAATACGGGGAATTATTTGTATTTGTGCCACTTTATACCTGTACTAATCATGCACTATGGTATAAGAGGGGCCGACGTTTTTTTATGACCGAAAAAGGGTGAGCATAGGGTGCAAACAGGTCAGGAACGGGGACAGGGAAATTCCACCATAAGGGATTGTCCCTGGGCTGAGACCTATTTAGGGCGGACTAGGGACAGATATCCCACTCTGCCCCGCCGGATATGCTACACCCTAATTTATACCTGTAAGTCACATTGTCTGCCACTAGGTGGCTATTTTTAATGTTGGCACAACTGTTTATCTCACTATCGGGTTATGTGGTGTATTTTATCTTATATATCAAGTAAAAGTTATGTTTTAACAATAAGGGTCCACTAGATATTTTTTGAGTTAAGATTGGATTTTTGGAGACCCCTCCATCAAAGTTTAAATTGTCTATTTGATGTAGATTGGCTGCAGAAGCCACCCACTACCTCCTGGAAAGCAACCGTGGATGAAGTTTAAAGGGGTTTTTCAAGAATTTTTTTCTGATGATCTATCGATAGGTCATCAGTATCTGATCAGTGGGGGTGCAACACCTGGGATTCCCTGCTGATCAGCTGTTTGAGAAGGCAGCAAAGCTTACAGTAGGCCAGTGATGACACGTTCATTGGTCACGTGGCCTACACAGAGCTAAGCCCCAAAGAAGTGCACTAACATCAACTGTACGGGGGTGTGCTTAGTAAGCTGCAAGAAGGCTGTGGCTGTGGCTTCTCACATAGCTGATCAGTGGGAGCCCAGGTTGTGGGACCCCCATAAGTCAGATACTGATGACCTATTGTGAGGATCTGTCATCAGTATTAAAGTCTTGGAAAACCCTTTTAACTGTATGTATAGCACCAAATGCACATTGAGGGGCAGTGGCACATCAGAAACAGTGAATGTGAACTATTAAAAAGGGCATGGTCTGTGCAAAGGGGCATTCCAGTTCTCAGAAATAAAGCTCCCAGCTGCCAATTAATAAAAGTTGGCAAGAATGGATGTGTGGTAGCCAGAGGCATAGACACAGCCAAGGGGACTATGATGGCTAGTATGCACAATATAGGGTGAAACTGAAAGTCTGTCATATGAAATCTGGTCTGGATAAGGCAGTGGTCTACTCAAAGAGGTGATGTTTTGGAGAGGCTTTGCTAAACATTATTGTTTTCACACTATCATTCCATGTATTAGAATAGGAAATTTTGCTGCACAAATATACAACTGCAGCAACAACAAAATGTTATTAAGAAAAAATGGACAATTATCTGTAAAGAATTTTCCTAGCACCTTGTGGAATCCGTGATATGCATGATCTGACAACATATCACTCACATGCTATTATTTAGACTTAAATCCTCAAAGGCTGTCCTGATTTAATGCTGCTAGGACATATTACACATATTACATACATATTATCATTAGTGTTGAGCGCGAATATTCGAAAAGCGAATTTTTTTAGCGAATATCGGCACTTCGCTAATTCGCGAATATTTCGAATATAGCGCTATAAATTCGCTATTTCGAATATTCGTTTTTTTTTTGTTTTTTTTTTGTTATATTTTTTTCTTTCCTACTTCCCAAAAGTAGTTCTTACCTGTCCTGAGGATTCCTGGCTTCCTGGCTGCTCTAGTCAGTGCCCGTTGCCGCTTCTGCCGACTTCCGTGCTCATGTGGAGCGTCCCCATCCATGGGAAAATCTCCATATACTAAAATGTACTGTCGGATTTGAGGAATTACGTTGAAATCGCAATGCGATTAATTCAAGTTATATTAATCGCATTGCGATTACAACTTAGCACTGCTATCTTACATAGGCTAGAATTAACGAATATGGAATATAGCTATGCACTAGCAGTGCTAAGTTGAAATCGCAATGCTGAATACTTTAAGTTAAATTAATCGCATTGCGATTTCAACTTAGCACTGCTGCTATATTCCATATTCGTTAACTTCGTTAATTCTAGCAAGCTGACCCATTATAAACCCAGCTCTAAGTTGAAATCACAATGCGATTAATATAACTTGAATTAATCGCATTGCGATTTCAACGTAATTCCTCAAATCCGACAGTACATTTTAGTATATGGAGACGTTCCCATGGTGATGGGGACGCTCCATGAGCACAGAAGTTATGGTTGGCTTGGTAGAATTAGCGAATAGCGAATATGACGAATGTATTCGTCATATTCCTCAAAACGAAGATAACGAGTATTCTACATCTTCGTTTAGCTACCTATTCGTCAACTCGCTAATTCTAGCAATCAAATAGGAAAGTTGACTGACTATAGAGACAGCTGTGTTAAATTCGCTATGCGATTTTTTTTTAATACAATAATTATATTACTTGATAAAATTATTATAAGTATTCTATTTATTAAAAATAAATAAAAATCGCATAGCGAATTTAACACAGCTGTCTCTATAGTCAGTCAACCTTCCTATTTGATTGCTAGAATTAGCGAAGTTGACGAATAGGTAGCTAAAACGAAGATGTAGAATACTTCGTTATCTTCGTTTTGAGGAATAGACGAATACATTCGTCATATTCGTCATCCTCGCTAATTCTAGATATGAAACCAATAGGAAAGTAGCCTTAAGTACAAATCGCAATATGCGATTATTTAAATCGCATGTTAATCGCGATAACTAGAAAAAATAACGAATATTCGATTTTGACGAATATGAAACGAATATTCATTCGAATATTCGCGAATTTCGTCGAAATCGAATATGGCACCTGCCGCTCATCACTAATTATCATACTTAAAGGGATTCTGTCACTAGGATTAACGCTATAGCGATATTTATATGTGCTCATGGTCTCCTTGTTGTGTTTAAAAAGATCCCACTGTTACTGCTCTACGTGTCTTAGATTTTTATAAAAATCAATGTTTTTGATATGTATATTACCTTGGTAAGGTGCCCAAGGGGTTGTCCAACGATCTGTTGGAGCCCAGCCGCTCCCATCGATCTGGAGCCCAGCACCACCTACCACTTAATTTATTCACTTCACTTTCCCTGACGTCAATTCTTCTCAGTGCCGTAATCTCGCGCAGGCTCAGTGGACACTGTAGTCAGAGCTGTGCGGACTACAGGCACCAGCTTCGACGAGTCAACTGCGCACGCGTCGGCTCTCACGGGCTGCTGACAGCCCATTGACTATAAACGTCCGGCCGGTTGAGGTATATCTATACATGAATTTATTAACCCCTTGGTGGTCAGCATTATTAGGTCTTTAACCCCTCCATGCATTTGGACGTAACTGCATTTGGACGTACAGTCACGTCCAAACTGTTTACCGGAGCTGTGAAACTATAAAGTGTCACAGCCCCAGAGTCTATGCTCTCTCAGAGAGCAAAGACACCGCGAAAGCCGGCAAGGGACCAATCAGAGTGGTCCCTTATCGACAAGCGATCCGATTGGTTAGTCTCTGCAGACTAACCAATCGGAGCGCTTTTGTGTTAAAATGCCGTTTCAGGCTGTGATCTCCACGCTGGAGATTGCAGCCTGAAATCGGGTAAGAACCTCTGTGTGCCTTCAGTGCCCCTGATCATGTCTGTGGCCACGCAGTGCCTCTGATAATGCCCACAAAGCTTCACTGTGATGGCAGCGGCTCAGGAACAGAGCCGCCGCCATCAGCAGAGACTGTTAGCTGTAACTTACAGCTAACTCTCTGCTGCTATGGCCTAAAGCGGTGCTGGCAACGATTTTGGATGTTTAAGCCCATACATGCCACAGTGAGTAGCCACCCGCGGCATCCATGGGGTTGTGAGGGAGGGAGCTCTCTCTCTTCCATCGGGCCACTGCTGCTGCGATGGCAGTGGCCCGATGGTTGCCATGGCAACTGGATGCCTTACAAAAGCGTCCAGGCTGCCATGTACCTAAGGCTGATCAGACCCTGAGGGTCTGATGAGCCTTAGTGTACATGTAGCACTGACTATGTTCTGTCTTCATGCACGTTCACCCAGTGTGCAGTCTGACATTCAGCATAAACCATTCCTGTCTTCCAAATAAGAGCACTGTTCTTTGTAGTCTAACTTGTTTATTGGTAAAACAAGATTGTTTTATTGGCAAAACAGAATTGTTTGGTAAAACTACAAGAATACAAATAGCATGTATAAGTATAAAGTATAGATAGCATGTACTACAACATTTGCATTTACACTGAAAGCACGTGACATGGCAAAATGTCTGCCTATACATAGGATTACATGTCTAGCTAACAGTAGTAGCAACTCCCTGAGTAACAATCACAACTAGCTGAACAGCTCTGCATAACATATGTTCTGGAAACAAAGGTAGATCTCTCACCAGATATCCTTTTACAAGGATGGTAGAGTTTGGGATGGAGATATACAAAGGACAGCTCTGCTGATGTGTCCTGGAGACTGGCGACTTCTCTTTCCCAAGATGCTTTGCACTCCCACAATGCAGTGCACCAGCCACAATGCAGTGCACCAGCCACAATGCAGCAGTCTTTCTAACAGGAAAAACAAAGTGTAATACAACTTAACACCACATTAACCATTTCAGAAATACCAAGACTCTGGCAGAATGAACCAGAATCACTTTCTAACCATACTGAGCAGAACAGACTATAGAGTGCATTGCAATAGATGACTATTGCAATGCACTGTATAGCCAACAGGCCCACTGGATCTTCAAGATCCAAATGGGTCTTGTTAAAAAAAAGTAAAAAAAAAAAACATTGAAATAAAAATGTAAATAAAAATAATATAAAAATTGTCTTTCCTCATATCCATTCATTTAGGTCATAAAAAAAAAATACACACAATTTATATTGCCGCATCCGTAATGACCTGATTTATAAAAGCCGTAAAAAATGAATGTAAAAAACAATGACGGAAGCGCTGTTTTTGTCACCTCACCTCCACAAAAAAATAAATAACAAGTGATCAAAAAGTCATATGTACCCCAAAATGATACCAATACAAACTACAGCCCATCCAGCAAAAAACAAGCCCCACACAGATACATTGGTAAAAAATAAAAATGTTATTGATGTTAGTATTTGGTGATGCAAAATATGGTTTATTTTAAAAACAAAAGTGATTTTATGCTGTAAAAGTGGTAAAACATACAGAACTATATATGGTATCGCCATAACCGTATCAACCCACAGAATAAAATTATCATATTTTTTTTAACACAATAGGAAGCCCATAAAAAAAAAACACTGACACAATTGCCATTTTTACTCACTTAACCTCCACAAAAAATGGTATAAAAAGTGATCAAAAAGACGTATGTACTGCAAAATGATAATAATGAAAACTACACCCTGTCCTGCAAAAAAATAAGCCCCAACACAGCTATATTGATGAAAAAATAAAAAAGTTATGGACTTTAGTATATGACGATGTAAAATATAATTTATCTTTAACACAAAAGTGATTTTATGCTGAAAAAGTAGTAAAACATAAAAAACTATATAAATTTGGTATCACCATAACCGTATCAGCCCACAGAATAAAATTATCATATCGTATTTACCGCAAGAGGAACCCCCTAAAAAAAAAAAAAAACACTGACAGAATTGCCATTTTTACCCACTTCACCTCCACAAAAAATGCTATAAAAAGTGACCAAAAAGACATATGTACCCAAAAATGATACCAATAAAAACTACAGCCCCTCCAGCAAAAAAAAGCTCTCACACAGCTACATTGGTGAAAAAATAAAAATGTTCTGGCCCCTAAAAACAATTTCAGCAAATTACGTTAGAAAATCCTGTCCCAGCAGAGACGGAGGGAGGGGCTTCAAATGGAGAGGCGGCAGGTGGAACCCCATCCTGGGGTGATGCCTGCGCCCTCCCAAGAGAATGCTTCTCCTAGAGCTGAGACCCTGGGGGATAACAAGGTGAATGAGAAACTCAGGAGACTAGACCCTTCCAAGGTGACTCTGTCCTCTTGCTACAAAAGTGCAACAATGGGGAGTGTGACAGAGTCTAAAAGAACAAGAAGGAAACATCTGATCAAAAAAAGATCTAGCCTGACCAGAGTGGCTGCGGAAGGCAAAGCCAGCTCTCCCTGGATCTCTCTAATCCTGACTCTCTTCCCCTGGTACTTTCCAACCGGTACCTCACCTTGGATGAGATCTCCGCCTCCTCTTCTTCTGGGGAGGAGGTTGAAGGTGGGGAGCCGGAGGGGCAAGATAATAAGCCTCTGGAAGGGCCAGTGCCTCCCTGTGGTGACGATGCAAGGTCCTCAGGAGGTGGGGCGGGTCCAGACACTGAGAATGGGAATGACAAGGGTGGTGCGAAGGGGGAAGCGGTGGTGACTAATGAGATAGACACCACTGTCTCTCTCAAAAGAAATCGTGCGACCTTAGGAGGTAGCCCCGGAAGGGGTAAGAAGAATAAGGGGAAGGGAAGGAAGAAGGCCGTCTAACTTAATCACTCTGCATGGCGGCACTCACTCCGTTGACCATGGCGACCATTAATGTCACCAGTATTAAATCGGATGCGGCTAGGTTTGCAGCCTTTGATTTTCTCAGCCAGGTTGAAACTGATATTTTATTTTTGCAAGAGACCAGGCTGCCAGATTTGTGGTCCATCATATTGGTCTCTTGCGGATTAGCTGTATAGCGGAGTGGCGGTCTTTTTTACTGCACCAGTAGAAAGCCGACGAGTGATTGAGTTAGAAATAGGGAGGTGTTTGATTTTAGATGTCCTCATGAGCTTCGGGTCAAGAGCTAAACATCTATGGTCCCCAAACCAAGCGGGATTGGAAGCATCACTTTATGAGTATCAAACCTTTCCTTTTTATGAGTCGGCAGGTGGTTTTTGGCGGGGACTTTAATACAGTCACAAGGTCCTAAGACCGGGGAGGCGCCTGAGACCGGCTGGCTTATGATAGTGTCTCCCTGAATAGCATAGCTAGCGAGGCTCGCCTGGAGGATGTCCACATTAGGCACACCCCAGGCCACAGGGGTTTCACTTATTATAGAGGTAGTCAGATTAGGTCTAGAATAGAAAGGTTTTATTTAAAGGAGGAGACTACTTTTTCACCTTTAAAGGTGGTAGAGGTGGAATTCTCCGATCACTGTCTAATCATGTTCTCTTTGAATGTTGCAGAATCCCCCCAAATGGGAAGAGGCTATTGGAAGCTAAATTCGGTGGGTTTGTCGATTGGTGGGTTTGTCGAGGGGCAGAGAGTTTCCCGCTGGTGAACGGTTGGTCTGGCAGCCCTTTTGAGGTCGTGTCTGGAGTCCGCCAGGGATGTCCATTGAGACCACTCTTATACGCGTTCGCGATTGATCCTTTTATTAGGAGGATTGATCGTGGACCGTTAGCGGGAGTCAGGATGAGTCTGGAGGAGCCAGAAGCCACTCTGAGGGTGTTGGCGTATGCCGATGACAACACTGTTTTCGTGTCCTCGGGAGGGGAGGCGAAATATGGGATGTTGGAGGTAGAACGCTACTCGGAAGTCTCCGGGTCCGTGATTAACCAGGATAAGTGTAGGATCCTCTGACTGGAAGGGGGTTCTCCATCTTTCAGTCTCCCGGACACCCTCCCAGAGCCCCAGTCATCAGCCAAAGTCCTAGGCGTTCAATCTCACCGTTCACCTCCGAAAAGAGAGGGCTCCTCCGTGGGTAGTCTCTTGCAGGGGTTGGTTTCAGCCTTTCTTCCGGGAGCGGGAGACAGGAGGGCAAGTGAAGGATTTTCGTACACCTCACTGATATCTTCCGGCTTATGTCACCCCGATTCTGAAGGTGATCTGCCGGTGGGGTTTGGGAGTGAGGGAAATCAAGACCCAGTCAAGGATATCCCTTGACGAGAGGGTATTGTTGACCCACTTCCGAAAACCCCTGGCCCTTAAGGATTGCCCAAGCCGGGATCTAGAAAAGGGGCTACAGTTGTTAAATTCAGCAAGGATCCCCTTGAAGTTTTGGGACTTGGCTTGGTGCTGCTTTTATGGGAAGCTGTATGTAAGGGACAACTTGAAGTACAGGAACTCTGATGAAAGGGGTTGTCCCGGGAGGAGTGTGGTGACATACTGGAAAGTATGGAGCACTTCCTGCTTCAGTGTCTCTTTAATACAGAGATATACAAATGGGTGGACGCATCCATTTGCTGGCCTAGGCTAGCCAACCTCTCCTATGCGGAAGGGGCTTATGGAGCATTCAATGGTTTGGGAAGAAGGGACCCATGCACAGCTTTTATAGTTAGCATAGTGGTCAGGTACTTCACATGGAACGCACAGCGTTTAGTTTCAACCCAACAGAAAGTCCTCCCTGTGGAAGAGGTGTGTAGGAACATTCTAGGTGACCTGGGGAAGGTTCGCTCTCTTGAATGCGAAAGAGTGGGTACGGATGGGGTCTCTTAGCTCCGGAGAGGATTCACCTTTGATGTGCCTTAGCCTCAGTAGCACTTTTCCTGGTGTTGGGCTGAGGCTTTCACACTAGGTTTTTGTTTTGTATTTAAGATAAGTTTTTGAAGAAATGTTTGCAAATGACTGAACTTGGGCCTTCGGGTGGATTTTAATATTGGTTTGTATAGATTGATATGGTTGTTATAAGTTGTATATATTGTATAATAGGGTAAGTGGGGTGTAGTTAAGTTGGGTGGGATGGAGTGGGGGGGTTCATATTTTCATGTGGGGAGGCCTGCATCCAGCCCTGGACTATGCGGACATAGGAGGACATGAGGCGAGGGGCTGGGTGTGGGTGTTGGAGGAAGGGCTGGCCTCATGGAGGGACAAGAGGCAAAGGTTGGCCCTGGGTGAAGGTGATGGGATAGATAGATAGATAGATAGATAGATAGATAGATAGATAGATAGAGATATTATAGGTTTGTGTTTTCTCATATATGTGGGGGGAAAAAAAATTATATAAATATATATATATATATATATATATATATGTAAACAAAATCAGTGATAGCACCATCCAAGAAGTAGAGCTGGGTGCAAAGTCTACAATAGGGGATAGGCACTTACCCTATATATATACAGAAAAAATGGACTGCACTCCAAAAGACATCCAGTAAAAACGTGAAGTTTTATTCACCCATAGTGGCACAGAGCAACGTTTCGGCTCAACTTGAGCCTTTCTCAAGCATGCTTGAGAAAGGCTCACGTTGAGCCTAAATGTCGCTCTGTGCCACTATGGGTGAATAAAACTTCACGTTTTTAATGGATGTCTTTTGGAGTGCAGTCCATTTTTTCTGTATATATATATATATATATATATATATATATATATATAGACACTGCACAGCACCACTTCTCCTGGCCTGTATACTGGGTGTAATTCTCAGTATCTACTTTTATTATGTATTTATAAACGTTGCACAGTACCACTTCTTTTGTATTGTATGGTGGCTGTAATTCTTTGTATCTGCTCTTATTCTGTATATATGGACACTGCACAGTACCACTTCTCTTGTTCTGTATACCTGGTGTAATTCTCAGTATCTGCTGTTTATCTGTATACAGGTGAAAATCAAAAAAATTAGAATATCGTGCAAAAGTCCATTTATTTCAGTAATGCAACTTAAAAGGAATTGCATTAATGCAACTTAAAATTAGAATTTTCTGAAAAGGTTCACTATTCTAAGCTGAAAGTGTTATACTCTAGTCAGCTAATTAATCAATAACCCCTGAGCAAAGGATACCTCAAAATTGTAACAAATAAAGGCTTGAAATAGCTCGCTTTGCATGTAATGAGTCTATCTCATATATTAGTTTCACCTTTTAAGTTGCATTACTGAAATAAACTTTGCACAATATTCAAATTTTTCGAGTTTCACCTTTATATGGACACTGCACACTACCACTTATCTTGTCCTATATACTGAGTGTAATTCTCAGTACCTGTTCTTATTCTGTATATATGAACACTGCATAGTACCACTTCTCTTGTCCTGTATACTGGGTGTAATTTTCAGTACCTGTTCTTATTTTGCATATATGGACACTGCACAGTACCACTTCTCCTGTCCTGTATACTGGATGAAGTTCTCAGTACCTACTTTTATTCTGTACATATACACATTGCACAGTACCATTACTTTTGTTCTGTATACTGGATGTAATTCTCAGTATCTGCCCTTATTCTGTATATATGGATACTGCACAGTACCACTTCTCTTGTCCTGCATACTGGGTCAGTATATGCTCTTATTCTGTATATATGGACACTGCACAGTACCACTTCTCTTGTCCTGCATACTGGGTCAGTATATGCACTTATTCTGTATATATGGACACTGCACAGTACCAATTCTCTTGTCCTGTATCACTAACATAACTTGAGGTTTGGTGGACATGTGTAAATGGATGCCATATATTAAAAATGTCTGTGTATCATCTACCATTCTTGTATCGGTATCTCACAAGTGAAAAATAATGAATATTGGGGTTTGTGTTTATATGCTGTGTACGTGTATGTAGATGCTGTGTATGTATATACTGTGTACGTGTATGTAGATGCTGTGTATGTATATGCTGTGTATGTGTGTGTAGATGCTGTGTATATGTGTGTGTAGATGATGGGTATGTATATGCTCAGATTGTGTGTGTATGCTACAGTATATGGGTGTGTATATGCTGTGTATGTGTGTGGTGTATATGTGTGCATATGCTATGTACTCTATCTGTAAATTTATGCACAGATGGGTAGCTAACAACTGCTTTTCCTGGGCCTAACGTTAGCCTACAATGTTCAGGGCAGTGTAGAAACCAGCTATATTTATACTGTGCTCCGAAGCCCTGGGCAGATGGGCTGGGAGTGCTCAATCTAAAGGAGGCAGCTACCCTCCAAGCATACTGCAAGAAAATTTAGACTAACACATCCATAGTCACAGGTGCATCTGCATAAAGCTAACATACAAAAAGCAAACAAAATATTTCTTACAGTGTGTTTTGAGGGTAGCTCCCTCTATTAGATTGAGCACTCCCCGCCCATTTGCCCAGAGCTCTGAGCAGAGTATAAATGTAGCTGGTTCCTACACCTCTCTGAACATTGTAGGCTTAGTTTAGGCCCAGGAGAGGCAGTTCTGTTAGTGCTAGGCAACCATCTGCAGAAGCCACCTTGATGCCAGTAGATGGGTCCTACACGTTTGATCAAAAATGTGCGCAAAGAGCTTCCATTTTTTCATGTATAGTAGGTATTGTGCCACTTTAATCCAAAGTAATCCCTAATCCCTAGTTCTATTGTTTGCATGTGTAACAGTGTGCTGCCATATTTTGTTTGCTGTTTGTATGTTAGCTTTATGGATGTGCACTTGTAACTTTGGATGTGCTAGTCTAAATTTTCTTGCATAATATTAACTAGTGTTAAGCAAATCGAAGCAAAGTGGAATTTGATCCGAAGTTTAGGAAAAATTTGTTTTGCCAGAAAGCCGAATTTCCCTACGCTTTGTGGTAACTAATCATTTTTCCTAAAATGGCGGCTAGAGTTGTTAGACAGAACGTAAAAAAAAATACTGACCTCATCCACTTGCTCGGGCACAGGCAGACCGCTCCTTTCTTGAGTGGAAAAGACCTGCTGAAACCTGTGTTGAGGGTGATGACGTCACTGCGTTCTCCCACCGTGAGCATGTGGTGATCTCATCATCAACATATCATCACTCTGGGAGCGTGCGGTGACGTCATCACACCCAGTGCAGGTCCTTCAGCAGGTCTATTCCACTCAAGAGAGAGATGGACTGTCTCTGAGCGAGCAAGTGAATAATGTGAGTGATTTTTATTTTTTTTTACTTCAAAAGGCCAAATTGCACTAGCATTACCATTTATAATGGCCATTAGATGGGTGCACTTCTGTCTAAGCGGCCGTTAAAATTGGTCCCATTGATTGATAAGCTGAATGTGGGTTAACATAGCAATTTGTTAAAGGGGTTCTCTGGCAATTAAGAAAATGAAAATACTTAAATATTAATTTATGATAAGTATATTCCCAAATACCTTTTATTAGTTATAATGGCTCGTTTTGCCTAGGGAGAAATCACTAGGAGAAAAAAAAATGTCTTCCATCCTATTAGTACATACAAAACCTGTCCTAATCACACAGGACAAGTTACTTCACAATGTGAGAAAAAACAGAAAGGTCCAGCTTCTAAAATCCCAATTCTTTATTCCAGCGGTTTAAAAATCCTCCATACATAGGATGACAATACACAATCTACGGGTTGCGGACACACAAATTACAAAAAACACTGAGCTAATGCTGCCTCATCCTCTTCTCTGCTTGTCAGTATACAGCTGATAAGATCTTCAGCTTAATTTCTGTAAGAATGGAGGTCATGAGGAGACACGAAGTACAGAGGGGAGGGTGTGGATAATGAGCAGCAGCTCTTGTATGCAGTCTCCATTATCACAGTCTGTCCTGTCCGTCCTCTCTGTAATTCATGTCTCCTCATGAACTCCATTCCTACAGAGATTCAGCTGAAGATCGTATCATCTGTATTCAGGATCATAACCCCTGACAGGTAGAGCAGAGATGAGGCAGCTCTTTCGCTCAGTGTTGTGAAGTAACTTGTCCTGCTGTGTGATTAGGACAGATTTTGTGTGTACTAACAGGACAGCGGCCATTTTGTTTCCCCTGATGATTGCTCCCCAAACAACATGAGCCATTATAACTAATGAAAGGTATTTGGGAATATATTTATAATAAAGTAATATTTAAGTAGTTTTATTTTTTTTAATTCCCGGAGAACCCCTTTAAACTTCGGCAAAGCTTTACTCATCTCTAAAATTCACTTATGGTCACACTGTATGCAGCACTTGACATTCTTAATTAGATCAGAAGTGTCAATAATCCACTCTTCTGCAGCCTCATTTCCAAATACTCCAATGTTACTGGAGACCCTAATTGGATCATTGACCCAAAGGCATTCTAAACAGTACTCCGGCATATTGTATAACTATTAGCACCATGCCAGATCACAAACAGAGAATTTACCAATGTGACATCTCCAGGTTCTCCTGTAGACACATCTTCATAACTACATGTCAACCGTTTCAGAAAGCGCTGTCTGGAAAAATTTACAAGCGCCAGAACAAAACATTTCTTGAAAGTATAATACCGGTTATCCTTGTCTCACTATTAAATACTGTATCTGTGACGCTCTTCCATATACAGTACCCCATAACCCCATAAGTGGAGATCTCGGTGTATAAGATCTCATGACACTTAATGACACAATCTATTATTTTTAATGAGACACAATGTGGCATTGCCGCTGACATTTCTGAGCAGATAGAAATCAATTGCCTGGTGTCATATCAGTTGCTACCCGTTATGTGAAGCTCACTTATTCTGCACCCTTGAGCATAGAACTAAATTAATGGTATACACAGAGAAAAAAAACACATTGTAAATGACTAAAGTGGGGCCTTAAAGACAGACATATAGATAGGAAAATAGATACAAAAATGATTAGCGAAAGTTAGAAATAAAAATTCAGGTTGAACAGATCAACGGTTTAAAAAAAATCTAAATTGGTTAAGGGATCTTGAACTTGTTTCAGAAGGGAAATGGGAGATTGTGTTAAACTCAGTACATTCAATTTCATAGAATTTTAACCATAAAATGACATAATATGTGTAGGTTTTTACATAGGCTTTATTATTCTTTGATTCTCTGGTTGTCCTAACTGTGATGGGTTGGAAGATGATTTTTTTATTATGTATTGGTTGCCTGATTAGTAGGCAGTTGCAGGGACTGAAGGCTAAAATAGGACATGAATTGGAACTAGACACTTTCTATTGCTTATATAGCAACCTCTCTAGGAGAGTACTAAATACTAG
Organism: Bufotes viridis; assembly: GCA_033119425.1. Lineage (NCBI taxonomy): Eukaryota > Metazoa > Chordata > Amphibia > Anura > Bufonidae > Bufotes > Bufotes viridis. Next base: position 91,340,664 of record CM065590.1, read on the forward strand.
GAAGTGTGTGTCATCTAAAGGACCATCTCACCAAGCAAGGCTTGAATTATCCATGCAGATGTATAAATATGAGCGTATGAGTACCGTAACTCCCCCATAATAGAGCCTATGAAGAAATAACAAGTTATTTGAGATGGGGAACTTTTTATTTATTTCTTTTTTTTACACTTTTTTTCCCCTCTATCGCTGTATCTCTCTCTCCAGAGGGAAGGGATGGGTGGGGGGCTGGTTGGGTTGTATTTTATTCTTATGCCATTATGTAATTTTATAAAATAAAATACAGTCAATGAACAAAATGACCAATTAATTTTTTTTATTAATTTGGGTTGAGGAAAACAGAAAAAAGTAGTGTTTAAATAGAAGTGAATTTGACCTTTTTATCATGTTTAAACATCATTCACACAGCAGTAGAACATTCGCCCCTCATGCTGTAGTACACACGAAATGACCCTTTGTTGCTTTGCACTTATCTGATGCACCAGTTTATTTATGCTGCATTTTGATGATATGCTTATATATGGTTAACATAGTTTTACTTCACAGGTACTGCGCCATTTAAAAGTTGTTGCAATGTTGCAGGCATGATGGACTGGTGAGGTCTCTGGTGATATGGATGGCGCTGTCTCGTGGCAGCGCTACATCTATTTTATATAATACATCATTTGTTACTTATTTTACCCACTTATATGAATAACATATAAACCACATAAATTTGTGTCATAGTTTAGTGAAATAATGGCCTTAATTTTCTGATTTCACTTAATGTAAAATGTTATTATATGTTATCATTTTCCCTTGTTAGAAAGAAAATGATTAAGCCTATGATTAATAAGTGGTATTTTCGGAAATTGTATATATATATATATATATATATATATATATATATATATATATAAATGTAGCCTGACAATGAACACAGTAAGCATTCTTTAGGAACAGTAAAGGAGTGTCAACCTTCTATACAATGACAGAGATGAATGAGTGTGGAGTGCTTCTTGAAACACTGACATAATATATTAATAATCTCTGATATACATTTATTTTCTTATAGAAAGGAACTAAATGCGTTGACCTTCAGCTCCGTGAACCTCACTGATTGTATCCTGTGAAGTGCTAGCTTACATTGTTACTTACTAAAGCACTTAAAGAAGCAGATGATACCCAAACAAGTACATAAATAAAATAAGCAAAACAATTCCATGTAAAGTGCCTTGAAAAATTATTCCTACCCCTTGAACTTTTACACATTTTTATCACCTTGCACCCACAAACTTAAATGTGTTTTATTGGGATTTTATGAGATAGACCAACACAAAGTAGAAAGTAGGTATGAAGTGAAAAGAAAATAATACATGGATCAAAAGAGCTGTAACTACACTGCTCGCTGCTGCAATGTAGACGGCGAGCATGGTAAACAGTATAGAGAACACAGCGCTGATACAAGTGCCGCATTCTAGTCATACAGCCGATCGGATATTTATGCCCTATCCTGAGTATAGTTATTAATTCCTTAGTGACCACCAATAGGTCTTTTTACTGACGTAAACAAAGGGGGTTTAAGACAGATAGCTGGTATTAATCAATGATTATATGTACCCAAAATGGTGTATTAAAAACTATAGCTTTTCCTGCAAAAAATAAGGCCTCATAAAGGGATATTGATGAAAAAACTAAAAAGTTATAGCTCTTGGAATGCAATTTTGAAAATATGTGCGTGGTCACCAAGGGGTTAAATATAGAAAAAGCAGAGAACCACATTAATGTAGGTTTCCCAACCACCTCTGATGGTAGTTTGTTCCAAGTCTCAATTACTCTTTCAGTGTTCCTGACATTTGTTCTGGTTTTTGGGGAAAGTGGGTGATTTGAACGTATATATATTTTGTATACTTTTAAAAATCAGCTTCCGCATCTGCACCGCTCAGATGCCATGGTCACATTTGACCACATCACCCAAGGGGTTATGGCTGGTCGCATATATTTTGGATCGCTCAATATTATGCTTTTTTGTGAGGTGCGGCACAATTTTTTTAAGGTTTTTGGCTGACAGAGTAGATCATGTGATATTTTTAGAGAGACGGTCGTTATGGACATGGCAAAAACATCTAATAATTTTTTTATTTTTATTTCAATAGTAAATGGGTTGATGAGAGGAAAATTATGTTTTTTCCTTGAAACTTTTATTTTTTATTTTTATAAAACAATTTTTATTACTTTTTTCTTTATTATTTATTTTTGTCCCACAAGGGGACTTAAATTTTGGATGGTTTGAACCCTTTGACAGTGCAGTACAATACATTTATTGCTGTCAATTAGGCCTCTGTAGCGGGAGGCCCCAAGGCCTTTGTAAGGCATCAGACTCTTATAGAAACCATCGTCACCCCACAATGACATTGCGGGAAACTGATGGGGTGAGAGAGGGAGCCACTTCACTCAGTAAAACCCATAGATGTGGCATCTAAAGGGATAATCTGTCAGCATCAACATTGTCAGCAATGCTGCCAGATACAGCAGGGGCTCAGCTGTTAGTAACAGCAAGGCTCCCGCCACCGTACAGCAAGGTTTGGGAGGGGGTTAACTCTTTCCAGTCATTAAATGGATACACCACAGACATGCTTTGCTGTCAACAGTGAGTTTACATATCCCAGTTACATGTATTATTAAAAGGGTTGTCCAATTAATTTAAAAAATAACCCATCATCTAGTACACACATATCTCTTTCTAACAAATCTAGAACCAACCCTGTATCTCACATGGATCCAGAGATCTCCCCATTTACGTTATTTCTGCAATTGCTCTGCTGGATTCTCTCCAGCCTGGCAGCTCAGGGGACATGTCCTTTGTTAGGGGCATATTCTTTCTGCTGCAGCTCTCTTCCTATTAAAGCCCAGGGGTGTGTCCTTTTTGCTGCAGATCTCTCCCTGTAATTGTCACAGCTTCTAACAGAAGATACAGTTGTTGGCAGTTAAAGGATGGAACTGAGCATGTACGTCCACCTTACCAATGTTATTGAGGTGGACAGAGAAATATATTGACCAATGGGTCAGCATATCAAAGATACGGGGGCCCCCGTATCTTTGATATGCTGACCCATTGGTCAATATATGACCCTTATATCTGAGTACAAGGAGAGAAACTTCTCCACGAAACTTGATACAGATTTAAGGTATGTTTTCACTTTGGGTGTCTATATATTGTTTGGATCCTTCCCCTTATTTTTGCATTTATATTTATGACTCTTTCTGGTCTATATGTTTTTTCTGCAGTGTTGACGGAATCCCCTGATGATTCCATTTAGGCTACATGCACACGACCGTTGGTGTTTTGCGGTCCGCAAATCGCGGATCCACAAAACACGGAAACTGTTCCGCGTTCCGTTCCGCATTTTGCGGAACGGAACGCGGCCCATTATAGAAATGCCTATTCTTGTCCGCAAAACGGACAAGAATAGGACATGCTATATTTTTTTTGCGGGGGCACGGAACGGAGCCACGGATGCGGACAGCACACGGAGTGCTGTCCGCATCTTTTGCGGCCCCATTGAAATGAATGGGTCCGCGGCCGAGCCGCGAAATATGCGGCTCTGACGCGGACCCGAACAACGGCTGTGTGCATGAGGCCTTATATGGATGAAACGTGACACGTAGGGTTAGTCAGAACTGCAATAAGGATTTGGCCATATATCAGGGTCAGGTTCGGTGTGGGGTCGCCCCTGTCGGGGCGGGTGTTCTGCGTGTGTAGGCAGGATACTTGATAGACCCCTTCTGTTCCTTTTTGATAGGGCATAATAGGGCGATATGGGTTTAACCATCCTTGTCACACATGATTAAGAGAAGCACCCTGACCCCATCTATGCTAACTCCACTGATCCTGTAAGTAAATTAGCACTTATTTTGCTGGAGGTAAGCAGCGATTTTAATAATATTTCATACTTTTAAATAGCGTAAATTAAAGGTTACGTTTTAGAATCAGTCCTTGTTGGCTTAATGGTTTGTAATTGTGTCAAGGAACGTTTCCCTCTGTTGTTCTAATACAATATACTAAGGAGGGTATATATATAGTCGTTATTGGACAGAGAAATAAGGAGAAGAAAAAACAGCAAGTGGCGCTATACAGGTACATTTTATTGAGTAGTGACTATACTAAATTTTTAATTATATGCAATTACAAAAGTATGCAGATCCAGGTGAGGTTTAAAAATGTTAAATGTTTTTGTGGGAAGTCCCCTTTAAGGTCCCAAACATTGGGACAAAAGCCAGCATATACGGCCAATGCTTTTATCTATTAAATGGTCTACGTACTACTACTCATCTTACAGTATAACCAAAATGATTAGGTTAACACCTTCGCAATGAGAAGGGGGAGTCAACTCTATGTACAGTGATGGTGAACTGTGACATTATTGCTGTGACATCACTGCATGAATAATCCCTGTTCTGTGTGACTTCACTATGTTCATTATCCATATATTACAGTGAGGTTTATTATATCTATGTTGTGACATCACTGCATGAATAGTCCCTGTTCTGTGTGACTTCACTATGTTCATTATCCATATATTACAGTGAGGTTTATTATATCTATGTTGTGACATCACTGCATGAATAATCCCTGTTCTGTGTGACTTCACTATGTTCATTAGGCTACATGCACACGACCGTTGGTGTTTTGCGGTCCGCAAATCGCTGATCCGCAAAACACGGAAGCTGTTCCGCGTTCCGTTCCGCATTTTGCGGAACGGAACGCAGCCCATTATAGAAATGCCTATTCTTGTCCGCAAAACGGACAAGAATAGGACATGCTATATTTTTTTGGCGGGGGCACGGAACAGAGCAACGGATGCGGACAGCACACGGAGTGCTGTCCGCATCTTTTGCGGCCCCATTGAAATGAATGGGTCCGCGGCCGAGCCGCGAAATATGCGGCTCGGACGCGGACCCGAACAACGGTCGTGTGCATGGGGCCTTATGCACATATTATGGTGAGGTTTATTACATCTATGCTGTGACATCACTGCATGAATAATCCCTGTTCTGTGTGACTTCACTATGTTCATTATCTATCTCTTACAGTAAGGTTTATTACATCTATGCTGTGACATCACTGCATGAATAATCCCTGTTCTGTGTGACTTTATTATGTTCATTATCCATATATAACAGTGAGGTTTATTACATCTATGCTGTGACATCACTGCATGAATAGTCCCTGTTCTGTGTGACTTCACTATGTTCATTATCTATATATTACAGTGAGGTTTATTACATCTATGCTGTGACATCACTGCATGAATAGTCCCTGTTCTGTGTGACTTCACTATGTTTATTATCCATATATTACAGTGAGGTTTATTACATCTATGCTGTGACATCACTGCATGAATAATCCCTGTTCTGTGTGACTTCACTATGTTTATTATCCTTATATTATGGTGAGGTTTATTTCATCTATGATGTGACATCACTGGATCTTACATATTGGCTTTAACATTTACTATGTTTATTTACCCTGCTTTCTGCTTATTTCCCTTCTGTGATCCCCTTGTGTACAATAACCCTTTCCTATGACTTTACTGTGTTTATTATCTGCGTACTGTTTCATCACCGCCTGCTCCATCAGCATCCATTGCATTGTATTGATAGCTTAATTAAAGCATTTGTCTTTGTAGAAAATCTCCTTTCTTGAATATTTCCATCTTTCTATTAAAAGTCGTGTGGAAGGGGCTCTGGGGTTTTTAGGGGGGTGGGGGGATGGAGTTCCAGTGGAGGGCCTCACTACAGAGTTCAGAACTGTCAATCTGGCCTCTCCACTGGGAGAACTGGAAATGTTGTATCCATTGTTACCAACCACAGATGTGTATGTAATATTATAATTTACATACGTCTCTAGATAGGTAGTTAATAGGCGAGAAACATCACAGTTCCGTCCAGCGATCATATTGACATAATGGATGGCTGGTAGCTAGTGCTGCTCGTATAGAGAGCATATTATTAATATATATCACATCAATCTAATTATCCATGGATGTGTCGGTAGAGCCCCCCTGTTTAGCAGATGCAGGGTCTCTCCTCTGACCTAACACCGAACATTTCAAGTAAACTGCCAGCAGCCCATGTCAAATTGTCGTGGGTAATTTGGAGTATGAAATGTATTAAATTATTCAAAGGGCTGAATAAGCATAAACAAGCAGTGCGATAGGAGATATATGCAAACCTAGCTTTGCTGGAATGACATTTAATATATCATATTAGCAGTATTGTTAGCACAGACAGGCTCAGGCTCTGCAGCCTGTCGGGTGTGAAAGGATAAGTCGCCAGTCTTCAGAGTGAAAGGAGCCATGCACACTATTAAAGGGTAGCTTAGATTTGAGATTAAAGGGGTTGCATGGCTGGAATTTTTTTAAATGATATAAAAAACTTGGGTTCACGCTGGTCTTTGCTTATAATCCATCTTTAAGGCATTCTTAAGGTATTTTAGAAAATCCCAGCTTTCTACTGCCAGTCTTATCCCCATTCAGGGCCATCCTAGGGCAATCAGGAGGCTACTGATATGGGATCGCCCCTATCGGGGCAGCCATTCCGTCTATAGGCAGGGCATGATAGAGATAGGCCCAGTTCTAGGGTTAGAGCCCACAGCTTAATATATCAAGCCCAACACCTGCCTACCTGAGTCCCACAGTGCTGAGCACCTGCTTATTTACTATACAATATTTAATATTTTTTCTTTTTTGATTTTTTTCTTCTTGATATGATACTTTGGGTTATTTTTTTATTTTTTTATATGATTTATTAAAGGCTATGTTTTAAGGGTAATAGTCTGTGACTTCTGTCCAGTGGAAGAAATATAGTTTTGTAGTTACCAGGGGTGGACTGGGAACTTAAAGTGGCCCTGGAAAAAAAACTAAAAATGCCGCTATTTTGTAGTCAGGTCCAAATTGATGGAAGGCAGGGCCATATTGTGGCACATCATACCACTCCAACAGAGCCCAAAACCACAGTCCATCACAAGATTCATCCCCAAAATTTCCACTAGCCAGCAGTGAGGAGGTCTCAGGCGGCCCCCTGGGCATCGGCCCACTGGGAAATTTTCCTGTAAGGTCTATGGCCAATCCGCCCAAGTTACTTACCCATACATAGTGCCATCAATGCCGCCGTCTCTGCTGCATTCACACTGCTTGCGGGCTCTTCCGCTCAGAACGGATTAATTTTTGAGTCTTCCTGTTCAGCTGCATTTACATTATGCAGCTGAACAGGAAGATTCGGGAACACATCCAATCAGGACCTGAGTGGAAAAGCCCTCAGCCAGTGTGAATGCAGCAGAGGTGGTGGCATTGATGGCACAACAGTTGGGTAAGTATGGCCGGTACGTACAGGCCAGAAGAAAGCTGAGATTTTCTACGGCCTCTTTCACAATCGACATGGATTGTGTCAGGATCTGTTCAGGAAAAAAACTAATAGTTTTACATGCAACTTCAATTGTTTTTTTCTCCGATTGCGTTCAGTGTGTGTGTTTTTTCTGTCCAGACTGTATCCAGATTAGATGTGTTTTTTACGTGCATGAAGAAAAACTAAAGAATAACAATCGACATCTCCTAACAACCCATCATTGTGATCATCAGTGATAAAAATGCATGGCATCTGGATGCCTTCCATTTTTTACGCAATCCCCATTCACTTCTATGGAGCCACATCTGCATGACAAATGCACAATATAGAACATGCTGCAACTTTTACTGAATGCAAAGGTGATGCATGAAAAACGACGTACGTGTACACAGACTCTTTGAAACGATCGGGTCAGGATTCAGTCCGGATGCAATGTGTTCACTACAAATATCACATCAAGATAGAAAACTCGTTCCTGTGAAAGAGAACTAAAAAGTCCAGAGAACCCCTTTAACACACAGGAAACGTCTGCTCAGCAATCACTGACCCACCGCAGCCAACACTTACATACAGTTGTTGAGCTATACCTTGCACCCTAGCTATGGTGTGTGATATTTAAACTGGTTGCGTGTTCTTCAGGAATCCACATATATAATATACATTGCTGGTGACTAATGGATATTTGGAAGGGCTGGCTCATATGTATACTGGGACTCTGAGTATCTGCAATATGTTCAGTGGACATACATTGTTACCTTCAGAAAGGGGCGTACATAGAATCATTGAGCCCCATAGCCAGAATCTAAATTGGACCTCCATGCCCAATACATAGCCCCTCCCACTACTCACTCCTGGCCCCTCCCCTTGTTCCATGTACCGTGCTTGCTGCTGCTTATTATATAGTGTGCCATCCGGGCCGGATTGGAGTTACAAAATAACCCTGGCACAGAAACCTTACCAGCCCACATATGATAATGCATAAAAATAATGGTGCACAATGCAAACTGCAGAGGGGAATTTCGCTTTACTTGGTACTACCCCTATGTAAATCATAAATAGAAGAAAGGAAATAAAAGTGGAACACAAAAATATAAGACAAAAACAGTCTGGTAGCCCTCTATAGGACAAGCAGCAGTCCCCTTCAATAGGAGAAGGTCCAATCTCCTCACAGTAAAATACAAATATTAGGTAGCGGAGACCGCGCTAGTTTGTAGCCACTCATAGTCCATATGCTCACAGGGATAGTACTCCGCCAATGGATACTGTATGATATCGGTAGAGATTGTATAGTCCAGCTTGTAGTGTGCGCCGAGAAATCTGCACTCCAATTCACAGGCGCTGCGATCACTCAAAACGCTGCGGCACTCACAGCCAACCACCAACACGCCGACCGAACACTCCTTCTCACCGATCTCAAACCTTCATAGAGGAGAAGGAAACATAGCGCAATACCGCTGATGTGTAAAGGTAAGCACTACTTTATTATACTTACAAAATCCACAGTAAAAAAAGCGCATCAGTTCACAGTAACGCACAAAAATACCTAATCACGTGATCAGAGACATATGTTTCCCTCCACAAAAACAACACATACCACAATTAAGCTCAAAATACCTCCACAGCAGCGTCTCATAGCAGAATGCATGGCCAAATTACCTTCCCAACTTCATCGTATAAATGCAACATTGCAGCGCAAAATATCTCCCCAACAGCGCCAAATAAATAGCACCGTAAAGTACTAAATACTCAGCTTTATTGTGCTCTGACAACCCCTCCTCCACTGGCAGCAGCATTGTCCCCATTTAAATGTCTCACCTCTGTTTGGGACTTGCAGGACAGAAACAGTGAGGCTGGATTTGGAGAGCCTTCTGGAAGAAGGTAGAATTGAGTGTGTAAAAGGAGTTGTGATGTTGCATGTTGCTGACAGTCAGTTAGTAAGAGTTATAACAAAAGTCTCAGGACACCGTTTTATTTCAGGAACTAAAGGAAAAATGAAATATGGGAATACCGCAGCAAGTAATGAGTAAGGGAGCCTATTTTTTAGGCTATGTTCAGAATGTGGCAGCCATCTTAAAAGATGCCATAATGGATTCAGGGCAATTTTTTCATATTTGCAATATCTCTTGTGGTTCAGAAGTTAGCAACAAAGAAAGTCCAAAACTTCAAAGTTTAAAGTTCTGTGTTCAGCACCAAGGACAACACATTAAACAAGTCAAATAGCTCTGCATCACAAGGAATGATCCGATCGTTGTTACAAAGTTCCGTGTTGATAACTTTTGAACCACAAGAAAGATTGCAAATCTGATTGTGGCAATCAATTTCTGAGGAAATTCTTTGATATACTACATGAACCCCTTCCCATTGGAAAAATTTGTCCTTGATCAAAAATGGCGGCTTTCAAGATGGCAGACATGTTCTGGACAGAGCCTAAAAGAGAGGCCCCCTCATCTTTTAATTGCAGGAGTATTCAAATATTTCATTTTCCCTTTTTGTTTCTGAAATAAAAGGGTGTCCTAAGATTTTTGACTCACCTGTATAGTATATACAGCAGTGTACTGATATGTGTGGAACGAGGAATAAATTACACCTCATACCCATATCAGTACACTACTGTATATACTATATATCTGTACACACTACATCTATTATACCTTGTACCTCAAATATCAGTACACTGCACTATATACTATATACCTATACACACTGCATCTTTTATACCTCGTACCTCACACTATGGTCACTGCATGAGGTACATGAAATATTGGGGGTTGTAGTTGTCTGCAGTAGGAGAATCAATGAGGCATGAAGTACTATTTCAGAATAAAAAAAAAAAGGGAATGGGCGGCAAATGAAGAGAGAATGAGGATTTCCATTTACTATTCTATTCTTGCCTCAATGAGGATCTTATCATGCTGTTTTTCTCCATACTGTTGGGGGTTGAAGGTCCTGGAAGCTTCCTAACCTGGGAACTACACAATTATCTGTGCAGTTCCATTACTAGATGGTGCAGGAGCTGTGATGATGATGTCATCACAGGTCCTGGCAGCGAAACTTCCTAACCTGGGAACTACACAATTATCTGTGCAGTTCTATTACTAGATGGTGCAGGAGCTGTGATGATGATGTCATCACAGGTCCTGGCAGCTAAACTTCCTAACCTGGGAACTACACAATTCTCTATGCAGTTCCTTTACTAGATGGTACAGGACCTGTGATGTAGTCATCACAAGTCCTATAGCTTTCCGCACTGATGACAGGGACTCTGGATTGAAGTCAGACGGAAGCCTGTATTCATCCACTGCAGGCCCCCCCCTTCCCCACGGGCCCCATAGCAGCTGCGTGGTCTGTCTGCATTGGAGGTACACCACTGCCTTCTGTGTTTTATATGTCCTGTATGGTAACATTGATCCCCTGATGAACCAATAATATTGGGAAAACACGTTAGGATTCTTGGAGGTAGCTGAACTTGGGATCTTTTGTGGTTGCCAAGCTATTTGGTCAGTTATTTTACCTTATTTTACCTTTAATCAGTTTCTATGAGGAGGTAAGTTCTAGACTTGACAGCGGCGAATCAATGGATGTCGTATATCTGGACTTCTCTAAAGCATTTGACACTGTACCACATAAAAGGTTAGTATATAAAATGAGGATGCTCGGACTGGGAGAAAATGTCTGTATGTGGGTAAGTAACTGGCTGAGTGACAGAGGGTGGTTATTAACGGTAGATACTCAGATTGGGTCACTGTAACTAGTGGGGTACCTCAGGGGTCAGTATTGGGCCCTATTCTCTTCAATATATTTATTAATGATCTTGTAGAAGGCCTGCACAGTAAAATATCTATTTTTGCAGATGACACTAAACTGTGTAAAGTAATTAACACTGAAGAGGACAGTTTTCTGCTACAGAGGGATCTGGATAGATTGGAGGCTTGGGCAGAAAAATGGCAGATGAGGTTTAACACTGACAAATGTAAAGTTATGCACATGGGAAGGAATAATGCAAGTCACCCGTACATATTAAATGGTAAAACACTCGGTAACACTGACATGGAAAAGGATCTAGGGATTTTAATAAATAGCAAATTAAGCTGCAAAAACCAGTGTCAGGCAGCTACTGCCAAGGCCAATAAGATAATGGGTTGCATCAAAAGGGGCATAGACGCCCGTGATGAGAACATAGTCCTACCTCTTTACAAATCTCTAGTCAGACCACACATGGAGTACTGTGTACAGTTCTGGGCTCCTGTGAACAAGACAGACATAGCAGAGCTGGAGAGGGTTCAGAGGAGGGCAACTAAAGTAATAACTGGAATGAGGGATCTACAGTACCCTGAAAGGTTATCAAAATTAGGGTTATTCACTTTAGAAAAAAGACGACTGAGGGGAGATCTAATAACTATGTATAAATATATCAGGGGTCAGTACAGAGATCTGTCCCATCATCTATTTATCCCCAGGACTGTGACTGTGACGAGGGGACATCCTCTGCGTCTGGAGGAAAGAAGGTTTGTACACAAACATAGAAAAGGATTCTTCACTGTAAGAGCAGTGAGACTATGGAGCTCTCTGCCTGAGGAGGTGGTGATGGTGAGTACAATAAAGGAATTCAAGAGGGGACTGGATTTATTTCTGGAGTGTAATAATATTACAGGCTACAGCTACTGGAGATGGGTCGTTGATCCAGGGAGTTATTCTGATTGCCTGATTGGAGTCGGGAAGGAATTTTTTTTCCCCTTAAGTGAGGAACATTGGCTTCTGCCTCACAGGGGTTTTTTGCCTTCCTCTGGATCAACTTGTAGGAAACAGGCCGAACTGGATGGACAAATGTCTTTTTTCGGTCTTATATACTATGTTACTATGTTACCTTTAAATATGTGGAAAATCAGATACTCTTTATATATTTCTATCATTAACAGTATATGTATGGTATGTGTATTTGTTGCAAATATGGGTAATTGTCAGACCCCAGACTGTTAATTAAATGTATTCACCTTTAACAACTATAAGAGGAATAAAATATGTTGTGTCTTTATTGGAATATCTGGTGGATTATATATTCAATATTATCTCTATAGTCATATTGCCAGCTATACTTGCATCAACTCCTAAACGGTGGGACCTGGCTCACATTGCTAAATTTTTGTACGTGGAGGAGTGGTGATGAGATCACTTTCTGTTTTATCTTTGGTTATCAATGAATTATTATTATTTTTTTAACTAGTCTGTGCATTAGGTAGGCCAAAAAAAATTCCTAAGCTTTCCATTTTCTGAACTTGCTGCTAACGGTTGTCATGGTAGAGTAGGCTCTTTTGAGGGGAAGGTGCATTTAAAAAGGGTACACATCCAACTGGGTCTCTGTCACCAGGTAACCCACCAACATGACACTGACCATACACCCTGGATACTGCATCATGGGAGGCTTCCTGCAGCACCCTCTGCTTATTCCTCTGTATAGGAGAATGCAGTGCATTGTCCTAAAAATATCATTCCCATCACAGTTTCTCCACAGTAGATTACACAGAAAAGGATGAGGCTAGTTTTATACACTAATATTCAATGAAACATGAGAAATAGAGAACTGACATTGTAGTTTTATAAGTGACCATAGTCCTTAGGATTAGGCTACAGAAGAAGGTAGCACTGGGAGAGGGGACGTGAGGATCACCAAAGTGTAATATTGAAGACATTGCATAAATCGTAAGGCAAGAACTATTTTAACTTTGATCCTGTTTTGGTGTCTTAATAGAAACCATTAATGTACATTTACAGGGAAAAGATGTGGCATGCTGCTACTGTTCATGTTTAATCTGACGTGGTACAATTCTATAGTAAAATGCCTTCTGTGATAACAGCTTTTCTACAAAAACACAGCTGCATCTGCTGTTAATTGCAAAGAGACTCCGTGGAAAGATAATTCTTTGATATTACTTAGTGAGAAGATATCATCAAACCTTTTTCATCTCAATAAATTCTGAGAACATTTTGTGATTTAAAAGCATAGCAAAATTCTTTTCTCTGGGCTATACAGCAATGATCCTCCGTAAATATTCACGACAGGTACTGTGCATGTACACTTGGATGACAGAAGCAGAACTCTTTGTCTATAGAAAGATGCATCAAGTTCACAGACTGAACTTTGTTTCTCTCTCTAATTGCCCCATTAGGATTGCCTTCTTCTGCAAATCAGGAAAACTGCAAAAATCATGTGTTTTGGAAATATGCTATAGATTTTATGGTAATGGGTGAAGGACAAAATATAAGATATGACTATGTTATAATACGCTTCTTTACAACTTTTTATTTCCAGTCTAGAAATGGATATACAGATCTAGAAGGCATTAAATGAATTCCTGGCACATTAACACACTTAGGCCTTATTCACACGTCCGTAGTGTTTATTGATCCACAAATTGCGGATCCATAAACACACCCGGCCGGCAGCCCCATAGAAATGTCTATTCTTGTCCGCAATTGCGGGCAAGAATAGGACATGCTCTACTTTTTTGCGGAGCTGCAGCTGTAAGATCGTCGGCGCGCTCCGCAAAAACTGATGCGGAGAGCACAGTGTGTGCTCTCCGCATCGTTCCGTGCCCCATTCATAGTCAATGGGTCCGCATGTATTCCGCAGAATTGTGGAATACATGCGGACATATATGCGGACGTGTGAATAAGGCCTTATTGCACTGGCTTTAACAATGTGCAAAGTTTCTGAAGCTTAGAGTTGGTATCCAGTTACACACTGTTGGGATAACGTGTTAACCCGCTAATATTGGCGCTTGCTACATCTGTACTATAGACAGGCATGTACTGTTAAAATGCCAGGGTTTGAGGAATTGGTTGAAAATATAGCATTCAAATACTGTCACTCTTTAAATGGCCTTCTGAGCGTTACTACTACAACCTCAAGAGCAAGCAATCAATGACCACAGCGGTCACGTAACCTCCGTCAACTGGATGTTGATTCAGAGAGACCCATATAAAGAGGCAGCCAGGTATCAAGAAAGGCAGAGCCAATAATTAGACTTTTAGCTCTGTATATACAAAAGAAGAATAGCTGATGTAGGCTGTGCCAGTGCTATTAATATGTCAAGTAATTTACTAAATTGGCTAAATATTGACGTATTCCAAGATTTTAGGAAGATTAATTTCAAAGAAATGGCTGAATATTTAAAAATTATTTAAAAGGGTGGGATACCACAGCATGGGTGAGTACCCAGTGGGAACTATTAAAGATGGCCATCTTAAAGGCAACTGAACTGTATATCAGAAAAACTATATTACCAAGTTATCCATTTATGCATTTATGCCTTTCCATTAGGAACGATGGAGAAACAACTTAACAGAGTTCTAAGAAAAGGTTCTCGAGGGTTATTTTGTGAGGAATACAAGTCATATCAGGGGAGTAAACAGGTCCTCATTAAAGGAGTTTTCCAAGAGTTTTTATTTTATTTTACTAATGACCTATCCTCTCGATAGGTTATCAGTATCTGAACAGTAGGGGTATGACACCCTGGACTCTCACCTATCAGCTGTTTGAGAAGGCACCGATGCTCACAGCAGCACCACAGCCTTCTCTAGCTTTGCCTAGGTCAAGTGACACCATGTTCATCAGTCATATGACGTAGAGTACAGCTCAGCCCCAGTGAATGTGACTGAGCTGTGATACCAAGCATAGCCGCTATACTATGTAAGACACTGTGCTTGATGAGCTGAGAGAAGGCTAAATCAGCTGGGGCCCCGGATGTTGGACCCCCTCTGATCAGATCCTCTGGATAGATCATAAGTTAAAAGAAAATGTATAAGTAAAAAAGACTATTGGAAAACCCCTTTAAAGGAACATTTTCCAAATTTTTCACTTTTGCCATTTATTTAAATAAGCTCCATATTTTATTTTTTTGCATTGTATTCAATCATATGAAGTAGTAAATTTCCTGTAATTTTTAATATTTTCTTCAATATTTGCCTTTGTAATCATTTGCGTGCATGTACATAATACCGCAAAAACACATTGAGCAGTTAATATGCATACACTAGAAGTAATTCTGAAATCTTTTAATTACAAGCCTGAGGCTAGTGCCTTGCCGTCTGCAAGTAGAGCTCATTGTGTAGTTGGCACATTCGTGAGGACAATAACTTACAGTGCAAAATATGAAACTTCATGGACAAATGAAAGCGAGAAAACATCAGTTTATGGCTCCAAATGACTTCTATCTCATGAATGGTTTCTGGCTCCTAGTTCTTCTGTGCAGCATCTTCTCCTCCTCGATGACTGCCCTGAACTTTTGTTTTTAGCTGTAGAACATAGAGAGTGAAAGAACAATTACCTACAAATTCACGGACAGCGTACTCTATCTGCACATCACATGTGTTGATGTATTTGACTTTAATATGTGCAGCCAGCCCTGATGCCCTGACTTTGGGCATATGTCATGTCCTTTTAACATCAGTGGTTATTGGCCTGATTCCTCTATGCTTTAAAAAGCTTGCTCATAAAATGTAGCTACCTTGTAGCTCTTTAGCTGACAGTAAATGAAACCCTTGTTTAATTTCTTTTACTCTTTATTGTTGTTGGATATTTTTTGTCTCTTTTTATTTTTTTCATATTACTGGTAAACTCTGATACTTTTATTCATACCTTTGTATATTGCTTTATCCTACTGTTTTTTATCCTATTTAATTGAATGTTTTTTCTTAAAACATAACCATAACACATGGTTTAGACACTTAAGGTCCACCTGAGATGCGTAGTATTTCCTTCTGTCCAAGATCTTAGCTTGTTATACAGAAAAATCAATGTAATTTCCTTACAGTATATTATTCACCGACGTCTTATAGCATCAATTGATTTTTGCTTCTAATTGGAGAAATGTCGCTGTTCAAATTTGATCCTTAAATTTTATGAAGGAGTGTAAAACATATGAAATAGGGAACAGCGATTGGCCCCAGAGCTTAAAGAGTTTTCATTATAACTTGTTATTTAATTGGTCTTCCCAGTAATTGTTCCAGCAACCCTGCATCATATTTACTGGAAAGGGGAAACTATTAATAAAGTCAAAGGTGATTAGAGGTTGGAGAAGCAAAGCAGGTATCTGAGTGTGACATTAAAATAGAAACAAAAGTGACAAGACAAATGCCAAAAAAAGAAAAGCAGAATATTAAAATAAATGATAACTGGACTAGGACATCCATTCCCAACCCTGCTTAATAAACACAATGTCCAATAGGCAGGAGTACTGGATGATAAAAGAGATACCTCCCCTAGTGTGGTCCAATTTTGTACTGACTAGGTTCACGTTTGTGTTGTTTTAGAGAACTTTTTTTTTTTTGTAAAGGGGTTTTCTAGGGGTTTAATATTGATGAGCTATCGTCAGGATATTAAACGGGTATATCAGTTAGAAAAAGTTATCCCCCATCCACCGGATAGGGAATAACTATAAGATGGGTTCTTTGGTAGAACCCCCACCGATCATGAGAACGGGGACCCTATACTTTGTGAAGCCCCCATGTAATAGGCGGAGTGGCTGGTCAGAATGCACGCTGCCGCTCCATTCATTTCTATTGGAGGGCTGGAGATAGCCGACCACATCATTGTACTATCTCCAGCACTCCCATAGAAGTGACTGGCATGGTGGCGCGCATTCTGACCAATTGCTATGTCCATTTCAGGGGGGGCTCAGGGGGGGGCTCTCTATTCTAACTACAGTTAGAATACAGAACTTTAGTTAGAAAAAGTAATCCCCTATCTGAAGGATAGGCAATAACTTTTAGATTGGTGGGGGTCCTACTACTGGGACCCCCACTCATCACGAGAATGGGGACACCATACACAGTGGAGCCCCCCCTGAAATGGACATAACAATTGTTCAGAATGCGTGCCATCATGCCAGTCACTTCTATGGGAGTGCTGGAGCTAGTAGAATGCTGTGGTCGGCTATCTGTATATGTACAGTTAGAATACCCCTTTAAAACCATATAATGCTATAGCACTCTGCAAACACTAAATATATAGATTGTACATTTTAAAATGGTATATTCACTATATAAATGACTGTGAGATACTTAGCATATTTGTGCCCATCCACCACAACAAGGTGACCTCCTGTAGATGGGACCCTACTCTATAATGACTCGTCTGCTTGTGCCAGCAGGCCTCAAATGAATTCCTACCTACAGCCTACTTTCTCTAAATTTATTTGAGGAATGTTAACACAAGGAGAGGAGTCATTATAGAACAGGGTCACACCTAAAAGAAGTCTCCGTGCTGGTGGATGGGCACACATGAATTTGATTAAAATATATGAGGGTAAGTCAAAAATTATCCACGTTCTGGATGAAGAATTTATTTTAATCAACTTTCAGAAAAGACAAACACATAATTTTTCAACATAATCTCCCAAATTTTCAATACACTATCTGTTGTCACTCATCCATCCACTAGAATCAGTTTACGTGCACCCTTAATGTTTTAATCAGTCTGGCTCCTTCTTTATGGCTGACACTTCTGTGACCTTCCTTGAACTATCCATTCATACATACTTTTTTTTTTTTGCGACAAAACACTTTCCCCATGCTGTACACAAAGTCTTAGCTCAAAACTAATCCTGAGGATAGGTCATCAGTATTGAACACCTACAAAACCCCTTTACAAAAAAAAAAAAATCCCTAGAACAACACAGCAGCATAAAGGACATCCCCTTGAAAAAGCACATGCCCCCTGAGAAAGTGCATATCCCCCTAGATGTCAACTTGAAATAAATCTTGCAAAGCAATTATAGCAATGAATAGGGTGATCTCTGAATCCATGTGGGGTTCATGGCTGGTTCTAGCTTTGTTAAATAGAGAAAGTTATGTACTATATGTCATATGATTTTAATTTTTTATATTAATCAGTTGGATCAGCAGGGGAGAAACTCAGCAAGTATAGGCTGATTATTTATTTTATGACATTCATTCATACAATTTCCAGTACATAATGAGGTATAACCAAGTAATCAATCAATGACAGGCCTGCAAATATGGAAATATTTGTACAAATGTATAACACTACTTCTCTAAGGCCTCACACACAAAACAAAGATATAAATGGCAAAATATTGGGTCTCTATAGCTTCCCTCTACCAACTCTGGCAGTCCGTTCTCTAGAAACTCAAATCTACGACCATGGGTTGGCATACACTTGAGCTATAACTTATGCCAGTTTCTGCCCCAAATTATAGTACCCCCTTTTTTCCCCATTTTAGCAAGAAGCTTATAAAGTTCCAAATTATGGTCCAAATATTTCAGGTGCCATAATTTTTGACTTTTTAACTCCACAATAGTGGCGTAAATAGGTTAATTCATGCCCCCTCTGTGTGCCATGTATGGAGACTAATAATAATATAAAATAAAAAATATCTATAAAATCAGGTCCTGCGCGCAAGAGCTTACAATCTATAAAGTGATAGGGGTGACACAAAAGGTAAAACGTGTTTATTTTGTTCAATGGTCCAGCTATCTTAACATAATAGGAGAATAGATAGATATAAAGCTGCATGAGCCAGTCACCTGCTGATACCTGTAGTGTTTCTGAGTGCATGGGGTGTGGTGGAAAGTGTTTGATGATGGATCAGGTTCTGAAGAATGGTGTTGAAGGGGGCTGAGTGTGGAAGAGTTAGCCCCTTTTCACACTTGCGCTTTTGCTTTCCGTCCTAGAGTTCGTTCCTCCGGGGCTCTAGGACGGAAAGATACTGATCAGGATAATCCTAATGCATTCTGAATGGAGAGAAATCCGTTCAGGATGCATCAGGATGTCTTCCGTTCAGTATGTGAACGTTTTTTGGATGTTGTCAAAACTGTAGCATGCTGCGGATTTGTCTCCGTCCAAAAATCCGGAAGACATGCCGTAACGCCGGATCCGGAATTAATGCCCATTGAAGTGCATTAATCCGGATCCGGCATTAAGCTAAACGCCGTTTCGGCGCATCGCCGGATCCGACGTTTAGCTTTTGTGAATGGTTACCATGGCAGCCAGGACGCTAAAGTCCTGGCAGCCATAGTAAAGTGTAGTGGGGAGGCAGGGGAGAAGTATACTTACCATCCGTGTGGCTCCCAAGTCCCGGGGCGTTCCACAATGACGTCAGAGCGCCCCATGACCATGGATCACATGATTGCATGGATCACGTGATCCATGCGCGTGGGGCGCTCTGACGTCATCGTGGAGCGCCCCGGGAACAACACGAACTGTAAGCATCTGCTCCCCTGGCTCCCCACTACTTACTATGGCAACCAGGACTTTAGTAGCGTCCTGGCTGCCATAGTAACACTGAAAGCATTTTGAAGACTGATCAGTCTCCAAATGCTTTCAGTTGTCTTGCGTTGTGACGGATCCGGCAGGCATTTCCGGTGACGGAAGTGCACGCCGGATCCTCAGAAGGCAAGTGTGAAAGAGGCCTTACATTAGTGGATGAGATAGGCAACCCTAAAAATATGTGTTTTTTAGGCAGAGCCTAAAATGGAGATGTTGTGAATTAACCTAATTGCTTGTTGTAGGGCATTCCAGGGAACTGGTGGAGCTCGGGAGAAGTCTTGAAGACAAGAGTAAGATGTTCAGAATAAGGTGAATGTTAGTTGTAAGTCATTGGCTGAATGGAGAGCACAATTAGAGTGATGTACAGAAATAAGGAAGGAGATGTATGGGATGCAGCACTGTGGATAGTGGAGAAGTTTAAATTGAATCCTATATTGTATGGGCAACCAGTGCAATGACTGGCACAGGGTGGAGGCAATGGAGTAATGATTAGACAGATAGATGAGCCTGGGAGCTGCATTCAGGATGTATTGGAGAGGGGAAAGTTTGGTGACAGGTAGACCAATTAGTAATGAGTTGAACTAATCCAGATGAGAATGGATCAGGATCACAATGAGAGTTTTGTTCTTTCCACAGTTGACCTCTTTTTTGAGGTGCAGGGGCAAGTGATTAAATATAGGGGGTGAAGAAAGGATCAATGTTAAACATAACACCAAGACAGTGAGTTTGCTGGCTAAGCCTTATGGTAGTGCCACACATTGATATGGAGATGTCAAGTTTAGGTAGACTAGTATATGGTAAAAAAACAAAATCTTCAGTTTTTGAAATATTCAGTTTCTGATAGAGAGAGGACATTCTGTTAGAGACAATGGACAGACAGTCACTGGTGTTCTGTAGTTCAGCGGGAGTCATTTTGGGGGATGAAGTGTATAACTGGGTGTCGTCAGCATAGAGATGACACTAAAATCTATATCTACTGAGAGTCTGTTCAATAGGGGCTGTGTAGAGAGGAAAAAAGGACCTAGGACTGAGCTTTGGGGAACCCCAGCAGCAAGAGGAAAAGGAAAGGGAGTAAAGCCATTGAATGACACACTGAAGAAGCGGACAGAAAGATAGGAAGAGAACCAGGAGACAACAGTGTCTTTAAGGCCAATAGATTGGAGCATGGTGAGGAGGAGATGGTGGTCTATGATGTCAAATGCTGCAGAGAGATCCAGAACAATGAATAAAGTAGTCAGTCACCGTTGTACCTAGTGGTCAGAAGGTCATTTGGCACTGTGGTGAGTGCAGCTTCTGTAGAAGGTAGACAGCAGAACCCAGATTGTAATGGATAAAGAAGAGAGTTAAGAGAGAGGTAGTGGATGAGCTGAGAATAGACTAAGCGCTCCAGATGAAGGCAACATTAGAGACAGAGTGGGACTGCTCCCCCAATGAGAAACATGCTACAGTGTTTGGGGTCTGAGCACTTCCCCCATATTGGCCACTATATTTCTGTGATCTTGTTCTACAACATTAGAGACAGGTCTGTGGTTAGCTGTGCTGTGCAAGAGATGGGGTTATGACCGAATGTTTGAAAGAAGAAGGGAAGATACCAGAAGAGAGAGGGTGAAAATGTTAGGTAAGTAATGACAGCCAGGGTGAGAGAATGGAGAAAGTGAGGGAATAGGGTCAGGAGTGCATGTGGTAGGGTGAGAAGAGAAGAGAGAAGTCGGGAGACTTCTCTCTGTGACTGGGTCGAATGTGGAAAGTGAACCAGAGGAGGTGCAGGGGGAAGGGGATTGATAACGCTTTGAGACTGAGACAGAATTTTATGCCAAATGTTATCTATTTTCTCTTTGAAATAGGTGACCAGATCTTCAGCACAAAGGTCTGTAATAGGTGCCTGCACTTTTGGACTGAGGAGGGAGTGAAAAGTAGATTATAGTAAAGTGAGGAGATTAGGGTCAGGAAATAGATCTATGCGTGGGGAAAGGGAGAATTATAAGTTCTTAGCACACATTTTTAAAAGAGGAATGTTTTCCAGTCCACTTTAATTGCGTATTTTCTGAATATTATTGAGCACAGACTCTTCCCCACAATCCATTTTTTTTTAAAGCCGCCTGAAAACTTACCTCTTCAGGAAATCCTACAATAACTGTGCCACTACTCAGCCATATCAGCTTCTAACCTGCCGTTAATAATGTAATAACATAAACTTCTGTACTCCATGTTAAAACTTAGTTGAAAGATAATCTCTTTGAAGATGACTCAAGGCAACAAATATGTGTGATGTTTCCCCTTTATCAAACACTATTGTCACTGGTGATATACTGTAGAGAAGAGTCATCTGGTGAAGTGAAGATGGGAATGATCACCAGGGAAAAGCGCTCACCATTCTCCTCTATAACATCAGCAGTAATGGTGTTTGATAAAGGTTACCTAGACTGAAACATCACAAATATTTGTTGCCTTTAGTTATTTTCAATTAAAATGATCCTATTGACCACGTTTAAGATGGAGTGCTGAAATTCATGTTGTAACATTCCATTGTAGGTCGGTAAACTCTCATGAAAACATGGGTCCCCTCTCACTCCGCATCAGTCTGTTTATTGTACAGTATTTATTTAGTATATTAATATGTATGTGAACCCTTTCTATATGTACAGCGGCTGGAATTAATGGCACTTTAAGATCAATAATTATAGAGTAAAATAAGACTATACCTCTATACCACGCACCAACATCAAATTTAGGTACCTGTCGTTCAGTGTGTTACACTGCTGCCCTTTACATGTGATGCGCAGTATTCATCAAGGTTGGATGATCATCTGATGAGACACCCTCCCTCTGTAAATTTTAGATACCTATACTGCACTGTAGAAAAAGAGAAAAAGGAAGTGGGGAGAGACAATGAGGGACATGTATTAAGGATTTTGCACCAGAATTATGCCGTAAAATGCGCCAAAAAGAATAGCGCTTCAAATATATCAACTGTTTTTTCCACAACTTTCACCATAAAGAATGAATCACACTAGAAATGAGTTAAAAATGTCAAAGTGGGCGGGGCTATCAAATCGGCGCATATTACGCCTCATTTATCATCGTCTTATGGGCAGAAATGGCTCAAATTCTTGCGGACAATTAAGCCAGCTTATGTGGTGGTGTTTTGTGTAAAAAGTGTTGCATTTATGAAAAGAAAAACCAACCTGTCGTGGGAACAAGTGATAGATAAGCATTAAAACAGGAGGATGTAAATGAGCTAAACAGTAGGGTTTTGTCAGTAAATTGTCATTCAACAAAAACAAAATAATGACAAACACATTCCGAATCTGAGACAAAAGTCACAATTTACCAGTGGAAATGTCGCAAATAAGTTTCAAAAGTCGCAAGTGTGGTCTGGACAGATTGGCTGAAATGGCGCATTTCAGTTTTAAAAAAAGTCTCATTTTAGTGCTATTGGTGTTAAAATGCCGCAAATCAAGAGAAATTGGTGGATAATCAAGTTGATATTTAAAAGTCACATTTTACAAGTGCTGTGCCTTTTGATTTATGAGGTTAAAACAAATCACCACTTTTGATTTGTAACGTTAGTATTTTTTTGGTGCAGATTACCCCATTATTGATAAATGTCCTCCAATCTGTAGGATTTCTAAGGGAACAAAAACTATTAGAGTGAAATGCTGCTCACCTGGTGACTCGGGTCCTTTTAACGATTGCCCGCTGGGGTCAGGCACCGGTATGAACCGCTGAGTCCGATATGCAATTGAAGAAATACTAGTAATATATGGTAAGAATTGAAGAGGTGATAGTACTTCTATACTGTCTTATAGACACTGTCAGTATTTACATTTCTGCTGCTTTGTTAAGAAACTGTTCTTCCTATAGTAAAGCATTGGGTGTTATATATTAAGCTCATTCAAGTGAGCTTAATGGCTTTTCTCTGTGATGTTCCACAGTAAAGTAAGCAACAAGCTGTGTCACTGCCACTAATTAGTAAATAGCTGTCATCACGCTGCAGGTCTGGGTATCTGCAGTAGATGCTGACTGTAAGTGAATGGATGAGTAAGTATCACCAGCTGTGGCTGACTGCTGTGCAAAGAGCTGGAGACCCTGTGAACACAGTGATACCCATTCAGTTAAACAGAGAGGAAATACTAAGCTCACATTTTATTTTCGCAGCACAGATTATAGCACGCGGTTACAAATATAAGTATAGACAACAAGGCGAGAAGTTTTCCCCAGTCATGTAAATCCATACTCATTTATTTATGCAGATTAGTTTTCAAGCTCGAGCTTCAAAACTCCATGAGGCAAATGCTGAGCTGTGAGCATTCTTACAGGGGTTCACATCCAGGAATTTTATTCCAATCCATGGGCATTAAAAGGCGTTTTAGGAACATAAAATCGAGGTCTGATCCCTGGTCAACCCAACAGTCAGCAGAATGATGAGGCATTGGTGTCAGAGACAGGTCATGGACAGCACTGTGTCAGGGACTGCAATAAAGGGGGGGTGCAATTTGTTCCTACTTTCTGCTGATAATGAGGGCACCAAGGGCTGGACCTCCACCGATCACATATCCCTGACTTACTGTAACCATCAGTAGTATAGAAAGAAAAAGACCCTTCAAGGGATTATCCCATGATCAATGTAAAAAATAAAAAGCAGACATCATATAGTACAAATGGATCCAGAGAACACCCCATTCATTGCTCTTCTAGTTTTATTTCAAGCTGGCAGTTTAGGCTGCGTGCACTTTCTCAGGGGACCTGTCCTTTCTGCTGCAGCTGGAGGCAATTGAAGAATGTGCATGTGCTTCTGTGTGCAGGACAGAGAAATTAGAAAGAGCAAACAGAATGTGGCGCTATACAGATTCATGTCAGAGAATAACTCAGTGGCTGTACTTAATTTGCAATTACAAAAGTATTCAGACCCAGGTGCTGGAGTTGTCTTCTTCTGAATACAAAACAACACAGTATCTAGCTAATGCATTTGTCTGACAACAGTGTAATGTATAAGCAAAGGAATTTGTTATGATTGTGTAATGGCGGTTGCTGACCGGCGATGTTCCCCTACTCACCACCGCAGTCCTGAATTCCATGTTTGGACGAGCACTGTCCTTCCTGTTCGCCTCTGTCATTGTCCCCGTCCGGCTGCTTTATGGGGCAGGTAGCTGCGGTGATCTGTTGCCGGTGTCTTCCCATTCACCGCCATGGTCCTGGGTTCTGTCCTTGCAGACAACATCATTCCATTGTTTCCTTCTAGCCCTGCACACTTCATCCAGGCTGTTCCCTGTAGCACCTTGTTAAGGGCCAGTCCAGCACGCATCAGTTCCTGTTCTTTAAAGGTTTTGCACATGTGTGACCAATGCCAGCCATCCTGCACCTATATAAGTGGTCCAGTCCCATTCCCAGTTGTCTGAGAGTCAAAGGACCTTATGTCCTGCAAAGGTGAATTAGTCTGTGCTTGAGTCCCTATGTTCCTGATCCCTGATTGTATTCTAGATTTCACTACCTGTCTGATCCTTGCCTGCTACGCCTTGACACTCCTGTTGCTGACCCGGATTTCCTGACCTGTATCTGTGCCCCCTGCCTGACCTATTGCTTGTAAGTCTACGCCTCTACCTCATCCTCAGTCCTGCTGGAGCCCAGAACTGTACACAGTACTCCATGTGTGGTCTGACTAGTGATTTGTATATTGGTAGGACTATGTTCTAATCACGTGGATCTATGGCCCTATGGCTTAGTTTGTGCTCCTCCCCCTAGGGCCCTCTATATATAAAACACGTCCCAGATGTAGGAATGCCGAGTGGTAAAGTGCGGCCTAAAATTTCCCTTTATGTGTGTCACGGTGCTCCTACCGGGACACAGCTAGACCCCAGGCTTTGGCTCCAAAGCAATAAATAGGGGGAATAGTTGAGGAATTTGCAAGAAAACACACCTTGTATTTAGTTGAACAATAGCTCTACTTTCAATAAACCTACATCAGAAACAATCTTCAGGCTTTGACTTGGTCCCAACAGGCTTTAGCATGAAAACTGGCAGGCAAACATGACTCTACTATATCTGTTTCTCTCTGGCCCTGCTCTACTGACAGGCTGACTGTATGACAGATTCTTCTGTCTGCTGCACCTTCTCTTTGTAGTCTGACTCTTAAATTATGCCAGAGAACTATGCAAAGGCTTTAAGCTTTGACCTCCATGGCCAGCAGAGCTTAGGGTGCTCTGGCTGGCATGGGCACATCCAGCAGAGACTTGCCATGCACACATTCCCCTAGGGATGAGCGAATCAACTTCGGGTGAAGTCCAAGGTACCACTTGGAACCGAACCCGAGTTCAGGAAATGTTTTTTTACAGTCTAAATCAATTTCTGAAGTTATTATGCGAAGTCTCAGCCAATCCATTCTAATACTGTACGGAGCGCTCGCTCCGTACAATATTGAAATTAAATTTAATGCAAATTAACTTCGGATTCGCTCATTCCAATATAGGACCTGAACAAAATACATAAGATGATGCTTTGCTAGCCCATTAGAGATAGTAGCAGTGTGCAGAAGTGGTGTTTCCTCTCTGAGGCGTTATATTTGCTGTTCACTAAAATTCCTAGGTCCTTTTCCATGTCAGTGTTACCCAGTGTTTTACCATCTAGTATGTACTGGTAACCTGTATTATTTCTTCCCATGTGCATAACTTTACATTGGTCAGTGTTACCCTTCATCTGCCACTTCTCTGCCCAAGCCTCCAATCTATCCAGATGAATCTGTAGCTGTATACTATATAGCTGTATCACTAGTGTTGATCGAGCACCAAAGTGCTCGGGTGCTCTGGTGCTCGAATAGAGAACTTTGGGATCCCCGGGTGCTATAGAGAGCACTGGAGCACAATGGAAGTCAATGGGAGAACTCGAGCATTAAACCAGACACCCCCTGATCTAAAGAGGGGAGGGTGTCTGGTTCACGGGAAAAGGTCAGAAATTGATGAAAACACCACTGAAATGGTTCGGGAAAAGCATGGGCAGGATGTCTGCATGCATCTTGGACTCCCAGGTCGCTGCTGGGAACAATGTTGTCCGAATAGTACGCCACTTTTACAGACTGACGATAATACACACAAAACCGAAAATAAAATAAATTTTTGTAGAAAATTGTTCGGAAACATTCTTTCCTGTATATGTACTCGTATATAAAGTGCTGCCAAAAATTACAAGAAAGAGGCACTCCGATACAACCTGTATATCACATAAAGGAGGGCCTCATTTACATTGTGGTACAATTGTTCTATCCACTAAGTGAAAGGGCTGCCAAAAATTAAAAGGAACCGGGACTCCAATACACACTTTATTACACATAAAGGAGAGCATCATACACACCCTTGAAAAATTATGATTGATGGCCGGCTGGTGACCCTCAAAAACATTAGGAGCAAGGGCCTGCTGGAGACCATCTAAAACATTATGGACGAGGGCCTGCTGCCGAGCTGACCATCTAAAACATCATGGGCTATGGGCGAGGGCCTGCTGCCAAGCTGACCATATAAAACATTAGGGATGAGGGCCTACTGCTGAGCTGACCATCTAAAACATTATGGGCGAGGGCCTGCTGCTAAGTTGACCATCTAAAACATTAGGGCGGAGGGCCTGCTTCTGAGCTGACCACCTAAAACATTATGGGCTATGGGCGAGGGCCTGCTGCCAAGCTGACCATATAAAACATTAGGGGTGAGGGCCTACTGCTGAGCTGACCATCTAAAACATTATGGGCGAGGGCCTGCTGCTGAGTTGACCATCTAAAACATTAGGGCCGAGGGCCTGCTTCTGAGCTGACCATCTAAAACATTATGGGCCATGGGCGAGGGCCTGCTGCCAAGCTGACCATATAAAACATTAGGGGTGAGGGCCTACTGCTGAGCTGACCATCTAAAACATTATGGGCGAGGTCCTGCTGCTGAGTTGACCATCTAAAACATTAGGGCCGAGGGCCTGCTGCTGATCTGACCATCTAAAACATTAGGGGCGAGGGCCTGCTGCTGGGCTGACCATTTAAAACATTAGGGGCGAGGGCCTGCTGCTGATCTGAACATCTAAAACATTATGGGTGAGGGCCTGCTGCTGAGCTGACCATCTAAAACATTAGGGGCGAGGGCCTGCTGCTGGGCTAACCATTTAAAACATTAGGGGTGGGGGCCTGCTGCTGATCTGACCATCTAAAACTTTATGGGCGAGAGCCTGCTGTTAAGCTGACAATCTAAAACATTAGGGGTGAGGGCCTGCTGCCGAGCTGACCATCTAAAACATTAGGGGTGAGGGCCTGCTGCTGAGCTGACCATCTAAAACTTTATAAGTGAGGGCCTGCTGCTGAGCTGACCCTCTAAAACTTTATGGGCAAGGGCCTGCTGGTGACCCTCTAAAACATTAGGGGTGAGGGTCTTCGGCTGAGCTGACCCCCTAAAACATTGGAAGCGAAGGAAGTCTAATAAGCATGTTGATATGATAGAGGAGGAGGACGAGAAAAGGAAGATTGAACCACATACCCTTTTTTTGTGGTGGAAGGGGTGCATGGGAATAGTGATGAGCGGCAGTGGCAATATTCAAATTTGTGATATTTTGTGAATATTTAGGCGAATATTCGTCATATATTCGCAAATTTGAAAATTCCTGATTCTTCAGACATTATTTTCTTGATTGCAAAAACTAAAAAAAAAATGAATATTCACGATTCCGAATATATTTTGATATATTCTAAATATTTGCGAATGCTCGAAGTGCTGATATTCGCGATTAAAATTCGCAATTTGATTATTCATGATTAGTGTTGAGCGAACAATTCGAGAATAGTTCGGGTTCACACCGAATTTTGACCCGAACCCGAACATTTTCAAAAAAATTTGGGTTCGGGTTTGTTGTTCGGCGATTTCTTCCCGCTTTCTGAAGGGCTGCACAGCAGCCAATCAGCTAGCGTTTTACTTCTTGCCCTATGAGCCCATTACAGCCATGCCTACTAATGGCATGGCTGTGATTGGCCAAGTGCAGCATGTGACCCAGCCTCTATTTAAGCTGGAGTCACGTAGCGCCGCACGTCACACTGCTCTGATTAGTGTAGGGAGAGGACGCAGCTGCTGTGAGGGCAAGATTAGGCAGGGAAAAGTCAGCAAAAGCACCTAATGAAGTCATCGATCTACAGCTGTGAATGATTCAACTTCTGCTAGTTACTTGCTCACTGGTCTTTAGGCTGCACAGAGCGTTTTTCTGTCACTTTTTTTCTGGGGTGATCGGCGGCCATTTTGTGACTTGTGGTGCACCAAAACAAGCTGCCACCAAGTCCATCAATCCATCAATACTAGTTTTTTTTTTTTGCTATATCCTACATCAGGGGCTGTGCTAATTGTCACCCCTAGAAACTCAGGATAGCAATTTCTATATTTTATTAAGGGGTTAAATACAATTGCCAAAATACCAATCCCCTAAATCTGGTGTTCCAGCTTTGGCTAGCCAAGTATAATACTGTCTGCTGTCTGGCAAAGGATAGATTATTTTCTGTGGTAAAATTCAATTGCCAAAATAGCAATCCCCTAAATCTGGTGTCACAGCTGTGGCTGGTAAACTATAATAGAGTCCGCCAAAACATATATTTTGTTCTTGGGTGAAATTCACTTGCCAAAATAGCAATCCCCTAAATCTGGTGTCCCAGCACTGGCTGGAAAACTATAATAGTGTCCGCCAAAACATATATTTTGTTCTGTGGTGAAATTCACTTGCCAAAATAGCAATCCCCTAAATCTGGTGTCCCAGCACTGGCTGGCAAAGTATAATAGTGTCCGCCAAAATAAATATTTTGTTCTGGGGTGAAATTCAATTGTCAAAATAGCAATACCATAAATCTGGTCTCACAGCTGTGGCTGGCAAACTATAATAGTGTCCGCCAAAACATATATTTTGTTCTGGGGTGAAATTCACTTGCTAAAATAGCAATCCCCTAAATCTGGTGTCCCAGCACTGGCTGGCAAACTATAATAGTGTCTGCCAAAACATATATTTTGCTCTGTGGTGAAATTCAATTGCCAAAATAGCAATACCATAAATCTGGTGTCCCAGCACTGGCTGGCAAACTATAATAGTGTCCGCCAAAACATAAATTTTGTTCTGGGGTGAAATTCAATTGCCAAAATAGCAATACCATATCTTGTGTCCCAGCACTGGCTGGCAAACTATAATAGTGTCCGCCAAAACATATATTTTGTTCTGGGGTGAAATTTACTTGCCAAAATAGCAATCCCCTAAATCTGGTGTCCCAGCACTGGCTGGCAAAGTATAATAGTGTCCCCAAAAACATATATTTTGTTCTGGGGTGAAATTCAATTGCCAAAATAGCAATCCCCTAAATCTGGTGTCCCAGCACTGGCTGGCAAACTATAATAGTGTCCGCCAAAACATATATTTTGTTCTGGGGAGAAATTCACTTGCTAAAATAGCAATCCCCTAAATCTGGTGTCCCAGCACTGGCTGGCAAAGTATAATAGTGTCCGCTAAAACATATATTTTGTTCTGGGGTGAAATTCAATTGTCAAAATAGCAATACCATAAATCTGGTTTCACAGCACTGGCTGTAAATCTATAATAGTGTCCGCCAAAACATATATTTTGTTCTGTGGTGAAAATCAATTGCCAAAAGAGTAATACCATAAATCTGGTGTCCCAGCACTGGCTGGCAAACTATAATAGTGTCCGCCAAAACATATATTTTGTTCTGTGGTGAAATTCAATTGCCAAAATAGCAATACCATAAATCTGGTGTCCCAGCACTGGCTGGTAAACTATAATAGAGTCCGCCAAAACATATATTTTGTTCTGGGGTGAAATTCACTTGCCAAAATAGCAATTCCCTTAATCTGGTGTCCAAGCACTGGCTGGCAAACTATAATAGTGTCCGCCAAAACATATATTTTGTTCTGGGGTGAAATTCACTTGCCAAATTAGCAATCCCCTAAATCTGGTGTCCCAGCACTGGCTGGCAAACTATAATAGTGTCCGCCAAAACATATATTTTGTTCTGGGGTGAAATCTAATTGCCAAAATAGCAATCCCCTAAATCTGGTGTCTAGCACTGGCTGGCAAACTATAATAGTGTCCGCCAGAACATACATTTTGTTCTGGGGTGAAATTCAATTGTCAAAATAGCAATACCATAAATCTGGTCTCACAGCTGTGGCTGGCAAACTATAATAGTGTCCGCCAAAACATATTTTATTCTGGGGTGAAATTCACTTGCCAAAATAGCAATCCCCTAAATCTGGTGTCCCAGCACTGGCTGGAAAACTATAATAGTGTCCGCCAAAACATATATTTTGTTCTGGGGTGAAATTCACTTGCCAAAATAGCAATACCATAAATCTGGTGTCACAGCTGTGCCTGGCAAAGTACAATATTGTCCGCCAAAACATATCTTTTGTTCTGGGTTGAAATTCAATTGCCAAAATACCGGCTTCCAACCATCCGTCTTGAAAGACCTCTGTCAGTCGCTTCCGTAAATGGGTTGCCACTTCCTGAACCCATGCTTTGTGTCACTAAGCCCCTTAAAGGCTATGTGTTATAGGGCGCCGACTTCACGCTCTTCCTCCTCTGCACCACCGGAACTCTGCGCAAGGAGAGGGGCAAGGACATAGCCTGCGTCCTCGTCTCCATGACAGAAGGCGAGCAGCAGGGGAGCCGAGCGCCAATAATGATGATCGGTGCTCTGCTGAGTTGAGCTGCTGTGAGTCACATGACGCTGGCCACATGACGCTGGTCAGGTGACTCACCAGTTAGGCCTTTTTAAACAGGCAGCCTGCTGGCCACAGGTTGCCTGTGAATATGGTCCTATAACTTGTGTGTCCTCAGTGATATCCCCTGGTTAGGTATTGTATATCAGCTTGTGTGTGCTCTGTGCTCATCTGTTTCTGGATTCTGGTTGTATCTCCTGGTTTTGACTCCTGGCTAGTGTTTTCTGACTTGTCCTCGTCTGCTTCCTTGGTCTGTTTTGTATCTCCTGGTTTTGACCCCTGGAGCATATTGATTCTGGTTTCGCCTGCTCCCTGGTACTGCTGTGACCTCCTGGTTTTGACCCTGCTAGTTGGACTACTTTGTGTTTGTCTATCTTGTGTGCCTCTCCCGCACTTATTCAGGTCAGGGACCGCAGCCAAGTTGCGCTCCATTACCTAGGACAGGTAAGTGCAAGTATGCAGGGACAGAGGTGTGGGCTAAGTCAGTTTTGCACTCTCCCTTACCCCCTCATCGTGACACTATGTAGACCTTTGGAGTCAATTTATTAAAACTATTGAGCCATTCTGTCCCAAAGGGTTAATTGTTTTTCTAACAGTGTAACTGGTACTTTCACTTTCACTTTGTACCAGTCATCTAATAAACCTTATCTGTAAACTAAGAGGTCAGAAACACTTATTTAAGCCATATTCTTATCAGTAAGATAAGAACTGAGATAAGGAGTCCATCTGCTCCTGGTCTGACGGAAAAGACAAAAAATCCAAAGGGTGCTACTAGAGCATGTCAGCTCTGTACAGAAAAAATGACTCCATATTTTAATAAAGACCAATTTAAAAAAATCATTT
The DNA here is from genome assembly GCA_033119425.1 of Bufotes viridis. NCBI lineage: Eukaryota > Metazoa > Chordata > Amphibia > Anura > Bufonidae > Bufotes > Bufotes viridis. The sequence continues at coordinate 91,372,905 of CM065590.1, forward strand.
TTAGCTCTAAATGAGTACAATGCAATAATAAATTAATTAAAAAATGCCCCCATTTAAGCTTCCAAAGCATCTCACTGAGATGGCTAGAATCTTACTGCGTTCTGATGAGAGGCAAGCCTCCCAAAACAGCTGACCATGGATGCATATCTGGCTTTGCTATATTCACTTGTTAATCCCAAGGCTTGTTGGAAAGTCGGAGCAACTTTCAATTGGTGGTGCTAGAGAGATGGTTCTCTTTCTTGGGAGATACCTTTTTGCAATACAGGACATTTAATATTTATTACTGCTGCTCATTAAATGGAGCAATGTTTCATATTCACTTTCTTTTAGGAGAACTCTTTAATGGAAAGTCCTTAAATATGAATAAAAGACAAAGATACCCGTACATTGGCAACCAGACACTCTGCTAAATCAATAGTGAAATACAGGAGGGCTATATTTCATATTTTATGTTCTACTATGAGGATCAGGTGTTTGCCCATAAGAGCTGCATCCAGAGCTGCTGGTATTATTCGTTACTAGGATATGCCCCTAAACTGTCTATGTGTCTGTTTAAATAAGCATTAAGTTCATGTTTCCTGCAGCAAAATGAGACAGATGAGTATATGAGAACACTGAGGAATTACTCATCCCTTTCCCCTTCATGACTGCCTGGTTGAAGTCTTGATTCAGGCAGGATTTCCAAGGTTACAGGAAGTTCTCGCTAAGTACATATAGCAGATACTGTAACTAACTATATGTTATGTTTAGGGTGCAAAAAAAAGGGCAGCTAAAAGCTGTGATATCACAATGCATATAATAGTGTGTACTCTACATAGAAGCTGATGTATCACAATGCAAACCATTTATAAAAATATTTTTAAAGAGGAAATCTACTTTTTAAAGTCAGAATCAAGAGGATTACCACTTTGAAGAGGATCGGTCACCATACAATGCAGTGCAATCTGTAGACAGCATGATATAAAGCAGGAGTAGCTGAGCAGATGTAAAGTTTTGTGTGGAGATTCAATAAAGCGTGTAATTTATACATCTGACGTATTTTTCTCCCAATAAGAAGCACCGACCCATAAGACGAGGTTTTAGAGCAGTACAATAAGAAAAAATATATTTCATTAGACCTCAGATCAGGCCAGCAATCAGACATCCAATGATAATAAGACCTCAATAAGACCTCAGATCAGCACCCATGCCATATATAAGCCCCCCCCCTTGACATTTATCAGACATCCATGCCATTTATCAGCCCCCATGCCTTATATCAATCAGCCCCCATGCCTTCTATCAGCCCCCATGCCATTATGAGCCCCCATGCTACTTATGAGCCCCCATGCCATTTATAAGCACCCATGCCACAGAGCACCCATGCCTTCTTCCTGCCGCAGCTGTGCTGTGACCCAACACGCACAGCGTGAGGTCACAGAGCGCCTCATGATGTGCACAGCCACAGCATAGCCGTCAGCCGAGGACCAGGAAGCGGTGAGTACAGAGCCTTTACCGCTTCCTGGTCCTCCGGTACTAATGAGCGCTTCCATAATGGAAGTGCTCATTAGTGTTCACCCCCAAAAGACGCAGGGAAATTTTCCCCCCACCCTGGGGGGGGGGGGCAACCCACATCTTATGGGGGCGAAAAGTAAGGTAAATTTGTTTTTGTTTTTTAGCACACAGGGGCCTGTTCAGTGATTGATAGTATTCACTGTGTAAGTGTGTATACAGAGATAGCTGTCAGTTACTGATAAAGACAGACCCGTGCACAACTGACCTCAGAGAGAGAATAGATATAAATGTATAAATTAAAAGTTTTACTGAATCTTTGCCCATAAAACTATCCATCAATCTGCTCAGCTCCTTCTGCTCTATAATGTGCTGCCTACAGACAACACCTGTCGATATGGCCTATATGGGCATGTGGATTTCATAAAGGAGTTCCTCTTACGGCTTTGGAGCTAGAATAGAGTGCCTCTAAGTAATGTCTTGTATTCTGGCATACATAGCACCCACTAAAAGGGTAAGGGGAAACAGCACCCAAATAATGTGAGCTTTCTTAGTGGTAGAGGGGCTTTTTCCAGATGCTCAATGTCTTTAAAAATGAATCTAAGCAATTGAAAGGATAGATCATTTTTCCTTAATCGCTGTGAAGCAGGGACGCTTTAATCACAGGACAAAATAGTGCTACCCATTGGCAATGGGGCCCGTTATGCTAATTATCAAAGAAAAGATTGTTATTTCAAAGGCTTTCATTTTTTAAAAGTAGCAAAACATTTTAAAAACTATATAAATTTGATACTGCTGTAACTTTACTGACCCGCATAATACGTTTATCCCATTACTTTTAGCAAACAATGAACACTATAAATGCAAAACCCAAAATACTTTGTCGGAATTGGGGGGTTCCATTTTTACCTCTGTTTTCCATTACAGGATATGGAAATAAACCCTTATATACCTAAAGTAAAAAGTTACAGCTTTACAGGAAAGTGGGAAGGAAAAAAGGTAAAAGAAGAATGGGCTGTGTCATGAAAGGGTTAACTTGTGAATCCACCACTCCATCTGACCACAAACCCCAATCAAGAGCATTAATGCATATGTCATAGATACTGTTTGAGCTTGATTAGTTAAGTATTGTCTATATTTGTAACATAATAGCAGCACTATTTAATCTACAGCAGAATTATATTTCGCCATTGTTTTACATAATGTTTAACGATATGAAGGTAGTTGCTACAAGTCTATACCACTCCGCATTTATAGACATCTTAAAGAGTGGCAGTCTCAAAATACAAAGTGTAACAGCTGTCACTTTGTGTGTTAAAGGAGCTGCAGCATTCTGTTTGACATGTGGTATTGAGACGGGTGTCATGGAAACATGCCATTATTTTGTTTCAGTCAGATTTGGATAGATGCCCATGAGAACTATCATCAAGTGGTCCTTAGATGTAAATGTTCTTTCTACGATTCCTTCAGACTAATTACAATCTCCTAAAATAAATAATTCCTGGGACATGTATGGTAAATCTATTAACTTTAACCATTCTTGTGATACTTTAGGAACAAATTCTTAGATTATCTATTTGTTTTCGGCATTTAAAGACTAAAAAGTATGAGAAGAATTTCCTATAACACCAAATGAAGATTTTTGGTGTGATATTACATCTAATCATTGCCAATGGGGTCATGTTGCGACATATGACTTAGGCTACTTTCACTCTCACGTTTGGTGCGGATCCGTCATGGATCTGCACAAACGCATCCGTTCAGATAATATAACCGCATGCATCCGTTCAGAATGGATCCGTACGTGTATTACTGTAGTCCAGAGGCAGCATTAAGCGCACAGCGTCATACCAACCAATGACGCCGTGCGCTCCTGCTGTCAGCTGGATTCCAGGCCTGGATACCACGGTCCGCGCACAGCCGTGTGCATGAGGCCCAAGCCTCATTTACCCGTCAGTGTTCGGTCAGTGATTTCCATCAGTGATTGTGAGCCAAAACCAGGTGCGGCTCTAAACACAGAACAGGTGCAGATCTTTTCCTTATACCTTATGTCTGTGGAGGCTCCAATCCTGGTTTTGGCTCTCAATCACTAATGGAAATCACTGACCGAACACTGAAATGTGAATGAGGCTTTACAGGCTTTACAGAAAGTCCAAAAAGGTCACAACTTGCACATTACTTTTTCTGAGACACATCACCATGTAGCCCCAACCTAAGCCCTTCGGCCCCCCCCCCCCCCATCCTACATAAAGGTATAATCATCTACAAAAATATTGTAACACAAATGGCACAATTGCTACAATGCAGAATTTAAACATTTGCCCAGGGTAGTCGTCACATGCAATCCGATTAGCACAGAGCCTAAGGGATTCCCCTGGGGTGCAGAGCCTTAAAGATCCCCTGATTTTCACCCTTAATCCTTCAATGAGGTGTGGACTTTGCTGCAGGGATATCTAGGTTGTGGTCTTCAGAGAATAATAAGTAATAAACTAGATGTGATTAGGACTGGAGCCAAAGATCATCACACAGAAATTATGTAGAATATGACAAGCCGGAGGAGAGCCAGGAACATATAGTCAGGATCAGGCCAGAGGATGGAGTCAGGAAAGGACAACAGGAATGAGGCAGAAAGACCAAAGAACAAAGTATCAGAATCAGTACACAGTCAACAGCAATTGCAAAATATACCTAAGCTTAATCATCATATGACATCCAGTAGCTGAGATTCTTATCAAGTAGGCCACATGGCCTTATGTCATCCAGGAGCACTGGTTACCTCTACAACCCAAAGCAGAGAACTACAGGATGGAAGTTAGTTGCAGGGAAGCAATTGACAACCTGAATATGATGTGGCTGATGGGTTAAACTGCAATGGCTAAAGAGTATTGAGAAGAACTTGTTATTTTCTTTAGCCCAATGTTACATTAGCTACAGTATAAGCAGGCCCAGGCGTGTAGCTGTGTGTTCTAATATGCTGTAAAATGTTCATATAAGCATCTAACAGGGGGAAGAATGTCCTTCACTTGTCCATCTCCATTGCATATTAGGACCTGAAATACTTATTTAGAAACAAGTGGTGAAGAAGTGCTGGTTTACAGAGGCCTGTAGAAATCCAGCAGTTTCATCGGCACGCTGTAGTACTTGCTTAGTAAACATAGCAAGTGAATAAATATCATATTCCATTCCTAAAATTAGGGCTGCTTTCACATCTGCGTTTTCCTTTCCGCTTTTGAGATCCGGCATTCATTGTAAATGGGGATAAAACGGAACAAACCGGAACAGAGTGCACCAGAATGCATTCCCTTTTGGTTTGTTGCACTCTCATCGAAGACACAAAACCGCTGAAAGCAGCGTTCTTGTGTGCAGCATGGGAAACTGAACATGCCGGATCCGACATAAAAACTATGTAAGTCAATGGTGCTGGATCCATTTTTTTCAGACTCGAAAAACCTGGATCCGGCGCCCATTAAGTTAAAACAGTAAGTGAACGGCATGTTCATTTTCAATATAATTATTCAGCTGTATCTGTTCTACTTACAGGTTTGCACATGCCCTAGGGCATGTGGTATTTGTATGCTGGTAACAAGCTGCAAACCTGTAAGTAGAATAAAAGTGGTGATTCTCTATTCACTTAGGTATTGCGTAATTTGTGTTCGTTTTGCATCAAAAGGTGCCCTGGGTATTGGAAATATCAGTTGGTGTTTTGTGACAAAGGCTACTGCGATCGATTTGGATGAGGAGGTTGCGTTACTGGCATTTATGTCTGCAGTGGATTGAATAGCGCGGACCTGATAATCTATATTGTGACGTTTGGAAGAGAAAAGGACCTACTCTTCATTTTCAGGACTGCCTAATAACCATAATTTCATAACAATAAATTTTTTGGGGTTTTACTGACCTTGTTCTCGGACTCTATGATAAAATGATGTTGTGAATTTAAACATTCCTGGGTCCTGGAAAAAACCCAAGTCTATCCTAAGACAAGTAGTTATATAAGGGTATACTAGATGGACCATGTGGTCTTTTTTCTCCTGTCAATCTTCTATGTTTCACTCATTGCGGTTTGTTGTCATTTTTTTCTGACTAATTGCACTGCCATTAACACACTACAAGGGGTTACAACTTCCCTCATTAGTTATCTGTGTTGCCCTGTGGTTTTTGGTTGTATCATCAGTGTGTGTAACAGCATCCTAACGGCAATATTACTGTGTAGCGTGAAGGACGATATGCAGAGAGTATGACATTTTGGACGCATGGTTTTTATTATTACAAACTTTTTTTCATGTAGGTAAGTTTTGTTTTGTTTTTTAAACTAGGCCACTTTGGAAAAAAATCTTTTAAAGGGGTTTTCCCAGAAGTACATGAAAGTTGTCCTATCCTGAGGATAGGTATTCAATCCCTCATTGGTCATGGTCCAACACCTGGTATTCCCATTGATCAGTTGTCTGAAGAGGCCATGGTGCTCCGGAGAGCACTGTGGACTCCTCACAACATACCAAGCACAACCCTGTACATTATATAGTTTCAGTGATTGGTATTGCAGCCCAGACCAATTCACTTGAATGGGACTGGGCTATGTATAGGCCATATGACTAATAAATATGACATCATTTGTCTAGAAAGAGGCCGCAGTGCTTGCTGGAACACCATAGCCTCTTCAAACAGCTGACCGGGGGAATGGGGGGAGGGAGGTTTGCCATGAGTGGGATATTGATGACCTATCTTGAGGATAGGCCATCAATATTTTACTCTCAGAAAAAAAAAACTTTAAATAAGAATGAAGCATGAATAAGTAAAAAAAAAAAGAAAAAAAAGGAACAATAAATAAGTGTCCAAGGTCTGTGTCTGCATCCTAGCCCATTAAGTATATGGGGCTATACTAATACCAAACACAATTCACTGACAAGAGGGGTTTTCGTAAAAATGTAAAACATAACAGTCTCATAAAGACTCTTTAATGGCTGAAGGCCCAAATGATTTTAAGTCCACATCTGTCAAAAAATGTAAGTAAACTTTTTTCTAGCTCATCTTTCAGGGTGCCTTCACAGGGACATTATTTCTATCTGGTGCTGTCCAAGTTTAGAACAGACAACACACAGACTGTACACTGATCAATTCAATGATATGGGTATCATTCTTTGTATAGACCATTGATCCGTGCTGAGAGAATCCCAACATGTTCTACATCAGTCCATTTATCCAAAAAAGAGGAGTCAAAAATCATCCAATCAAAAATCTATTCAGGATAGCCAAATCAAAGTATTCCAAGAATTTTACATGTAATTATGCTTTAATTATGGAGTAAACAACTAGATATACCCTTTAAATTTAAAGGGGATGTCCGAAGTCTAAAAGATCCCCCCCCCCCCCAATGCCTGGGCCCCTCGTATACTTACCGGATTCCCAGCACCGGCGTCACTCCGGTGCAGCCAAAAGCAGGCCGTGATGGTGACCAGCCTCCCTAGCCTCCCCATACATCCTTTGATATTATTTGACTTTTAGCAATAATTTGCAATGTCTGACAATTACTCCCCAAACTGTTTGTCGGTATTACAGGTCAGTAAAAGTGTCAGCTGTAATTTATCACCGTGGACTTCGTGCAGTGCCCCAAGATTCAAGTAGTGGCACAATGGCAGAGTGGGATGGTGGTAGCAGCAGTGGCAGTAACCGTGACAAAAGTGGCCCCATGACAGAGTGGAGCGGTGGTGATGGCGGCAGCAGTAGCAGTAACCATAACAAAAGTGGGGAGAAGTGGCAGTAAGGCTGTGTTAACATCACTGTTTATGTTTACGTTCTTCTGATCCATCAGGAGAATATTAATGAAAAATCCTGTATTTTGACCAGCCATAAAGCCTCTTTCAGTCGGTAAGTATTTTGTCAGTGTTTTGCATCAGTATTTTATCAGTAATTGTAAGCCAAAAACAGGAGTGGGTCAAAAAAGAGATAAAATGGAATGGAATTATTTGCATCTGATCTGTGTTTTGGACACACTCCTGCTTTGGGCTTACAAATTCTAATCAAATACTGATGCAAAACACTGACTAAAAGATTGTATTATCCACAATGAATTTGTGTTGAGTTGGTAGAGTGAGTTGTGTGGTTCATTCCAATAACCAATGACGCCTCCCGTATAGCAATAATCCAGCTGCCATGTTTGATCCATCCAGCAAGTTCGGCCAATCTGGTTTTAACTCAAATACATGTTAAAAGCAAAATACCATTAAGTTCAAAGTATGGAGGGATCCCAATCCATATGGAGGGATCCACATGGGCTAAAATTTTGTTACACTGCACTTGCACTGACGTGGAATTTGTTTAAAATTTGTCGTCGTTGTCAGAGTGACGCCAAATATTAGTTTCCATAACAGAACGTGTTCGCTTAGAATGATGAATTTAGGTCCAGTTGGTGGAGGGATTTGTCTGGTAATACCGTCATACAGTAGTTTCGACTATAAACGATTGCTATAACAACGCAGACTAATTTTTTCGCTAAAAGAACATATTAGCTACAATGAATTTGGGTGATGTTGGTGGAGTGATTTTGTGGTTCACTCCAATAACCAACTACACTCCTTCCATATGGCAGTAATCCAGCTGCCAGGTTTGATCCATCCAGCAAGTTCGGCCCACCTAGTTTTGATCTTAATACAAGGAGTTATTAGACCCCAGGCGTTCTGCGTCCAACTTCCTGGAGGGCCAATTGGTGTTCAGCACTAATTGTCCTGTGATGCCCTTACATGTTCAGGGCTGCACATGCACTGCACTGATATATATATACCCAAAATAAGAAAGTAAAGAGCAGCACACCAAAATATTCAGCAAGTGCAATTCCCTCAAGAGACCGGCGACGAAGGTCCACTTGAATATATTGAGTAAAAGAAGGCAGAGCTTCAAAGGCTCCATTAAGTAGAGCTGAAACATTGCTGCTATATGGGTTAATAAGCCACCCACCATTTTTCCACTGAACCTTTGGAGTGCTGCCTTCTTTTACTCAATATATATATATATATATATATATATATATATATATATAAATATCTAACAAAAGATAGACACACAGCAATCCCTTATATATGATTATTGAAATAGTTCACTTTATCCTAATCTCAATGTGACACCATGGATAATGCAGCTCGTACCATCATACTGCTGTGCTAAGGCTTCCAATTACAGCAGCAGATGTGTTACTGCCTATGAAATATATGAATATCTGCCAGGAATATGCCAAGGCTGATGTAAATTTGAGGCATTGTGCCAGGTTAAATGTGCAATGTCCCACTCATGATCGTGGGCACAGCAAATTATTTTATTATGTTTTATTGCCATATATTATGTCTGAATGTTATACTTCATCTCATGTCATATTCCCCCATGTCACTATGTGATTCTGTTTAAGATTCTTTCATTCGGGCCAGTTAGATTGCACTGTCTAGTCTGACCACTAGATGGGTGCAGTGTGACAGTGTATATATAGTTTAGCTCGGGCCTAGATGGAGGGAGTTCTTTCTAGAAGTTAAGTCAGTGTGCAGCCATATAGCTGCCTGCTGGAGGGAGGCCTGCTGCCTCTCTGCTCTCTCCCTGATGGCTCCATGGTCCAGGGTTAAAGCCTATAATATTTAGCCTAGAGGTGAGAAATCTACTTCTATAGCTTGCCCGTCGGGGGTGACCAGTGACAAAGCTACAAACAGCAAGTTTCAAGGGGATTAACATATATATATTTACAAGTATTCAAGTCAAAGAATAGCATAACGGCCATACTCAAAGGCTTCCCCGGCACACTTGCAATTAGGTGTAGGACTTAGCTTCCGGCATCCACACCTCTAGTGCAAATCCTGAGGACAGTTAGGCCAACTGTCAGAAAAGCACTGGAAATAGAGGTTCAAGGATTTTGAAAACCACCTTTAATCAAGGTTAGAATAAGGCGTGAGTTAATACCAGCCTAAGACTTTTTATACTTGAAAGCCTAGTCTGAAGCAGTAGCTTTCACATATAAAAGACAAAGAGCCTGTTGATCTTGAGGACTTACAACATCCCTACCCTCGTATGCATGAGAAACTGTATTTCATATCTGGATGTACTAGAGACTGTTTTATACTTGGATATAACTGTTATCAGGAGCAACGTTCAGTAAAAGTTATACGTTGGATTGCACCATCCTTGTCTCAGTTTCCAATTCCTCAATTACTACTACTGTAAATGGTTGTACCACCACAAAAGGTACTGGCATCACGACAATCAGGGACCTCGCCATAGGCACATTAATACAGACCACCAAGGGCACCTCGAAACATCATCTGGCCTGTGTCCCTTTATCAGAGCGTGCCCCAGAGAATTGTTGTGCCATACTCCTCATTACTTATGCAAGCCTGCCCAGGGACAACATAACCGTGAGTAACCAGAACTGTGTTTTCCCTCGGACTACCTTAATTGCTCACACCGTGACCTAACAAATAATTCTCCTGTCGGTCTGGCATACTGCAAGCGGCCAAAATGACTACACAGAAACCCTATTCATGTCCTACATTATATTACAGGAATTTAAGAGCTTTTCCATGTGACTAAAGCAGCTTGTTACTTAGATCTAGATATTGGAGGTGATCATGGGTGGTGTCTTGTCTGCTCATCAATCTGGCTTGGCTCCAAGGCGTATCTGGGAAAGGTTCCCATGTAGGATGATAACAGGTGTGTCACTGGGAGAACAATACCCAGAAACAGGTGTGTGCTTCTCTCGATAAAATGCCAGGAACTCTGCTTCATCAACACAGAGTTCATTCTCAGCAAAAAGGACACAAATAAAAGATTACTGGACTGGAGAGACTGCACCACTAAGCATATGTCTGGCACCTCCACCAGTGTATTACAGAGGACATTAGCACACAGAGTCAAAAGTTCACCCTCCTAGGGACCTCCTGTGTTTGTAGTGTAGCTTCTGTTGAGTTTTATGCCCTGTAATGTGCTCGTTACGTTAGTAGTGTTAAGCGAATCGAAGAGAACTGAATTGTTTTCAATCCGAATTTCAAGAAAAATGTATTTCTCAACGAATCCAAATTTCCCTGCACTTCATCGTAATGAATCATTTTTTTCCCCAAAAATGGTGGCTACACGTGTTACAAAGTAAAATTAAGAAGGACGGGCTGCTGTGGAGGTCACTGTTAAGGGGCGGGATGCTGTGGAGGTCACTGTTAAAGGGAATGGCGCTGTGGAGGTCTCTGTTAAGGGGGCAAGGAATGGTGGAGGTCACAGTTAAGGGGACGGTCCACTATGGAGGTTAGTGTTAAGAGGCGGGGTGCTGTAGAGGTCACTGTTAAGGGGGCAGGGTGTTGTGGAGGTCACATTTTAAGGGAATGTAGCTCTGTGGAGGTCACTGTTAAGGGGGCGGGTTATTGTGGAAATCACTTGACGAGACGAGGTACTGTGAAGGTCACTAATAAAGGGGAGGCCACTGTGGAGGTCACTGTTAAAGGGGAAGGTGCTGTGGATGTTACTGTTAAGGGGGCAGACCTCTGTAGAGGTCACTGTTAAAGAGGCGGGGCACTGTAGATGTCACTGTTATAGTGGATACTGTCGATATCTTTTAAGGACACACAAACATTAAATGGAATATATGAAATATACCCATGGGTCCTTCTGCTAGTCTAATATATAAAGCTGAGTGTATGTATGCATGTGATGTATGTATGTCCACTAAAGGAATCCGTTCCGTCGCATTAACAATCACAAAATGTGGCACGCAGATACATCAGGTGTCCGGGAAGGTTTTAGACAGGATCTCAGCTCTCTAGCATGTACCGTTCCTGAGATATTCCTAAAAAATGGATTCACCAATAGAAGCCTGGTCACATGACCATCAGCCAATAGAATCTCGCAGGCCCTTGGTCTCCACATACACACAGTTTTGCACCAGGTTTCCATAAAAACCCAGCCATTTTTCTTCACTGCTGTAGGTCAGCTTTAAAGGGGCAGGGCACTGTGGATAACACTGTTAAGGGAGCGGAGTGCTGTGGAGGTCACAGTTCAGAGGGCAGGTAGGGTGGTCATTAAGGCCACCCTCAAAATACAGGACCCAGGCCCCGCTAAGCCATGCCCTGACCCAGTTGGACCACGCCCCTTGCACTCCGCAGTCAATGAGAATTGAAAAAAAAACTTAAAAATCAACTTCTGTCAGCTGCAGGGGTGGAAGGGAGGATGACTTTCTCCATGCAGCTCATGCTCAGACAGCACAGTGCTGCTGTCTGAGAGTGAGCTGTTCAAAAGGACATTCCTGTGTCCTGTCAAGACCCTGTGCCAGACGGAGGACAGGGAGTCTGAAAGCTGGATTATCCGGCCTAAAACCCTGTATGGCGAAATACATTGAGCAGGTAATCCGCACCTGTCGGCAAAAGGGAGACACACAGCGATCCCTTATATATGACAAAAGGTAGACACACAGTGATCCCTTATATAGGACTGTTAAAATGGTTCAATGTATCCTAATCTCAATGTGACACCATGGATGATGCAGCTCGTGCCATCATACTGCTGTGCTAAGGCTCCCAAAGTGAACTATTTCAATAGGTATATAATGGTAGCTTCCAATGCTGCTCTCACTTTCATCATGTAAGGCTGCCAATAAATCTACACTCAAAAAATGCACGTCTCTCTACAGTTCTGTATGTTAACACCATGTAAAAGTAAATGAAACATAATCTACTTTATACTGTAGATGCATAAAACATTAAAGGGGTTCACCTACCTCAACATTTGTGGCATTATCAGCGATATGCCACAAATGGCGGATGTCACCCTGGGCCCCCTCCTATCTCCAGAACATCTTTGCCAAAGTAAAGGAGAGCGAATTGCTCATAAGCAGCGTCTTCTCCATTAATTGCTATGGGACTTAACCAAGCGAGTAAGCTCAGCTATTTTTGGAAATCCTACCATAGCAGTGAATGGAGGCAAAGCCACACATGTGCGTCCACCTCTCCATTCACCACTATGGGACCACCGGATATAGCCAAAGCTCAGCTATTTTTGGAAATCCCACCATAGCAGTGAATGGAGGCAAAGCCACACATGTGCGTCCAACTCTCCGTTCACCACTATGGGACCACCGGATATAGCCAAAGCTCAGCTATTTTTGGATATCCCATAGCGGTAAATGGAGGGTGCCCACGTATGTGTGGCTGCTCTCCCTTCATTTCAGGGCCCCGTTCACGAGACTGGAGGTGGAACCTGCACCTATCTGACATTTGTGGCATATTGCTAGGATAAGTGAGAAACGCTTTTAACTCTGAAAATGGAGGGGTTCTATATTGCACTCAAACCCCCACAGTAAAATAGAGCCTCACGTGCAGATGCGGGGAGGTATTATTTAGAAACTGAACTGCAGAGGTTTGTGAGAACTATATGACAGTGTATGTCAGGGATTATAGTCTGGATGCGGCATATTATGTAGGCAGTATTACCTTTTTTTGATGACTTTATATGGAAGTGTTATCTAGGCACTATATAGGGGTATTATGTAGAGATACCCGTGGTAGTATGTTGTGGTTTAATTTTAAAATGGTGTTGATGCCTCTCATGAGATTCCTTCTAAAACTGGGAAGGCATTTCTCTCTGCAGATGAAGACAAAATACAACCACCTCATGGGGGTTGATGTGCCATCCTCTAGGTGAATACTACAGAAGAATAGGTTGGCCTATGTCTTTTTTTTATCCTTGCTGTGTATGTACCGGAGCCACATGATGATTGTTTGAAAAGACAAATGGACCCTAAAGATATTATTTTTAAATAGTATAATAGAGAAGGGCTAAATTCAGATATATTGATATTCCAGAGTGAATCAAAGCAGACTTTAACTTCAGCTTAGATACCCAATCATAATAGCCAGAAATATGGGACTTTCTATGAAGTGACAACAGTATATCACCTTTAACAAGGTTACATACAAGTGCATAAAAGTGGCATGTTCTCCTTTAAAAATGGGAGCTTCTAGCTTTAATCCAACTACAGTATTCCACATCCTGACATAACGTGAACTCCGGCAGCAAGGTGGCTACTGGAGCCAGCATTAAGAGGATGATAATGACTTTGACCATCACTAGGAGCTTGGCATGAGAATGGTATGGGCATGATTGAATAGTAGGAAAGAATGAGGTATAGCCCCCAGGAGGGTTTGATATGCTTCTTTTATGTGACTCCAAGCTCAAATACATACATTTCTGGTAACCTGATATAATATGAGACACAATGCATTCATACTATAGTCTGAATATACTTCTAGATAAGGAGCCAACCTTCAGCAATCCAGCTGTTGTGAAACTACAGTTCCCAGCAGACTCCATTCACTTCTGTGGGAGATCTAGAAAGGGCAGAGCAAGTGGGCATGCTGTGAGTTGTAGTTTCACAACAGCTGGAGGTTGCCTACCCCTGTTCTAGATTGATGTTTGCACCAGTTTCTTGACTAGAATACTGTATTGGCTGCTAAATGTTCCACACAGTTTTTTGTTTTCATACGCAAAGGCTCTAAAGGGGGTTCATGAATTTAAGAAAAAACATGGCTGCTTTCTAACAAAAAATCACCATTCTTTCCCATGCTCTGTGTCTGGTGCTGCATTTCATCTTCTTTCACAGGATGCAATACCAGACACAGCCCAAGGACAAGAATGGCACGGTTGGGAGGCAGTATCCTTTTTTTTTTAATCTCATGTAACTCCTTTAATGCGTTTTACCTATTTACCACATTTTTAAATCCACTTATATGTGTGAGATCCATAGTATCGGCAAACACAGAATGTAAAATCCATTGGTATTCATTTAGTAAAGTCTATGTTTCAGTTTGTTTTTTTTGTTTTTTACAGTAATGGCAGTGTCTGCCAGAGAATGATTAATATTAGGTTAATAACAAGTCGCTAATAACCTGAAATGATGAATTAGACACCTAGAGGTGTACATTAATATCAATTAGAAAAATGCAACAGCTTTTTAAACTTCTGCTTACAGGTATACAATACATTCCCTATACACCGATCAACATTTATGCTACAAATTAATAATTAAATATATAATGGTCAGTAAAGCATGAATGTGCTGTACATAATAGTAGTAGAAAACCAGCATTATAATATTATCTACAGTCCTTGTTGCAGCAATAAAGTTAAACAAACCAATAAATAGGTCAGTCAGCAAAAATAAAGAAAAAATAAGTTAGTGTAGGCTTCAGAACTCTTGCTTTAAAAATCCCATTCTCCAGGATTAAAATGGTGATGGCCTGAGGAAGGGGCTGTAAATGTAACATCCCCTTTATTCTTTACCCAAGGACAACACCATGCATACAGTGGTGGTTGTGACTGGTTCTACAGCTCGGAACCATTCACTTCAGCTGCAGGCACAGCTCCAGCCGAATGCACGATGAAACAGAGGATGAGGCCTCTTTATTTAGCTTATTGAACACCCACCAACCAGATATTGTTTAACAAAACAATAAATGGAAATCTTAAATGCAAGACAGAATTTCCCATTATGATTATTGATAAGGTAGTCACTCAGACTCTCTAAAACAGTACAGACAACTATTATACATTCAATCTGGGATTTGGGCCAGAAATTGCACTGTAGTGACTACACAATATTTACCTCTTGTATCATGGTGCAAACTCATGGACAGAAGTATTGGGCACATCCCCACACGTCTAGAGGTTTTGCAGATGAGTCATAGTTTAGAAAGATGGTACTGATACAGATTGGTGCAACAACACAGCCAACTTAATAAGGTTGTCTCACTTCAGCAAATGGCATTTATAAACCCTGGATATGAGCAGTGGAAAACTATTACTATTATTATTATTTATTTATTAAAGCACCATTTATTCCATGGTGCTGCACATATGATATAGGGTGTACATAATACTAAACAAATGCAATTAGTATGAACAAGATGAGTTACAAACTGGTACAGGAGAGGACCCTGCCCACGAAGGGCTTACAATCGACAGGGTATGGGAGAAGGACACAGTAGGTAAGTGTAAAGCTGGTCAGGGCGGTATAGCAGCAGGGTAACTGTACTGTAGGTTGTAGGCTTGTCTGAAGACGTGGGTTTTCAGGTTTCTTTTGAAGGATTCCACTGTAGGTGAGAGTCTTAGTACAGGGGATGCACGGGAGAAATCTTGGTGGCGATTGTGATAAGAGGTAAGAAGAGAAGAAGGTCTTGTGAGGATCGGAGATTACGTGTGGAGGATGTATCGGGAAAGTAGCTCAGAGATGTAAGGAGAGGTCAGGTTGTGGACGGCCTTACATGTATTTTTTTGTAATTTAAACAGAATTTGCTGAGGGATGGGGAGCCAGTGAAGGGATTGGCAGAGGAGTAACAGGGTGAGAGGTGGATTAGTCAGTAGTGTTGATTGCGAATATTCTAATCACAAATTTTATCACAAATATTGGCACTTCGAGAATTCGCGAATATCTAGAATATAGTGCTACATCTTCGTAATCGCGAATATTCTAGATTTTTTTTCATCAGTACCCATGATCCCTCACTGCTTCTTGCTTGTAGGCCAATGAGAAGGCTGCAATGTCTTTGACTTTAGGAGTAGTGTTGATCGCAAATTTTCGTATTCCGAATTTTTATATCCCGAATTTTTATCGCAAATTTTCAAAGTCCGGAAAATAATGTCTGGAGCTCACGAATTCTCGAATATATGACGAATATTCACCCAAATATTTGTGAAATATCGCGAATTCAAATATTGCCCCTGCCGCTCATCACTAAATAGTCAGGCAGCATAGTTGAGAAGAGATTGAAGGGGTGCGAGGGTGCTAAAATGAGTCAAGCCAGCAAAGAAGGCAATAGGGACTATTACAATACTGTACATTAGTAAGTACCCTTTATTAACTTTGTCTAGATGATAAATGCCATTTGATGAAGTGAGACAACCCCTTTAACTTGGAATAAACAAGACGGTCTTCTTGAGTAGCAACAGCCCTGGTCAATATAGGAGTAGTACAATCATTTCTTGCACAGTTCTAGAAAATTATATATCACAACCAACAACAATTGCAGAGTTAATTCAATAACTTTTACAGAAGCAAATGAGCAATTTTCCCTGCCTCAGGCTGAGTGGTGCCTTGCTTTGCAGAGTCTCCTTATGCCATGTCAAGAGCTAGGGATAGATTAATTCATCCTACTAATTCCACTATCCCACTAATTGTCGGTGCAAACCAGAGTTATGCCCATCAAGCCCTGCTCCAGTGTGCATCATACATGTCTCTGAGATAACCACATAGGAATTTGGCTCTCACAGCACACTGGGGGTTGGGGGTTTGTGTATGTACCTAATTCCCTACATTACAAGGACAAGTTTATTACACAGAATATTAAAGGTAATATAAAACAGTCAGAATTAAAAGTGACAGAACCAATCTGTACCTAAAAATAACCTTGAAACACACTGAGCAAGGGACCTGATTGGCTCAGCTTCCAGCTTCACTTGTCGGTTGACCATGCAGGGTTTGACTGCACAGCATGGTTTCCCGCACTCCCAGCACCACCATGCACAACCATGCACAGGATTTTGACTGGGAAAACTCCTAACTGAAGGACACATCTACATATGAGATCACTGACCTGCTACATCAGTCAAAGAACAAATAATGTGTTTGCCCATAGTAGACTTCACCACCAGGGAAACTAAGTAAATGCTTAGAGTCCCAAAGATCAGGGGGCCTCCTGTTGCCCACAAGTGGTTGGTTGAAAATACTGACTAGACAGAGAGATAACGTTCCTATGCAGCTGCTTGAGCCGCACAGGGGCCCGGGATGCCTTCCTGGCGATAGTGCAATATCAGAAGTGTCCAGGCTCCACTACTAAAGTAAAGGTGGGGCTTAGCAGGCTGAATGAGGCAGAGAATAGTGGTGCAACAGGAAGAGCTTAGTGGTGTGATTGGGCGTTGGTTAGTGGTTCAACAGCATAGGGATCAGCCCCCAAACATAGATTTTGTTGGGGTCCCAGAAATCCCAAATCCACCCCTGGTGGTGTATCCTTGTCCCTAAAAGAGACATATTTCTGCTGTAGCAAAGGCCCCCAGAAGATTGACTTCATTTGTCCTTATAATCAACTCCTGTCTCTGACCATCAATTTCAACTTGCATTCATTTGAAGGATTCACAGCTGGTCATGATGGGTCACTCAGGCCAAGCATTCATAATTGGCTGGGAAGGATATTTCAGAGTAAATGAACACTAGAGACTTATAAATGAAGGCAAGTCTAATATATTTACTAGATTTGTAAAATGAGTTTACTTAAAAAAAGTTATACAACTGAGACACCGTGCATATAAAAGCCTGTTAATGCTAAACATTATCTAATACTGTTCTCTTTGTGAAGTCTTTCTTGCTACACGAGCACTGTATCACTGCAGAATTGCACGCATTCAATGACAAGTCATTTGTATTTTTTGTTCTTCTGCAGACATACCCCAGGGGCACAGAAAAGTACACTGACTTCTTTTAAAAGTACATTCAAACATCATTTAAAATTACATATCAGCAGAAATCCTGCTAAAATATTGAAAATAAAAAGTTAATTAAAAAATAAAATAAAGAGATATGTGCCTCTGAGGCCAGCGCACTATTCCAGGACCACCTGTCATTAAACATTTTCCTGTCCATAAAACTACGACTGTGAACCAATCTTACATTCAGCTCTTTAATTTTTAATGCATTGCTCCAGCTCCCACAGGTAGCTATTAGACGAAGCAGCTCTCTTCCATATAAATTACAATAAAAAGAATTCTAAATTCCATAACTTAATATGGGGAAATTCACAAGGTTCTGTATAAAGTAAAGTGCAAAAAATAAAGTTAATTGTTTCTGATGGGTCAATGCAATAATTCTTTACCTTTGACATTGCTAGTATACTCAGCACTGAACATATGACAATGGAGACCTTTACAGTGACATGTGGGGGCTATAAAGACCTCAACTCCAAGAACACTAAATATCTGAAGACTTGCCGGAACATAGTATACAGTATGCAAGTGTGTCATGTCAGCAAGCATGGTAGGAAAGGTTCTTCATTCTCTAAATTCAGTGCTAGACCATGGTTCCTTAGGACTAGGGTGACCATATTTTGGTTTTCAAAAAAGAGGAAACACACCCCGGCCTCCTGGAATCAATTGAGAGTGACTTCTAACAAAGTGACTTACAGGAGACCTCTCCATGGATTTCTTAGGTTGTTCATTTTACTTTTCTTCTTCTTTTGTGTAAAACAAGGTTTTTAATTGGTTCTTCTCCTTTAACTTTATACAGTTATTTAGTGATGAAATAAAAATTAAAATACCAGCCGTTGGTATGTTGCCTTTCTTTTGGTGCATCGCGAGTTCCAATTGTGAAGTGGGTACTGCTCACTAGAGATGGCCCGAACTATTCGCTGGCGAACAGTTCCCGGCGACAATAGCTTGTTCGCGTTCGCCGCGGCGGGCGAACACATGCGATGTTCGGTCCGCCCCCTATACATCATCATTGAGCAAACTTTGACCCTGTACCTCACAGTTAGCAGACACATTCCAGCCAATCAGCAGCATACCCTCCCTCCCAGACCCTCCCATCTCCTGGACAGCATCCATTTTAGATTCATTCGGAAGCTGCAGTCTTAGAGGGAGGAGGGACAGTGTAGTTGCTGCTGATTTAATAGGGTAATCGATAGCTAGGCTAGTGTATTCAGTGTCCACTCCAGTCCTGAAAGACTCATCTGATCTCTGCTGTAAGGACAGCGTCCTGATAGCACCCCAAAAAGCCCTTTTTAGGGCTGCAACATTAGTCTGCTTTTATTTATTTTTTCCCCATATATATATTGTACACACCAATTAAGCACCGGGTATCCACTCCCGTTTAGGAGAAAAAAGGATCAAATCACTAACACCGAATATCATTGGACACAATACACCAAGAAATTTAGAAAAACTTATACAACTTTATTTCATACATGATGGGAATATAAAAAGATGGTAAAAATTGTGGTAAACAGAACAACAATGAGGAAGCAAAAAATGGAGGGGACCGCAGGGTCAGCACATAGAGGGCACACACATAAAAGTGCATAAAAAATATATATATGTATAGGTAACACCACTATAGGTTATATCAAAGTATTCCCCAAAAGAAGCCTGTAAGGGCGAAACTGCGCTGGGAGGAGGCGATCGCAGGATCCAGCACATTAAGAGGGTACATGATATTATATTTTCATCACCATATTGTTATTATTTTTTGTGAATAGGCCTGTTTATCTGGGACTTTCTTTCCCAGGGCCCCAATACTTTGATATAACCTATAGTGGTGTTACCTATACATATATATATTTTTTATGCACTTTTATGTGTGTGCCCTCTATGTGCTGACCCTGCGGTCCCCTCCATTTTTTGCTTTCTTATTGTTGTTCTGTTTACCACAATTTTTACCATCTTTTTATATTCCAATCATGTATGAAATAAAGTTGTATAATTTTTTCTAAATTTCTTGGTGTATTGTGTCCAATGATATTCGGTGTTAATATATATATTGCAGTTGCCTGGCCTGCCCGTGTGTGAGGAGCTGCAGGCCCACAGACTGTAGTGTGCCCTCTGCCAGTGCTGCCCATCAATCATACCGTCTGGCACTGGACTTTGCCTTAAAATAAGGCACTTTATCTGTACACTTTAATCTAATTTCAGTTGCCTGCCAGTGTGTGTGTGTCAGGCCCAGAGACTATAGTGTGCCCTCTGCTAGTGCCCAACACTCATACCGGGTGACACAGTACCTAGCACGCGTAGTACCACTTATCTAAAATCCATTCAATACACGTCCTGATAGGGGATCTAACAGGGATTAAACTGATGAGAATGGAACTACAGAAAATACCACTCATATCGGGTGTGACAGTAAATTGCACGGCTAAGATGCAGTGACCGTGGATTAAAACAAAGGGGAGGGAGCCAGCGTTTTTTTTAACCATCTCCCCATTCGAAAAATCAATTCAATAAATGGCCCCCAGATTGGGGACGTTAGAGGGATTAAACTGATGAGAATAGTACTACAGAAAATACCACTCATATCGGGTGTGACAGTAAATTGCACGGCGCAGACGCAGTCACCGTGGATTAAAACAAAGGGGAGGGAGCCAGCGTTTTTTTAACCATCTCCCCGTTCGAAAAATAAATTCAATTCACCTTTCGGGGACCCTTGGTGTTGTACGTGGCTGGGTGGAGGAAGAAACCTTCAATGACATCACCGGGACATGGCTAGCTTGGTATCCAACCTTGTGCAAATGGGGAGTTTGCGGTTGTGCAAATGAACTGTTTGCGGTGCATTAAAAGGAGAGTTTGGTCTGTCAATGTCTGTGAAGCGGGCGTAACCCTTACACTACCTGATGAATACATCATACCTGATCGTATACACACACTGGATGTTTTAAAGCATGTTATTCCAAACAATTTAGGAATGTTAGTTGATTTATGCCCTTTATGGATTAAAACCCGACTCTGCGTCCACTACGTAATTTTCCATGGGAGTTTTGCCATTGATTCCCCTCCGGCATGCCACAGTCCAGGTGTTAGACCCCTTGAAACAGCATTTCCATTACTATTGTGGCCAGAAAGAGTCCCCGTGGGTTTTAAAATTCGCCTGCCAATTGAAGACTATGGCGGTTCGCCCGGTTTGCCTGTTCACGAACATTTGCGGAAGTTCGCGTTCGCCGTTCGCGAACGGAAAATTTTATGTTCGCGACATCACTACTGTCCACATATACATTTGCGTTTACCCTCGATGATTGACTTATATACACTGCCTGTTACCTTTTTTTATCCTGTGAGTATAATAAAACTTTGCAGTTTAACCCTTGTGATCGTACTTCACTATTTGTGGCAACCTTGATCTTCCATAAAGGTTCACAACGGAAAGGTGAATCCAGACAATCTGATCGCTTTCCCATATCCAAGCAAGTCTGTGGGGATTTGAAAGGGAGGAACTTTCTGTTTGCTCTGGAGCAGCGCTGTCCACTTGAATAAACGCAGTTATTTAGTGATGTTTATATGTGGCCAAATTTTTGCAAACTTCTCCTATAGCAACCACTGATACTGTGCGCGCTGCTGCCCCAAAAATACTATCATGGCCCCTATGACATTCACCCCGTTCTTCATCAATCAGACCTTAGATCAGACCTTAAGGTCATGGCACCCTATAACACCCCCCTCCCTCCACCCATTCCATAAATCAGACCTCAGATCAGAAAAATAAATAAAACTTACCTCTCCAGTTCTGTAAGGCGCCGGCACTCTGGAGATCTGGTGTGCTTCTCTTGCATCTCTGTACTAGATCGCTTAGCGTGAGGTCACAGTGTGTGAGAAAAAGACCAGAGAGCAGTGAGTAATAACAGCCCTAGCAGTGCTACACTCACCGCTTCCTGGCCTCCTGTACAAAGTCACTGAGTAAGAAACAAAATACACATTAAAATAAAGTTGTAAGTGTGTTCCCCCATGAGAATCACAGACATTCCTGGTAATTTAAAAAATCCTTGCTGGACATATTATTTAGGTCCCAAAAATGGGACATATCCCGAGAAAAGAGAGCATCTGGTCACACTACACCACATGAAATGATCCCACCGTCCTTTTATAAAGAACATGTCCACTTTCAATCTCATTACATTATTAGCGGTTATGATTACACACAGGACATATCACTAGTAAGGTCACATAGAATATTTGTGAATAATCTGATAGTGGCAAGTGGTTGACACGAGTCTTCTCCAAATGAAATCATTTGCTGGACTACTGGGACTAACTATTGTGTCAAAGCATAGGCCCACTGGAGTATCCTCTCGTATCAAGTCCTCATCTGAAATTGAATTAGGTCAATTTAGTGCACAGCCATCAGAATAGGACAGTACAAAAATGAAAACATAACAAAAACTATAGAAATTTGGTATTGCTGTATTCGTACTGACCAACAGAATAACGTTAATGTGTCATTCTTACCAAACGGTGAACACTGCAAAAATAAACCCATAAAAACGTGGCACAATTTTCTTTTCCAATTGCACCTCATAAATATTTTTTTTTTTTCCAACTTCCAAATGCATTGTATGGAAAATAAAATGGTGCCATTAGAAAGTACAACTTGACCGATAAAAAAACAAGTGCTCATATGGCTATGTGAATGGAAAAATAAAAAAGTAATGGCTTTTGAAAGGCAGGGAAAAAAATGGAAGTTCAAAAATGGAAAATGGCTGTGTCAGGAAGGGGTCAAGCACCGTACAGTATAATGAAAATGATTTCTGACTTTGTAATTTAACTTTCTGTGTTTTAACTTCTTGGTATTTTCAAAACCTCTGTTTGCTTACACTGATTGGGAACATACTTGCTTACATCCAGGGACTAAATAACAGTGCAGGTCTAATACTTTTCACAGATAAGTGTTTAATATAATATTATCCAGTCTAGTCTCTGAGAGCTAAAGACATCAGCAGTTCAAATCTTTCCACTGTTGTTGTTTGCTCAATGCTATGTGTCTCACCTAGTGAATAGAACTTCTTGGGACTTGCAAACATAAGACGGACCTGTATACATTTGTCTTCTTCCATTCCAATAGTAATGTTGCTTTTAATCCTTATGCAAATGAGCAGTAAAGTGCACCGAGGGCAGGCCCAAGCCACTCTGTGGACTCTTGCTCTACTGCCTTCCTCTGCCAGCCCCTCCTCCTCTTGATTGATCAGGTTTCTGCATAGTCATCTTGCCTCGCTTGTCAATCAAGGAGAAGGAGGGAACAGCAAAGGAAGGTGGATAGCAATGGTGCCCAGAGTACCTTGGGCCTGTCCTTTATGCAATGAAAGGTGTTGTGATGGCTTATTTTCAGGATAGGCCATTGCTAGCTGATTACTGGGAGTCAATGGGAACAGTGTTCTAGTAATGAGCTTCATCCACTACAAGGTTTACAGAACTGTGTAGTTCCAGTTTTACACCAGAACATCTGATTGGGGGGTGTCTGACACCCCGCTGCTCGATTTATTGATGGCCCATTTTGAAGATATATGTTAAGCACTGTAGTTATGGAACCACTGCGCCAAAAAATGGATTTGGCTTTGGACCAAACCTAAGGATGTTTTTCTGGTGGCATCCTGATTGTCACCTGTTAACCCCTACAAAAGGATCTGGTCTTCAATGCAGGGAACGCACCAGACCACAACTAAGTCTTTGTGTGGATGGCTGCTGAGCCCCGAAGGGATAGTCAAACTCGTAGTGAGTAACAGGCTGAGGTCAGGGCCGGCAGAGTGCATACAAATTTGAGAAACAGATCCAAGGTCAGGGCAGCCAGCAAAGCGTTAATAGAGTAAATAGGCACAGGTCAGATCAGGCAGTAGAGGTCCATAATTCAAGAGTCAGGCAGAAGTCGGTCCAAAGGCAGACATCAGGAACAGCACACCATAGCAGGAACTAGCAGACTAGTGAACTTATTGCTCAGACAGAAAGACACGGCATATATAGCAAAATCTAATTAACACATTAGAAACAGTTTAGTAGCTGCACACATGACCAATGAGGGGTTAACCCCTGCAATACTGCAGAATGAAGTGAGGTTCAATAAAGATTATCAGAATACATTTTCCTCAAAATGCCAGAACGCCAGACTTGTGACAGATACAGTATGAGTGGACACCGATGTAGCGGGGCAGGGGCGGGCATGGGCCACCAACGTAACTATAGGCCCATCAATTAGTAAAGGCTGGACAAGCCCTTTAACTGTTCATCTACATACAGTATGGATTAAAAGTATGGTTTATCTACTATGAAGCAACGGATTCCTAAGTGAAAGGTATCATTATATTCCATGAGCTAGTCCTACAAGGCATCTTGCCTGGTCTATCAGTGAATTTCCTGGAGACAGACTCTCTTTAATTCTGGAGCATTCTAGTAATGTACTTGTCACTACCTTATATTTCCATTAACCTTTAAACAGTACATTGCTTTAATATTTCCAGTATTAGGAAGTCTGTGGGAACATTTGATGGACTGCTTCAACTCATATTAGAGAAAGTCATAGAAATAATGTATCATTAGTAGATTTATATTCTTGTTGCAATTTACTAAAAAAAAAATAATCTAAGTCGATATTAAGAATAACTGCAGATAGAAACAATGTGTCTCTTGTGCCCTCTCATTCTCCACCCAATTACTGTAACTTCACTTGTATACAATGTACCTCAGGTGACATGTACCTCTATCCCATGAAATCTGCTGCCGAATATTAACTGTCACAAGAAAGTAATCCAGACCCATGTTTTGACCTGGAGAACTTCTTAAGCTGTCTGCCGAGTTTATAGAGTAGAAGACATGCTTGTAAGAAATCAAAAGTTCTCAATGTTCCCAGAAAAGACAGAAGTCGTCCGATTTTATTTCTGCAGACAGTTTATTTTACAGGTCTGTTTTTATACTGCTCCTGTACATTTTAGTACTCAGAGGCACAGTGAAACCGTGCAATCGCTGTCCCAAGCTGAAGAGGCTAGAATAATGTGGCCGCAATGAGTATCTGCTGGCCCACTGGGTTGCCTGTTTTATTGGCTGAGCTGTTATTACTGTGCTGTTTATTGAGGGATCAGACTTTTAATTCTGTGTGTGAATTCCATGAGGCTGAAGTGTGCAGATTTATAGTGTACCGATGAGACAGTGAGGAACTTGTGTCAGATTTTGAAGAGCATCTTTTCTGTTCATGGACAAGACAATTGCAAAAAAAACAACAAATATCCCATATAAAATATTGACACAAATAGCTATGTCATGATTTAAACTGGATAATTTCCCCAAACAAAATGTGTGATAAATACAATAAGTGGCTTAACAATGATATAGAACAATATGTATCATAATGACCAAATACATTTCAACAGGGCAAATTTCTTTTCAATACGTAAAAGCTATGGACATTTTTTTAATGCATTCTGATTATCTTTAGCTAAAAATAATTTTTCCAATTGGTCTTTGTTAAAATTTCTCAACAGGTTTTACTGCTCTGCAGACAGTTCCTTCTCCATCTCACTGAAACCAGAGATACAGGTATGCTCTGAGGATTGTATCTGTAGTGCATATCTACACTTTCCTAACCCTTAGGCCCCTTTCACACAGGCGAGTTTTCCACGCGGGTTCAATGCGTGACGTGAACACATTGCACCCGCACTGAATCCGGACCCATTCATTTCTATGGGGCTGTGCACATGAGCGGTGATTTTCACGCATCACTTCTGCGTTGCGTGAAAATCGCAGTATGCTCTAGTTTCTGCGTTTTTCACGCAACGCAGCCGCCATATAAGTGAATGGGGCTGCGGGAAAATCGCAGACTTGCGGATGTGGTGTGATTTTCCCGCAAGGTTGCTAGGAGATGATCGGGATGGGGACCCGATCTTTATTATTTTCCCTTATAACATGGTTATAAGGGAAAATAATAGCATTCTCACTACAGAATGCTTAGTAAAATGTGGATGAGGGGTTAAAAATAAAAAAAATTTAACTCACCTTATCCACTTGATCGTGTAGTTGCCGATCTCTTCTCTCTTCTTCAATCATTAGCAGCCGCCAAAAGGACCTGTGGTGATGTCACATCACATGGTCCAATCCCATGATCCATCACCATGTGATTGGACCATGTGATGAGTGCAGTGACATCACAGGTCCTTTAGCCGGCAGCTAGTAATTAAGAAACAGCTGTGATTCACAACAATATTTGTCCGCGTACACACCAGAGAGAGCAGCGGTAACCTAAAGGAACGGGCTCTGTCCCTTCCGTATGTATTGAAAGATAAAAGAGATGGTACCGCGCTAGAGAGGAACAGCAATCCACAGCAATCAAATTCCTTGTCTCAGAGTGGTCCTAGAGACGAAGTTCACATTCAATCTCTGGTCTCAGAGTGATCATGGACACGACTTCTTATCCCGACATGGACCGCATGGGAGATCTCACACACCGTGCAGATTGTACGGCGTCCCGATTCAGCCAACAACATCCGGTTCCGGGTAGAAGTGCTGGACCTTAGATCAGGGAAAAAGACAAAACCACTGGTGCGGTATCTTTGATAGAATATAAGCGCAAGTTTATTTTACTTACAGAATCCACAATAAAATGAACATATATGTAAAGGCCCGACCCGGGTTTCACCGAGTAAGCCCCTGATGAAGCCTTCACGGTGAAACCTGGGTCGGGCCTTTTACATATATGTTCATTTTATTGTGGATTCTGTAAGTAAAATAAACTTGCGCTTTTATATTCTATCAAAGATACCGCACCAGTGGTTTTGTCTTTTTTCCCTGATCTAAGGTCCAGCACTTCTACCCGGAACCGGATGTTGGTGGCTGAATCGGGACGCCGTACAATCTGCACGGTGTGTGAGATCTCCCATGCGGTCCATGTCGGGATAAGAAGTCGTGTCCATGATCACTCTGAGACCAGAGATTGAATGTGAACTTCGTCTCTAGGACCACTCTGAGACAAGGAATTTGGCAGCTAGTGATTGAAGAAGAGATCGAAAAAAATGGCAAATTGGCAGTTTAAATTTTTTTCCCTGTTACACAAATTTCCATATGCAATTAATATTGTTATATTTTAATTGTATAGGCATTTTTGCATGCGGGGATGCCCATGATGTTTATTTTTTTATTGGTTAAGTATTTTTATTTTTATTTTAAGGAAAGGGGGGTGATTTGAACTTTTATATTTTTTTATATTTGTAACTTTTTTTTGCATTTTTTTATTTTTATTTTTTTTAAGTCAACCTGGGTGACTATAACTGGCAATCATTAGATTGCGCATTGTGTTCATTGATGGCTATATAGCCATCATTGAACACTTAATTTTCAATACAACAATACAGTGGTACCACCTAGTGTCCTGTATTAGTATAGTCATCTAATAGACTGAAGCCTGCTTGAGGCTTCGGTCTATTAGAGCAATGTAACAGGTTCCCCGATCTCAGCCGGGGAACGCTGTTACTGGAACTGAAGTGCGTGGCTTTCACTTCCCGACTGCTCTGATGCCGTGGTCACATTTGACCACGGTATCTGAAAGGGAAAATGTATGCGACCAGCATTATGGCTGATCGCATACATGTGCCACGGGTATCTGCTATTTAAAATAGCAGAAACCCCATGGCTATGGCGCCTGCAAATTTTAAAGAGACCAGACTTCTGCTGTACATGTACGACGGAGGTCCTCAAGGGGTAAAAAGTAACTTTAGATGGGACTATTATCAGGCAGAGTAATGGGAACAAATGTTTGTACGAACACTCTTTACCAATAACAGGCCCATGTAAAAGTGCTGCAATCACCTGGCAAACAAGCAAAATGCTCATTTATCAGGTGAAATAATTGTACCTGCTGAGACTAAAATTATCTTTTCTGGGCAGCAGATCATGATGGATTACACAGGGATTGGCCACCCAGAAACAATGAATCTGCAACAGCAATCATTGATCTATATACAGAGGAGGAGATTGCAACTAGAGATGAGCGAATCGACTTCAGATGAAACATCCAAAATCAATTCGCATAAAACTTTGTTCTAATACTGTACAGAGCAGGAGCTCTGTACAGTATTAGAATGTATTGGCTCCAATGAGTCGAAATTATTGCTTCACGAGACTTCGGGTAATAACTTCATAAATTAATTTGTACTGTAAAGATACCACTTGGAAATGAACCCGAGTTCGGGAAATAGTTTTTTACAGTACAAATTAATTTATGAAGTTATTGCACAAAGTTTTATGCGAATCAACTTTGGATGTTTCATCCGAAGTCGATTCGCTCATCCCTAATTGCAATATATAAATGTAGCTTTCCCCTCCTTTGATAAACAGGCAATGATCAGTAAGGAACAGTTTCTTCCCGATCATTGGCTGCTCAGTCAGGGCGTGTAAATGTGAAATGACAGCTCAAACACTCAATGGGCTACATTGTTATACATTTTTTGTAATTTGTAAAGTTGCAAAAGAAGGTACAATCTAACTCAATTGGGGGAGCGGCATAAAATAAACTGGACATCTCTAAACAAAAGTGTTATGTTTAACCTCTTCCCGACGTCCACCATACATGTATGGGGGATGTCGGGTCTTTTAAAGATGGCACAGTGTCATAGCGGCCAGGTGCCTGCTGTTTTATAATGTCCACGATTGGTTGTCATGTCACCCATGGACATTTAACCCCTCAGATGCCATGGTCAAATGTGACTATGGCGTCTGAAAAAGCTAAATCCAGGAAGTACACGCTTTTGGGTCAGGTGAGCTTTTCCCCGGCGGAGATCAGGGAAAGCACCCTGTTCTAATAATGAGTCGGAGACTGTACTAGGCTTCCAGGCTCATTATTAGTATATCCCACTTCAGGCCAGTAGGTGGCATTATTCTGTACAACTAGCAATCTGATGATTGCAAGTTGTGGTCCACTTGGGGACCTAACAAAAAGTAAAAAAAAAATGTAAAAAAGGTTAGGTTAAAAATATCACCCCTCCCCCCCTTTCCCCCAAATCAATATAAATAAACAATAAAAAATAACATCATGGGCTCATTGCTGCATGCGAAAATGCCCATACCATTAAAATATAAAGAAGTTATCCCATACGGTAAATGGCGTAATAGAAAAAAAAGGCTGTTTTGTCATTTTTCCATTCCGCCTCTATTATGTTTTGCAGGCGGACACCAAAACGCAGCATGCAGCATTTTGGTGTCCGTCTGAAGAGGCGGAGCCTTATGGATCTGTTTTTAATTACAATGTAAGTCAATGGGGACAAATCCGTTTTCAATGACACAATATGGTGCATTTGAAAATGTATCCGTTCCCCATTGACTTTCAATGTAATTCAAAACGGATCCGTTTTGGACTTTGTCATTTTTCTTTTAACTAATGCAAACGGATCCGTTCTGAATGGATACAAGCGTTTGCATTATAAGTGCGGATCCGTCTGTGCAAATAAACAGACGGATCAGCACCAACGCAAGTGTGAAAGTACCCTTAGGAAATTTAATTTCCCCTATTGAGATCCGTCACAGGATCTCAATAGCTGAAGAAAAAGCTTCAGTTTTGTCCCCATTCATTGTCAATGGGGTTAAAACGTAACTGAACGAAATGGAATGCACCAAAATGCACTCCATTCCGTTTGGTTGAATCCCCATCGTGGACAGAATAACACTGCAGGCAGCGTTTTTCTGTCCGCCACGTGGTGCAGAGCAAGACAGATCCGTCCTGACACACAATGTAAGTCAACGGGAACGGATCCGTTTTCTCTGACACAATAGAAAACTGATCCGTCCCCCATTGACTTTCAATGGTGTTCATGACGGATCCGTCCTGGCTATATAAGACATAATACAACCAGATCCGTTCATGTCGGATGCATGTGGTTGTATTATTGTAACGGAAGCGTTTTTGCAGATCCATGACGGATCCGCAAAAAACGCTAATGTGAAAGAGATAACTGCTGATTTTGAGGGTACAACAAAATAAATGTTTTTTGTCCTTATGTATATTTTGTTCCTGTGCGCTGCTAGAGCCTCAAAGGGTCATTCCGTTCTCCAAAATGTAAAACTTTTTCATATGATCCACTTTGCTCAGCAATACGGGCATATGAACATGGGACACAGGTCAGCCACTTTCATAGGTACAAATCTGCTGACAGATGCCCTTTATATATCCTTGTGCCTTCAGAGGCAGCACGGATCACCAGTGAATTTGTTTCCATTAATAACTTAAAAGTGGCTCTAAATTCCAACTGCAGAGAAAAACCAAGCATTGTAAAGCTCCTATTAAAATTAATGTGTGCACATTGCGTTTATTGGACACCCGAGTTCCTCCATAACCGTGCATGGCTTTAGCTATCCATTCCACAATTTTAGATGCTATATTATTCTAACTGGCAGCAATTCACAAAATACCTTCTCAACATGCCGGCTAAACCACACTGAACACTTTACCAGTCAAAACCATATGATGTTGTTGAACCTAAATGGGACCTACCTATCAGGACTGAGAGTCACCAGGCTACCGTAGATCTGATTATTAGGCCACATCTGAAAAGAGCTTGGGTTAAACAGTTAAAATGCAGAAAACATTTGAGGGATGCTTCTGGGTAACCGATTTTCTCTAGTACGTGAATGCTCTTGCATAGAAATAACTTTATGAATACTATTAGCAACTTTTAAGAATAAATCTGCTTGAATTTTAGCTTTTGTGGTCTTTTTGAGACCCCATGCTCATTGAGCTATAATAATATGTATAATCTAGTGCTCTGTATAGATGCTCAGTGGGGCCCCTGAAGCACATTTGGATTATCTAAAAAGCATCATTTTTCTATAAATGTAAGCTGAAGGAAATCTCTGAAGAGGACCTGCTTTATCTAACAGATATAATTTTTATATAAAATGGAAGCTACTTGTATAATGTCTTCATTTGTGATATCTCAACTTTGGTAACACTATCACTACTGCTCCCCGCTGACAAGTACATCCATTTCTCATTAAAGGTATTTCATGTTTTATTCAGGAATACAAATGAAGCTATCAGGGTCTGCAATAGGAATAATTGTATATAATGCCAGGCTCAAGATTTCTAATTAATATACGTTTAGCTCTTTGCAGTGAATAGGTCTTCACAGTAGACATGTCTCAGACTGAAAGAGAACATTAATCACAATGCTGAAGTTTTAATCTCTCACTACAATATTTTATTGTCTTTCTTGTGTAACATTTCCTATTATGATTCGTAGTATGTTGCCGCCTAAAATGTACCTTTCATTGTGTATGGGATATCTGGCTACCGATAAATGAGACAAACTTTTGGTAATTGAACATAACTGTTCCCCTAGTACATGTACTAGAGAAGCTTGTGTGAACATTATACAGGAGGGCCCAAGAAACAGTAGCCTGCCTCCAGCGATAGTATGACAAGTGGATTTTTTATTTATTTTAAGTCACAAAAGATGCTGAAAGATGTCCCCGTTCACGTCTATGTATCTTTGGGCAGGTCGGATTATGTTGGCTGATACTGCTTGCAGCTCTTCAACAGTGAAGCAAGTCAAAATGTTTTTTCCAACAAGATGAGACAACATGCCGCACCTCACGGATCTCACTGGGACGGGTTCCTCAACTGTTTACAGAGGATCGAACTGTGAGCGCGGGGTTATGGCCACCACGTTCCCCAGATTTATCCACATGTGATTTTTATCTGTGGGGAAATTTAAAACAGAAAGTGTCCGCTAACAATCCACATCCCCGGGATGAACTCAAGGAGCACATCACAAACACTATCCGCAGCATCACAAGCAGTACCAGCCAACATCAGACGTGCCCAAAAATGCGTCTTTTGTGGGCAGAAAAAAAAAACAATCCACTTGCTTGTTCATCTTGTCATACTATCGTTGGAGGCGGGCTAGTTTCCCGTGGGCCACCTTGTAAAATGATATATATGTTGGAGGAACCAAATTGGGAATATGTATGAACGAAATGGGCTCCTTTAGGTTAGTACAATCTCTAAATGACTACTGTAGCCTCAATAGTGAGAACTGCACCACAGCTAGATATCTGCCTTTACATCCCCATAGCAAGGTTAAGCAGCTTCGGTCCATTCCACTGAATGGGGCAAAGCTGTAATACCCTGCACTGCTACTATATGCATGGCCGCAGGTAACTGAAGAGGTCATAGTGCTCATACTACTGCTGCAGCTCTTTCAGCTGATTGGCGAGGATGCTGATACTTATGGCCTAATTTTCTAATCGCAGAAAACCATTTTAACTGGCAATTGTGAGCACATTTATACTGACGGAACCTCTAGGTATAATGGCCCCGTTGCTCCTAGAGGCTCATTTGCATATATGAAAACTTAATTTTTCTCAGAAATGCGGTACATATGAACATGGGACCAACACAGATGCCTTCAGCTGTCAAGCGCACATGTAACAGGTCAGCCAGTGTCATAGGTACAAATCTGCTGACAGATGCCATTTAATGCTTGTTTTGAACTCAAATACACACAATACTTATTAAAACAGCACAATGTAATCGTAATTTACCCTAGTCAGTAATATTCCTATAGTTCTGTCATGCTGGGTCAGAAATTGGATGGATAGACAGCCTAGGCAGAAAGCAAGACTAGACAGACATATAGAATGTATCACAGACCCTAAAATTTAACAGGTTTCCTTACTTGACAGTCAGCTGTTTTTTAACCTCTTAAGGACACAGGACGTACCCGTACATCCTGTGTCCGGTCTTTAAAGATGGCGCCCGCTCCTGCTCTATGCGGGCGCCTTAGTTGCGGGTGTAGCAGACACCCGATCGCGGACATTTAACCCCTCAGATGCAGTGGTCAATCCTGACCACGGCATCTGAGTGTGCACAAACCGAAAGTTTTACTTTCAGTATGCGCTCCGGCTCCCCCGTGTTGGGATCGGAGGAGCCGGAGCATGCCAGTAGTAGCCTGGGTTTCTATGAATGAATCCCAGGCAGCTCTGTAGTATTTCCTATGGAGCCTTGCCTGTAATAAGCTTCATAGGAAATATGCGATTTTTTCATATATTCCAATGAAATTGCATTGGAATGTATGAAAATCGCAATCAGATGATTGTAAGTTATAGTTCCCTATGGGAACTATATAAAAGTGTAAAAAAAAAAAAAAGTTTAAAAAATAAATAAAAGTTTAAATCACCCCCCTTTTGCCAAAATAAAAATTTAAAACTAAAAAAAACTAAAATTTAAAACTAAGAAACTAAAACTAAAAAAACTAAAATTTAAAAAATACACATCATGGGTGTCGCAATGTGCGAAAACGCCCATAGTATAAAGATATTAAAAAATATTCACCATACGTCAGCAGACAGCAAAACGGAAAAAAGCGTCCAAATGGCGGATTCGCCATTTTTGGTCGCTTCATTTTCCACAAAAAATTACATAAAAGGTGATCAAAAAGTCATACACACCCCAAAATGGTATCAATAAAAAAATAAGATTATGATGCATAAAATGAGCCCCCATGCAGCTCCGTTCATATAATAAAAAAAAAAGTTATAGTGGTCAAAACATGGTGACAAAAAAGTAAAACTGATTTTTTTCCCACTTTTGAATTTTTTTTTTTACTATCAAAACGAAAGAAAACCTATACTGTACATATAGGGTATTGCCGGATTCGTACTGACCAGTAGAGTAAAAGTAACCGGTCAGTTTTATCGCAAATCGAACGTCGGAATTTAATAAGCCGCAAAACTGTGGTGGAATTGCTTTTTTTTTTGCAATTTCACCCCATTTTGAATTTTTTCCAGCTTTCCACTACATCATATGCAATATTAAATGGTGTCGTTGGAAAGTACAACTTGTCCCGCAAAAAACAAACCCTTATATGGCTATGTGAACCGAAAAATAAAAAAGTTATGGCTATGGGAAGGCAGGGAGCGCAAAACGAAAACTCAAAAAGTAAAAAACCTCCGGTCCTTAAAGGGTTAAAGGCTATGGGTCACTCTTGATAGTAAGTGTTAAAACATTTTGGAACCCAACATACACTTAAATGGATCCTCCAGGATGAGAAAACATGGCTGCTTCCTTTTAAAAACAGTGCCACACTTATCCACAGGTCATGTGTGGTATTGCAGCTAAGCCCCATTCACCTCAATGGAGCTAAGCTGTTTTTAGATGAAAGCTTTCATGTTTTTCTAATCCTGACAACCATTTTAATATTTCATACCAGAACAAACAACTTTCACT
This sequence comes from Bufotes viridis, assembly GCA_033119425.1. NCBI lineage: Eukaryota > Metazoa > Chordata > Amphibia > Anura > Bufonidae > Bufotes > Bufotes viridis. The sequence goes on from CM065590.1 coordinate 91,407,127, forward strand.
CCACACAAGAACAGGTGTTTCCTTCACATTGATCACTGCAGTTTGCACATGCAACTCCAGGTAGATATTTCCCTCATCCCAGGTACAGAACTATTTGTCAGGTTCAACTACACTCTTTCTAGGACCCTGTTCCTCTTTATCCTGATGCTGCTTAAGGGCCCAACTCACATTGTCTCCTTTTTACGGACAAATACCTTAATTCTGGAATACCACAATTACAACATCTCTGGCCTACACTATAGGTCCACTCCACTCCCCAGAGAACTGGTTTGTATCACAACACTGACCCGGCCCAGCTAAAGCCTCCTCCAGGGTTAAGTTCAGTATCATTCAAGCCTCCCTGGCTCCTGGCTGACATGTATTTCCACAGATGCAGAAGACTCTCCCAGAGATTGCCCCACCCAGGCTAAAAGCCCAATCAGTCTAAACGGCTTCAGCAGGGCCTACCAAGACCCAGACTACCAAGTAGTTACCCACATAATTAATTGTCTAGCCCCCATGACCATTCTTCAAGCTCTTTTTCAGTGAAGCAATCAAACTGCTTCCTTAATGGAGACTAACATAACTGCAACAGCCTCCAATCCACCATCTGTCCCTCAACACTTAAGAGGAGTTAAGAGCTAGACACCGGACTTTACTTCCCCATAACAGGGTAATGTACCTTCAGTCCATTCCACTGAATAGGGCAAAGCTATAATACCACCCATTGCTACTATATGTACATCATGCAGGTAAAAGAAGATATGACGATTCAAACTTCAGCCCACCAATGTGTCTCCACATGAACAAGCCCTCTGTGGCGTGTAATTCACCATAACATCCAGGGTTGACAGGTTCTTCAGGCACCTCCCACACTACCTTCTTTATTGTCAAAACCACTTCCATCCACGATCACCTTCACCTTCCCAATATAGTAGCATTGCGTAAGTGCTGCAACACCACCATTCCTAGCATCTGACTGTGCTCAGACATAGACTCTTAAAGGGATGGCATGGCTGCACCATCTAGTATCGTGGTTCAGAGGTTCAATGTCTAACACAGCCCAGTGGAGAAGGTTCCCAAAATAGAAAGGAGCACTGCACAACTTGCAAACCATAAACAGCATACACAAGTGACAATGACATATGATTAGAGATGAGCAAATTTTTAAAAAACGTGATTTGTCTGGTTCGCCAAATTTTCTGAAACGATTCGATCTGAATTTATTTGCGGCAAATCACGTAAAAAAACAAAACAGCTACTTCCTGGCTGCAGAGAGCCTGTATAGTGGTGTAGAACACTGTGCCTTGCAGTAACATGCATAGGGAGTCTGCTGTGGTAGTGAAATAATACTGAGTCAGTATGACACGTAGATGACAGGCGTTGCTCTTAGAATCACTGCACACTTCACTTATTTGGGCAGTTACGGAGCCAAAACTACCAAATAACTACCAAATAAGTTACAGGTTGATATTAGCATCAAGAAGAAGTGAACTCCTTTTACACCATCGTCAGCTGATTCCACATAGATGTCTACAGAACCAGTTCTATTAAACACTTATACAAGTAGAGCCCCCCAACAGAGTGGAGAGGGTGTCAGCAGTAAGTTTGTGTTGACGTCACCTGTGATCCGTCAGAACAATAACCCCCAAAAAATGGATCCTGTCTGTTGAGCATCAGCCTTCACTCGGTCAGCATTTGGTCAGTAATCCATCAGTATTGCTAATGCCAAAAAAAAAAAACAATCAACAGGAGTGGATCCAAAACAGAGATGACACGTGAACCGAATATTTGCATGTCTTCTGTGTTTTGTACCCACTCCTGCTTTTGGCTACCAAATCATAAGCCAATTCTGATGGGACAATATAGGCCTTACAGCTGCTACACAGACAGGATTCGTTGTGTGTCTCATTTTTCCTTCCTTCTGACAAATCAGAAGAAGGGTCAAATAAATGATGATGTCATCCAGGCCAAAAAGGCAAAATAGTGGAGTGGGAAGGGTGGGAGAACAGTTTGAGAAGTCCACAGAGTGGCCCAATAACATAGTGGTGAGGTGGAAGAAGCATGAGGAGACCACAGAGTGGCACTGTGACATGGTGTTGAGGTACCAGGAGCATGAGTAAACCACAGAGTGGCAAGGTGACATAGTGTGGACGTGGCAGCAACATGAGGAGGCCACAGAGTGGAACAAAGACATAGTGCGGAGGTGGCAGCAGCAGCATGAGGAGGCCACATCGTGGTAAGGTGACATAGTGTTGAGATACTAGCAGCATGAGGAGACCACAGAGCAGCAAGGTGACACAGTGTGGAAGTGGCAGAAGCAGCAGTATGAGGAGACCACAGAGTGACCTGGTGACAGAGTAGGGAGGTGGGTGTCATTACAAGTACCCGCTGATGATTGTTAGTGTAAGAAGGAGCACTTGGCATTAGATGTGTGGTATCAGGCGGGTGACAGCATCAGAATAGCAGCTGAGGCAGGTAGCCAGAAGAAACCAGTCTCTTTTGTCAAGGTTTGGGTGAGGCAGCATGGATGCGCTTATCTGATGCATCATGTATTGGTGGGTGGAAATCCTGGCTGATCCATGCTGAATTCATCTTGACAAAGGTCAGTTTCTCCACATTTTGGGTGGACAGGCGAGTTCTCCTTGGGGTAACTATGGCCCCTGCCGCACTAAACATCCACTCTGATGCCACACTGCTTGCCAGGCAGGACAGCTTTTCCAGGGCAAACTCGGCCAGTTGGGGCCACAAATCCAGTTTGGCTGCCCAGTAGTCCAGGGAATCTTTGATGACAGGTGGCAGGGTGCACTCCAAGCATGCCACCACCTGCTGGTTCAGGTTATGCTGTATGTCTAGCTGCTGGTGAGTAGTTTCTTTACTATGTGGGTGAAGAAAGCTGCTTATCAGCGACTCAGGCTGCTGCTGATGGAGCTGGTACTGCTCCTGCCACCCCTTCCCCCCAGCAGCCATGGCAGTGGAACGTGAGCGCAGAGGGCCACTTCTCCAGTCCCCTGACCAGCCAGATTTACCAGCATCTTTTCCAGAATATTAATCAGTGGAATGACGTTGTTCATCCAGTAGTCCTGGTGACAAATAAAGGGCTGGCTGGCTGCTGATTGGCTGCATGCATGGCATTGTGGGTGATCCCTTGTTCCCAGAGTTCCTTGCTCAATGTCCTAACATGTGCGCCATTTTAAAATGCGATTCGTTACCACGAAGAGTGAAGAAATTTGAATTTGGTGCAAATCGAATTTTTCTTGAAATTCGGATCAAATTCCACTTCATCAGCTTCGATTTGCTCATCTCTAATAATGATGCAAACACAAAAACCAACTGTCCTCCTGGGTGTTCTTCTGCTCCATTTGCTCTTTTCTCCTAAAGCCCATTGAGCAAGGCTGGACTTAGGTTCACCACAATCTTCCTCACCAGCACCATGTGGCTTCAGCCACAGTTTGACTCACTTCCTAGAAACAGCTTTACATATAATCTACTAGTACTACCAGTAATTCTTGTACATTGAACAACGTTCAGGCTGAGTTGCGTACAGCAGGACACCGCAAAATACAGTAAAACTTATAAAACTTATACACATAATTACAAGATGGACAAATATATACACTAAGCTTTAAAAAAAATCTATCAGTTTGTCCTGTTTAGTTCTAGTAAGAAAAAGAAGATACAAAGGAGGAGGTGAGAATCGAGGCATACATAGTCTCTGTCAGCATCATCTCCACATATTGCTCTGCCTTCAGATTTACACAGAGATCATATTTATACTTTTCTTTTCTATTTTCCGCTGATAGAAGTGTCTCCCACTCATCTTCTAGAAGTTGGCATCAGTTGAGGGGGTTATTGTTCAATGCGACTTAAGTGCACTGAACACATATCAGCTTAAGAAAGCCAGAGTAGTTCTATTCGACAGAATTGAAGCTTTCAGAAAGCATCTTTTTAAACTTCATTGCTGCTACCATAAACCCATTTTACAATAATAATAACATCAGGCTAATCCAAGGACTTCATTGGAGCCATAGGTCTCGCATTAGTGTGCCAGCGTACTTGGATAATTGAAAGAAGAGTGGTATCCTTCAATGTAGCAAACAGATAAACACGCATGGTATTTGCACTTCTCTATAGACCTACTGTATGACTAAGGGTAGCAGAACGCATTCTCAAAATTTAAAAAGAAAGGAATGTTTTTGTTTGGCTAATAGCTGATCCTCTTACGGTAGAAGAATTTTCACTTCAAGGTCAAAAATCCCTAAGGAGGATGCATGAGTTATATTAGAACAGTAATAAATGGAAGTAAAGGAAATTTGCATACAAAGGCAAAATAAAAAGATTTTTGTAATGTGAATTTTGCACTCTGACCCTGGCAAGAATTTCTAAGCCTTTACGAACAATAGCACTTATAATTAAAGCAGAACTAGATAGCCGAGTTTGCTGAACTGAAAATAAAATTTATTAGAAGTGGGTGATAGGTTTAAAACAGTCGAATGCATAAACATTTTACAGGGTATTAGAACAATAAGACTCATTGTGTTTCATTATGAACGCATTACAGCAAAGGAATTTGTAGGCATAAAAGATGCCATAGCATGGAGGTGCAGGTAGCATTAACGATGCTCAACCATTTGACTTCATGGCACTGCTTTAATATTCTTTTCATGATTTACTCACTACAGGTATATTATCTTAGACTGAATTTAAAGCCAACTATTCACTACTGTTTGATTACCGATCTAAGGCAACACTGACAATATAAACCACTGCCACTATACGGTAAAGCTACAGTACAAGTAGATGCAAATAAATACAATATTTCATGTAGGTCATGGAAATAGTACCATTAACCATTAAATAGTAAAAACAAGGCTTTATCCTTTTATCCCCGATTGATCCAGAAGAAGACAAAACACTTGTTATTAGGTGAAAAAATGCGTCTTGGAAACATTTTTCCCATAATGACTGCTAACTTGGATTAATATTCAGTATAATTAAAATAAGGCAAATTACAACCCCTTTCTTTCTTTACCACTTTAGTTACCAGCGCCCAGAATCTTCGTTTCACTTCTGTGGGAGTTACAAGAACAACCAAGTAAGTTTGCATGATGGGAGTTGTAATTTCGCAGCAGCAGGAGTTTTGAAGGCTGCTGATCCCTATTCTACAGTATTGGGGCTCATGCACACAGCCGTCGCCCAGCCTTGCCCGTACTGCGTGCCGCAAACAGCTTAAATTGGTCCGCAATCCGTGCGGAACAGAGGCACAGAAACTCACGACAGCAGCACTCTGTAGTGGAGCATCCATGGAGATTTTGTCTCTATCTCCACACTGCAAAAAAGTACAGCATGCACAAATTCTTTGCGATGCAGACGGCTCACGGACCCATTCAAGTTAAATGGGTCTGGAGCCATCTGCGGAATCTGCATGGGGACCACAAATTGCAGTCCCCAATGCACGGAATGCCAATCAACGGCCATGTGCATGAGCCCTTATAGGTATAGCAATGAAGAAAGCTTTTCATAGTTGGAGATGATATTTCTTTTTTCTTATCTGGAAAAGCTGATTTGGTATCTTCTGTAGAGGGTTGTGACACATTTGTGGTGCAAGTTAATGACATACAGTGGAACATTTATCAAGTCAGGTACACCAGTTTTGTGGTCTAAAAATGTTGTAATGCTGTGACATTTGGTGATATTTTGCGACATACGGTGAGCCTTTTCACTTTTAGGAGTGAAAAGCAGATCAGGATTCAGATTACAATGTATTTAAGTCTCATTTAAGATGTGTAACATTTTAGAAAGTCACATTTCTGTGCCAGGCTACCCCCAGGTGTACTTTTACTGTGCACAACAGCACAAAGCAAAGACTTAAAACTGATACCAAAATCCCCCCAGTGTTTTATACAGTGAACATATTGCCTCTCCTTTAGTCTTCTTTTCTTCAGTGTGGCAGAGTAGGGGGGTTACAGCTACATGCCATAGATGAACTCACATAAATAGAAATTTTCATAGTAAGAATAGGCAGGTTAACATGGGTATGTGTGCTGGTCCTGTTTCTTATATGATGCTGTACAAAAGGATTAACTGCCACATATAACTACACCATTGTTTAAATAGCCACACTTATTTTATTGTACTGCATCAGGTTAACCAAAAAGGAACTTTTTTTTCAAGAAATTAGCAGTCTCAACACTAAGGATATATCAAATCTACCAGTATTTGAATTTTCCACTCTGTACTTTTGTTCATCCTATTGGCACTTTAAATTCTGCAGGTATTATGTACAAAATGGTACTCTCTTAGATTAGGTTCATGTTACAATTTCCACTGTGGAAGATTTATCTGCAGATTGAACCATTGAGGTAAAATCCATAGCAAATCAACTAGAGATCTGCATCTTCTTGTTCATTTAGCCTACAGAAGAGAAATTTTCCATTGGAGTGCTGATCTCTGGAAAAGGAATTTAGACACAGACTGAAAAATATTCTACAGTTTTCAAATCAGCACCTGGATCTGAATACTTTTGCAATTGCATGCAATTAAAAATTTTGTGTAGCCACTGAGTTATTCAACAAAATGTATCTGTATGGCGCCACCTGCTGTCTGTTTGCTCTTTCTTATTTCTCTGCCTGGCTCACTGAGAAGGCCGCACATGCTCAGTTTAATCCTTTAACTGCCTCCTGAGCTGTGATAGGTAGAGCATGGATACGCCTCCCAAGCTGCAGCAGAAAAGACACTCCCCCTGAGCTGTCAGCTTGATATAAATCTAGCAGAGGAATGAATAGAGAGATCTCTTGATCCATGTGAGGTACAAGGCAGGTTCTTGCTTTGCTAGATAGACATTGCCATCGCTCATACATCGGGTAATAGAATCATTTGTGCAGTCACCTAAATCATTGCTTCCCAACAAAAGAACGTGCTGTCTAAACAGCACTCTGCTGCATGGGGATGAGCAATAACATTAGCCATCACTCCTCCCCATATTGTGGAGGAGATCGGTGCATAGACATGCAGCGGTCATCTCCATTGACGAGCAGGCGATTGTTGGGAAAGAACGCTTTCATCTCGACAATCGTCAGCTTTATTAGCCCTTGTAAAGGGATCTTTAGTGCTGTTGGCATTGTGATTTGGTGCCCATGCAAATGTGAGAGCAAGATAGTTGAATGTGTGAGCCAGAGATTACTCACCGGAGCCGAGTGAGAACAGTATCATAGCCCCTGGAGGAGTTGAGATGCTCCAATACAGAGTGCCTACAGGAGCACATTACCGAAAACAGAATTATTTCCACGGCTGGACATATCCCAGAGTTTTTTTTTTGTTCAAGCAGGTCCAGTACACTCCTGCTGATTAGCCCCGTAGAGCCACTCTGACAGAGAGAGAGAGTACCTGGTGCAAACAGACAAAGAAGCGCAAACGTATGTAAAGGGAGGAAGTTGCCTAAATATTGACAGAAAAATAAAAAACTGTTCCAAATTAATACTTTACAGGTCATTTCTAGCAACCTTAGAGATATTTTCATAGTTATAGAGACTGCCGGAAAATGCTTCTAGCCCAGTTCAGTAAAGTGCTACTGCAGAGACAGAATGAAAGATTTATCAAACTGGTGTAAACTTATTTGCCCTTAGCAAACAATAAGATTCCACATTTTATTTTTCACAGCTCCTTTGGAAAATGAAAGGTGGTGTCTGATTCTACCTTACACCACTTTACACCAGTTTGATAAATGTCCCCCAGAGTGTTTGTTTTATGTTAGTTGTGAGTTATATTGTGAAATCACCACCTTTGAAAATCACTTTTAGTAAAGAAAATCAACTGCAAGTTGAGTCTAATTCTATTTGCACCAGCCCTCTTGAACCTTGCATCCACAGTTAGCATGGAGACTTAGATCAGGCTCACACAGTATGGTGTGTGTTTTTAAAGCCTAAACCAGCTTTGGGTACAGTAAATACTCAAATACTATGCCATTTAAATCCTATGGCAACCCTTCCAGGTATTTGCTGGAGCAAACTAGATCTCGTTGGGTCTCCAAACTTTCAATCACACTTAAAGACAAACTGTTCAATAAATGAAGAAAAAAAATTAAGATATAAGAAAGCAGTGAGTGTTGGATTATGCTTATTTTAAAGGGAACTTCTAACCACGAAAGTCACAGTTAAACCAGACAAAATGCCTTGTAGGGCTAGCTCAGCTGAATGTAATGACACCCTTCACTTCACTTCATTTTTGGGAAAAATTAATTGATGCAATCCAGCAATTAAGTGCACCAAGGATGGACCCAAGTCACTGTGCACCCTTGCTGCTCACCCAATCCTCTGCCAGCATCTTCCTCTAATTGATTGACATGGCCAGGTTCCTGCATAGTCATCATACCTGTGTCAAGAAGGAGAGGGAGGGGCCGGCAGAGGATCCAGAAGGAGCAAGGGTCCACAGAGGGGCTTGGGGCCAAACTCACTGCACTTAACTGCTCATTTTCATATGGACTAAATTTGAGACAACACAGTCATCTTGCTACAATATTCATCTTACGACCAAAGATCAGCTCAAAAGTATTTATGGCTGATCTTTGGTCGTGAGATGAATGTTGTAGCAAGATGACCCAGCCTAAAAGTATTTTTGTCTCGAGAATGAAGCATTAGATCAAGTATATTCAGCTAAGCTAGACCTACAAGGCATTGTAACTGGTTTACTAGTGACTTTCCAGGTGACATACTGGTTTTAAAATATTCTGCGCATATAATATGAACATGGACGATTCTAGTCATGTCTTGTAACTGCAATATTGCTATTATAGGCCATCATGGCCCATTCCTCTAGCTGCTCTTCATTGTATTCCAGACAAAGACATGTTTCTAATAAGTTAACCAACTTTTACAATGCTGGCAGTGAATTTTATTATGAGTGAGAATGTCTATCTCCCAGTCATAATTTACTGGACTTTAATATGATAACAGTGCCCCTTATTCAACAACCTGACAATGTGAATCTTGTACCCAGCATACACCAAGAAGGAAAAGACTGGGCCTTTTATTTCAGGAATTGGAGTGATAACAACGGGACCTTTTTTTCCCCCAAGGTCAGTGACATTAGTTTCCAGTTTCCCATTTGGCCCCACAGAAATATAAATTGATCCAAATGAATTTGTCTCTAGCCATTAATGAGTGTTAAAATATTAAAGCTTACATTTTCTCCCCATTTCCCAAAGAATGTCGTATCTGTATCTCGGCCCCCTTTTTAATGTACTAGATATTTCTGCCACTTTGTCTTTCATTCACACAAGGGAAATAACAAAGGTTCTTGTGATGACTGCGGCCGATCACCATGGTTACGATTCAGAGATACGGTGAAAAGCAATTATGGAGAAACAGAGGAAGAAGAAATGTGCCCTTTTGTCAGAACTTCATAACAGCTGTAATAACAGGACAGCAGTGGGACGAATGTAAAATAACTCAAATATTGTGGCATGCTAAATGCCAGTGCATTAAAAATGGGACTTTACTGTCACATTATTGAAAATGACAGGAAACATTAATTCCAGATGCTAAGAGACACTTGTTAGGGACGCACAAAGTGTGGTCTATTCTTGAGGGACAGAAGCTTGAATCCAGGAACTTCTCTGCAAAGACACTATAAGCCATGTCTCCTATGGTATGTAGACGTGTCGTATAGAAAGGCTTGTGTGCCACAAAAAGGTGTACATGTCTTCAATATGCGATCATTTTTGTATGTTAAGATATTTAGTAAAGTATATGAATTATTAACCAAAGAGTTTGTCTCATAGTTTCTTGATGTAGTTGAGCTTGAACTCTGTTGCCTGCACTTTGACATGAATTAAAGGTCACACTGGCTCATACTAATTTAAGTGCGTCTAGATGCTGGTGTAAAATTGCACCAAAATGTAGGGAAATTCGGTACAGTAAGGTTTAGAGAAATTGTCTGCAGCTACCCCAACAAAAGGTCCAGCTCTGTAGGAAAGGACATTGCATAATATGCAACATTTAGCACAGGAAATGTACCACAACTATGGAATAAAATTCTGTTTCAGACTAAAACCAACCAATAGAGTTGGACAAACGTGTCTATTTCTGCATCATATTTATCATCCAGCCTGAGCCCCTGTGATAAATTTGCAGATCTAGAAATCCCTTCTAAGCTTAAAGGGGTTGTCCCATCTCAGACAATGGGGGCATATAGCTAGGACATGCCCCCATTGTCTGATAGTTGCGGGTCCCACTGCTGGGACCCGCACCTATGTCGAGAACGAAGCCCCGAAAGTGAAGGAAGGCGCACTGCACATGCGCAGCCGCCCTCCATTCGTTTTCTATGGGGCCGGCGAATTTGGCTCAGCTATTTCTGTCGAGCCCATAGAAATGAATGGGAGCATGGGCCGCGCATGCGCGGTACGCTCCCATTTACTTCTATGGGAGCAGAGCTTGGTGGTGGACGGACCCCGGGAAATCTGGGGTCCTTCAGCCATAGTGACATGCCCCCATTGTCTGAGATGGGAATACCCTTTTAATTCATCTATGGGTTTAGTAAATAAGCCCCAATGCTTCATTAGCATCTAAATACCATTGACATTTATTTATTTACTAGCAGAAGGACCCAGCTTCGCACAGGTATATTTCATCTATTTCATTTAATGTTTGTGTGTCGTTAAAAGATATTGACAGTATCCCCCATAACAGTGATCTCTACAGCACCCCGCCCGTTTAACAGTGAACTCCACAGTCCCCCACTTCTTAACACTGACTTCCCCCCCCCCCACACTTTAAAACAGGATCTTCACAGCAGCCCGCCCCTTTAACAATGAGTTTCACAGCACCCCACTCCCTTGACAGTGACCTCTTCAGGGGCCGCCCCCTTAACAGTGACCTCCACCGTACCACGCTTCCTTAACAGTGACTTCCACAGTGTCCGCCCCTTTAACAGTGACCTCCACAGCGGTCTGCCCCCTTAACAGTAACATCCACAGTGAACGACTCTTTAACAGTGATCTCTACAGTGCCCTGCCCCTTTAATGCTAGGGCTATACGACGACATGTGTCCCGCAACATTTTGTTTCAACAATTTTTATAATGATCTGGTGTTGCACTGCGACATGTGGCGACACGTCAGTCACAAAAAATCCATCCAAGATGGATTTTTTTGCGACTGTCGCGTCGCAGTCACAGCATGTCACATGTCATGCGACATGTAGCAGTGTAGTTGTGCCCTATGTGTCGTGTGACTTATTGCGAGATTCTATTGGTGGATAAGGGTCATGTGACTGTGTATGGCAGTTGAAATATGAAGAGAAAGACTTGCAGGCTTGTATTGGCTACTGCAGGTAATTTTTTGGGAATATCTCAGGAACAGTATGTCCTAAAGAGCTGAGACCCGGTCTAAAACTGATGATGTACCTATGTGCCAAATTTGGTGCAGATCGGACAGACGTCAGGACAGACAGAAACTCATTGTGTACCGGCATGTTACCTCCACAGTATACTTTCCCAGATAGTAAGTGATATGTTTACCAATGTCGCGCGACATTTTTTATAATGATAGTCTGTGGTGTTGCACTGCGACATGACACATACTGCGACGTGACAGTCGCAGAAAAATCTATCTTGGAATGATTTTTTGCGACTGTCGTGTCACAGTTGCAGCATATCACATCTCGCAGTGCGAGCCTATCATTATAAAAATTGTTAAAACAGTGTCGCGCAACACATGTCGCCGTGTAGCCCTAGCATTAAAGGGGCAGGGAACTGTGGAGGTCACTGTTAAGGGTCAATGGTCACTATTAAAGGGGCAACTGCAGTAGAGGTCACTGTTAAGGCATGTGAGGTCACTGTTAAGGCAGTTGGGTACTGTGGAGGTCACTGTTAAGGGGGCGGTCCCTTGAGGAGGTCACTGTCAAGGGAGTGGGGTGCTGTGAAACTCACTGTTAAAGGGGCAGGCTGCTGTGAAGGTCAACGTTAAGGGGATGGGCTGCTGTGGAGGTCCCATTTTAAAGTGGCGGGGCACTGTGGGGGGGTCAATGTTAAGGGATGGGGGACTGTGGAATTCAGTGTTAAAGGAGCGCGGTGCTGTAGAGGTCACTGTTATGGGGGATACTGTTGCTATCTTTTAATGACACACACAAACATTAAATGAGATATACCCCATGCGAAGCCAGGTCCTTCTGCTAGTTCTACTATAAAACTATGTGAGAACACTATAACAGTCATATTGAACCTCAACTGCTCTGTCTTCATGTCCTCTTTTAGTCACTAGCCAATACTTCATTAGCATCTAAAAACATAAAACATAGATTTTGCAGTACAACACTGACATAATGACAGCCATCACATGCTTTCAAGTCACTAAGGATGAAAATAGCTGGAAAAGTCACAAGATATACATTTATTGGCCACCTTATTAGGTACAGGTTTAAATGGTCACTGTACGTTCATACAACTTTGCATAAATCATTAGCATAGGCGAATAAGAATCTTTGTAATATACACTAGCTTTTTAGAAAAATGCTTTGTTCTGAGTTATGTCCTGCCCCCCTCCTCCTAAATAAACTTTCTCTCTGAAATTTGTATTGCGAGACAAAGACTGTCTGCCTGCTCACTGAAGGATCAGATTATGTCATCTCATAGAAGTCTATGGAGACTACACAGACCGATACAGCGCAGACATGACTCAGTAGCGAATAGCAAGTCACTTTATCTTATACATATCACTTAATTCACATTTATATTCTCTATAATGTCCTGTATGCAGATTCTGAGCGAGTAAGACAGTTAAGGAGTAGGATCTGATGTCTCTAGTTGTATTCTATGGGGAACAGCTAGAAACCAATGCATGCAAGAGCTGCTTTCTCTTTATTGCACTGTGCGTCATTTTCCTTGCAGCAGAAGTGCAGTGTAATTACAAGTATGCGCTCCATTCAAGTGAATGGAGCAAGTATGTGTAATTACACTGCACCATTGAGACTTCAGAGAGGACAGGCAGTGTAATAAAGAGGAAGCAGCACTCGCATGGAGTGCTGCCTCCTCTTCAAACAGCTAATTGGCGAATAGGTCAGCTGTTTGAGAGGAGGCGGCACTCGATGCAAGCGCTGCTTCCTCTTCATTACACAACCTTTTCTCTGAAGTCTTGGAGGCGCAGTGTAATTGAAAATAGTTGTTCAATTTACTTGAATTGAGCGACTACTTGTAATTACACTACACCGCCGCTGCAAGGAAGAAGAGAAGGTCATCAATATATACTGCCTGTACAATCCCTTTAAAGGGGTTATCCCATCAAAAGGATCAGTGTTTAATTTGTCCAAGCTGCGAAACTGTATAATGTTTCAGCCAATTCCTACCGTTCTCGCCAAAATCCTCCCCCTTTTACCTCATTGCTGTAATGTGTTCTCCCTTAGTTACGGCCACCTTTCGCCGGCCAAATGCAATGGCCACGCATGCGCGGCGGCTGAACCCACCTTGATCCAGTGTTTGGCTGCATTACTTCCATGGATGCGCATGGCGCTGGGCGGCCGCACATGTGTGGTTCTTCATTCCCTTGTGCTGCTTCTGAAACAGAGCTGCGCATGCTCTGTTGTTAGAGCAGCAAAAGTGCGGTCGTAGTTTTGAACCAGCAAGTCCTGCAGCAGTGTAGGAGTGTCCGCACGCCTGTTTGTGTGAGAAATGTCAGTGCACATCTCCACAGAGTGGAGTACAGGGACAAAGAGCACAGAACATTATGGAATGGAGGGACACAGAGGGCTCGACACTATCGAGTACAGGGACACAGAGGGGAGGTCATTATGGAGCACAGGGACACAGAGGGGAGGACATTATTTAATACAGCTGTAACGGGAGCACGCACGCAAGGGAGGCGGAGTCAACTGATCAGCAGATCGCTGATTGCATCAATAGAAAGGACAACATTCCAGGAAATAGGCGTTAGTACAGAGCAAACAGGAGACACTGCAAGGAAATCAGAGGTTGGGATAACTCCTTTAAGTACTGTGGCAGAAGGGATATAACTTAATAAGTTCTTGTGCCCAAATTCAAAAATGGATAATAAAGCAGACCGAATATATACCTCCCAACCGTCCCAGTTCCGGCGAGACAGTTCTGGATTCTGGTGGCTGTCCCGTCGTCCCAAAATGGCTGAGGTATGTCCTGCTCTCAGCAGGATGCAAAGATAGCTGATTGTAATGGTGAAGCAAGGAGTTGCCCGCTTCCCGCTTCACCAGTCAGCTCAGCTACCGCTGTCCCACACTGCTGGTCTGTGTAGGAGGAGCTGGGCAGGCTGGGAGTCAGCTGTGCTGTTCCTACACAGCCCAGCAGCGTGATGTGTATCCTGCCTTCTGCTGCTGGGGAGCGCCGATCATCAGAGGAACTTTTTATGGGTATAACTTTTGTGTAGGGGGCACAAATCTGGGCATAACTACTGTTAAGGTGCACGTGTGGGCATAACTTGTGAAGGGACACATCTGAGCATAATTACTGTGAAGGGGCACATGTCTGGGCATAACTACTGTGAAGAGGACATATCTGGGCATAACTATTGAGAAGGGGGCACATCTGGGCATAACTACTATGAAGAGTCACATCTAGGCATAACTAGTGTATAGAGGGCACATCTAGGCATTACTACTGTTTAATTTGGGATTCTGGGAGCCATACTGGTTGTCACTCAGCTAACTTGGATACAATTAAAGAACACCATGAGTCATCCCTTTCAAGCATCTCAAACTTTTTAGTTTCATTTTGTTTATTGTGGGAGAGTAGCCCATCCACCTGCAAATTAGGCTCACATCTGCGCTGTCATATAATGACACCAATGGTGCTTGATGGACCCCCCTGATTTATAAGGGTGTCTGTAATTTTAGCAAAAAAATTGTAAGAATAGATAGACCGATATGTAAAGCGAGTTTATGGCTTGAGACATGGGCAGTTAATAAAACAGGTATGTCTAATAAGCGGTCATAATAACTAGATCGGCGCTACAAAGAAAAAAAAATGTTAGTGTTCTTCAAATGCTGTACCTAAAAAATATGAGCAGTGCTCAGTGACAGCATTAACCCCTTATGGACTCAGCCCTATTTCACCTTAAGGACACGGCCATTTTTTGCAAATCTGACCAGTAACACTTTATGTGGTGACAACTTTAAAATGCTTTTATTTATGCAGGCCATTCTGAGAATGTTTTTTCGTCACAAATTGTAATTCATGACAGTGGTAAAATGGAGTGGAAAAATTTCATTTTTATTTATAAAACTTTTCCAATTTTCAATTTCTCTACTTCTATAATACATTGTAATACCGCTAAAAAAAGTTATTGATTTACATTCCCCATATGTCTACTTCATGTATCGATCATTTTGGGAATGCCATTTCATTTTTGGGGACGTTACAAAGCTTAGAGGTTTAGAAGCAAATCTTGAAATCTTTCAGAAATTTTCAAAAACCCACTTTTTAGGGAACAGTTTAGGTCTGAAGTCACTTTGTGAGGCTTACATAATAGAAACAAGAATCACAAAAATAAACGTGGCCTAAATGGGTGGGACTGCTCCAAACCCCAAACACTGTGGCGTGTTTCTAACTGGGGGGGCAGTACCTCCGCATGTGGTTCGCAGCGAACGGCTATCCCCAGCAAAAATTGCATACAATGGAGGATGCCGGCGCGAACCACAAGCACCACACAAACATCCTACACAAAATAAAACATGTGCGGATGAAAATATATAAACACATAACTCACAGAAAAAAGATGCACCACATGGATAAGCAACTGACAACACTGGCTAATCCCTCACTCTGGTGTTAAAAGCTGAGAGATTCGCCAATATTTCCAATCAGGAACATATCGGAGCCCCTTTAGGCACCACTACACGGTATCTCAGCATGACATGGGGTCCTACCACTAGACTACCTATGGTGTGTGAACAAGGTCTGAACAGGTATTAAGCAGCCTACAGCCCCATCCCACTCACCTGCACTGCAGGACCAACAATGCAATGGGGAACAAATGAGGCCGCAAGCTACACCTACAACAGACCATGTGACACCGGCTTCCAGGTGCAACAGAATGTTTACCAGCCATATGCAATGGCACATTCAATACATATAAAACAAGAATCACAAAAATAAACGTGGCCTAAATGGGTGGGACTGCTCCAAACCCCAAACACTGTGGCGTGTTTCTAACTGGGGGGGCAGTACCTCCGCATGTGGTTCGCAGCGAACGGCTATCCCCAGCAAAAATTGCATACAATGGAGGATACCGGCGCGAACCACAAGCACCACACAAACATCCTACACAAAATAAAACATGTGCGGATGAAAATATATAAACACATAACTCACAGAAAAAAGATGCACCACATGGATAAGCAACTGACAACACTGGCTAATCCCTCACTCTGGTGTTAAAAGCTGAGAGATGTGGTGACAACTTTAAAATGCTTTTATTTATGCAGGCCATTCTGAGAATGTTTTTTCGTCACAAATTGTAATTCATGACAGTGGTAAAATGGAGTGGAAAAATTTCATTTTTATTTATAAAACTTTTCCAATTTTCAATTTCTCTACTTCTATAATACATTGTAATACCGCTAAAAAAAGTTATTGATTTACATTCCCCATATGTCTACTTCATGTATCGATCATTTTGGGAATGCCATTTCATTTTTGGGGACGTTACAAAGCTTAGAGGTTTAGAAGCAAATCTTGAAATCTTTCAGAAATTTTCAAAAACCCACTTTTTAGGGAACAGTTTAGGTCTGAAGTCACTTTGTGAGGCTTACATAATAGAAACCACCCAAGATGACCCCATTCTAGAAACTACACCTCTCAAGGTATTCAAAACTGATTTTACAAACGTCATTAACCCTGTAGGTTTTCCACAATAGTTAATGGCATATTGAGATAAAATTTCAGAAATTCGATTTTTTGGGAGAATTTTCCATGTTAATCCAATTTTTCCAGTAACAAAGCAAGGGTTAACAGCCAAACAAAACTCAATATTTATTGCCCTGATTCTGTAGTTTGCAGAAACACCCCAGATGTGGGCGTAAACTGCTGTATGGCCAAACGGCAGGGCACAGAATGAAGGGGAATGGTTTTTTGACACCATGTCCCATTTGAAGCCCCCCGATGCACCCCTAGAGTAGAAACTCCATAAAAGTGACTCCATCTTAGAAACTACACCCCTCAAGGTATTGAAAACCGATTTTACAAACTTTGTTAACCCTTTAGGTGTTCCACAAGAGTTATTGGCAAATGGAGATGAAATTTCAGAATTTTTATTTTTTGTTACCTTGCCTCAAAAAAAGTGTAATATATAGCAACCAAAAATCATATTTACCCTAAAATAGTACAAAAAAAACTGCCACCTTATCCCGTAGATTCCAAAATGGGGTGAGAGGCCCAAGTTAGAATTTGGGGGGGGGGGGTACAAAAATGTAGAAAGAAACTGTATCTACTAAATTATACCGACAGAATACTGTCGGAATAATTCTGTAGAAGTAAGTTTATGCAGGAACATGAATCATTATAATGCCGTGTGCTCCTGAGAAACCAGCATTGTCCATAATGGGGAAGCACGCTCATACATGAAGCGCGATTCCTGCACATGACATGCTCATCTGTAAGAGCTCTAATACAGTCGGCACCCAGCCACAATGACTAGGATCAGCGATTATGGAAAACTCAGTCTTTTAACCCCTCTGATGCCAGGGTCAATAGTGATCACGGAATCTGTGGAGTTAGGCAGAGGGAGGAGGATCCCTCTTCTTTCCAGTCAGTGCCTCTGCAGTGAAATTGCGGGGCTCTGATCGGTTACAATGACAGCCTGAGTCTGTGGAAGGTTCCCAGGCCTGTCACAGTAAACTGCCTGTAAAGCCAGTCAGGGGACACCTCAGCAGGCAGAACATAAGAATCCCATAGACCTTAAAAGTTCTCTATTATGGTCTATGGGAAAAGCAATCAAAAGATCCCAGGTTCTAGTCCCCTAAGTGGGCTAAACATTATGTAAAAAAATAAAATAAAACAAAGTTATTAATAAAAAAAAATAGAACCTGTCTCCTTTTTCTCAATTTTACATATAAAAATAAACAAACAAATATATATAACCAGTATTGCCACATATGAAAATGTCTGGACTATTAAAATATAAAAATATTTTTCATGTGCGGTGTGTGCCATAACGGAAAAAAAAAAAAAAAACACACAATTCACCATTTTTTAGTCACCTTGTGAACAACAGTGAACAAAAAGTCATACGTGCCCCAAAATTGGTACCAATAAAAACTACAGTTCGTTCTGCAAAAACCTAATACAGCTTTGTGGAGAGAAATAAAAAAAGTTATGGCTGTCAGAAAATGGTGATGCAAAGAAATTATTTTTTCAAAGGTTTTTTTTTTTTTAATTTAAAAAAATATATATACAAAATTTGTTGTAATTGTATTGACTCGTAGAATAAAGATATCATGTCATCTTTAGCTCACAGCTGCAATATCAAAAACCCCCAAAAAAGTGTCAGAATATTTTATTTTTTTTTTAATTTAACCCAATAAAGATTTGTTTTCCATTTTCCATTACAAGACACGGTAAATGGTGCCATTAAAAAATACAACTTATTCAGCAAAAACTAAGCCCTCATATGGCTATGTGAATGGAAAACTAAGAGTTATGGCTATTGGAATGTGGAGGGGAAAAAATTAAATTGCAAAAACGAAAATGGGCCCGGTCTTTAAGGTGTTAATATACAGTACATATTATATTTAATATATTAATGGAGGGGAAGATAGTGCAGATAGAGACCAGGGGCGAGGTAGTGTGACTGGAGGAGGAATGGAAGGGGGACTAGAACAGTTCAGAATGAATGATGTAGGGTAAAAAATACACATAAACCTCTCAAATGTATATATACTAATGCCAGAAGCCTGACTAACAAGACTGGTGAACTGGAATTAGTGATGTGTGAGGAGGACTATGATATAGTGGGAATAACTGAGACATGGCTGGATGATGGCTATGACTGGGCAGTTAATATAAAAGGTTACAATCTGTTTAGAAAGGATCGTCAAAACCGGAGAGGGGGAGGGGTCTGCCTCTATGTGAAGTCCTGTCTAAAGCCCAAAATTCGAGAAGACATCTGTGAGGGACATGGACATGTGGAGTCACTGTGGGTAGAAATACATGGAGCAAAAAACAATAATATACCAGCTAATATACCAGAGTCCACAGACAATCTATTACTAAACGAGATAGACGAGGCGGCAAATCATAATGAAGTCGTTATTATGGGGGACTTCAACTACCCAGATATAGACTGGGAAACTGAAAGCTGTATATCCCATAAGGTAAACAGGTTCTTGGCAATATACAAAGACAATTACCTTTCCCAAATGGTTCAGGACCCCACTAGAGGGACGGCCATACTGGATTTAGAATTAACCAATAGACCTGACAGAACAACAGATGTGCAGGTTGGGGGACACCTAGGAAATAGTGACCATAAAGTAATAACCTTTAAATCATTCTTCAAATGAGAGTTTCTAACAGGAGGAACAAAGATACCAAACTTCAAAAAAAGCAAAATTTAGCCAACCAAGCGAGGCTATAGGCCTAACTAACTGGGACAAAGTCCTCAAAAATAAAAAAACAACCACAAAATGGGAGATTTTTAAAAGCATTGTAACATCTAACTGTGAGAGGTACATACCTTATAGGAATAAAAGGCTAAGAAACAATAAGAAACCAATGTGGATAAATAGAAACGTAAAGAAAGCAATAAATGACGAAAAAAAAAGCATATAAATCATTAAAACAGGAGGGGAGCCAGGAAGCACTGAACCTATAAAGGAAAACAATAGAATATGTAAAAAAAACTAATAAAAATTGCCAAATTAGAGACCGAGAGATTAATTGCCAAAGAGAGTAAAACTAACCCTAAAATGTTCTTCAAATATATAAATGGTAAAAAATATAAATCTGAAGGAGTCGGCCCTCTACACAGCAATGAGGGGGTAGTTGCAGAGAGCGACGAGGATAAGGCAAAACTATTAAATATTTTTTTCTCTACTATATTGACTGAGGAAATTAAACTGTCAGATGAAATGCGGAATGTAAAAAGTAAATTCCCCATTAAAAGTGCCCTGTCTGACCCAGGAAGAAGTACAACAGCGACTTAAAAAGATTAAAGTAGACAAATCACCAGGAATGAATGGCATACACCCCTGTATCCTAAGGGAATTAAGTGATGTCATAGCCAGACCTTTATTTCTGATATTTACGGACTCTATACTGACAGGGAATGTTCTACACGATTGGCGCATAGCAAATGTGGTGCCAATATTTAAAAAGGGTCCAAAAACAGAGCCTGGAAATTATAGGCCGATAAGTTTAACATCTGTTGTTGGTAAACTGTTTGAAGGGTTTCTAAGAGATGCTACCTTGGAGTATCTCAATGAAAAGGAAGCAAATAACGCCATATCAGCATGGCTTCATGAGGGATCAGTCATGCCAAACGAATTTAATCAGTTTCTATGAGGTGGTAAGTTCTAGACTTGACAGCGGCGAATCAATGGATGTCGTATATCTGGACTTCTCCAAAGCATTTGACACTGTACCTCATAAAAGGTTAGTATATAAAATAAGGATGCTTGGACTGGGAGAAAATGTCTAAGTGGGTAAGTAACTGGCTGAGTGACAGAAAACAGAGGGTGGTTATTAACAGTACACACTCAGATTGGGTCACTGTCACTAGTGGGGTACCTCAGGGGTCAGTATTCGGCCCTGTTCTCTTCAATATATTTATTAATGATCTTGTAGAAGGCTTGCACAGTAAAATATCAATTTTTGCAGATGACACTAAACTGTGTAAAGTAATTAACACTGAAGAGAACAGTTTTCTGCTACAGAGGGATCTGGATAGATTGGGGGCTTGGGCAGAGAAATGGCAGATGAGGTTTAACACTGACAAATGTAAAGTTATGCACATGGGAAGGAATAATACAAGTCACCCGTACATACTAAATGGTAAAACACTCGGTAACACTGACATTGAAAAGGATCTAGAATTTTAATGAACAGCAAACTAAGCTGTAAAAGCCAGTGTCAGGCAGCTACTGCCAAGGCCAATAAGATAATGGGTTGCATTAAAAGGGGCATAGATGCCCGTGATGAGAACATAGTCCTACCACTTTACAAATCACTAGTCAGACCACACATGGAGTACTGTGTACAGTTCTGGGCTCCTGTGAACAAGGCAGACATACAGTGCTGTAGAGGGTTCAGAGGAGGGCAACTAAAGTAATAACTGGAATGGGGCAACTACAGTACCCTGAAAGGTTATCAAAATTAGGTTTATTCACCTTAGAAAAAAGACGACTGAGGGGAGATCTCATATCTAAGTATAAATATATCAGGGGTCAGTACCTAGATCTCTCCCATCATCTATTTATCCCCAGAACTGTGACAGTGACGAGTGGACATCCTCTGTGTCTGGAGGAAAGAAGGTTTGTACACAAACATAGAAAAGGATTCTTTACAGTAAGAGCAGTGAGACTATGGAACTCTCTGCCTGAGGAGGTGGTGATGGTGAGTACAATAAAGGAATTCAAGAGAGGACTGGATGTATTTCTGGAGTGTAATAATATTACAGGCTACAGCTACTAGAGATGGGTCGTTGATCCGGGGAGTTATTCTGATTGCCTGATTGGAGTCGGGAAGGAATTTTTTCCCGACTATTTCTCTGCTTTTATTTACATTTGAGCAAAAAGTGTCCAGTCCAAAATTATTCATACCCTTCTCAATCAATATAAAAGACTTTATTGGCTATTACAGCAATTAAACGCTTCCAATAATTGCAGACCACCTTTTTGCATGTCTCCACAGGTATTTTTGCCCATTCATCTTTAGCAATGAGCGCCAAATCTTTCAGGTCAGCTTCTTTCCATCACCCTGCTCTTTAGCTCCCTCCACAGATTCTCAATTGGATTAAAGTCTGGACTCTCGCTGGGCCACTCTAATACGTTAATTTTGTTGTCTGCTAACTATTTCTTCACCACTTTTGCTGTGTGTTTTGGGTCATTGTCATGCTGAAATTTCCACTGGTGCCCAAGGCCAAGTTTCTCTGCAGACTGCCTGATGTTGTCATTGAGAATCCTCATGTATTGCTCTTTTTTCATGGTGCCATTTACTGTAATTAGGTTCCCTGGTCCATTGGCTGAAAAACACCCTCAAAGCATTAGGTTCCCACCACCATGTTTGACAGTGGGGATGGAGTCCTTTGGGTTGAAGGCTTCTCCTTTTTTACGCCAAATGAAGGAAACATCATTGTGACACAAACAATTCAATTTTTGTTTCATCTGACATAACACAGTGAGCTTTTGTGTGCCTTATCTGGAGAAGTGGCGTCCTCCTTGGTCTGCATCCGTGGAACCCAGCAGTGTGCAGTGTCCGTTGGATTGTCTGCCTTGAGACATTGCCACCAACAGAGCCCAGATTCACCAGCATGGCCTTGGTGGTGATCCTTGGATTCTTTTTCACCTCTCTAACTATCCTCCTGGCCAGCACAGGTGTCACTTTTGGCTTCTGACCACATCTTCTGAGATTTTCCACAGTGTGGAACATCTTGTATTTTTTATTAATACTTTGCACTGTAGCCACTGGAACTTGAAAACATTTAGAAATGGCCTTGTAGCCCTTTCCTAACTTGTGAGCAGACACAATGCACAGCCACAGGTCCTCACTGAGCTCTTTTGTCTTAGCCATGACTGTCCACAAACCAACTGTAGAGAGCGCTGTTTTTCACCTGTTGAGTTGATTAAAACAGCTGTTCCCAATTAATCAGGGTAATTAGGATGCTTTAGAACAGACATGCTCAACCTGCGGCCCTCCAGCTGTTGCAAAACTACAACTATCATCCTACAGAAGAGCATCGTGGGAGTTGTAGTTTTACAACAGCTGGAGGGCCGCAGGTTGAGCATCCCTGCTTTAGAACAGCTTGGACTATTTGGAATTGTATAGAACTTTGGTTTTTCCCACAGACTGTGACAGTTTGTGAAGGGTATGAATAATTTTGGACTGGACACTTTTTGCTCAAATGTAAATAAAAGCTGAGAAATGTGTTTTTTTTTTCCCCACAATAATGTCTCTTGTACATCGTCGTCTTATATTTTGGGAGACACCCATGTCATTTCCGTCAAAAAATTACTTGCTGGTTGAATAAAAGTAACTTTAAGTCAAAATTTGCCAGGGGTATGAATAATTATGGGCAGCACTGTATATATGTATACACACACACAGTACATGTACATACTCTGAAAGCATCATTTGAAATTGTAAATGTATAAACCTTCAGATACAATGTACTTTTTAACAGTACTGGGCTGTGTTGAATCCTAAAAAAAAAAAAAAAAACATTAATATTGATGGCTATTGATTAAATCACTGCTCATCGCTTTTTTTTATTTTTTTTAGAAAAGTGTTTTCTTAATTAGGTGGCAATCACCATTAAGAAATCATGGGAAATGTCAAGACTACAAAGAGCTAAACTGGCAGTGATAAATGCTGATGTCTTGCATTGACTTGGGATAGTCCGGAACTTGCATTTTATATATTATCTTATATCGTGAATAATGATTCTCTATGTCACGTGAGAAGTCATGGATCATGATATAACACACCTTCTTAGCAATCGAAATAATGTGGAGGAACAAGATGCAAATTGGCAGTTTGTGAACAATTAACAAAACCACTGAGAACATTGTGCAAGTAATTTTAATTTTCTGTAAGTAAATTTTGATTGAAGCTGAAGTTGTTCTCTAAGCTCCTGAACGTTTTACATTATTTACATAGTAATTGATAATTTGTGGGCAGATTTTTTTTTCTTTTTTTTTCCCCAGAGATGGTATGACTGGTAGAACCAAAACAATAGTAAATATAATTTTGTAATAAGGCCAACTTGTATTGATTTGCAACCTTAATGGCTACAATTTATATCCATAAATGCTAGCTAAGGCCCATATTTACAAATTTTGGTTCCTAGAATTAGTCTAAAAAGTGGCACTACTAGGATTTGCTCACTTTTTTCAGTCTTGCCCTACAAGGGACTGGGATTAGCAGGTAAGGGGGTCATGGCCTAAGATTTGCCATTTTTGCAGTACCTGGAATTCTAATCAAAAAGTTACATGGGATTCTAAAGCTTTTCATAGGGTCAAAGGTTCTCAGTGATGGGAAATAAAATGCCAATATGTTTACAGAAGATACCAGAGTTGTCTGCTGCAGATGATATACCCACATCGACTTTAAAGTGAATATACAGGAGCTAAGCAGCCTGATAGATTATAGCGACAACCAACAGGACTCCAAAAGCAAAAGAAAATAAAAATAAAAAAAACACTTTTTTTTTTTTATATAAATAATTTTATTATTTTGAAAAAATATATTACAAAATTTCATGCGATTGCTTCTTATTTAAATACATGATTATAACAATTCATAATATATAGCCTCTACAATTTTCCCTCCCTTCCCGATCCTTCCCTTTCCCACCCACCCTCCCCCCCCATCTTGGTCGGATCAGTGGAAAAAAAAAAAGAAAAGAAATAGGTTTTCAAACATTCAACAATATTAATTATTAATATTAAATATTGAACCGTCTTATACATTCCTCATATTTCAATATGCATATCAATAGATTCTCCCAGCTCTTAAAGGAGGGTGGAGTGTTTGATCCCCATTCTCGTGCCAATACTACTCGTGCGGCTACGAGACCTCTATTCCAGGTCTCCTTTATCGGTTTCTTATTATAGATCATGGGAGGGAGTATTCCAAGCAACGCTAAACCACCGTCCAATGGGACAGATAGCGAGGTCTGTGTATTCAATTCCTGGAACACTCTCCCCCAAAACCTTTGCATTTCTCTACATTGCCAGATGACATGAAAGAAGTCTGCCTGTTCTTGATGGCACTTCCAACATCTGGAGTCATAGTTCTTATAACATTTTCCCAGAACCTTAGGCGAGTAATACACCCTATGTAGGATGTTGAAGAAGATCATTCTGAAATCGCTGGAGATCGATACCTTCCCTATGTTTCTATATATCCTATGCCAATCTAGTGTGACTAATCCTAAATCCTTTTCCCATAATTTCTCACTTTTAAATTTACTTTTTTTCCCTACTTCCCTCCTAAATAATTTATATAGTTGAGAGATTTTAACCTTAATCTTTTCATTTGTGTAGCAAAAATCAAGAAAAGTGTTTCTATTAGTGTCAAAATATTGTTTATTCTTCGTGTATCTAATTGCATGTTTTAATTGAAACAGCAGAAAGCGGTTCTGAAATTTCTGATTATCAAATCTAGACATAACATCTAGGTTCACCTCTCCCTCTCTATTTATCTGTGAAACAAATTTTAACCCCAAATTTACCCAAAATTGATACTCCTTAAACCCCACCAATTCACTAAGGTTGTTATTACTCCATAGAGGGGCGTAACACCGGGTTTTTTCCATCTCCATTAATTCCTTGATCTTCCTCCACATCCGGTGAAACATATTCAAAATAGGACATGTCAGCAATACCCCCCTCATACAATCAGATTCCATTACAGAGAATATGTTATATTCCGGTCCATTATAAGTAGACTTTATAAGCTTTGTAATATTTACATCCCCCGATAGTAACCATTGGATTTGCGCAATCAAATAGTACCATTGAAAATTTGGGAATGCAAGGCCACCATCTTCTAAGGCCAAACATAAATATTTCTGCTTTATAAAAAAATACTTAGATGAATAAAATCCAAATTATATTAAATCTCGTAACCTGCTCTGCTCCTCCTGCTCTGCAATATGCTGCCTGCAGATTGGACAGTGTTCTTGGCAACAGACTCACTGTAAATATGAAAACTAAGTAAAATTCTAAGATCTTTGTATGCACAGCATACTCTTTGTATGCACAGCAGATAGAGCAGTGGAGGAGGACTGCTGCTGCAGCCAGGAACCTTACAGCTAGAGAAAGGTCTTGTGTGTGCAGGAGGAGAAAATGGCTGATCTCTTGGAACATATACAGAAGAATGTTTTCTAAACATTTTTCAGTTTTGATTACAATAGGAGACAGGTTATGCTCAAACGAGATGCCACGGATTTACAGAAGTAGAATTGGCCATTTTAGTACAGTTAGTTGCGCTGTGCAACTACATTTAGCTCTCCTGAGTAGTGTTGAGCGAACAGTTAGAGAATAGTTCGGGTTCGTACCGAATTTTGGGGTGTCCGGGACCCGGACCCGAACATTTTCAAAAAAGTTCGGGTTCGGTGTTCGTCGATTACTTCCCGCTTTCTGAAGGGCTGCACAGCAGCCAATCAGCTAGCGTTTTACTTCTTGTCCTAAGAGCCCATCACAGCCATGCCTACTAATGGCATGGCTGTGATTGGCCAAGTGCAGCATGTGACCCAGCCTCTATTTAAGCTGCAGTCACGTAGCGCCGCACGTCACACTGCTCTGATTAGTGTAGGGAGAGGACTCAGCTTCTGTCAGGGCGAGATTAGGCAGGTTAAAGTCAGCAACAGCACCTAATGAACGGATCAATTTACAGCTGAGAATCATTGAACTTCTGCTAGTTACTTGCTCGCTGGTTTTTAGGCTGCACAGAGCGTTTTTCTGTCACTTATTTTCTGGGTTGATCGTGGCCATTTTGTGACTTGTGGTGCGCCAGAAGAAGCTGCCACCAAGTCCATCAATCCATCAATACTAGTTGTTTTTTTTGCTATATCCTACATCAGGGGCTTGGCTGTGCTAATTGTCACCCCTAGAAACTCAGGAAAGAAATTTCTATATTTTATTAAGGGGTTAAATACAATTGCCCAAATACCAATCCCCTAAATCTGGTGTTCCAGCTTTGGTTAGACAAGTATAATACTGTCTGCTGTCTGGCAAAGGATAGATTATTTTCTGGGGTTAAATTCAATTGCCAAAATAGCAATACCATAAATCAGTGGTTTCAGCTGTGGCTGGCAAAATAGAATAAGGTAACGCACACACGTACAGACGCACGTACACGATTCTTGAATAGTTGTATTATCGCGATAATAAAACTAACAGTGTAAAGTTGACTATATTGCTCTAAGTTATATTCGCGTACAAATGTAACTTCAATTACAGCACACCAATACTAAAACTGACTAAGAGACAGCTTTAAGTTCTATTCGAACGCGATTGCAACTTTGGAACTTAAAGTGGTGTACGATTTTAAAAGTTGAGTACTAAAAAGTTGGAATCGCAATGCGATTCTTATGTATTTGCTTAATCGCATTGCGATTACAACTTTGAGCTACCGATCACCATGGGAACGCCTCCTCCAGTGGAATGTACTGTCGGATGTGAGAATTAAGTTGAAATCGCAATGCGATTATTATATATCTGCTTAATCGCATTGCCGTTTCAACTTAGCATTGCTAAATAATTTCATCCATATTCGTTAACTTACTGACTCAGTAAGTTAACGATATGGATGGAATTATTTAGCAATGCTAAGTTGAAATCGCAATGGGATTAAGCAAATATATAAGAATCGCATTGAGATTTCAACTTAATTCTCACATCCGACAGTACATTCTACTGGAGGAGGCGTTCCCATGGTGATCGTTAGCTCAAAGTTGTAATCGCAATGCGTTTATTGCGGTATATTATCCCTCTGGGTGTCTTTTACAGCCTTTTTAGTGCCCAAAAGTTCGGGTCCCCATTGACTTCTATGGGGTTCGGGTTCGGGTTGAGTTCGGATCACGAACCCGGACATTTTCCGGAAGTTCGGCCGAACCTCTCGAACCCGAACATCCAGGTGTTCGCTCATCTCTACTCCTGAGCACACCACAGCGCAGCTTTTTACAGACTATTTTCTCTAATAATGCAGCAGTAGTTTTAAAAAGGTCTACAGACCGAAACATCAGAGATGTTGTAGCTGCTTCTCAATAAAAGCACTGATTTAGCAATGAGGTTATATTTTGCTAAACATAGGGGGACAGTTATTGAGACATTTTACCGGTCTTAAATCGACCCCTAGCTGGTGGCAGATGGAAGAATACGAAATGAAGTCCATCCATCGATTCCAAAGCGAAGAGATGGGCGTCCAGTCAAAATATTGGAGTCCACAAGTTGGCTCATCACAAAGTGTATCAGTTCTGGTGTGACAAACAGCAGTGGAGGTGGCTCAAATGCTTCAGAATAGTGAGATCACAGACATCCATACAAGCACGGTACAACACACATTACACAAGCCTGAAATGGTGGCTCAAAAAAAGGTGAAGAAGCATCGACTTCAATGTCATCAGAAGAAGTGTTGGCTTGCGTTTGTAAAAAACAGTGGACAGTAAAAGATTGCAAACAGGCGATTTGGAACGATGAGACAAAAGTCATTAGACTGGGCTATGATGAGTGCAAATGGGTCCGGAAGAAACAAGGGGAGAAAGGGGTTAATGGCTCGAGAAATTGAAGGAACTGTCAAGTTCGGTGGAGGAAGCCTGATTACATGGGGTTGTCTCACAGCCAAAGGCATTGGATACTTGACTTGAAGAAGGATAGATGGTGCTCTCAATGCTGAGCTATATGTGAATATCCTTCAAGATGAGTTACTTTGTACACTCGAGTACTATGGGTATGAAAAGGATGACAGCATTCTGGAAGGACAACGACCCGAAGCATAGGTAGAGATTGGTGGAAAAAATGGTTCAATGACAATGAAGCCGAGATGCTGGATTGGCCCCCACAGTCCCCAGTCCTTAACCCAATCGAAGAATTGTGGGGTGGGTCGAGTTAAAGAAAAAGCTGTATTCGTAGTCGACAGGTATGCACCAACATTGGAAACGAGAAGAGACCTAGGAACAGATTATGGTGGAGACGTGCTTGAATCTGATTAAGAGCATGCCCAGAAGGATTCAGGCAGTGTTGAAAGCCAAAGGTGGACTTACAAAATAATAAAAATAAAAATTTTAGGAGCAAAACAGTAAAAATGCAGTAACATGCCAAGCATCTGCATAACTAATCACATGATAAGTATTTGCAAGTCCAATTTATGTATGAGACAGCTAAGATGATTGTCTATAAAATGATGGTAGTCTCAAGTTCAGAGCTGTAGTGGATAGTGAGATATGGAGCCTAAAAGTCAAAAGTTCAAAACATTGTTACCCTTTTGCTCATTAGTATGTAATATATATATATATATATATATATATATATATATATATATATAATTTATACACATCCACACACACATATATACCATTTGTATGGTCTACACCATATGTATACATCATTTTTTAACATTATTTTGGTTCTGCTCTTATACCAAGATAACCACCACCTCACACTATAGTGTAGTTCACCACCCGCTTTCTTAAGGGGTTACATTCGCCAGCAGAACAACTTTCATACCCATCCTAACATGTCCAGATAAAAAAGGATCTCATTTATATAATAAACTGAGCTGGAAAACAAGTTTATTTTCTTCTTTTATTTTAATCTAATTAATCCAAACATACATACATACATATAAATGAACATTTACAACACAAAAAAAAAAATTCTTAGAAAAATACAGTTCTAACCAGAAAAATGTATACATTTAAAAGAGTTTTTTTTTCAACAAATTATTGAAAGGTTCCCATTTCATGACTGATTAACGGTCACTTAGACACACTATACAAGCAGCCAATGTGTAGTAAATCAATATGAATGCAATATTAAGTTTTTCTCAACTGTCATAGAAAATAAAATCTGAAATGTTGCAATTTGCTATATATAAATGTACATTGTAAAACTAGAATATATGTATATATGTACATTAGCACGCAAGAGGACATCAAAAACATTTGTAGAACATTAACTGATAGAACGTACCTGAATTGTGCAACACCACAGAAATATACCAAAACTCCCCCATACATGACAAACAAAAATAAATCTGAAAAATGTATGTTAATAGATCCCAAAATACTGGCCAAACTAAATCGGACCAATATACCTTACAGACACTAAATACAAAGCAGATAGGAGATTTTTGGACATTTTGTTTGACATACAAAAGAGTACAGAATCTTTTGGCACGTACACCACTTCCCTCAATTAATGAATCTCTCTTTGAAAGTCTTATAAACCCTTTCATATAAAATTTCCTTAAAATACAAACATCATGAAAGTAAAAATTAAATATTTTTAAAACAGCTTTTATTGGCTTTGCCTAGGACCCCATGTTTCAGCACTTTTCTGAGAGAAAAGCCAGTAAACGTTCAACCATGACAGAACATCGGCCTAGTGATTGAAACCTCTTTATTCAATTTTTGTAGTGTTCAGCAAAGTTGTAAAAATAGATTATATAAATATATATTTCATATAACTATGTACAATTTGGCAGTAAGGTGCAATTTTTTTTTTTTTTTTTTTAGGTATTTCACTCAGCAAATAAAGAGCATTTTTGTATATTTTGACAAAAAGCCATACAGTAGATATAGGTGATATTGGTACTGTAACAAGCCATACACCTGTATGCCCATCTCATGAAAAAAGGCAGAGTATCCATTGCAAGTAAACAATGATGATTCCTTATGAATAACTGCAAGCAAAGATATTGGTAACTATGAAGAATTGATATATGAAGTATATTTGAACATTGTACATTTCATTTTATAAAGAATAACCTTTGTGCAGCTAAAGGAGACGTTACATCACAAAAAAAATACACTGGGCAGTTACTCAGGAAAGCATGGATATTTTGGGTAGACATGGAGAAACAAGCACACAGTGTTTTAGGTCCTTTTGTCATGAATTATCTAACTTTATCGTAAACCACCGTTTCCCTTTCTCAGCCAGAAGACACATAGAAACACAAAAAATGTACATATTTTTCCATCATGGATGAGGTTTAAATGAATCCAGTCAGTAAACCTGTATGTTTTAGGACCAAGTTTTGGAAACATTATGGGGGAAAACCCGCCCCCTAGGATCCCATCCTTTGGTATCATTCAAGTCCCAGACTTGTGACAGACTAGTGCAGAATTTTACCCAGAGAAGCTTAAGAATATACTCCTGGGTTACAAGCCGCTTCTCTTCTTCCTTAGGGCACCTTGGTTGCTGTTCGGTCTTAGCTCGGCATGCTGCACCTGAAAAAAAGTAAACAGACATGACGTTTGCTATTAAGTAATTCTAGCTTTCTTCAGAGTGAGTTAATGGCTCCCCAAGGAGATACTCAGTGAATCCACAGAACATTCGGGGTAATGAATCATTTTCAAAACATAAAAACACTGAGAATTAATTGGTAGCCGGAATGGAGTTACTTCTACATGTGCAAATATTAAGTGCAGATCTTGTTTTAATGAGACAGAGCGGTTTCTAACAGATTTTAGCAGTGGCAAATAGGTGTCTTTTTTACTGACTTATGGCTATTACAATGTGCTACACAAGTGAATTAAAAAGCCCCAAGGGAAACAACAAAAAAAATGCACATTAGTGAAATGTAACAAGCGTACTACAAACCAATAAATAAGAATGACAAGCAGAAGAAAATAACACATTCATTGCACATAGTCCTTGGTATGCTTGGTTTAACAGATACAGGTACATTCGGCTCAGAACGACATAATGTAAGTGGTGGACTACCATCTGGGACTGGACAGGGTCTGCTTTCTAAATGGAAACAGACAGGTAAACTAACTTGTGAACATGGAAGGGAATTCTTGCCTCTGGCAAAATAGAGCTAAAAAAATGTTACTCTAGGGGATCCAACAAGTGAAGCATCACAAAAGTACTGTAAATAGCAAATTACTGTATAATTGGTAGGAACATTAGGCTTAACAAAGCTCAATGTCAGATATCTGCAAGGAGCTCTTTGAGTCACCAATCCGGAAAACATCCTAACTAATTGCCAAGGCAATTAAAACTGCACTACATATACCAGCATGCAATTCAGTGCCCCGACCCTTGTCAGTGGCTGAGAAAATCGCTAAAAGAACATATCAGGAGCAAGGACACTGTATAAGATAGCTTATTTATATAAAGAGAAAAAGGCTTATTGGATTAGTAAGCACTATTTGGTACTAGTCTTCACTGCCCATGAGATGAAGTCAAGCTAGAAGAGTAAGGAACAATGTTTCCCATCCCACTCAAGTGCAGTGAAAGAAATGTGCAAGTTAAAGGGCTGTCTCACTTCAGCAAGTGGCATTTATTATGCAGAGAAAGTTAATACAAGCCACTTACTAATGTATTGTGATTGTCCATATTGCTTCCTTTGTGGGCTAGACTAGGTTTTCCATCGCATTATACACTTTTTGTTACCATGGTTACGACCACCCTTCAATCAGCATCAGCGGCCGTTCTTGCACACTGTAGAAATGAAGCACTGGCCTCTCTGGTGGCCGGGACCACAGGAGCATACATAGGCTGGCGCTTTTCCTATAGTGTGGAAGCATGGCCACCGATGCTGGATTGCAGGGTGCTCGTAACCATGGAAGCAAGAAGAGTATAATGTGATTGAAAAATGAATCCAGCCAGCAAAGCAAGCAATAGGGATAACAACAATACATTAGTGAAGGCCTTGCATTAACTTTCTCTACATGATAAATAGCACCTGCTGAAGTGAGACATCCCCTTTAACTCTGCACGATTAATCCTGGCCCCCATCAATTACTAAAACTGAGAACCCAAGCAGGATTCCAGAGGAGTTTGAATGGAATGTGGTCAAGCCTGCAGGGGCTCCACCCCCATTCTAGTGATCGAGGGGAGTCCCAGCAGTCAGAGGCCAAGTGATCATACATTTATAACTTATCTTGGGGTTAGGTGATAAACACCTGCCATGACAGTTCTGTCATACTGCACCCACAATGTTGTCTGTGTCCCTTAGTATGCCTCCCAAAATGTTATCAAGACCCATTAATACCATATTATCAAATGAATGACCCCTAAAAGCAATGCTTCTAGGGGATACTATCCATTAGACAGTGGAGGTGTAGTAGAAATCCGCAGAGACTCCATGAGCTTCCATACAACAGCTGAGTTTCCCCAGCTAAAGTACAAGTCTCTCATATGTCACTGGCAACCCCAAGATAAGGCAGCTATTGGAGTTGGCACTCACAAAGAAGTCTATAAAAAAAGCAGAGCTTATAATCCGGAAGAGATAACAGATTGATAAACAGAAGCAATAAAATACTGTGCCGTTTCACCTAATGCAGGCATAAAATTCTAAATACTTTTTAGTAAAAAAAAAGCAAACAATGATTTCCATCAAATATGTGAATTCTGCATCTTCAATTCTGGCCAGCAAATCATCAAATCCATTTGAACCATAAATTACGGATAAGACTATCATACTTGGGTGCATTAGTAGGAGAAGTTAAGCAAGTTTATAGGCCACAATCATACAGGATCATCAGAACAGAACAAAAAATAAGGAAAACTTGCCTTTTGAACATCAGATGGTACCCTGGAGAGAAAATCTAGAAACTCATTATTGTCGATGGCGTATGGGTTCCGAAGCTTCTTTGTAAATTTATTGACGCCTGCAAAGGAAAATCCATTTGAGCTTATTCCTACTTTAAAAAGAATGAATGCTAGCACATCATCTGCGGCAGTGTGAGCAAATTCACAGGTTACGAATGAGTGTGAAAACCTGGTGTCCGGGTATTATTTGACTTTTTTTTTCTTATTTTCCCTTTGACTTAAAACTAATCACACATTAATTTCTCCAGACTGTGGTAGAAAAAATAAAAAAACAAGGCAATAAAGGCCACCCAGTCTGTGCGGAAGTTCATGTGATATCTCCCATAGTATTTAACTTTAAAATTTAAGAACCTAACTACATTAGTGGGAAAATCTCCATGTCACACCGCATGCACATTAGGCAGAATAATGCCAGAGAAGTCTGTGTAGTGTTATCACCAGGGCGGTTTAAGATTTGCACTACACAATGTCTAGCATGTATAGTTACAGTTTTCCTTCATTCTATGTACAAAATGCATAGAACACCTCGCACAGGGATATCCCACCCAATTGCTAGAGCATCAGACTTATATTGGTTCCTTGTGCTGTATAACGGGACCAAAAGGTAATAGAATACACGCCACACCATTTTACAGTTTTGGTAAATTTCCAAGCTCATCAACCCTTTCATGTAACTGGTAAGAAGAGTAAGAGCCCATCACCACTAAAATCAGACTGAATTCCAGGGTAGCTACCTATATGTGTAATGCAGATACAGGGCCTTGAAGCAGGACTGGGGTTTCAGGCAAAACAGAAACCCCCATCTGTAGACTAATTTTGACAATTTTGTATACCTTTCCCGCTCAGTAGAATTGCTCCAAGCACTTTCTTATCTGTATCTCTGCAAGCAAAATCTATACTTTTCGTGGCATAATCAGAATCCAAAAACAACAATTTACATATGCCTTAAAATGTTTTTTCCGTATTTTGATATTGATGGCCTACTAATAAGAGAATCTATCAGTATCAGATGTACAGGGGTCCAACACCTTGCACCACCGCCAATCAGCTGTCTGGAACTAGCTCCGAGACTACTAAGCTCCGTCCATTGTGTAGTGGATGAAGCTGGCTGCTGCAGAGCTGCTCTAGTACAAAGTAATGGGAGCAGTGCTGCAGGAACCAGATCGGGCCACATTACAATGGATGGGGCGGTGTAGTTCCAGAGCCTCACCTAAACAGTTTATCAGCTAGTTATCAGACCCCAACCAAATTTTATATTGACAGCCTATCCTGAGGCGAAACAATCAATATGAAAACTGGAAAATCCAGTTAAAGTGGTTTTCCACGATATGCAACCCTGGCTATCATTAGCACCAGATAAGGGGTCTGCCTCTCACCCACTCACAATCAGCCATCTGAAGGGGGTACAGCACTCATGTGTATACAGCTTTCGGATTTAATTTTTATGTACTTACCCCAGATGAGAATGATGTACCTTAATGGTATAAAATACAGAATAACAGTTGCAACCAAGAGTATGGAACAGGCGAGTAAAGAGAGAAACGGGACGCTCCAATTAAATGTACTGAAAGAAGAAAACAAAAACATTTTTAAATTTCCTTAGGAATAGACACAATGGGTAACCAAATAAATACATTACTAGAGGTTCACAAGCAGACATAGAAACCATTCGTATTTCTAGTACACAAAATAATGTAAGGGGGTTAAAGAGATGAAAATGTTCTGTAACCCAGGACATGGGGAATATACAGTCAACTGCCTCCAGCTTGTGTGTCATTGTGCGATATCAATGTTAAAAATGAATACATTTTACACACATAACACGAAGTCCGGTTTGTGTGTGCCATTTCCTCCATCCGATGCTCTTACATGAATGCACAGACCCATCCATAAACACCACGCTGTGTACACTGACAGCAGGTGTTTGAGAGCTCATGTTGCTGGTCCACCTCCCAGAACCATTTAAGTGTTCTGTACTATACTTGCTGTTTCACAGTGGCTTTCGTATTTTAAGCCCCATGGTACTAGGCTTTACTGAAAATAAACTGCCTGCCTGTGATGCATGCTGATCAGGAGACGCACGGTGTAATCAGGAGGGAGTTCAGCCAGGCTCCTGGGGAGTTTAAAAAGGTTGGAAAGTATTTTTTCCTTCAATGACTTTAAAACCAGAAACAAAAAGATGCACTGACAAAGCAGCAGTAAGTCAAGACAAAGAAACATCACAGAATAAGTGCTTTTCCCAATGTTCAGCTAATGAAGAAATAACACAAACCCACTGCACATAAGACTGGAGAATATCACTTTTTCTGGCCTACTGCGTACGGCTGTAGGCACTAGGATAACTGCCTCATGATATAATAGGTTCAAGGAAAATGCTGTCATGCTATTAGGTATGTTGGTTAGATTACAATCCAGAAAATTCAAAAAATAAAATAAAACTGTACAACTAGGTCTATACAGGGGATTTACAGCTCTGTATTAGAAAGCCACAACCTAAACTGCTATAGTACTCAAACAGAACAAAACTTATTGAGCTTAGGCTATGTTACCATCACATCTATGATGGCCATTTAGCGTGTACACCAGGAAAGCCCCCCAACATATACAGGTGCATTTCAATAAATTAGAATATCATTGAAAAGTTAATTTATTTCATAATTTCAATTCAAAAAGTGAAACTCAGCTATAACATTGATTCATTACACACAGAGCTTTTAGATTTTTTATGTTGATGATTAGGGATGAGCGAATCGACTTCGGATGAAATATCTGAAGTCGATTCGC
This sequence comes from Bufotes viridis, assembly GCA_033119425.1. Taxonomy (NCBI): domain Eukaryota; kingdom Metazoa; phylum Chordata; class Amphibia; order Anura; family Bufonidae; genus Bufotes; species Bufotes viridis. The sequence goes on from CM065590.1 coordinate 91,443,347, forward strand.
ATAAAACTTAGTTCGAATACTGTATGGAGCAGGAGCTCTATACAGTATTAGAATGTATTGGCTCCAATGAGCCAAATTTATTGTTTTGCGAAGTCTCGCGAGACTTCGCAAAGCTATAACTTTGGCTCATCGGAGCTAGGGATGAGCGAATTTCCTATTTTGAAATTTGTTTTCGGTTCGTGTTGTGGCATTTACTAAATTGCGTTATGGATTCCGTTACCACGGACCATAACGCAATTCCATGATGGGATCCATAACGGAATGTCTTTAGAGGATTTTCGTTATTCATTCAGTCATAATAGAAGTCTATGGCCTGCATGACCGATCCGTCTGGTTCTCAGTTATGCTGGAGTCCTCTCCGTTATGCAGGCCATAGACTTCCAACACCAGCAGATGACATGGCTCCCCAAAACATCACTGACTGTGAAAACTTCACACTGGACCTCAAGCAACTTGGATTGTGTGCCTCTCAACTCTTCCTCCTGACTCTGCGTCCTTGATTTCCACATAAAACACAAAATTTACTTTAATTTGAAAACTGGACTTTGGACCACTGAGCACCAGTCCATTCCTTTTTCTCCTTAGCCAAGGTAAGACTCTTCTGGCGCTGTCTGTGGATCATGAGTTACTTAATAAGTCTGTGTGTTGTGGCTCTTGAAGCTCCGACTCCAGTCGCAGTCCACTCCTTTTGAACCTTCTCCAAATTCTTGAATGGCCTTTTCTTGACAATACATTCAAGGCTGCGGTAAACCCTGTTGCTTGTGCACCTTTTTCTACCACACTTTTTCCTTCCATTCAACTTTCGATTAAAATGATTGAATACAGCCGGCTTCTTTTTGCAATGACCTTTTGTGCCTAAGGGTACTTTCACACTATCGTTTTAGATTCCGTTTGTGAGATCCGTTTCAGGGCTCTCACAAACGGTCCAAAACGGATCAGTTAAGCCCCAAAGCATTCTGAATGGATAAGGATCCGTTCAGAATGCATCAGTTCGGCTCCGTTCCGCTTCTATTCTGTTTTGGAGGCGGACACCAAAACGCAGCTTGCAGCATTCTGGTGTCCGTCTGAAGAGGCGGAGCCTAATGGATCAGTCTTTAATTACAATGTAAGTCAATGGGGACGGATCCGTTTTCAATGACACAATATGGTGCATTTGAAAACGGATCCGTTCCCCATTGACTTTCAATGTAATTCAAAACGGATCCGTTTAGGACTTTGTCATTTTTCTTTTAACTAGTACAAACGGATCCGTTCTGAACGGATACAAACATTTGCATTATAGGTGCGGATCCGTCTGTGCAAATAAACAGACGGATCCGCACCAACGCAATTGTGAAAGTACCCTCACTCTACTTCAGGAGGAGCATACCAACCACCGTCTTCCGGACAACTGTTAAGTCAGCGGTCTTCCCCATGATTGTATAGCCTACTGAACCAGACTGAGGGACAAGTTAAAGGCTTAGGCAGACTTATGCAGGTGTTTTGTCTTGATTAGCTGATTACAGTGTGACACCACAAGTCTACAACATTAAACTATTTTAACAATATTCTAATTTTTTGAGATACTGACTTTTGGGTTTTCATTAGCTGGAAGCCATAATCATCATAAACATTAAAAGCGATAAAGACTTTCAAATAGATCACTTTGTGTGTAATGAATCTATATAACATATGAGTTTCACTTTTTAAATTAAATTACTGAAATAATTTAAGTTTTTGATGATATTCTAACTTATTGAGATGCATTTGTACAGTAGACATGTCCATAGGGTTGGGGTTTCATTAGCCCAATGGAGACCAAAAGCACTGGTGCACACATTAAATATGAAGGCCTTAATCACTGTGTGAACAGGGCAGTCCTGTGAATGTCTATTCCTAAATAGCATTTTTTCGTTAATCTAAATAGCTTTGTTTGCAGATTACAGAACGTCTCTAACAAACAACCTGACTCCATTTATGCAAATCTTTCACACTACACTGTCTAGTGAATGTAGCAGATTATAGATGAGAATTTTTGAATATGCATTTGGTATATGTGCTGGTAAGGTCACAGTCTAACAAATTGTTAGCTAAAATACTTGATCATAACACTCAAATGGGTTGTCTCATGTCAAACAGAAATGTATCATGTAGAGAAAGTTAATCCAAGGCACTTCCTAATGTAATGTGATTGTCCATACTGCCCCCTTTGCTTAATATATCAATTTTCCAATTGCATTATACACTTCTCATTTCCATGGTTATAACTACCCTAAAATTCAGTGGTGTCCATACTTGTAAACTAAAGGAAAAAGGGGCATCCTATGCGTACTCCCACAATGCCAGTCATCAGAGAGGGTGGTGCTATTTCCTAGTGTTCAAGCACGACCGCCATTACTGGATTTCAGCGTGGTCGTAACCATGGAAACAAGTAGTGTATAATATGATTGAAAAATTAATCTAGCCAGCAAATGAGCCAATATAGACAATCACAATACATTAGTAAGTGCCTTGTATTAATAAATGCCGTTTGCTGAAGCGAGATAACCCCTTTAACACCTATGCATTCTGGAGAAGGAATGTGCACAGAAAAAAAAAATAAGTGGAAAACTTACTTTTTTATTCTCTCTCCAAAGCAAGCGATTTCTTCTAAAATATTTTGCACTGTAATAACTATGTCTTGTACCATTTGGATCCGGTCCCTGATACTCTTTTTCTCAGACTCCTGGACAACAGAATAAATAAAAGCACAATTTAAAAAGATAAAAAACATACTATTCTTAAAGATTACTGAGTGAGCTCCTTACATGTAACACACAACAGAAGTCAGCATTTTGCTTAACTTTGTCAGAGGAATAACGAATAAGAGCTAGCAACATCTGAACAGCCAGGACAAGCCTACTCGTGCTGCAGCAGTGAGACTTCATCTGGCAGTGCCATCGACGTCCTGCTGACTTTATTTACACATTTCAGATTGAACCAAGAAATGTGGTTATAACACAGTTTAACAAGCACAACATTACTTCTGCTGTAACTATCAAGCTGCTCAGGAAGAGCAGACAGACTCAATCTGAGCAGCACAATAGAAATCGCATGGCATTTTTTATTGTAAAACATACAGAGAAGACACTTTGTTTAGAAAATGCATCAAATTTCTAGTGTTTTGTTATGAAATTGTGGCATCCAAAATACATCACCGAGATTGTGATAAATGATTGAGGTATGTAACAGGAGATACAAGGTTAAGGTGTATTCACACGACTAAGTGTTTTGCGGTCTGGAAAACACAGATACCAACCGTATACACGCTGCATCACGGTGCCTACCCATAAACTTCAACGGGTCCGTGATCAGCACGGAAGAATAGGATGTGTCCTACCTTTTGTGGTGCGGCCGCACACAGAAAAGATCCCACATCCGTGCGGCTGCTCCACAAAAGGTTTAAAGGAATAGAAATTGAATTTGTAGGCCTGAAGTACACAGGGAACATTTCCAAATGCACATGCTGAACGTACAACCCTTGCTTTGACTCCAGTGAGTACTGTTCAAATATAGGTCAAAAAGACACCCTTTCGCTACACTTTCAGTTCTTTATAGGATTTGGACATAGGCTGTAATTATATTCATCAGGAACATTTCAAAACATATAGTGGCCATGTATCACCAGTGGTATGAACATGGCCTAAAGACGGTTTGATGGCAACGGATTTAATATTTTGAAACTAATTTAAGGATACAAATTATAAAATAAAATGTTAAACTGCAGTCAGTCAGAAAAAAATAGACTGAAATGTAAAATTACAGCAAAATAATGTGAAATAGGGTGCATAAAATAATCAGCGAGAAATAAAACAGATGTCCTAAATGGAGGGCTCAGAAGTCCGTATATCTGGCAAATACCAGAAAACTCTGTCAGGACGCAAATTTATTAAAACACATTCTAAAGGGGAATTTAATATGAAGAGGTGAAACTCAATTATGTTTGTTTAAAATTCCAAGGGAAACCTTTGACAAAGGCAGAAAAGCTATAATCTGGAGCACGACTGCTATTCCTCAATATTTTAATCATGGAATATGTGCTGGTATGTTCAATTGCTCCAGTTCTTTCAATCAAAACACATACAAAAAGGTCAAGGCATTCAGGAAGACAAGAAACTTTCAACATTAAGAACAGTCTTTTCTTAAGAGGGTTCAGAATTAATTAACATCTTGAAGTTACATTTTCTATTTTGTTCTGGAACCAGATGTTCAACAGTGAAGGTTTTATGCAGAACCCTTTCAATGGAAGCAAACTATGATGTAATTGTTCCATCATATCCCAGACTACAGAGAGCTGGCTTTCTGCATAATGCGGTCTGAACTACCCCATCTAACAGAACATGCAGAGAACGGAGCCCAGTGTGGTTCATCCGGGAAAAAGACGCTCAATAAGGATTGTGTTATCATTCAAAGATCTTCTCTGTCCACTGTGACCTGCGGAAACCTATCTGTATGTCTATGCATCCATGCGATTATAGGAGAAAGGACATAAGATATACATGACTAAATAAGCATGGTGTTCTCCAGCAGAACAAGGCACACAATATTATGCCAATATTAAGCCTGCATTCTCTTGTCCAATTTCTTGCATTACAGAACCTTCGGTTGCAAACTTACAACAAAATAAGTTTGCCCCACTTTTACGCTTAATGCACACGGCCGTTGCGCGGCCCGCAAATAGCGGGTTCGCAATATGCATAAAACCGGCTGTGTGCTCTCCGCATCACTGCGATGTGGAAAGGAGGCACGGAACGGCACGGAAGCACTATTTTTTGCGGAGCGGATGGATCACAGACCCGCACAGAAGTTGCCTGTGCATTGGAGACCGCAAGCATGGAGCGGCCGCACAACGGCCGTGTACAAGAGGCCTTAGTCACAGTGGACTGGCTCTGTCAAGCTCTTGGAGTGACCATTTAAATGGCATGGTCAACCATTTCTTTGAAATAGCAAAATATAATACTGCATTTCTTTTGCAGCTAATGTTCCCAGCATACACCAAGCATTAACCCCTTCCGGACCCTGCCATATTTCACCTTAAAGGGTTTCTGTCATCAGGTTTACACATTATAAGCTGTCTGACATTAGCTATGTGCTAATGTCAGAGCAGCTTGATAATGTGTTTTTTTATGTAAATCAGAGTTATATTTATGCTAAAAAAACGTATTTTTATAATATGTAAATTAGCCTCTAGGAGCAGGGGCGTTGCCCTGCTCCTAGAGGCTCGCGCTACCTGCTGCCACGCTCCTTCTTTCCTTGATTGACAGTGCCGGCAGCGATCCCTGCTGCCTCCGGCGCATCTCGCTTGCGAATCCGAGCCTGCGACGCCGCTCTGTATTCGGCGCAGGCGCGGTGAGCTGAGGACGCTGGTGCCTGCTGTCCTCAGCTCACCGCGCCTGCGCCGAATACAGAGCGGCGTCGCAGGCTCGGGATTTCGCAAGGAGACAGTGCCGGAGGCAGCAGAGGATCGCTGCCCGGCACTGTCAATCAAGGAAAGAAGGGGCGTGGCAGCAGGTTGGCGCACGAAGCCTCTAGGAGCAGGGCAACGCCCCCCCTGCTCCTAGAGGCTAATTTACATATTATAAAAATACGTTTTTTTAGCATAAATATAACTCGGATTTACATAAAAAAACACATTATCAAGCTGCTCTGACATTAGCACATAGCTAATGTCAGACAGCTTATAATGTGTAATCCTGGTGACAGAAACCCTTTAAGGACCAGGCCATTTTTTGCAAATCTCATGCGGTGATAATTTTAAAACGCTTTTACTTATCCAAGCCATTCTAAGATTGTTTTCTCGTCACATATTGTACTTCATGACAGTGGTAAATTTGAGTCAAAATATTTCAATTTAATTTATGACAAAATACCAAATAATAAAAAAAAATTGCAAATTACAAATTTCAATTTCTCTACTTTTATAATAAATAGTAATGCCTCCAGAAATAGTTATTATTTAACATTTCTCATATGTCTACTTCGTGTATCGATCATTTTGTGAATGCCATTTTATTTTTTGGGGACGTTAGAAAGCTTAGAAGTTAGAAGCAAGTCACTTTGTGAGGCTTACATAATAGAAAACACACCAAAATGACCCCATTTTAGAAACTAGACCCCGCAAGTTATTCAAAACTGATTTTACAAACTTTATTAACCCTTTAGGTGTTCCACAAGAATTAATGGAAAATGGAGATGACGTTTCAGAATTTCCTTTTTTTGGCAGATTTTCCGTTTTAATCCATCTTTTCCAGTAACAAAGCAAGGGTTAACAGCCAAACAAAACTCAATATTTATTACCCTGATTCTGTAGTTTACAGAAATACCCCACATGTGGTCGTAAACTGCTGTATGAACACACGGGAGGGCGCAGAAAGAAAAGGAACGATATATGGTTTTTGGAAGACGGAATTTGCTGGACTGGCTTTTTGACACCATGTCCCATTTAGAGCCCCCAGATGCTCCCTTTTAGTAGAAACTCCAAAAAAGTGACCCCATTTTGGAAACTACGGAATAAGGTGGCAGTTTTGTTGGTGGCAGTTTTAGGGTACATATGATTTTTGGTTGCTCTATAATTACTCTCTTTGTGAGGCAAGGTAACAAAAAAATAGCGAGAATACAAAATATGACTACATTTTTGGGTTGTTTCAGTTTTACATAATAAAGCATTTTTGAAAAAAAAAAAAAAGATTTTTTTTAGTGTCTCCACATTCTGAAAACTGTAGTTTTTTCTATTTTTGGGTGACTGTCTTATAAAGGGGCTTATAGAGGGGGTACTTTTTTAGGGTGCATTGGACTTTTTGATCGCTTGCTATTACACTATTTGTGATGTAAGGTGACAAAAAAAATTGCTTTTTTGACAGTTTTTATTTTATTTGTTTTACGGTGTTCATCTGAGGGGTTGGGTCATGTGGTATTTTTATAGAGCAGGTTGTTACGGACGCAGTGATAAAAAATATGTCTATTATTTCTTTTTACATTTAACACAAAAGCATTTTTGAAAAAAAAAAAAAACATGTTTTAGTGTCTCCATAGTCTGAGAGCCATAGTTTTTTAAAATTTTTGGGCGATTGTCTTAGGTAGGGGCTCATTTTTTGCGGGATGAGGTGATGTTAGATTGGTATGATTTTGGGGGGCATACGCCTTTTTTTATCGCTTGGTGTTGCACTTTTAGTGATGAAAGGTGACAAAAAAATGGTTTTTTTTAGCACAGTTTTAATTTAATTTTTTTGACAGTGTTTACCTGAGGGGTTAGGTTATGTGATATTTTTATAGAGCCGGTCGATACGGACGCGGCGATACCCAATATGTCTACTTTCCTTTTTTCTATTTTTGACAAAAAAAAAATTACTTTACTTTGGGAAAAGGACTCTTTTTTTTTACTTGAAACTTAATTTTTTTTTTGTAAAACTTTATTTTAACTTTTTTTTACACTTTATTTTTTGTAAAGGGAGTCTGATCCCCTTTACAATGCATCACAATGTATTGGCTGTTAGTGTATTACACACTGTAATACGCTTACAGCCTGCTTCCTGTGAGATCCAGGGGGCTGGATATGTCAGGCTCTCCCGGAAGGCAGCCATGATGCCTAAGGAGGGCATCGGGCTGCCTTCCCTGTCATCGGGTCCCTATCACAGCAGCACAGGGACCCGATGGATGCTGCGATCCCCGTAAGGACATCGCACGTGCAGTGGCCAGCGCTGACCGTAGCACATCAAGGGTTAATGCGCCAGCATCAGTGATTTCACAGATGCCGGCGCATGCAGCAGGGGTCCAGCTATCAGTGACTGCCGGACCCCTGCCGTGGATAGGGCAGGCGCATCTCCTGCACCCGCCCGATCACAGCGCCGTACATGTACGGTGCTGGTCCTTAAGTCACGGACATCTGCCCCGTACATGTACTGCGCAGGTCCTCTACGTGTTACAGGAGTTGTCCGGGCTTTTATTATTGATGACCTATGTACAGGATAGATCATCAATATCAGACCTGCCGATTAGCTGTATGAGGAGACTGTGCATGCAGTGCACACGTGCAGTCTTCATTCTCTCTTCCTGTCCAATGCTGTGGTCTGTGGTCTTAGCCATAGACCATAGCGGTGAACAGAAAGAGACGGAAGACTACAAATCCGAACTGGATCCCCGCTGATCTGATATTGATAACTTACCCCGTGGATAGGTCAATAGTAAAAGCCCGGACAACCCCTTTAAGGCCCCTTTACATGGCCCAATGTAGCAAGCGATGGTCGAGAAGGAAGCATTCCTTCCTGATAATCGCTTGCTCATTCATTGGTGGAGAAGAAACCTGCATTTACATGCAGTGATCCCCCCCTCAGTATCGGGTTATGTGATCACTAATGCCATCACTTCTCCAGATACAGAATCATTGTTTGCAGCACCTGTTTAAACAGCACAATCTGCTACCAGCAAAAGATGATTTAGGTGTTGCATGAACTAATGAACAAGCATTTCAGTGGCACCTTTACACGGGCAGATTATTGCTAACCAGTATCCATACAAATGCTCATTAGAGATGACCTGCCCAAACATTAAGCAGTGTAAAGTGCCCTTAAAAGTGCTGATGGCCTGGGCTCCTGAAGGACCGTCCCGCTTATGGAAAAATATTTTAAAGTGGACCTGTCATGAAATGTTTCTCTATTTATTGGCCGCAAATTATGACCGGACCGGTGAGCTAATATACGAAATGGAGCAAAAAAAAATAAAAAATTGTCCCAGTGCACACCACTGCACCAGTGTACAGCTCTCTCTCAGCACCGATGTACAACCATTGGGGAACTTTCGGTATGAACAGAGGCAGTGAATCACTACTGAGAATTCAGGGACAGCGCTCTCCTCATGAATACAGCAGGATCATAATTATGAGGTCCCTGTACTCTTATATAATCACTGTCATAGCACCTATTAACCCGACAGCACTTTTTTTTGTACCATTCAGTAAAACAGCATGCAGATCTTCAAAGAGACAGATTCTGTTTAATTTAATGGTTCTACTAAAATTGCTGCGGCTTCAGGAATGTACTGATCATAATGTATGGCTGCAGTTAACGTTCGACCCCTTATGGTTTCACTGCTGACCATTGACTATCAACTGTTAAAAGACATTACGGCTTGCACTGATGAGGCTTAAAAGTCCGAGACTGGTCTGTTTCTATTAGTTGTGCTGTTCACGAGCTGAAACATGCCACTGGGAAAAGGGATCTTAGACGAACATGTTTTACATCAAAAGTGCTCGCTTGCACTTTAAGGAGTAATTCTGCCTGACGATGAGTGTTATGGTTTTGCTGTGACAGCTCTCGCAAGGACCGTGCACTGGACGATGCATTCAGAGCCTATTGGAATTGTCAAACAAGTGGCATAATGATAATCTTTATGGTGACCCAATCCACGAAGACAGACAATTTAGCAATGAGAAAAATAGCATTGGGTCGATGATCTAGGGAGTTATTCCGATTGCCTGATTGGAGTCGGGAGGGAATTTTTTCCCCCTTAAGTGGAGAAAATTGGCTTCTACCTCACAGGTTTTTTTTTTGCCTTCCTCTGGATCAACTAGCAGGATGACAGGCCGAACTGGAAGGACAAATGTCTTTTTTCGGCCTTATATACTATGTTACAATGTGGGGCAATAATTGCAGTGCATTATTAACAAAAGCAAAAAGAATTGAGATGACTGATAAAACAGCTCGGGCCCAAAATGCCATTAATGCTACCTATAGTACGTACTACTTGATTTTCCTGCAGCTCTCACAGGGATCTCAGCAGTCTAGAAGATGGACACTTATTTTCAACATGTTGCTCCAGTCACTCTACTTATCAGCCCCATTCTTGAGAAACAGATGTTCCCCGCACTGTTCATCAGAATCGTGAGCTTCTGCTTATACCTTATAAAAAAGGTTCACAGACATCTCTATTTCCAGTAGCTGGAAAACATGTTTTTTGCTTTTTCATGGCTGTTGGCTCCACTGTGTGGCTCACTCATCTGGACTATTTTTATCAATCCATCAATATCATTGTACATGGTGTTTGGTGTCTGACTGAGCACAGGCTATTGTAGCCTTCTAGAAGCAAACAAGCAAAATACCTCTGGGAGCCCTAAGTGATTTTAGACCTTCCGATGCACATCTTTACTGTACATCCTCCTGATCTTAAAGTTGCTGCTAACGTGAACAGTTAAAAGAAAAAAAATATATAGGATTTGAGCAATTTATACACCACCCTACTACACTGTATATTGTCTTTTCTTCTTTCCCCATTGAAAAAGGATTAATTGAAGGATATGTTACTGTATTGCAAAACAACAACAAAAATCCTGATTTTACAGGGCTACCCGTACAACATGCAAACAGTCTTATGTTTGCAGCAGTCCATTTAAATCTCTGAAAATAAGGCAGATTTATTCTTTTAGACTTGACATTTATTGGGCTGGTGTCACAAACAGTTTTTTTATGGTGTTTGAGAACTTTTGCCGATTTTGGTGCAGTGTTTTTTTAGGCAAAAAAATGATCGTTTCAGATGTTGCATGGAAGTCTATGGGAGATATTAAATGCTGGACAAGTCGCATTTTTCACCCTTAAGTCAATAGCAATTTTTTTTTTTTTAACACAGCTTTTAACAATGCTCCCCCCCCCCCCCATACAGAAGATATGACATTATAGGGGGGCACAAAATGATAGGAGGGCACAAAAAAAAAACAAAAAACTACCAAACCTACATAAAGAGCCTTAAAAAGCCCTTCATCTGTTCTGAAAACTGTTCTTATAATGCTTCAATGATATGCACTTAGTATTAACATCCTAAAGAATTGTGGGCAGCATGGGCGTAGCTATAGGGGGTGCAGAGGTAGCAGTCGCTACCGGGCCCAGGAGCCTGAGGGGGCCCAAAGAGCCTTGTGCCGCATAAGAAGACAAACAAAGCACTGAGGGAAGGTGGGCCCAAGCTAAAGTCTTGCACCAGGGCCCATGAGTCGTTAGCTATGCCCCTGGTGGGCAGAGTTCAAAATGCAAATGCTGCTGTGACAAACAATATTTGCAATATACTGTATAAAAAACGCTGCATAAAAGGATGTTTACACTGACTGTGCTCTTTGTTAGGGCAATATATGCATATCATAAGCATTGGCCTGTTCTGTCTAAGAAAAAGGAAAAGCAAACTAACGTTAATTACTTATCTGTAATTAAAGAGGATCTGTCATCAACTCCTGACTTGTCCATTTTAGTAAATTCTTATATTCCCCATGAAGTCATTTTGCACTGTGCTGTTCCTTTTTTATGACTAAGGGGTGTGTCCCTACAAGGTCTGACACCGTCAGTTCGGAATGGACAGTGTCAGGATGTGCAGGGGTACCCAACTGGTAACACAGATGTTAATTTACGCATACATTTCTACAAGGAATAACAGAGGTATTAAACAATATAGAGTTCAAAGAAAAGCTGCTCCAGAATTGTTGTACTAAAAGGAAATAATGCTAGCCCAAACAGGAACCCCGACAGACGCTCTTTCAGAGGACCTGTCAACATGCTTTTTTTTTTAATACATATTTGCATTCTCTAGGAATATAAACCTCACTTTGAGCCCTCTGTTATTCTTCATGGAAAGGCATGAATAAAATTACCGTATTTTTGCCCCATAAGACGCATTTCTCCCCACTTTTGCGTCTTATGGGGAGAATACTAATGAAGCGCTTCCTTTGTGGAAGCGCTCATTAGTACCGTAGGACCGGGAATCGGTTAAGGCTTTGTACTCACCGCTTAAATGGTCCTCGGCTGTCGGCTTTGCAGGGCTGCGCACAGCGTGAAAGCGCTCTGTGATCTCACATTGTGCGCAGCCTTCACAGCAGAGCCGACAGCAGGAAGAAGAGGATTGCAATGTAGGTGAGGAGCGGTGGCAGCTGGAGCAGGAGAGGAAAGTGATTTTTTTTTTATTTTAAAAGGGGTTCTGCACTTTGTTTAAACTGATCGGCAGGGGTCCGACACCCGAGACCCCCGCCGATTAGCTGTTTGAGAAGGTAGTGCCGCGGCCTTCTTTTCGTTTACTGTCGGCCCAGTGACGTCACTAGTATCAACTGGCCTGGGCGGGGCTAAGCTCTGTTCACTTCAATGAAGCTTAGCCCGACCCAGGCCAATTGATACTAGTCGCGACGTCACTGGGCCGGCGGTAAAGAGTGAGAAGGTTGCGGCGCTCCTGGAGCGCCGCTACCTTCTCAAATAGCTGATCGTGGAGGTCCGGGGGTGTTGGACCCCCGCCAATCAGATGCTTATAATCTATCCAGAGGATAGATCATCAGTTTAAACAAAGTGCATAACCCCTTTAAGTTTTCTGTGGCATGGGGACTCATATGGGGGCTACTAAGAGGCATGGGGGCACATATGGAGGCTACTAAGAGGCATGGGGGCTCGTATGGGGGCTGCTAAGAAGCATGGGGGCACATATGGGGGCTGATGAGAGGCATATGGGGGCTGATGAGAGACATGGGGCTCTTATCTAAAGGTCTGATTGGGGGTCATTCACATTGGGGTCTGATCTCAGGTCTTACTGGGGTCTTATTAACATTGGGGGTTTGATAGGGGCTGTGAGCAGAGGTCTGATTAACATTGGGGTTCCGACTGCTGGTCTGACCTGAATTCTAATGAAAAATATTTTTTTCTTATTGTTCTCCTCTAAAACCTAGAGTTTTATAGGCTGGTACGTCCTATAGGGTGAAAAATACGGTACCATATTTTTCATCATATAAGACGCACCAAAAGTGGGGGAAAATTGCAGTGCGTCTTACAGGGCAAATACTAATGAGCCCTTCCATTATGGAAGTGCTCATTAGTAAAGTAGGATTGGGAAGCGGTGAATACATCGCTCCTTGTGCTGGCTGTAATGTTTGCTCCCTGGTCGTTTTCTGCCGATGCCATACACTGTGCTGTGACTGCGCACAGCATGACGTAGTAGGAATGCTCTCTGACCTCATGCTGTACGAAGTTGAGTCACAGCACAGCGCAGCAGGAAGAAGATATACCAGGTGGTGGCATCATCCAGAGCAGGAGAGGGGAGTTGATTTTTCTCTCTTGTCTGATCTAAGGTCTGGATAACATTGGGAGTCTGATGAAAAATATTTTTTTTGTTATTTTTCTCCTCTAAAATGTAGGTGTCGGGTGAAAAATACTGTAATTACCATTCCTATTGTCAATAGAGCATTTCTCTCTATATTCTGGCACTGTCCAATGTCACTGTGTAGATATATACACACACTATCAGACTGCTTAAAGGGGTTTTCCAGGAGTAAAATATTGTTTCCTATCTTCATTTCTAAAGACTTAACATGCGCTGTACATGAAGTTTAAGTGTACATACACATGTATCTGCCATTTCTTAGCACTTTTGGCTCCACAGACTTCATCTCTAAGGCCCCTTGCACACGACCATATGCCCTCCGAGACATAAGGTCTGTGAGTTGGCCATATGCCAGAGCGGCATACATTGTGCGCACGGGAGCGCACAGCATCATAGTAACCCATTATGTTGTGCGCTCCCATGCGCACGATGTATGCCGCTCCGAGACATATGGCCCGCTAACAGACCATATGTCTTGGAGGGCATACGGTCGTGTGCAAGGGGCCTAACTCTGAGATGCCCCTGAGATGGGTGTTGGGACTAGCTGTTAAGATGTCTCCTCATAGCCTACACATAGATGTACACATAGATAGATACAGGAGATTCTGCTCCCTACCTCACTCACTCAGAAGCACCATATGAAAATAGTATTAAAAAGTACTGTGAGGTACTTATGTTAATACAGCACTTTGCTTAAAGGGAACCTGTGATCAACTTCATGCTGACCTCACTGAGGACAGCATAAAATACTGACAAAGGCTGATTTCAGTGTCACTCATGAGCTAAAAGTAAGAGGTTGCTGAGAACCAGCATCATCATCATTGCAGAATAGACCTTGAAAAGAGTCAAATCTACCTGAGAAGAGTCATGGTTATTCATAATCTCCCGCCCATCTGCAGATGATTGGCAGTTCTTTCCTAGAGAGACAGGGAGAAAACTAGGTAGAAGACAATCACCAGCAGGTGGGCATGGAGAGCAGGAATTTATGTATAACCAGGACTCTTCTCTGGAGGTCGGGACTCTTTTCCAGGCCCAGTCTGCAATGATTGTGATGTTGGTTCTCAGCAACCACTTACTTTGAAATGACAGAGCGCTCAAATCAACTCACCTGTCTCTACTTTTTTCTGCCGTTAGTACGGGCAACATGAAGTTGATGACAAGTTCCCTTTAAGGTACAATACTTTCTATTAGCTGCCTCCATGTCTGTGTCTATCTGCTTGTTTCTTACTCTCTCTTTTTCCCCCTCCCCTCTCGACAGACTGCTATGAGAGACATTTTCTCTGATAAGATATATTACAATGTTTCTTATATTCATCTGTACTAATGACTTATGCAAAGTTGTGTAAAAGTTAGTAACCGTTTAAAGTTCTTAAATGTGGAAGTAATGTTTGGAGACACTTACTTTTTCATCATCCTCATCATCTTCTCCAATATCCATCCCATCCTGTAAGAAAATTAACGATTTAAAAACTTAAGCCATCAATCACAGAGTACATGCATGGCTCATATGAAAGATATACTGTTACCCAATTCAAGCTGTGGTTGTCTACACGCAACTGCGCCATCTAATAAGTGCATTATCCGATTAATTAAGGGGTTGTCCACCTTTGTTAAAGTAATGAGCTCAATTCACTACAAAGTTGATAGAGCTGTCTTCTTCTGGCTCTACTGCCAAACAGCTGATCAGCAAAAGTGTGGGGTGTCAACTAGTGATTGTCTATCCTCAGGATAGACTATGACTTAATAAAAAAATGGACTAACCCTTTAAAGGGATTGTTCCACTACGAAGTTTTATGACTAACTGCATCCACACATACATGTCATACTCCCTACAACTCTATGGAACTGCTGGAGATAGCCGAGCACTTGTACTCTCCATCAGTTCAAATTAGTTAAATGAAGCCTAGTGTGCGAGTATTACCACTGCACCATTCAAATCGACAAACACAGGGCTCCCGTTCTGGTGACTGACGAGAGCTCCAGCAGTTGTACCCCACCAATCAAATAATTTCCCCCCTTCCTGTGTATAAGCAATACATCTTAGTAATGGTACAACCCCCTTTAAGGACTGGCAGCATTTTCTGCAATAACAAAGCCACATACTGTAAATGTACTCCTAACCATTTAGTGTATTCCATGAAATCCAATGGCTTAAATACAGTCGCAAGAAAAAGTATGTGAACCCTTTGGAATGATCTGGATTTCTGCACAAATTGGTCATAAAATGTGATCTGATCTTCATCTAAGTCACAATAGACAATCTCAGTCTGCTTAAACTAATAACACACAAATAATTAAATGTTACCATGTCTTTATTAAACACACCATGTAAATATACACAGTGCAGGTGGAAAAAGTATGTGATCCCCTAGACTAATGACATCTCCAAGAGCTAATTGGAGTGAGATGTCAGCCAACTGGAGTCCAATCAATGAGATGAGATTGGAGGTGTTGGTTATAGCTGACCTGCCCTATAAAAAAAAAGACACACCAGTTCTGGGTTTGCTTTTCCCAAGAAGCATTGCCTGATGTGAATGATGCCTCACACAAAAAATCTCTCAGAAGACCTACGATTAAGAATTGTTGACATGCATAAAGCTGGAAAGGGTTATAAAAGTATTTCCAAAAGCCTTGCAGTTCATCAGTCCATGGTAAGACAAATTATGGAGAAAGTTCAGCACTGCTGCTACTCTCCCTAGGAGTGGCCATCCTGTAAAGATGACTGCAAGAGCACAGCGCAGACTGCTCAATGAGGTGAAGAAGAAAGCTAGAGTGTCAGCTAAAGACTTACAAAAGTATCTGGCATATGCTAACATCCCTGTTAGCGAATCTAAGATAAGTAAAACACTAAACAAGAATAGATTTCATGGGAGGATACCACAGAGGAAGCCACGGCTGTCCAAAAAAAATAAAACATTGCTGCATGTTTACAGTTTGCACAAGAGCACCTGGATGTTCCACAGCAGTGCTGGCAAAATATTCTGTGGACAGATGAAACCAAAGTTCAGTTGTTTGGAAGAAACAGAGAGGCACAGCACACCAACATCAAAACCTCATCCTAACTGTGAAGTATGGTGGTGGGGGCATCATGGCTTGGGGCTGCTTTGCTGCATCAGGGCCTGGATGGATTGCAATCATCGAAGGAAAAATGAATTCCCAAGTTTATCAATACATTTTGCAGGAGAACTTATGGCCATCTGTCCACCAGCTGAAGCTCAACAGAAGATGGGTGTTGCAATAGGACAACGACCCAAAGCATAGAAGTAAATCAACAACAGAATGGCTTAAACTGAAGAAAATACGCCTTCTGGAGCGGTCCAGTCAGAGTCCTGACCGCAACCCGATTGAGATGCTATGGCATGACCTCAAGAAAGCGATTCACACCAGACATCCCAAGAATATTGCTGAACTGAAACAGTTCTGTAAAGAGGAATGGTCAATAATTACTCCTGACCATTGTGTACGTCTGATCTGCAACTACAGGAAAAGTTTGGTTGAAGTTATTCAACCAAACCAGTTATTAAATCCAAGGGTTCACATACTTTTTCCACCTGCATTGTGAATGTTTTCATGGTGTGTTCAATAAAAACATGGTAACATTTAATTATTTGTGTGTTATTAGTTTAAGCAGACTGTGATTGTCTATTGTTGTGACTTTGACGAAGATCAGATCACATTTTATGACCAATTTGTGCAGAAATCCATATCATTCCAAAGGGTTCACATACTTTCCATTGCAACTGTATATACATTCAGTATTTGAAGTAGTTATTTGTCAAAATGCTGTAAAGGAAACCAATGCCCCCTCCACACATTAAAGGATTAGAGGTGAGCAATCATTTTACTCCCTCAAGGAAGTCTAGTGCCTAGAGACCTTTTTTTATAAGATAATTAGACTACTGCCAAGGGATAAACACAATCACGTTTTGTCTTCTGAAGGAAAAGCATATGTATTCTCTTCCTACAACTGAAATGAAAGTATAGGGCAAAAATCAATACTACTCTTTGCTTACCAGGTTGTCCTGAGTGTTGACCTTCCCAGTCGTGATCATGGTGAAGTTGTACACGAAGAGAAGGAGAAGAAACAAAGGTATCATGTAAAGCTCCAGATTCCAGAGGGTCACAACAAATATCTACAATGTAAGACAGAATGAAAGACATATTGACACATGGGAGTTTCTTCAATAAATTATATAGAATGTTGTAGTAGTGGATCAGGTTTGTACAGAAATATAAACCAGGAAAACTACAGGGGAGTTTGGTTGATTTCTTAAAAAAAACATTATTTGTAGGCCATTGATGTGAAGAAAAAGTTGGGACTTAATTTCAGGAATCTCTAAGCAGTGTTAAAGGGGTTGTCCCACGAAACGTATTCTACAGTTTTAAAACCAGCACCTGGATCTGAATATTTTAATTGCATGTAATTAAAAACGTTGCATAGCCACTGAGTTATTTAACCCCTTCAGGACCCTGCCATTTTTCACCATAAGGAACAGGCCATTTTTTGCAAATCTGACCAGTGTCACTTTATGTAGTGATAACTTTAAAACGCTTTTACTTATCATAGCCATTCTGAGAATGTTTTCTAGTCACACATTGTACTTCATGACAGTGGTAAATTTGAGTCAAAATATTTCATTTTTTATTTATAAAAAAAATACCAAATTTACCTAATTTTTTTTAAATTCGCAATGAAAATTGCGAATTTAAAAAAAATTAGGTAAATTTGGTATTTTTTTTATAAATAAAAAATGAAATATTTTGACTGTTGAAAAACATGTCTATTTCTCTGCTTTTAAAACAGATAGTGATACCTCCTAAAATAGTTATTACTTTACATTTCCCATATGTCTTCTTCATGTTTGGATCATTTTGTCAATGGCATTTTCTTTTATTGGGACGTTAGAAGGCTTAGAAGCAAGTCTTAAAATTTTTATGAACATTTCCAAAACCCAATTTTTAAAGGAACAGTTCAGGTCTGAAGTCACTTTGTGGGGCTTACATGATAGAAACCACCCAGAAATGGCCCCAAGGTATTGGGGGTAGATGAAATTTCAGAATTTCACTTTTTGGCAGATTTTCCATTTTAATCATTTTTTTTCGCTAACAAAGCAAAGGTTAACAGCCAAACAAAACTTAATATTTATTGCCCCGATGCTGTAGTTTACAGACACACCCCATCTGTGGTTGTAAACTGCTGTACGGCCATACGGCAGGACGCAGAAGGAAAGGAACACCATATGGTTTTTGGAAGGCAGACTTTGCTGGACTGTTTTTTTTTTACACCATTTCCCATTTGAAGCCCCCCCCCCTTATGCACCCCTAGGGTAGAAAGTTTAAAAAAAAATGACCCATTTTGGAAAATACACCCCTCATAGTATTTAAAACTGATTTTACAAACTTTGGTAAAACTTTAGGTGTTCCACAAGAGTTAATGGAATATGGAGATGAAATTTCAGAATTTCTATTTTTCGGCAGTAAAAAATCAAGGGTTAACAGCCAAACAAAACTCAATATTTATTGCCCTGATTCTGTAGTTTACAGAAACACCCCATATGTGGTCGTAAGCTGCTGTACGGGAATACAGCAGGGCACAGAAGTAAAGGAACGCCATATGATTTTTGGAAGGCAGATTTCACTGGGATAATTTTAAGTTGCCATGTCACATTTGAAGACCGCCTGATGCATCCCTAGAGTAGTAACTCCAAAAAAGTGACCCCATATTGTAAACTATAGGATAAGGTGGCAGTTTTGTTGGTACTATTTTAGGGTACATATGATTTTTGGGTGCTCTATATTACACTTTTTGTGAGGCAAGGTAACAAAAAAAAAATAGCTGTTTTGGCACTGTTCATTTTTCATTTTTTTTACAATGTTATCTGACAGGTTAGATCATGTGTTATTTTTATAGAGCAGGTTTTTACGGAAACGACAATACGAAATTTGTTTCAGTTTTACATAATAAAGCATTTTTTTTTAAAATATATTTTTTAGTGTCTCTATATTCTATATTTCTCAGTATGAAATGACGGTTTGATTGGTACTATTTTAGGGTGCCCATGACTTGGTATTACACTTTTTGTGATGTAAGGTGACAAAAACAGTTTTTATTTATTTATTTTTTAAGGTGTTCACCTGAAGGGGTTAGGTGATGTGATATTTTTATACCGCATTTTTAATAAAAAATAATAAATAAAATCATGTTTTAGTGTCTCCATATTCTAAGAGCCATAATTCTTTTATTTTTTGGCCGATTGTTTTATGTAGGAGATCATTTTTTTGCGGGATGAGGGGATGGTTTGATTGGTACCATTTTGGGGGGCATGCGCCTTTTTGATCGCTTAGTGTTGCACTTTTTGAGATGTAAGATGACAAAAAAAAAATTGTTGTTTTAGCACAGTTTTTATTTTATTTTTTCTACGGCATTCAGGTGAGGGGGTGGATCGTGTGATATTTTTAAAGAGCCGGTTATTACGGACACGGCAATACCCAATATGTGCAATTTCTTTCTATTTCCATTTTATGTGTTTTATTTTGGGGGATTTTTTTTTTTTTTACTTGAAACAATTTTTTTTTTATTATGAAAAACGCTAACTCTGGGACTTCAAACTTCTGAGGTCTGATCCCCTCTGCAATGCATTACAATACAGCCTGTATTGTAATGCGTTGGCTGTCAGCTTTTATGCTGACAGTCTGCCTGTGAGACCCAGCCCAGGCTTCCGTAGAAGGCAAGCCCCGATGCATATGGAAGGCATCAGACTTGCCTTTTCTACCACTGCAGCGCGGGAATCCGATGGGAAAGGGGAGGGCACAAGTACCCTCCGCATGCCGCGGTCAGCTTTAACCGCGGCATACAAGGGGTTAACAAGCCGGCATCCGTGTTTTCACCGATGCCGGCGTATGCAGCAGGGGCCCGGCTGTGAGTGCTGGGTCCGTGCCGCTGATCAGGTGGGCGCAGCTCTTGCACCCGTCCGATCATCCCGCCGTACATGTGTGGCGCTGGTCCTTAAGTTACGTCCACCAGCGCCGTACATATACGGCGACTGTTCTTAAGGAGTTAATAAATTGTATCTGTATAGTGCCACTTAATTTCTTATTTCTTCGACCTGCTCACTGAGAAGGCAGCACATGCACAGTTTCATCTTTCAACGCCCCCTGAGCTGTGATAGGGAGAGCATGGACACGCCCCCTGAACTTCAGCAGAAAAGACACTCCCCCTGAGCTGTCAGCTTGGTATAAATTTAGCAGAGCAACGAATGGGGAGATCTCTGGATCCATGTAAGTGCTGGTTATGGCTTTGTTAATTATGCAGTAATGCAGCTCAGCTGTATTAAACTGAAGAGAATGCAATACCACATATAACCTCTGGAAAGGTTTCATACTATTTTATCTTTTTCAAACTAACGCAGCCATGATTTATTTTAATCCTGGGTATTCCAAGTGTATGCATATTGCTAGTACAGTGGTCCGACTTCAGGGCTATCCATCCACTGTGCAGGGAACAGGCCGCACAGTTTCATTAAAGAGAACCAGCTACAGTTCATTGCACAGCCAGATGGCCGGGAGCACCGCTATACAAGGAAAAGCAGTTGCAGGCCCTTCGTTCTCAGAATCGATGGGAGTCCCAAAAGTTGAATCCCAACAATCATAAATTGATGGTATATCCTAGAGATAAGATATTACTTTATAAGATGGAAATAACCTCTGAAGTTTGTAGACGGTGGACCTTCAGGTATTGAGTCGTGAACACAAACACAACCTCTGCAACCCCTACCGGTATGTCTCAGGCATCTCCACACTTCAAGAATCAGAGAAGCCAATAATCTGTTCCTTATCACAAAAGTGATGACTGCCCTGGGTTTGCCTTCAGCTATTTCTAGCTCTACCTCTGTGCTATTTTTTAGGGACGATGACTTTGCCTGGAAGACCTGCTTATTACACAAGACTGTTCAACATATTCTGCACAAGGAAACTGTTCCAACTCTGCAAGTTGAAAGCAAGGGCAACAGAGAAGATATCCCAAGTGTTTTAGTAATTAAACGAATATGCATAATGAACCATATGCCCAAAGGGCTTGTTCTTCATGAAGGCCAGATTTTTGTTTGAATTTTTAATTTTTATATACAGATGAAACATCCAGACTATTATAATACTGCGCTGCGTAAAGATTTCTTCCCATCTCACAGTTTGAATATGGTTCATTTGTGCACTTCCGACCTATGTTTTATTTATCTGAGAATGGTGCAGTGGAAACTATTCAAAAGAAAAGATTTTTGGGAGGAGTGGATTGTCCTGGAATATGAATGCATCTGTCCTGTCTTCAGATGGAAATCCACATATCTGTAAAGCACACAGTAGGCCGAGAACATACAATGCACTGACGAGTATTCAACTATACACTGCAGTGTATTATGGCTTTCAGCCTGTTGTTATACTGGGACAGTAAGCATTCTAAACTAGCCACAAATACAGCTGCCCCTTATAGCACTACAAACGTGACAAGAGTAAGTACATTTACTAAGCAATATGGTAAAACATAACTAATGAAATGTGGCCTGAATTACTGGGGAAAAAAATAAAAATAAATAGAACTTACAAAATGACATTACTATATATATATATATATATATATATATATATATATATATATAGAGAGAGAGAGAGAGAGAGAGAGAGAGAGAGAGAGAGAGAGAGAGAGAGAGAGAGAAAATGGTGGCACTGACTAAAATAAAGCAAACGCTACAAGGTGACATGTCCAGGGTATCGGCTTCTTACCCAATAATACAGTCAAAAAAAAAAATAAAAAAATCAGACAGCACTCCAGACTTCCAAAATGTGAAGAATTTATTCACCCATGTGGTACAGTGCAGCAACGTTTCGGCTCAACGATAGAGCCTCTCTCTTAGGCTGGCATTAGCTCACCATTTCTCCATACTACAATAATGCAGGTTCCAACTGTTTCGGCCCTTTTATGTTGGGATAATATTTAGTAATATATGGGCATGGCACAAAAAGCAGGAGCATAAAAAAAAAGAAAAAAGCAATGTAACATCTATCAAATATCTAAATATTTTCTCTCTTCATGATTCACATTCGATTTTGGCTGAAATTTTTTTTTTTTACTTAAACATGTGGCAGCACCATAAGCAGGAATGAACAGTTCATTGACAATAATTGCCTGTTGAGCGGATGAGGTAAAGGCGTGTTTACATGTAGCAATCATCTCCTCTGTATGAAGACAAGCAACGGATTCTGCATGATCTGATGCCCAGAAACACCGACTTAGGCCTCATGCACACGGCCGTTGTTCAGGTCCGCGTCCGAGCTGCATATTTCGCGGCTCGGCCGTGGACCCATTCACTTCAATGGGGCCGCAAAAGATGCGGACAGCACTCCTTGTGCTGTCCGCATCCGTTGCTCCGTTCTGTGCCCCCGCAAAAAAAATAGAGCATGTCCTATTCTTGTCCGTTATGCGGACAAGAATAGGCATCTCTATAATGGAACGCGGAGCAGCTTCCGTGTTTTGCGGACCGCAAAACACCAACGGCCGTGTGCATGAGGCCTTAGACATCCACATCAGTGACTCTCACCCCATAAACGAGAGTTTACTTGGGTGATCAGCAGCTCATTTGCACAGAGAAATTATTGTGAACGAGTGAACGCTCTGCCCCGACAGGCCTATGTAAAGAGAAAACATTTCTTATTTAACTTATGCCTGATTCTGTCTGGGACTGCACAGGATATAAAAATGCATATAATGCGGCACTACATCTTTATCTTGATGTTTTTGCCTTGTAAAATATGCCAAGAAACTCAAGCATTTCTTTAAGCATTAGGGTTTGCGTTTTTTTTAAGTTATACAATTATTGCCTCTTTTCAGACTTTTTTTCCCCTACAGAGCAGTCTAAGGGAAAACATTTGAAAAAAGCCAAGTTGCTTTTGCTATGGACAAACATTTCAAATTTGGATGCAGCGTTTTTCACTGCAAAGTATGCACCGAAAAACCCTGCAAAAAAAGTTTTCCAAAATGAGACATAGCATGAAAGAATCCTTAAAAGGGTTCTCCACCTTCAGGGGCCCATGTTGCTAGAACGGCAGAGAGACGCACGCCTACCTGCCCCTTGGTGCTGGGTTCCAGCTCCTTTGGTCCTCCGCTGCCACTCTCAGGTCCCCACTGGTAAACTTCCTGTTCGATGAGGGTCATGTGGCTACTGCAGTCAATGAGTGGCCGCAGAGGGGACATATCCATGTATCCCTCATGCGTCACAAGACCCAGTGACTTGATGCATGAGCAACCCATCACCGAGGCAGCCAGTCATTGCCTACAGCAGCCATTTGATCCCATCAAACGGAGTTTAACAGTAGGGAACAGTGTGTGGCAACATGAGACCAAAGGAGGCAGAACTAGGGAGAAGGAGCGGGTAAGTCTGCTTCCCTCGGCAGGTCTGGCAGTGTGTGGTGGGTCACCAAAGGTGAATAACGCTTTTAGAGAGGTTTTCCGGAACTTTGATAATGACCAATTTAACAGTCTGACTCAACACCCCCACAGATCAGTTGACTGACCGACAATCACTGCCCTCTTCATTGCTTACCAGGTACATCTAAATACATCTTACGGTGGCTGTGCTTGATACTGCAACCTATTGCAGCTCATAATGTACTGCGCCTAAAAACAATGAAGGGGTGCAGTGAGCACGAGGGCACTGTGGATCCTTCAATGTGCCTATCAGTGTTGATGACAGGCATTGCGGACCCCCATATATGATTTTGATGGTTTATCCGGTCCATCCCTTTTCGAGAAAACACTTTACTGCCAATAGAGGGTGGTAAATATTAACAGTGATAACGCAGAGAACTACTAATGACTGCATGCAAAAATGCTAACATATGTTTATACAACCCAGAGATGAAAGCATTGCTGGTATCCCCGTGTTCATTCTTTTAATGCAACAGGGGAGCATTGGGATCTATGGATCTCCTTTTCTTCCTTACATACATACTTCTAACTACTGACAGCCAGACATTTCTCAGCAGACAGTTTTGAGGAGACATTGACAAGAAGTCTCACCTTTGCCAACTTCTCAAATCAAGGGTTGGAGCAATTAGACAGGGAGTCTAATCTTGGCTGAGTGCATTAACACTCTTTGACCTCCCAAACAATAGATTAGGCCTCAGATTCTCAATGCCTCCCTTAGGCTTTCAAGTAGGCGGTTATCTTGTTTAAATGAGCTATGCAGCGTGCATCTTTCTTAGAAAATTGCTGAAGTAGACTATATTATACATCTAGTAGAATTCCTTCTTCTGGACAATGCAGTGGATTTATCTCCATTAGCCGGTATAGCGACACATCTCAGATTTTTCGCTCATACTGGAGACAAAATATGAAACATCCCGGCTCAGTAGAACAATCAAGAGGATTTTTACAGAAGCAGCAAGTTTAACGGCTCTATTCATAATATCTGCATTGCAACGTGACCAAAGGTCTGCACACACTATTACCACAATTATCATTGATTTGTGCAGTAATTCCTCCCAGATGCATTACCATGAACAAACAAACCCCAAGGGCCTTGATATTTTTGGGATGTAAATACATAATCTGCATCACTTAGCAGCAACCTCCTACTCACTACGGCACAACTCATGTAATAGTTAAACTGACTCCACTCCTAAGAAAGGCACAACACAATATAATAAGCAACTTTGTAGATGGCTTGCTTTATGGATTTAGGTTACTTTATGTTTTCTTCTCTATTCAGATCTAAAGCTGCAGTCAGAATTTCATAGATTCCTAGTTCCCATAAAGCAGGGAATTATGAGAGCTCATAGATTTAGATGGTAGTCGCATCTTAGAATCTGCCTCGTAGCCGCAGTATATGGACACCAGCAGTTCTATTAAATCATTACATGATGATCTGAAGGCTCATTTACAGGGGCCTATACACAGGGCAACGATCGGTAACAAAACGTTCATTTCCAATCATTGCCCGCCAATTTGAGATGCATTTTCATGCATAAATCATCTCCTCTAGATGGGGATGAATGATGACTACTATGATTGCTTGTCCGCGTACAGATTCATTGTTTGTCAGAAGCACATCCCTGTTTACACAGGACATTGTGCCGATAAACATAAACTAATGACATATCAGTGTTTTGCTTGGGTCTCACTTAATTGGACCATATAAATTGTGATGCCGACCATTGGGAATGAGCTTTTGCAGAAAAATCCATTCCCAATAATTGTCTGATCCTCAGCTTTAAGGCCTCTTGCACACGGGCGTCATGTTTGACGCCCGGATAAGATGCGGGTGCGTTGCGGGAATCGCCGCGATTTTTCCGCGCGTGTGCTAACGTTTGTAGTGCGTTAAGCACGCGCGTGAAAAAATCCGCATGCTTGGTACCCAGACCCGAAGTCAGACTTCATCACTGAAGTCTGGTTTCGGGATGAGTATTCTGTATGTGTAATTATTTTCCTTTATAACATAGTTATAAGGGAAAATAATCGCATTCTAATTACAGAATGCAATGTTCCCGGCTTTAAGGGTTAAAAATAATAAGAGTTAACTTACCTTCTCCATTGTCGCGCAGAGCCCCAGAACGTCTTCTCTCTTGATAGATTGGATGCTTGAGGACCTGTGGTGACGTCACAGGGTCACATGGTCCAATCATAGAAGCATTTGAGTGGACCATGTGACCCATGTGATCCTGTGACATCACGGCAGGTCCTGGATGAAGGACCTGCCGTGATGTCACAGGATCACATGGGTCACATGGTCCACTCAAATGCTTCTATGATTGGACCATGTGACCCTGTGACGTCACCACAGGTCCTCAAGCACCCAAACTATCAAGAGAGAAGACGTTCTGGGGCTCTGCGGCATAATGGGAGAAGGTAAGTTAACTCTTATTATTTTTAACCCTTTAAAGCTCCGGGAACATTGCATTCTGTAATTAGAATGCGATTATTTTCCCTTATAACTATGTTATAAAGGAAAATAATTACGATCGGGTACCCATCCCGATCGTATCCTAGCAACCATGCGGGAAATCGCAACGCATCCGCACATGATTGCGGATGCTTGCGATTTTCCCGCATCCCCATTCACTTCTATGGGGCCTGCGTTGCGTGAAAATCGCAGAATATAGAACATGCTGCGATTTTCACGCAACGCAAAAGTGATGCGTGAAAATCACCGCTCATGTGCACAGCCCCATAGAACTGAATGGGTCAGGATTCAGTGCGGGTGCAATGCGTCCTCCTCACGCATTGCACCCGCGCGGAAAACTCGCCCGTGTGAAAGGGGCCTAAGTACAAGGGCTTTAAGTTTGGTTCAGTAGAACCATGGGTGGTTTGGATGTTGTGGCTATAACAAGGATGATAAAATGCAGACATAGTACTTTAAAGGGTTAAAAATAATAAAGAGTTAACTTACCTTCTCCCATTGTACGCGCAGAGCCCCAGAACGTCTTCTCTCTTGATAGATTGGATGCTTGAGGACCTGTGGTGACGTCACAGGGTCACATGGTCCAATCATAGAAGCATTTGAGTGGACCATGTGACCCATGTGATCCTGTGACATCACGGCAGGTCCTGGATGAAGGACCTGCCGTGATGTCACAGGATCACATGGGTCACATGGTCCACTCAAATGCTTCTATGATTGGACCATGTGACCCTGTGACGTCACCACAGGTCCTCAAGCACCCAAACTATCAAGAGAGAAGACGTTCTGGGGCTCTGCGCAGCATAATGGGAGAAGGTAAGTTAACTCTTTATTATTTTTAACCCTTTAAAGCCCGGGAACATTGCATTCTGTAATTAGAATGCGATTATTTTCCCTTATAACTATGTTATAAAGGAAAATAATTACGATCGGGTACCCATCCCGATCGTATCCTAGCAACCATGCGGGAAAATCGCAACGCATCCGCACATGATTACGGATGCTTGCGATTTTCCCGCATCCCCATTCACTTCTATGGGGCCTGCGTTGCGTGAAAATCGCAGAATATAGAACATGCTGCGATTTTCACGCAACGCAAAAGTGATGCGTGAAAATCACCGCTCATGTGCACAGCCCCATAGAACTGAATGGGTCAGGATTCAGTGCGGGTGCAATGCGTCCTCCTCACGCATTGCACCCGCGCGGAAAACTCGCCCGTGTGAAAGGGGCCTAAGTACAAGGGCTTTAAGTTTGGTTCAGTAGAACCATGGGTGGTTTGGATGTTGTGGCTATAACAAGGATGATAAAATGCAGACATAGTACTGAATGCAGGGGCGGACTGCCCATAGATTTTATAGGGAATTTTTCCAGTGGGCCACCCAAGACCCCCTCCCCCCCATGAGCTTATGATTAATTAATGCTAGGAGCATCAGACACGTTACATGGCCGAAGGCCGCAGGTGCCCTTCTAAACTCAACTGTATCACAATCCTCAGATACAGCTGAAAACTGTGGTGAGTACCATAGTGTTTTGTGCTGCACTATGGCATTTGGTTCTGCGGGGGTGGTATTTTGTGCTGCACTACAGTATTGCAGGGCCTGCCTACTTTTTTTTTTTTTTTTTTTTAAAGGCCACTAAGTTTCCAGTACGTACCAGCTGACAGGTATGAAGCAAATATAATCTGTGAAAACAGCTCAAAACTTGATTATATATTATATAACTGAAGATCAATATAAAGGATACACTGGAAACAAATAGGGACTGATAAATCGATAACATCAGCCTGCTCTTTCAGGATAAAATCACTGCCATGGAAGTATGTAAAACGTCATGACTGATATGGTACCAGAAGTTATCGCCATCACATGTTCTATTCCCAGCAATTGTTTAGAGCACAACATCTTAGCTTTAATATCTGGAATATTCTGCCAATTAGTGACCCCAGAGTTGTGATTTAAAAATGTTTTGTTCATGCTATCAACATCACCACATTAACACTGAGAGGATGTGGGTGCTCAGATTGTCACATTTAACCCCTTCAAGACCACCACCATACTTGTACTATGGAAGTCCTGAATTTAGAAAAGGTACCCGCTTGCGAGAGGGCACCATAGCCATCTGGGTTCTACCATTTTAAACAGTAGTGTCCTGGGTAAAGGAAAAAGGTAAATAATCAAAAAGTCATACCCAGTCCATAATGGTATCAATAAGAACTAGAGATTGCCCCTCAAAAAATGAGCCCTCTAAAAGGTCCATAAACAAATAAAAAAAAAAAAAAAAATTTTAAACTTTTTAATAAGTATTAAAATGCAAGAACATTTTTTCAAATAAGGCATCGCTGTAATCATACTGACCCAGAGAATTAAGGGATAGATCATTTGTACCACATGGGAATGGGGTAAAAACAAAACGCATAAAACTGTGGTGGAATTCAGTTTCCTTTTCCAATTATACCCAATTTTTCCAGCTTCCCACTACATAATTTGTAATATTAAATGGTGCCATAAGAAAGTACAACTTGTTCCACAAGAAACAAGCCCTCATATGGCTATGTGAATGGAAAAATAGAAAAAAAAAAGTTATGGCTCCAGGAAGACCAGGAGTGAAAAAAACTGAAACGCAAAAATGGAATATGGCCTGGTCCCGAAAGGGGTTGTCCGGGGAGACATAACTTCTAACAGGTGTCGGCAGCCTGCCTGCCCTACTAAAATAATTGTAGTTATGTGTTCCCCACCACTTCAGTCCTCCACGCTGGCTCCTCCGTCTCCATCTTCCAGTCTGGGGTTTGTTTTATACCTTCCTCGCGTGGAGATGCCCACCTGATCCTCTTACACCAACCTCTCTTGTGGACACATCAGCAGGGAAGCCGGCGGTTGGCTGAAGCGGATCAGGTGACCATGCCCATGCTAGGACACAAGGAAACAACCCCAGACCAGAAGTGTGGAGGACTGAAGTGGTGGGGAGCAGGTAAGTATGATCCTTTAGGTAGAGAGAGGCTGGCTGCCAATACCTGTCAGAAATTAATCAGGTATTCCCGGACAAACCCTCTTAGGGGTATTCTTATTACTAACTGGTAATCTGGAAATTTATGCACCCTATGATTGTATATTTACTAGCATGTGGATCACCGATTTTGTGGTGTTTGCTCATTCTTTTGAAGATGTGTGTATGTTTACATTGGCAAAAATGACATGCATGACCTCTGCCCATGAGCGCTGTATGGCATTTTCACAATGTGCCAGGTATTCCTTCAGAAAGCATTGGTAATGCATGCGATTTATTAGCGCATGTCAAAAGTGTGAACATTGAAAGAAGTGTATAACCTAAATAGAAAAGTCAGAAAGATGATGTGATAAACTTTAAATAAACAGTAGAGGGCAGCAACTGCAAGAAGTAGTTTTATTTATTTTTTTAAGTGAATTTTCTTGTTATTTAAGTATACAATGTAACTACAAATGCAAAATCTACATAAAAATGTATGTTATTTTAATGGATTATTTTTACAGAGTCAAGCTGGAAATTCTGTACTAGAAAAGTTAATAAAAATGAAAATATGTTACACCAAAGCTCATTTAGATACATGTCACTGGTTAAATAGATACATTTTTATTACATAGATAACACAAATAGTTGCTATATTCAAGTAAACTGACCAAATATCATAAAACTGAATAATTAGAGCACTGGAGCTTTCTAAGGCTACTTTCACACTAGTGTATTTACTGGATCCGACAGGGTTCAGCAAAAACGCTTCCGTTACTGATAAAGACAACCATTTGCATCCGTTATGAACAAATCCGGTTACATTATCTTTAACATAGCCAAGACGGATCCGTCATGAACTCCATTAAAAGTCAATGGGGAAGGATCAGTTTTCTATTGTGTCTTGCTCCGCATCCCAGGACAGAAAGCATGGTAACACAACTAAACGGAACGGATTGCATTTTAGAGCATTCCATTCTGTTCAGTTCAGTTTTGTTCCCATTGACAATGAAAGGAGACAAAACTGAAGTGTTTTTTTTTCCCCAGTATTGAGATCTAAAACACTAGTGTGAAAGTAGCCCAAAACAGAATCCATTAAAAAGCCAACAGATAAACGGCAAAACTGGCCACATATTATGCAGTAGATATCATGGTCACTGTAGTCCAGGGGATGCCCGATTTGTCCTTCAGGGTATGTCCATGTGTACCAGAAATTGTGGCGGAAAACCCTGCAGCAGCAAAAACCGTAACAAAAAACACATGTACTACATGTGTTTTTTTTCTTCAGAAAAGCCAGAAGAATTCACCCTCTCAATTGCAAAGGGTGAAATCCATTGGGGAGAACTGCAGCAGAAATTGACGTTGCAATTTTTACACTGCATTTTTTGTATGCAGTGCGTGGATAGGATTTCTTAAAATCTCTATTTTGCTGCCACTGTACAAAGAGATTTACTACAAGAAAACCTGAGACGGCAAATCCACAGCTATTTGTTCACATGAAAGCAGCCTTGATGGAGCCTCTTGGAATACTGTAACATAACGAGGATAAGGATGTGTAGGGCATAAGGGGGTCTTCACATGCTGAAGGCTTTGTTGCAAAAACTTCCACAGCTGAAAATACGTTCTATTCACCTGAGGGGGGCTTGCAGAAATCAATGTGCTTGCCACCCCATTCAAATTAATAGAACTGATTTTCAATCACAGAGATTTCTGCAACAAAATCTGCAGCATATGACGGCACCCTAAAAATGCTTACCCCGATGCCCTATAAAGAGGTTCTAAGAGGCTACTTTTGGGTAGTGTACCTCTTGGTGAGAGATTGTTGACATCTAGACATCCCTCTGCAATGAACTCAAAGACAGTTGACAGACTTTGAGAGGGGACTTATCTTCTGACAGAGAAGCAGAAGGGTCATTTTGACTAACTACCTGCCATCTAGCGGTTAGGAGGTGTTGGGAGCAGTGGTTACGCTAAGACACACATAGATGGCGAACAGGCTTCAGACAACCCACACAGACCACCAGTAGATCTGCTATTTCCTTTACGGTTTAGAGATCCGGCAGGAGGAAAACACTTCAGTTTGATTTAATACAACTGGCTGCATCCACTCCGTTCGGATGCGGTTGTACTAAATCGAAATTGAACAAACCGGATCCGGCACTAATACTATCGTAGGTCAATGGGTGCCAGATCTGTTTTTTCCTGTCCGAAGAAAGCGGATCTGGCACCACTGACTTACATTGTTTTTAGTGCCAGATCCAGCTTGGTCAGTTTCACAAACCAGACACAAAACCACAGTTTGCATTGGTTTTGTGTCTAGTCACAGAATGCAACTAACCGGAACGGAATTCATTCTGATGCATTCCGTTCTGGTTTGTACAGTTTTGTCCCCATTGACAATGAATCCTCTGCTGGATCTCAAAACTGGAAAGGAAATCACATACGGTATGTGAAAGTAGCCATAGCAGAAGAAAATTTGGTGTCATGGCACCCATTACATGTTCTGCCATTGATAACCAGCCTTTGTTTGTAGTGGTATTGTGAGCAATAATCCTGGACTACTATGGACTGGAACTGGATGGTCTTTGGCGACTAATTTAGGTTCGAGTATTGAGGCCTCATAGTGAACACTTCAATCCTGACTTTGCTGTGGAACTACTGCCCCAACTGCTGGTGTGATAAACTGGGGAGCCATCATTCAGTCAGCTCTAATAGTGATACAAGGGACACTAACAGCTCAGCGCTATGTGCTGCAGCCACATGTGTCGTCTTTCATGGCAAGGCTTCCAACCGGCATTTTTCAGCAGGATAATGCACGCCCACACACAGCAAGGGTTTCCCAGGAATGTCTCCACCAGATTGCAACACTTCCATGGCCTTGCAAGATTAAGCGATCCGGCAGTCTAGCTTTTTCATTACAATCCACAGGCTTTATTGAAGAGATAAAATGACACAATGTAGCACAACATTGCAGGTCTTTCCTACGCATTTCAAACCCTGTGGTTCTTAATGATGGGGCCATCATTAAGAACCAAAGGGTTTGAAACGCGTAGGCAAGACATGCAGTGTTGTTCTACATGGTGTTATCTCGGCAATAAAGCCTGGGGATTTTATCAAAAAGGTAGAGTGCCGGACCGCTTAATCTTGCATGTTCACCAGCTCCGCTCCAGGTTTTCCATTCGTCTAGAAGTCTGGGTAAAGCAACAAAGGTGAGCTGAACTTTTCTTTAAAACTTCCTTGGCCTGCCCAGTTACCAGATTTATTAGTTATCGAGCATTTATGGAACGAGCTGGGATGACAACTTCGGCAACCTAAAAGTGTGCAGGATCTACAGGCCCAGGTGTAACATCAGTGGGCAAACATACTGCAGGATCCTATACGTCACCTGTATGCCTCCACACACAGCCGGTTACCTATAGGATACTGCAGGGTCCTATACGTAACCTGTATGCCTCCACACACAGCCGGTTACGTATAGGATACTGCAGAATCCTATACGTCACCTGTATGCCTCCACGCACAGCCGGTTACGTATAGGATACTGCAGGGTCCTATACGTAACCTGTATGCCTCCACGCACAGCCGGTTACGTATAGGATACTGCAGGGTCCTATACAAAACCTGTATGCCTCCACGCACAGCCGGTTACGTATAGGATACTGCAGGGTCCTATACATAACCTGTATGCCTCCACGCACAGCCGGTTACGTATAGGATACTGCAGGGTCCTATACGAAACCTGTATGCCTCCACGCACAGCCGGTTACGTATAGGATACTGCAGAATCCTATATGTCACCTGTATGCCTCCACGCACAGCCGGTTACGTATAGGATACTGCAGGGTCCTATACATAACCTGTATGCCTCCACGCACAGCCGGTTACGTATAGGATACTGCAGAATCCTATATGTCACCTGTATGCCTCCACGCACAGCCGGTTACGTATAGGATACTGCAGGGTCCTATACATAACCTGTATGCCTCCACGCCCAACCGTATCTCATGTTGTATCTAGGCTAGAGGCTGCCCAACAGGAAACGAGAGCCTCCTTTCAAAAGTGCAGTTTTCCCTGATAGACTTATCCTCTCTCTTTAAGGTTCTTATCACTTACATACAGCATCATCACATTCACACAAACTAGAATTCGATAGATCGATCGATCTTGGGGGAACAGTTTTGCTTTGTGCCAGTATAATAATATTCCAGTAGTGTATGGGTTTCATCATAAAAAGCTGCTTATGCTATGTAAGGTACAGGAACTAGTATTCCTATGGAAAAACTGTGTTCAATCCCAAAAATTCCGTAGGTAACATCGCTGTATTTAATTATAAATAATGTATTTTTTAACCCCATAAGCATGGCGTTCCACTAAAGAATTCTTCATCTTGTTCAGCCTAGGTATAAGAACACCTTGCAGGATGCTACTGTTCTGGAACATATTGCTTTAGAATTTATAGTACTACCTGTGTGCCCACGCTCATCTAATAAAAACTAACATAGCTGGAGGACAGCAGCATCCCGGTAATACCGAAACACTGTAAAATCCATGCACATCCTGAAGTGCTTTTAAGATTAGGAACCTGCTAAAAATCATGAAGTATACGGCAAGTAAAAATCGAATGAAAATTAACAAGTTTCAGATGCATGTGTAGAATCTAAAATCATTTCTGGGAGTTTGCTGCCATCTCCTGGAGGCCTTAAATTATGACAATATTTCATATCTACTATATGGTTTATCCACAAGAGTAGGTTCTTGGGGAGTTTCATTATAAGCAGTTGCACTGAATATATATTTTAAGAATTTCTAGCAATACAGGGCAGCATCCAAGAGGAACTCACTTTTTTCCCTATAGTCTAAGGCAGCTTTCACATGAGCAAATTTGCACCTGAATCCACTGCTAATGGACTTTAAGACGCTTGCGTGAAGGGGCCTGAATCAGGGGTGTGGAGTCGGTAAGGCAAAGTTCTGACAGACTCTGGCTCTTTCATAAACGGCTAATAATTTAGTCATAAATTTAATGTAGTAAAATCTGGCTTTTTCTTACTATCATGTAAGTAATCAAGTTAATTAATCCATATTTATTGGAATACAGTTTCTGAAATCCCGGAATTTTTTAAAATTCCTGTAAGTAAACATGCAATGCACTATGCATTTACTAACTGGAATAAGTAACTTTTCACAGGAGCCCACAGCCTGCCTCCACTATGGAAAGAACCATACTTATCTGCAGCTCTGGCCATGCATATTTGTTCCTTTGTATCCATCTTCCAGTCCGTGGCTTGTTTACTTCCTCTCCTGAATGGGTATGATCATCTGCTCCACAGCAACCAATGACTGGCTTCAGCAGTGCAGAGGATCAGATGATCATGCTTGTCTCTTGGACTGGACGATGGACACACGGGAGCCAGCACAGCAGAGGCAGGCTGTGGGCACCTGTGAAAGGTTACTTATTCCCGGACGACCCCTTTAATGCTGTCTTCCCGTTCTGTCCAGCAATTCTGAGATGACTGCAGGCATGCCCAGTAGTAAACTTCCACCCTCAGGTCTTCACTACTGAGCATGTGCAGCACAGTTTCAGGCATTGTAACTAAGGGCCTTGGAGCAGCATGAAGATACCGAGTATAAGGGTCCATTCACACGTCTGTGGTGTATTGTGGACCCGCAAATTGCGGCACCCCCATAGAACAGCCCATTCTTGTCTGCGGACAAGAATAGGACATGCTCTATTTTCTTGCGGAGCTGCGGCCCGGAAGATCGGGGCCGCGGCACGGAAATGCGGATGT
This sequence comes from Bufotes viridis, assembly GCA_033119425.1. Taxonomy (NCBI): domain Eukaryota; kingdom Metazoa; phylum Chordata; class Amphibia; order Anura; family Bufonidae; genus Bufotes; species Bufotes viridis. The sequence continues at coordinate 91,478,190 of CM065590.1, forward strand.
GGACAGCACACTCTGTGCTGTGTGCATCCTTTCTGTCCCCATAGAGAATGAACAGGTCCGCACCTTGCGGAACGTATGCGGACGTGTAAATGGAGCCTTAGGGACAGGGAAAACACAGGGGAGGTGAGAACTGATTATCTATCACCACTACAACACCCCGCTTATCACTGTGTTTGATAAATAAGAGCCTCCAATTGATAGAATATAAAATATATTAACTTTTCTAAATTTACATAAAAGTTACAAATTAATTACACACTTAATGCTACTTTCACATCTGCGCTTTCCGCTATTGAGATCAGTCATAGGATCTCAATAGCAGAGTAAAACGTTTCAGTTTTGTCCCCCTTCATTGTCAATGGGGACAAACTGAACTGAAGGTACCGGAGATCACCAGAATGCTTTCCGTTCCTTTGGCTGCATCCCCATCGCGGACAGAATAAAGCTGCAAATAGCTTTATTTTCTGACACAAAAGAAAACGGATCCGCCCCCCATTGACTTACAATGGTTTTGGAGACGGATCAGTCTTGTCTATTTTAGAGAAAATACAACCGGATCCGTTCATAATAGAAGCAGACGGTTGTATTATCATGACGGAAGCGTTTTCGATGATCCATGACTGAGCAAGCAAAAACGCAGATGCGAAAGTAGCCTACTAACAGTTTTTTGTGTTTTTTTTTAAGCTGGAGTTGGTACATTTCTACCAATTCCATCCAAAACTAGGTTGTACTCAAACTTCACAGCCCTTGTCTAAAATTACTCATGTCTGTAAAAGAAGCAGTACAGGCCATCTTAAGGCTGGAGTCTATAAGCCGCAGAATAAGGCTACATGCACACGACCGTTGCCTGCCTCCGCTTCCGCTCCTCCTGCAAATTTTGCGTCCGTCAAAAAAAACGGATGACGGATCCGATTTTTATGGCAGATCCATTGTAAAAATGCCTATCCTTGTCCGAAAGCGTGAAAAAAATAGGACATGCACTATTTTTTTGACGGAATGAAAACACGGACCACGGATGCGGAATAAAAACAGTTGACCATCCGCATTTTTTGACGGACCCATTGAAATGAATGGGGAAGCATCCTATCCGTTCAAAAAAACGGAACGGACGCAGAAACAAACAACGGTCGTGTGTATGAGGCCTTATATTGAGGAACACATTGAGAGCTGGTCACAAGGAAAACCCCTGACAACTGTTATTACCAGGGAAAACTGCGTGCGGCTTTACATTTAGCAGGGAAATGTAGCAACATATTATGGCCGACCAAATGCTTCTAAAGAGTGGCTCTCCTTTTTTTGAGGAATGCAAGTGTGGAACTCTATCTACAATATGATGTCCATATGTCCTAATGTGGACAGGGGTTGTAGTCATGGACCCCTTTATGCAAGTACCTTCCCATATGTCACTGTGATATAAAACAAATATATTTCAATATAGGCAAGAAAATTAAAGAGTTAAAATTTGGTACATAAACTATGGGGGAGATATATCAAGCACATGACTGTATTAATTTTGAGGTATGCGAATCGTGGATCTGCAAAATACAGATATTGTCCATGCGCAGACGTGAGAATGCTGAAAGCACCCAGGTGATCCATGTGCTTTCCGTATCTGTATGTCCGTTCTGCAAAAGATGGAACATATCAACAGGTGTGGCACAAAAAACTAGCGTGAAAGTATTTGCTGGTGCCTTGGAAAGACGTAAAATGGCCACCTTTAGGCCAATGTTTAGCCTAGTTCAGATGGCAATGTCAGAAGCCCAAAGGCATGTAACAAACGGCAGTCACACTGTGTAATGAGAAGGAGAGTAAAGCCTGGACAATAAGCCAGACACGCTGCAGGAGCCCTCCCCAAACCACAACAAGGGCTTCATTTCATGAACAGATCAGATAGCTAAAATTATTACAGAGCCGCACTTGTAAATGTCACCTGTGGTGGGCACAATTACAGGCTTCTGCTCAGAAAACGCCCACGTCAAATGGCCATAAAAGGGACCTGCGGTTTGCCAAGTTCAGGCAGACAATACAGTAGGCACGCCACCCGAGGAGAGCCCACAAGGATTAGGCAGGGAGAGGAATTAAAATGATGGCTTAGAAACAAAGCCTAGATCAGCACAAACGTCAATGTTTAATTATCCACAAATGATAACCAAAACAAGAAGGGGTTAAATGATAAAATTCCATAAAACTATTTAGAAATAAAACTATGATACAATACAGGACTTGTCCCCAGGGCAAAAGACACACACACACACACACTTTACCACTACAGCCCACAGGATGGCAGCTCATTGACACTAGGTCACATATGCTGCATCACCTTGCCCTACACCAGCGTTTCTCAAATAGTGGGGGGCGCGAGGCTCCGTAAAGGGGGGCTCCAGGTGACAGGAGATGAACGCTTCCACTGTGGAAGCGTTCATCTCCATAGTGATCTGTATCGCCGTCCTCTGGACAGCGATACAGATCACTGTGCTGCAGGGGAGGCGTCTCCCTCCCCTGCTCCTCTGATAGGCTGCGGGCCTTGTGCCGGCAGCCTATCAGAAGCGGTTCAGGCGGCGCGATGACGTCATCGCGCCGCCTGAGCAGAGTGCAGAGCGGGACACAGGCCGGAAGAGGCCTGCATCCAGCGCTCCAGGGAGTTAAGTATTGGGTGGGTGGGACCCCGGACCCTATTGGGGGAGAGCCTGCACATAATTTGGGGGAGCCTGGACCCTGCACATGATTTGGGGGAGGGGGTTACTGTAGCCTGCACATGATTGGGGAGGGGGTTAATGGAGCCTGCATATGATTGGGGGGGGGGGGAGGGTTAATGGAGCCTGCACATGATTTGGGGGGGGAGGGCGGGTTAATGGAGCCTGCACATGATTTGGGGGGGGGGAGGGGGGGTTAATGGAGCCTGCACATGATTTGGGGGGGGGGGGGTTAATGGCCCTCACCTGTGGGGAAATTGGTGTACTTATAACAATTTTATAGACAAATGATACTACTTACAGACGCGCGGGGGGGGGGGGGGGCGCGAAATGTTTTCTTCTTCCTAGGGGGGGCATGACAGAAAATAATTGAGAAGCACTGCCCTACACAAACATATTATAATACAGTATACATACTCTCTCTACACATACAGTCTTTGCATGTACGCACACCAATCACTGACTTTACAGAAGGTGTTGTATGCTATCTGGCACCAAAATGTTAGCAGCAGATCCTTTAATTTGACTTTGTTGTGAGGTGTAGCCTCCATGGTTTAGACTTGGAGCTCCTGCACATCCCATAGATCAGGCATCCTCAAACTGCGGCCCTCCAGCTGTTGCAAAACTACAACTCCCAGCATGCCTGAACAGCCTTACAGGTATCAGCTTACAGCGGGGCATTGTGGGAGTTGTAGCTGGAGCAGTTTGAGGATGCCTGCCATAGATGCTCAAATAGATTGATACAGGGGGAATTTGGAAGACATACAATACCTTGACCGCTTTATCATGTTCCTCAAACCATCCCAGAATATTTTTTGCAGTGTGGGCACATTACTCGGCTGAAAGTCCAATGTTATTAGGGAATAAAGCCATGAAGCAGTGCACTTGGTCTGCAACAATATTTCCTTAGATGGTATGTGTCAAAAAAATGCCCACAAGTCAATGAGCTGCCTCCCGCTAAACATCTACTTAATGCAATACCAAAATCAGGTCGGACTTTCACTCACAGGAGCCACTTCCAGAAGGTGGTGCTTTTCCCTCGCTGACTTGCCTTCTTCCCATAATGCATCCTAGTGCGCTCTTGCACCAGTCATTCACGTTTTAAAAAATAAAAAATATAAAAATTTCATCCAAACTAGGCCACTTCCATGGCTAAGTTGTTATGCTCATGTGCCTACACTCTGGAGGTGGACAGGGGTCATCATGTCCACCCTGACCAGTCTGAGGCTACACAACACCATACACAGCAAGCTATAATGCACTGTGTCTTCGGACACCTTTCTAACACTGACAGCATTAAAGGGGTTTTCCGAGATAATCATTCTGATAAACGGTCCTCAGGATAGGTTAACAGTATCTGTTCAGTGGGGGTCTGACACTCGGGACCCCCACCGATCAGATGTTTGAGAAGGCAGCACAACTTCTGTGAGCTCCAGGGACTTTTCTCTGCTTTTCCTAGGCCGAGTGACAACACGTTCATCTGTGACGTGGCCTAGGAGCAGCTCAAAAAAATATTAAATCCGCAGCACTCTTCCGTTTGCAATGAAGTCCAGTGTCTTTATTTAGATAGCAGCATACTTAATTGCGACGTTTCCACTATTCCAGTCTTTCTCAAGCACTCAAGTGAATGGGGCTGAGTGCAATAGCAAGCACAGCCGCTATACAATGTATGATGTGAGAGCGCCGCTGCCTTCTCAAAACAGCTGATTGCCAGGGGTCCCGGGGTGTCGGCCACACACCAATCAGATACTGATGACCTATCCAGAAGATATTTCAAATAAAGAAAAAAAAAAAGGGGGGGGGGGGGGTTCGTCAGCGCATCACAATGCGCAGGTGGATGTTGCCATGACTAAAAACACAGGAGAAAAAAAAAAATATACAATGCAGCAGCACTCTGCAAACCAAATAAAGTACATAAAAGTATTCAAACGCTAATGCTATGATTATTAAGTAAATTAGAGATGCTTAGCAAATACATTTTGTAGAAACTTATTTGGGCCCGTCTGCCACACGTCAAGGCGATCTCTGTAAGACGGGACCTAACACTAAATTCTACCTGTTGTGTGCCTTAACGGCCACCATAAAATTCAGGGAGTGTAGGTTTCACATGCTGGGCCCACCTTAATTTTTATCATTGCATACTGGGATCACCCCACAAGAACTACAGATGCTTTAACCCCTGCTTCCAACAAATCAACTTTAAAGACGGACTGTTCCATTGCTGCGCAATATATTTCACCTCTTAACAGGTGCCATTGTCATAAGATAATCAATATTATTCACTTCAACTGACAATTGCTTTAACCCTTCCCGACCAGTACTGTACATGTACGGCGCTGGATGCCAGGTGCCTGCTGTTTTAAACACGCGCACTTCCGGGTGTGTTCCGGCTCCCCTCGGAAGGGATGGAGTGTGCAGCAGCCTATGTCCTCCTGAGAGTCAAGTGGCTGCCGCACATTAGTTCCTACAGAGCCCCTGCCTGAAACTATAAAAAAAAGAAAAAGGTTTTTGAAAATCAAATAATTAAAATCACCCCCCAAATACACATCATTGCATGCGAAAAAACAAAACAAAAAAATAAAACCCATAAAACTTTTCTGGAAATTGCTTTTTCCGCCCAATTTCGCCTTAATTAAAAAGAAAAAAAAAGTTACAGCCCGAGAAGGCAGGAGTAAAAAATGAAAATGCAAAAACTGAAAGGTTTAAGCTGAGTTTACTTAGACCACTTTTATTTGTATCCATTGCTTACTTGTTGCGTTTTTGACCAACTGAAAAAACCCATGCGGTTTTACCATTGCGTTACCAGCTCAAAACATTTCAACAGAGAAAACAACTATCATCTCCTGTACACAAAACGGCAGCTGGTAATGAAACAGTAAAATCCAGACTCAAAGGGGTTATTCCACAAAAAATATTTTAAACTTTTAAACCAGTACCTGGATCTGAATACTTGTCATTGTCTGTAAGTTATTGATGTACTTATTCGATAAAATGTATATGTATAGTGTATGTGCGGGTGTGGAAGCATACAGTTTCTGTATGGGATACTGCAGCACATTTCAGCTGGGCCTGTAGATCCGGCACACTCGAAGGTTCTCTAAGTCTGTGGCCCAGCTGCTCCCATGAAAGCTCAATTGAAGATATATCTGGCAACCTGCAGGTCAGGGAAGTGTTGCAATCTGGTGAAAATATTACTGTGTGCGGGCGAGCATTATCCTGCTGAAAAACGCTAGTTGAAAGCCCTGCCATGAGAGGCCAAACATATGGCCACAGGATGACCTGCAGATATCACTGAGCTGTCAGTGTCCCTTGTATCACTACCACGGGTGACTGAACGTTGTATGTGAAGGCTCCCAGATCATCACACCAGTAGTTAGGGTAGTGTTGCTTCACAGCAAAGACGGGATTGAAGCACTCGCCATGAGGCCATCATACTCAAAACCCACCCCTGTCAGATCCCAAACAGCACTAACTATACAATTGCAGTCCATAGTAGTCCAAGATCCGCGTTCACAATACCACTGCAAATGAAGGCAACGGTGGCTGGCTGCCAATGTCAGGGCACATAATGGCTGGGCGTGTAATAAAGGTGCCACGGGAGTCCGGACGCTGGAAAACAAAACTGACAGCTGCTCGTGCTCGTCGGCAGAGCAAACAACCGGTCTACTGGTGGTCTCTTTTGGCTGTCTTAGGCCTGTTCATGCGCTCACATAACCACTGCTCAACAAGTAGGTCAAAATGGCAACGACCATGCAATAATAAGTCTGTCAAGTGGACAAAATATTTTTCAGTGCATATTTTTCTCAGTCTACGATCTCTCACCAAGAGGCACACTACCCAAAAGTAGAACTTTTTTATAGGACAGATGTGGAAGCACTTTCACCCTCTTGTGGCAAGACCCAGTGTCACACCTGTAATCATTTAAATATCTGCATGGCAATGCAGCAATCTGACATTTCTATCTGGGTGCATTATTTTTTGTCAATGAGTGTAATATATTCTATATGGATATCTATAGCAGTGTGTATATATATATATATATATATATATACATACATACATACATACATACATACACACAAACATATATACACATAGCCTTTTCTGTTCGCAATGCATGTTCTTTGATACAGAACATTTCACATTCCAAGCTGTTCCAGGTCTTCAGATTACAGCACGGCCACAAACATCACAAATCTCAGTATGAAAATAGTTCTGACAGCCAAAGCCAGCCACATACTGTGCAACCACAGAAGCTGCGGAGTGCAATTCTAGTAAGTACAGGTCTCCCATGAAATAATATAAATAATTGTTTAAAAAAAAACTGAAATAATGGATGACCGTATACTTTATCCTCTTTAGTGACTACACATAAATACACTGGTGGTCTCAGACAATGATTCCATATCTAATACCGTTTTCCACAAAATGAAGGGGGAGTGTGAGAACGTTGAAACGCATTGGTGTGTTGTCCCTCTGAGTGGTGCACCTACTGGATCTATACCTCAGAGTACTGATTTGTACAGTCCATCATTACATGAAGCGTGAAACTGAAGGGCGAGAAATGATTAACATCTTAAAAACATAAAGAACTTAAGTTTTAAGTGCTATGCCATGGTCTGAGCTGTATCAGAGTATTTTCTGTTGGGACCAATAGTCAAACGGAGATGCTGCATGGAGAGCCACGGTTATATAAAAGTGCAGCCATTTAAAGGATGTGTGCAGTATAGGCCTTGGTCCAACACACACACCCTTTAAGGGTGTTATTTCTTTATAATATTCTCATAAACCACTTGCTTACCGCCTCATGACTTTATAAGTTATGGTGGTAGGCTGTTAACTGTAACCCGACGTATAAAAGCGTTGGCGTACATTACAGGGAGTGTAGGTTTCACATGCTGGGCCCACCTTAATTTTTATCATTGCATACTGGGATCACCCCACAAGAACTACAGATGCTTTAACCCCTGCTTCCAACAAATCAACTTTAAAGACGGACTGTTCCATTGCTGCGCAATATATTTCACCCCTTAACAGGTGCCATTGTCATAAGATAATCAATATTATTCACTTCAACTGACAATTGCTTTAACCCTTCCCGACCAGTACTGTACATGTACGGCGCTGGATGCCAGGTGCCTGCTGTTTTAAACACGCGCACTTCCGGGTGTGTTCCGGCTCCCCTCGGAAGGGATGGAGTGTGCAGCAGCCTATGTCCTCCTGAGAGTCAAGTGGCTGCCGCACATTAGTTCCTACAGAGCCCCTGCCTGAAACTATAAAAAAAAAAAAAGGTTTTTGAAAATCAAATAATTAAAATCACCCCCCAAATACACATCATTGCATGCGAAAAAACAAAACAAAAAAATAAAACCCATAAAACTTTTCTGGAAATTGCTTTTTCCGCCCAATTTCGCCTTAATTAAAAAGAAAAAAAAAGTTACAGCCCGAGAAGGCAGGAGTAAAAAATGAAAATGCAAAAACTGAAAGGTTTAAGCTGAGTTTACTTAGACCACTTTTATTTGTATCCATTGCTTACTTGTTGCGTTTTTGACCAACTGAAAAAACCCATGCGGTTTTACCATTGCGTTACCAGCTCAAAACATTTCAACAGAGAAAACAACTATCATCTCCTGTACACAGAACGGCAGCTGGTAATGAAACAGTAAAATCCAGACTCAAAGGGGTTATTCCACAAAAAATATTTTAAACCAGTACCTGGATCTGAATACTTGTCATTGTCTGTAAGTTATTGATGTACTTATTCGATAAAATGTATATGTATAGTGTATGTGCGGGTGTGGAAGCATACAGTTTCTGTATGGGATACTGCAGCACATTTCAGCTGGGCCTGTAGATCCTGCACACTCGAAGGTTCTCTAAGTCCGTGGCCCAGCTGCTCCCATGAAAGCTCAATTGAAGATATATCTGGCAACCTGCAGGTCAGGGAAGTGTTGCAATCTGGTGAAAATATTACTGTGTGCGGGCGAGCATTATCCTGCTGAAAAACGCTAGTTGAAAGCCCTGCCATGAGAGGCCAAACATATGGCCACAGGATGACCTGCAGATATCACTGAGCTGTCAGTGTCCCTTGTATCACTACCACGGGTGACTGAACGTTGTATGTGAAGGCTCCCCAGATCATCACACCAGTAGTTAGGGTAGTGTTGCTTCACAGCAAAGACGGGATTGAAGCACTCGCCATGAGGCCATCATACTCAAAACCCACCCCTGTCAGATCCCAAACAGCACTAACTATACAATTGCAGTCCATAGTAGTCCAAGATCCGCGTTCACAATACCACTGCAAATGAAGGCAACGGTGGCTGGCTGCCAATGTCAGGGCACATAATGGCTGGGCGTGTAATAAAGGTGCCACGGGAGTCCGGACGCTGGAAAACAAAACTGACAGCTGCTCGTGCTCGTCGGCAGAGCAAACAACCGGTCTACTGGTGGTCTCTTTTGGCTGTCTTAGGCCTGTTCATGCGCTCACATAACCAATGCTCAACAAGTAGGTCAAAATGGCAACGACCATGCAATAATAAGTCTGTCAAGTGGACAAAATATTTTTCAGTGCATATTTTTCTCAGTCTACGATCTCTCACCAAGAGGCACACTACCCAAAAGTAGAACTTTTTTATAGGACAGATGTGGAAGCACTTTCACCCTCTTGTGGCAAGACCCAGTGTCACACCTGTAATCATTTAAATATCTGCATGGCAATGCAGCAATCTGACATTTCTATCTGGGTGCATTATTTTTTGTCAATGAGTGTAATATATTCTATATGGATATCTATAGCAGTGTGTATATATATATATATATATATATATATATATATATACACATACATACACACAAACATATATACACATAGCCTTTTCTGTTCGCAATACATGTTCTTTGATACAGAACATTCCACATTCCAAGCTGTTCCAGGTCTTCAGATTACAGCACGGCCACAAACATCACAAATCTCAGTATGAAAATAGTTCTGACAGCCAAAGCCAGCCACATACTGTGCAACCACAGAAGCTGCGGAGTGCAATTCTAGTAAGTACAGGTCTCCCATGAAATAATATAAATAATTGTTTAAAAAAAAACTGAAATAATGGATGACCGTATACTTTATCCTCTTTAGTGACTACACATAAATACACTGGTGGTCTCAGACAATGATTCCATATCTAATACCGTTTTCCACAAAATGAAGGGAGAGTGTGAGAACGTTGAAACGCATTGGTGTGTTGTCCCTCTGAGTGGTGCACCTACTGGATCTATACCTCAGAGTACTGATTTGTACAGTCCATCATTACATGAAGCGTGAAACTGAAGGGCGAGAAATGATTAACATCTTAAAAACATAAAGAACTTAAGTTTTAAGTGCTATGCCATGGTCTGAGCTGTATCAGAGTATTTTCTGTTGGGACCAATAGTCAAACGGAGATGCTGCATGGAGAGCCACGGTTATATAAAAGTGCAGCCATTTAAAGGATGTGTGCAGTATAGGCCTTGGTCCAACACACACACCCTTTAAGGGTGTTATTTCTTTATAATATTCTCATAAACCACTTGCTTACCGCCTCATGACTTTATAAGTTATGGTGGTAGGCTGTTAACTGTAACCCGACGTATAAAAGCGTTGGCGTACATTACAATCTGCTAAAGCCCTGTGGCGCCGCAGATCGCCATGACCACACTGTAATTAGAGAGCTGCGCACGCAGTGAAGTTTTCGGAGACCAGCCAAAGTGGTCTCCAGACATGTGATCGCTGTGACTGGCTGTCACAGAGATCCACAGTGAAGAAAAGTATGAAGCCAGCACAGCCTCTCTCTGCTAAGATCGTCTTTATGCGAAAACGACCCCTGCTGGCTATAGGGTTAACTGTGATCCTGGGGTCACTGTTAATTAACCTCTTCCTGCTCTGACTGGGAATTGAACGGGTTAATTACCCTTCATTCTTAAAAAAGAGAAATTAGAAATTTAAAAGGTTTTAGCAATAGTATAGACAACTACATACAGACACATACACACATTTTCCTCTTCTTTCTTCTATAAAAAAATAAAATATAGGTATTAGTTTTAGCGATAGTACAGTGGACTATGTGCAAAATATACCCCTCTTTCCCTTTCATCAACTCAAGGCACTCACATTGTCCAACAATCAATGTTTTATTTTATAGGTCCTATACATTATTTTTTATTTTGTCTTGTTTTTTTAGAAAAAAATGTTCATATATATATATATTCTTATTCGAGAATTGGAATTATATGACTATATGATTATTATCCCATATTTAATATTTTAAATCATTTCATAGCTTTAAAAGAAAAAAAAAAAAACTACAGAAGAAAAAACAAAAGGAATAAGGATGAAATGAACCAATCTTTATAACTATATGGGTTATTGGTAAAAGTCAGGTAGATATAAATAAGTTATATAGTAGATTCAGCTAAGGAATTGCACTAAGGTGGAAAGTGAGGAAAAATGCATGTGAAATGTAAAATCGCTATAAAAACGCATAATCACCACAGTTACTGAAATTAGCTATTAAACATATTGGTAAACCTGATAAGAGATTGTTGTATGGGAACAAGAAGAAAAACATTACAAGAAGGGAAGATGGAATAATTTGAACAGGCACAAACAGACACTTTGGTCCATGTACGGGTCTGCAGTATCTGTACACCAGTTCCCCAGATCCACTGGATCCAGCTTGTAATGGATATTGGATAATATAAAAGGGGCCATTCATTGGCAAGTGACATATAGCTACTGAGGAAGCAGCAGAAGCTCTGAAACGCGTTTAGCGGTTTTATAGGTCACTTTATGGCTGATGTCGACATCTTCTTAGGGTACTTTCACACCTGCATTGTGAGAATCCGGCAGGCAGTTCCGTCGCCAGAACAGCCTGCTGGATCCGGAAATCCGTGTGCAAACGGAAAGCATTGTAGACGGAGCTGGATGTGAATCCATCTAACAAATGCATTGAAACACCAGATCAGTCTCCCAGTGTTATCCGGAAAAACGGATCCGGTATTTAATTTTTTTTGCATTTTTAAAGGTCTGTGCATGCGCAGACTGGAAAACCGGACCCGTTTTCCCTAACACTTGGTGCCGGATCCGGCATTAATGCATTTCAATGGAAAATAATGCCGGATCTGGCATTCCTGCAAATGCTCACCATAAGAGTGACTAAACTGAAGACATCCTGATGCATACTGAACGGAATGCTCTCCATTCAGAATGCATTAGGATAAAACTGATCCGTTTTTTTCCGGTATTGAGCCCCTGTGACGGATACTGGAAAACTTTAACGCTAGTGTGAAAGTACCCTTAAAAGAGCTTTTAGACAAACTACAGCTGGAGCAATTATCAACAAAGTTCAAGATAATGCTATATTGAACAACAAAAGGAGCGATTGGAGCGCAGCAGGATGAACGAACACGCGTCTGCAGGGAGGAACGCTGGATGTTTGAACAGCAATACCGTCGAGCGCGGTGAACAGTAAGAGCGTTAACGCAACACAGATAAGGCAGGGGTGAGTGCACAGCCCCACAGCCTATCCCGCTCCAACTTACTGTAAATTCTGAATTCAATCCTCCTTGAAGGTAAGTGCCAAGCCTCAGAGACATTGATGTATTGGGCATTAACTAACAAGTAAGCGCTGAACTTTGCAGCCTCATAATAGAAGCGCTACCTGTATTTGCCTATGAACATTTAAACAGCACTCATTGATTGAGCCCTTTGCCAATGTGAGCGCTATACAAGAGATACGTAGCAATACAAGCGATACCCATAAATCAGTACCACCACTTAGGCGAACCAGTATCAAACTGCGTTTTACCGTACCTCAAACATGGATTTTATTGGTTTACATTTTTAATTATGTTCTCCAATCATGTTGATGACTTGTGATGCATTGGGATTGAAACTTTTGGGTGTGTTAATTGTGAATCTGTGATGACTTCTCTGCATATTGCATAATAAGGGTATTGATTGGTAATTACTGATCCTCTGCAATACTGAATAACAATCAGTTGAGGATGAATAGTTAACAAGTATTGTTAGTCATGTTTTGTATTTATTTTTATGCAAATAAATTTGAGTCCTACCATTTTGTTACACAAACACACATATATATATATTTTTAATATAGGGATTCGTTTTAGTTAAAGTTGGGTATTTTTTGTGCGTAAAATATACAAACGCACACATTTTTTTCCTCACATTTCCTCCAAGATGAATGCGTCAAGGGGGTCGACATTATAAAAAAAAAAAAAATATCCACTTTGGGGGAGTTTCTAATGTTTTGTTCCACAAAGGAAAGGTCTAATGTGTCCTGGGAAAAATAATACTTGTGGGTTGAAATCATTTGCAGCTAGATAGGCCCATTGGTAGAAGTGAAATATTGGCCTGGTAAGGAAGGGGTTGGGGGAACACTCTGGTAATGACGTGGTTAAACAAGCATCCGTTCTGTGTGTCCGCAAATTTTGTAGGTTGTGTTTCCGTGTGTCTTCCGTTTTTTTGCGGATCCGCAAAAAAAAACGGAGGGCTTGAACCACTTTCTTAAAGTACCTGTACAAGTGCCCTGGTTTCCAAGCTACCATCCGCAAAAAAACGGATGCGGATGACAAACGGATGGCTTCCATTGGTCATCCGCATTTTTTGCGGACCCATTGACTCCTATGGGTCCGCAAACCGTTTTTTGCGGACAAGAATAGGACATGCCATCATTTTTTGCGGACGTGAAATGCGGGCAACGGAAGAGGCATCCGCATTTTTTAACGGATCCATAAAAATGAATGGGAAACCATCGGATCCGCAAAAAAAACGAAACGGAGGCCGCAAAAAACCACTGCTGTGTGCATGTAGGCTTATTTTGTTGTGTTGCTGTCCTGTCTTCTTACGGAGTAATTCCCTAGGCCAAGACTGTATTCTATATGAATAGTTTAGGCTGCTTTCACACTAGCGTTTTTTTTTACGGATCCGTCATGGATCTGCAAAAACACTTCCGATACAATAATACAACCGCATGCATCCGTCATGAACGGATCCGGTTGTATTATCTTTAACATAACCAAGATAATCTGTCATGAACACCACTGAAAGTCATTGGGTGAAGGATCCGTTTTCTATTGTGTCAGAGAAAACAGATCCGTCCCCATTGACTTACATTGTGTGTTCGGACGGATCGGTCTTGCTCCGCACCACATTGCGGACAGAAAACCGCTGCTTGCAGTGTTATTCTCTTGGCGATGGGACCTCAACCAAACGGAACAGAATGCATTTTGATGCACTCCGTTTCGTTCAGTTCAGTGTTGTCCTCATTTACAATGAATGGGGACAAAACTGAAGCGTTTTCTTCCGCTACGGAGATCCTATGACTGATCTCAATATCGGAATTGAAAACCCTAATATGAAAGTAGCCTTAAGTAGCATGCACGGTACATTTTTTTAGGTAGCAAAATATCATCAGGAGACGCATTGCTATTTTGCTAAAATTGCTTTGGCCAGTGTCACGTGGTCGGACCCCTATCATTCGGACATTATTCCATTATTTTCTTTGGTGAGACAACCCCTTTAAGAAAGGGTGATGCAAGCCAAATTGTGTCTCCCGGTATTAGATGAATAAAGGCTTTGCTCCCACACAATAAGTGAGTGCCATGGTATACAGAAGGCCCAGTATACATGCATGAGCATTTTAGAACATGAAAATGTTAGTGTTTGAGAATACAGGCAAAATAAAAACATGTTGACTAGAAGAATGCCAGGAAAACTGTATAAACTGGAATAGTAAAAACTGAGCTTACCAAAAATGCTATTAAACTTCGTTTCGTAGACTCCCACTGAAAGCAGCTCTTAATGAAACGCATTGTGTTCCAGATTGCCATAGTGATTTTTTTGACACGGTAAACATTCCTTGATAAGATCTAGTAGAAAGGATAAATGGATGAGAAAGCTAGAAATCTGTTGCTCCTTTTAAGACACCAGGGGAAATAATAATACAAAATGTTCTTAGGGTAAGTGACTGGCAGCAGAAAGCGGTCATAAAACACAGACTAGCAGCATGTTCATAAAGATTACATCTGCTGTCCACAGACCGGAATGCTTCGTCCTCCCTAAAGCCTGGTTCAAGGCCAAAGTCACTGGTCATATGCGGAATATGTTGTATGTATGGATATCAAAACACATGACGGTCATTCTAAGGCATTTTTGTCCAACTGTTAATTTCTTAAAGGGGTTGTCCCATTACTACAACTTATAACCCTATCCACTGGATAGATAAGAAGTGTCTGATCGGCGAGGTTCTGACCACTGGAGCCCCGTCCACTCATGAGAATGGGGGCTGTGCTACTCACTGATTGAATGGAGTGGTGGTCCCACATGCTCGCTGACAGAGATATCAGCCTACTTGTACTCGGCTATCTCCGGCAGTCCCATTCAGTTGAATGGAGCAACGGACAATCTTGTGATTGGAGAGATCCCCAGCAGTAGGGCCTCCACCCATCAGTTACTTATCCCCTATTCTGTAGATAGGGGATAAGTTGTCTCAATGGGACAACAATTTTAAATACATAGTAATCAGCTATGACATATTAAAAGGGGTTTACCTGTAAAAATTATATTTAAACAGGTTTCTGCAGCATAGCTCCTGAAACAGAAGATGCACGATTATCTGCTCCACACCACTCCAGTGGTCTGCACTGCCTCTGCTCTCTCCATGGCTGGCTATGGACATGGTCCCAATGAATAGCTTCAATGGTGGTGGCCATAAGCAGCGCATCATCACTGAAGCCAGTCATTGGCTGCAGCGGTGCATGTGAACATGTCCGTAACCAGCCGGGTGTAAACAGTGCTGGGACCGGAAGATGAAGAGCAGAGGCAGCGGAGAGGACTGGAGTGCTGTGGAACAGGCAAGTCTGAATCTTCTGTTTCAGGGGCCATGCTGCAGGAACTTTTTAAAATATTTTTTTTTACTGGAGAACCCCTTTAAAGAGCATTTTCAAGAAGGATCAATTCCAACAAACCAGGCAAAACTTGTAGTAGGGCTGACCCTGTTGATTAAAAGTCTTCCTATCTTTAGAGAATCCCTTGCACCATTAAAGAGAAATT
Organism: Bufotes viridis; assembly: GCA_033119425.1. Classification (NCBI taxonomy): domain Eukaryota; kingdom Metazoa; phylum Chordata; class Amphibia; order Anura; family Bufonidae; genus Bufotes; species Bufotes viridis. The sequence goes on from CM065590.1 coordinate 91,493,997, forward strand.
AGTGATTTAATTCATAAGCAAATAAAAGTCTAGTCTGGTAAAGATGTGCTATGCCAGGCTGGGGCTCTAAACGAGTGGGCACAGGAAGAGGAGCAATGTGCTATGCTGACGTCCTGCCCTGTGCCTTCAGCTCTGCTAAAGCATGGCACAGGGTCTAGCAAAGCGGAATGGGTGGTCACAGGACAGGAGTTCAGCAAAGCCCATCACTCCACTGCCTCTGCCCGCTCTCCTAAAGTCTGGTGTAGCACATCTATATCTATTCCAGACTTTAGGAGAGAAGCGCTGGTACAGGCATGAGAGCTATGAAGCTCCTGTCTGTAAAGCATTCAGTGCGGCAGAAGGGGAATCCATACTCCCATACACAGCAGAGTAAGGAAGTACAGATTGCAAACTGCATAGAACATGGAAAATAATAATAATTAGAAAAAAAAAAAAAAAAAAAGACAATTCCACCACCGTTTTACGTTCCATTTGTGGCAAAACTGATCCATGCCCCTTATTCTCTGGGTCAGTACGATTACAAAGATACCACATATCTATAGGTTTTTTATGTCTAAATACTGTAAAAATAAATTTTTTAACTTTAAAAAAAACATTTTTTTTACCCCCATAACTTTTTTCTTTAGAGTTATATCTACTGAGCTCTGTGGGGGCTCACTTTTTCTGGGACGATCTGTAGTTTTTAATCGATACCATTTTGGAGTGTGTGACTTTGATCCCATTTTATTAAATTTTTTTGAGTAAGAGAAGCAATGAAAAAAAATGGAAAATTGGCCATTTTGACCCTTTTTTCCGTTACGTCATTCGTCGTATTGGAAAAATATTTTTAGATTTTACTAGTACGGGCGTTTTCGGTCACGGTGATACTGATGATGTTTATATTTTTTTGTTATTTAGGTATTTATTTTTTTATTACATGAAAAGGACGATGATTTACCCTTCTATATATATATTTTTTAATTTTTATATATTTAACAGTTTTTATTTTTTTTTGTAATGATTTTGAAGCTCGTATTTGAGCCTACAAAATCATTTTTTTTATTTGAACAATCATGTATTTTTAAACTTGACCTGTTACTGAGAACTGCTAATTTTTTACGTTGGCCTGCCATCTAGTAGCCAAAATAAGAAATGCAGTTTGAATGTTCTCAGCCTCTTCAGTGAGCCTGAGCGCATTCAAACCATTTTCCGGCATCCCCATTGGCCGCAGGTGATGCTGATAACACTCCCGGAAGAGTGAGCTTCCGAGTTTTTGCGGATTTAGATGCCGTGATCTCACTTGATCACAGTATCTAAAGCCTCAGGGTAATTAGCCTGCCAGGCATGACGCCTGCTGCACGTGTGAGCGGGCACCATGTTTGCGCTGGTAGCGAAAGGGTTCAACTTTTTTTTTTTAGAAATTTAGGTACACGTTAATTGTTAATAAAACTGCACTATTTCCTCTATTATTTGTCAAATAAACTTCAAGCTGGGTGCCTGCCCAGTCTGGGTCTGTGTGCCCCCATGACAAGCCCATTAATGCAGAATAAAGCGGTAGCTTGCTGGTTGCACACAGCTGAACATTTTGATTCCACTTTGTTCATTTAAACAAAACCATGGTATTAGATGGAATTGTGGAGTAGCCCCGGAAAACAAACCTTTTTTGAAAACTTTGGATTATCTTCCACAAAGCGTTTTTCTTTGGGATGAAATGTTCTTATACCTGCTCTAACCTGGAAACGGATAAACAGAAATATTAATATGTGAGCCTACTAGATCAGTGAGCTCGCTTGCTTTACTTGCAGTTTACACAAACAAGCAGCCAATACAGAGCACACAACTTACCGGATTAAAAATTAGATCAATTTCTAGATGAATGATTCCTTTTGAGGCACTGGATAAGTCTTTGTTCTTCAACAAATAAGCCACTTGATGTCCATTTTTTACCTTTAGATAATAACAGAAATGATAAATAAAAATTAACGCTGTGTAGGACTACATACTGTAATTCATTGGTTTTGCATTACATGTTGCAAGTCTATGATTGTTTATTCATCTATAGCAGGGGTGCACAACCTGCGGCCCTTGATATCATTCTGTGCGGCCCCAATCCATCTGGTGACAGACATGTATGTCTATGTCTTGTGGCTGCTCACATGCATTTTTATGTATTCTCCCATAGAAGGGAGTCCTGGAAGTGTAACCAGACATTTATAGTATATACTAGGGGTCGACCGATATTGATTTTTTAGAGCCGATACCGATATTCGTGAACTTTCAGGCCGATAGCCGATATTTTATACCGATATTTTGCACATTTTAATTTTTGGATTTTTTTTTTCTGTCACAGCGTTCAACGCTTTTTTAAAAAAAAAATTTTTTAATAGTTTGGACTTTTTGGGCACGGCGATATGTTTTTTTATTTATTGTTTATATATTGTATATGTAAAATTGGAAAAGGGTTAATTTATACTTAATATTTTGATTTTTTTTACTATTTTAAATTTTTTTACTTTTTATTTTATTACCATTTCCCCCCTTAGGTGTAGAACCTGGGCTCTTTACATCCCTTGTCCTATTCACCCCAATAGAGATCTATCAGGGTGAATAGGATCTTACACTGTCCCCGCTGCCCTGTGCTATGGGCACACAGCAGCAGGAACCATGGCAGCCAGGGCTTCAGTAGCGTCCTTGTTGCCATGGTAACCGATCGGATTAGAAGAGAGATGGTGGGGGACCCTGTGGCCACTGCCACCAATGATATTAATACTGAGGGGATGGGGGGGGGGGGGCCTCTGGCCAACAATGTTTTTTATACTGTGGACAGGGGGGGCTGAGGGTGCACTGGCCACCAATGATAACGTTTAAGATATTACAAATGCAGGCATTAGAAACACATTGCCCAGACCCTGCCTCTGGTGCGATCCGTGGCAATTAACCCCACAGGTGGCGCACCTGAGGGTCTGGGCAATGTGTTTCTAATGCCTGCGTTTGTAATATCTTAAACGTTATTATCATTGGTGGCCAGTGCGCCCTCAGCCCCTCCTCGTCTCTCATTGGTGGCCAGTGCGCCCTCAGCCCCTCCTCCTCTTCTCTGTCCATTGGTGGCCAGTGCACCCTCAGCCCCTCCTCCTCCTCCCCCTCTTCTCTCATTGGTGGCCAGTGCGCCCTCAGCCCCTCCTCCTCTTCTCTCCATTGGTGGCCAGTGCGCCCTCAGCCCCTCCTCCTCTTCTCCCCATTGGTGACCAGTGCGCCCTCAGCCCCTCCTCCTCTTCTCCCCATTGGTGACCAGTGCGCCCTCAGCCCCTCCTCCTCTTCTCTCCATTGGTGGCCAGTGCGCCCTCAGCCCCTCCTCCTCCTCTCCATTGGCAGCGCGGCACAGGGGGAGGGAGAGACACTGCCTCCTTCTCCCCTGTGCTGCTGAGGGAACATGGCCGCGCTGAGACCAGCGCGCTCATGTTCTGTGATAGCACAGTTATCGGTATATCGGCCTGGTTAGGGGCCGATACCAATAATTGTGCAAATCATGAATATCGGCCGATAATATCGGCCAAACCGATAATCGGCAGACCCCTAGTATATACTGTATGTACAATAAGCCTCAAATACAGTATTTCAGTTGGTAATACCCCTTTAACTTTTATTTTCGGCCCTTGCGATTCCTTCAGTCTGACAATATGGCCCCCAACCAGAAAAAGGTTGTGCACCCCTGATCTATAGGCTTGGAATGCACTAAACTATATGTATATGTATATCTATCAGACAAGCAAATCCTTCATCAAGCTTTAAGCAGGGCCACATCTGCCATAAGGCAAGATGAGCATCTCCCCCCAGGAGGCGGTCAACCTGCCTCTATGGGTGCGACAGTTCTCAGTGGTTTCTGTTCTCATAGTTCAGCCTCATGGGCCACAGGCCACTAAGCCTGAAGCCTATGAGGCAGTAGAACAGTACAACAGGTCATGATGACATGATGACATGATGTCATTGCAACTGCCTGCACTGAGTCAAGTCAGGCTACAGGCCGTAAAAGGCTTGTGGTCTGCATCGCGGACGAAGGCGGAGAACAGAAGTCAGGTGAGTATTTTTTATTTTTATATTTGGTGGCACTACAGACCGAAGTACAATTAAGGGGGCATTGCAGACTTGAAAGTTTCTGACAGGTCACCATAACATATCAAACAATTCTCTGAATCAAAATGTACTCTTTAATAGACATTTAAGATCACTGAACGTCAGATTAGAGGAATCTCACTGAAGGAGGAAGATTATGCTTTACATAAAATACAAGGCTTAGTTAGGTTTAAAAATTATTTCTATTTGCCAAGGGTAACTTTTTTTTTTTTTTAAATATAAAAAATTGTTAAAAAGGTAAAAAAAATACATTTGGAGTCAGTAAAGATCCTTTATAATTTAATCCAATAAAATTCTTGGCAGAGCTGAGTGGCTAGAGGCTCTCGTGGGGTTAATAATCTACAACTTCCACCTTCCAATGAACAGGACATGTTCTCTGGGTATACAAGCTGCCCTTCTGGCATATTCATAAATTTGCTGTAATGTAGGCGCCGATGGAGAATGTTGTATCACTTTTAGCCAAATGTTCTTTATAGCCACTTTCCTGACACATTCCCTTTATACAGGTGTAGTTAAAGAGCCATCCAGAAGTCCATAAAGATTGCTGAAAGACTGGGCAGCTCTTAAAAAACGAGTGTGAACAGTCTGCGTGAGGATCCCACAGAACATTTGGCACAGAGTGGTGCTGTACCATAGCATCTGCTCAAGGCTCTCTCTTCCAATAACATCAGGGATATGGGGACCGGGGGACATGTTAACTCATCAGAAACTGCACAGAAGTACAGCGAGTAGGAACAGTTCCACTGCAAACATCGGCATGTTCACAGACAAGTCTGCATTACTATGTGCATTGAAGGAAAAAAATGTAGACGATTGCTAGGGTTTCATTTGAAATATACAACATAAAAAGAGTATTACAGCTGAACACATGTACTAATTAAAGTGCGTGCAACTTCATACAAGACAGTATAAGGAAAATATATCCATTTCTAATTCTATATCTAATCTAAACCAAACAAAAAACCGTCTATCCCCAACAAAGGAAGACGACCAGGAGCGTAGCTAACGGCTCATGGGCCCTGGTGCAAGAGTTCAGCTTGGGCCCCCCTTCCCTCAGTGCTTTGTGTGTCTTCTTATGTGGCACAAGGGTCTTTGGGCCCCCTCAGGCTCCTGGGCCGGTAGCGACTGCTACCTCTGCACCCCCTATAGCTATGCCCATGAAGACGACGCTTCTGGTACGCGTTGCAGAGTTTTTGTCTGTACATGCGGTGACATCACACACTACCACCGCTTTACTTTCAGTTCGGGATTTTACCACCAGCAGGAGCATCGCTACAGAAAAACTCTTTTGGGATCACATATCTGGCAGCATTGAATATGCAGCCATTGCCATCCTGTGAACAAGTGCAACACAGGATTAAATGGGCGTTCTGGTTATCCACAAGGGAGAACCTTCTTTCCTCTAGACATATTGAATGCAGACGTAGTGAATGGGAGAGAGCTCTGTACTGACCCCTGATATATTTATACATGGTTATTAGATCTCCCTTTTTTCTAGGGTGAATGACCCTAATTTTGATAACCTTTCAGGGTACTGTAGTCCCCCCATTCCAGTTATTACTTTAGTTGCCCTCCTCTGAACCCTCTACAGCTCTGCTATGCCTGCCTTGTTCACAGGAGCCCAGAACTGTACACAGTACTCCATGTGTGGTCTGACTAGTGATTTGTAAAGTGGCAGGACTATGTTTTCATCACGGGCGTCTTTTTAAGCACCCCATAATCTTATTGGCCTTGGCAGCAGCTGCCTGTCACAGGTTTCTACGGTTACGTTTACAGTCAGATAAAATTCCTAAGTCCTTTTCCATGTCAGTTTTACCCAGTGTTTCAACATTTAGTATGTATGGGTAAGAGCTGATGCACACAAATGTATTTTTTTTTTCCGTTTTGGTGCCGTTTTTCTTACAGGTCCGTATGCGGAACCATTCCGTTTCCGTATGTCCGTTCCTCAAAAAAAAAAACAAATAAAAAAAAACATGTCCAATTCTTGTCCATTTTGCAGACAGAGACAGGCATTGTTACAATGGATCCGCACAAGAAAAAAAAAAAAAAAAAAAAAATATGGATGCAATACGGATCTTTCTAACTGTCCACGCCCCCTTTAACACAGACGTCCCACCCAGTGTCTTCTGCTTGTCCTCCTCCTCAAGTAGCCAAATCCCGAACCTGCGCCGAGGAACCGGCAGTCCGTGCCTGCGCACTGGTTTCCGGATTACTGGCACAAGCATCGGGGTATCCTGTGCGCAGGCGCGGGCCCATGAAGCGCTGCATCGGAGGGCTGTTCAGATCGGACTGCCAGATCCTCGGCGCAGGCGCGGATTTGTCTACTTGAAGAGGACGACAAGCAGAAGACACTGGGTGGGCCGTCTGGGTGAAAGGGGGCGTGGAAAGTTAGGAAGATGAGCGCGCGGCCTGGGCACCGGCCGTTGTGATGCCGCCCCTGGGCACCTTTAGCTGTCATTGACAGATGCAATAAAAGTGATTTTATGAAGATAGGTAAGAGGTACAGCAATGGGGTAAGAGGCTTTTTAATGGGGGGGGGGGGGGCAATTTAGCACAGGAAGATGTAAGTGATGAAAAATGTGGTTTAGGGGTGAAAGACTACATTTAACCTTACATTTGTCAGTGTTAAACCTCATCTGCCATTTCTCTGCCCAAGCCTCCAATCTATCCAGATTCCTCTGTAGCAGAAAACTGTCCTCTTCAGTGGTAATTACTTTACACAGTTTAGTGTCATCTGCAAATACTGATATTTTACTGGGCAAGCCTTCTACAAGATCATTAATAAATATATTGAATAGAATAGAGCCCAATACTGACCCCTGTGGTACTTCACTAGTGACAGTGACCCAATCTGAGTGTGTACTGTTAATAACCACCCTCTGTTTCCTGTCACTCAGCCAGTTACTTACCCACATATTCTCTCAGTCCGAGCATTCTCATCTTATGTACTAAACTTTTATGTGGAACAGTATCAAATGATTTGGAGAAGTCAAGATATATACGACATCCATTGACTTTGCCCAGGTCCAGTCTGAAACTTGCCTCCTCATAGAAACTGACAGATCCCTCACAAACCCATGCTAATACAGAATCACATATTTTCACTGAGGTACTCCAGAATAGCATCTTTTAGAAAACCTTTAAATAGTTTACCTTCAATAGGTGTTAGACTTACCGGCCTATAAATTCTGGGCTCTGTTTCTGCCCACTTTATGAATAGTGGCACCACAGTTGGTGAGCACCAATCCTGTTATTATAGAGTCCTTAAGTATCAGAAATAGGGGTCTGTATTACATTACTTAATTCTCTTAGAATCCAGGGGTTTATTCCAGCTGGACCCGGTGATTTGTAATAATGTAATATTTAAATTGAACATGCCGTGTCTCTTTCCCATCCAACAACTAGTGTTAAAGGAAAAGCAGTAGGCCACCATATACAGGAGAACGTTAGCCTATCCAGTGGGCTTGGCCAACTTTTATCTGAAGTATATGGCTTTAGCAAACATAGGTTTCCTCTGCAAGTTTTCTGGTTTAGAAACTAAAAATATTGGCGAATCATAAGTGGGCCCCTGTCAGAAAGAGTAACCTAGAGTTAATTTCATGGGAGCCCGAGAAGCTGCTGTAGGACTAAGAAGTAGATTTTTTTTCACTTACGATTCACTTTGCAGTCAAACTTGTTGCCCTAGCATTTGAGAGACAAGCATCATGCCAGACTAATAATTTGTTGCTGTACTCAAATTGTATCCGTTTTACAATATATATTTGCCATTAATGGAAATTTCACAAAAATATTCAACTTTACACACAATCACAAGTTCATAACTAATCCATATTCACTTACAGAGAGCAAAGGGACTGAGACTTTTCCAAGGAAGTCAGGAGGCTTATCTCCATCTTCATCAAACACTGTTACCTCCAAAGAATCATAAAGATCTTTAATTGGGCTGAAACATAAAAGAAAGAACAAAACAAACATAATTTCACCAGGGAATACAATATTACCAAAGTGCCAATATGATGCCACAGCATACACTGCACTTACAAAGTAAAGACTTTATTCCATTCCGGGTTGAGGTTTTTATATACTGTATGGGTCTGCAAGTGATCGTTCCCCACTTCCAGAACACAGAAAGGGTCACTTTTTCCTAGATTAAAAATTGAATTGCATTAATAAAAAATAAAAAAAGCAAGTGGAATATTACACACTTCTAGAGTACAGTACATATAGTAGACCAGTAACCATTCCAAGTAGAAATTTTGTAGTTCTCTTGTAGAAATGCACAGTGGTTGGCTAAAAGTAGTGTAAAACGTTGGGGTTCAAGTAGAAACCCACAACTGTCTTGAGTGTGGGACTGGCTGCCAACAGGACATACAGAAGACTAGCACCATAGGACGTTCTCCTTAGAAGCTGTGGGAGGGCATGCACCCCTTCCCTTCATACAGCTTATCGGCGGGGGTGCCGGGTGTCGGACCCCGGCGATCTGATATTCATGACCTGTCTGGAGTTTTCTCACTTTAGAAAATGGTATCATGTAGATAAAGGTAATACAGTAACTAATGTATTGTGATTGTCCATACTGCCTCCTGTGCTGGCTTGATTCATTTTTCCATCATATTATACACTGCTTGTATCCTGAGGTTATGACCACCTGCTAATCCACCAGCGGTGGCTGTGCTTGCACACTATAGGAAAAAGTGCCGGCCTATGTACATTCCCATGGTGCCTTTTCCTATGGCATGCAAGTACGGCCACCATTGCTGTATTGTATTAACTTTGTCTACATGATAAATGTCATTTGCTGATATTTGACAACCTCTCAAGAGTACTTGAGGCAGAGTGATCCGGCAAGCAGTTCCGTCGTCGGAACTGCCTGCCGGTGTTCTGTTATATTTCCCTACCCGTGAAATTTCCCTACCCTCGTCACTTCCTGTTGTGACACGGCCGCACCGGACATGACGTTCCCAGCTTTGGAAGGAGATGTGTCTCGCCGCGCAGGCGCACAACGATGGAGTAGGGAAATTTCACACCAGAGATGTTGAGAAGGGGCCACCTAATGCGCTTGCGCCTTACCTCTCAGCTGGACACCAGCCGACACTGCGCATGCGCCGGTAGCCTCAGCTACAGTTAGATGGTAGGGAAAAATTACGGGCCAGTGCACAAGCGCGGCTAACTTCTCCCGTCACACCGGCGGACAGGAAGATCTCTTATACCGAACATCCATCCGATCACTGCGCCTGCGCAGTGTGGGGGTAGGGAGATCTGATGGCCATTTGTTAAATCTCCCTACCACTCACTGCGCATGCGCCGTGTCTGATCATCTGATCATCAGTGCATTAGTTGGCGCCTTCTCCCCAACTCCGGTGTGAAATTTCCCTACCCCGTCGCCGTGCGCCTGCACGCCGAGACACACCTCCTTCCAAAGCTGGGAACGGAACGTCATGTCCGATGCAGCCGCATCACAACAGGAAGTAACGAGGGTAGGGAAATATAACTGAACACTGGATCAGTCGATCTGGATGTAAACTAAATGCATTTGTAGACTGATCCGGATCCATCTCACAAATGCATTGCAAAAACGGATCCGTCTCGCCGCTTGCCATGCGGATAGACAGATAGTCCTTCAGGCATTGACGATCTGGCACTAATACATTTCAATGAAAATTAATGCTGGATCCGGCAAATGATTCGGCATTATGGACGGAGATAATACCGTAACATGCTGCAGTATTATCTCTTCCCAAAACGCTGTTCAGTGACTAAACTGAAGACATCCTGATGCATCCTGAACAGATTTATCTCCATTAAGAATGCATTAGGATATAACTGATCAGTTCTTTTCCGGTATTGAGCCCTTTCAACGGAACTCAATGCTGGAAAAGAAAAACGCTAGTGTGAAAGTACACTTGAGAAGCAGAGTGTATGCCTCTATCTCACTGCAGCTCTGTCTTCCTCCACTTTCTATAGACTTCTATGGGCAGCATGTAACCTCATCCCTTTGTCAAATGGTAGTATTTTATTACAGGTTTTATCAGTGAATTGAGAGTGAATGATCAATTCAGGCTGCAAGGGGAGGAGAAGTGGTAAATAAATGGAGAACAAGGCATTCTTGTCCAATAAGATATATTACAAAGCTTCTTGTATTCGCTTGTACTACTGATTAATGCAATGGCCAATTAAGGCATTCTTCTTCTCTGCTTCCTCCAGTTCAAAAAACATTACAATGGATGCCATAACTCTGCTTGTAATCATCTATATAAAGAACACGGGTCTATAAAATGGAGCATTTACTAATATTGATGGTCAGTAATACATGACCCAAGTGCAGAGAAAGAATATCCTTCGATAAAACCAATGACATCACCGTGTAGAGCTACAGGTAAACAATTTTTTTTGGAGGGAGGTTAGTGACAACTGTTATTTTCTGGTAACCTACTTTACATAAAATATAAGCACACCTTAAATCATTCATTGTTCTACTAAAATTAATGATTTCTTAAAATAAATGCAGTTTTCTAGAGGGCGGTAATAGATTTCCTGCTTATTGTTTGCACTGGGCTATTTTCTGAAAACAAAAATACTTCAAATGGACATAATATAATCTGCTGGAAAGTTATATACAGTATACAGTATATAAGTACAGTATACAGAAGTACGGTATACTGAGTGAATATTTTAAGATCTACAAATCTTAAAATTTCTCAATCCTATATGAGGCATATAAAAGTTTTTTTTGGGTGTTTAACCCCCTTCGCGCAACCTGGGCTTAACTGATTGTTTGTATGATAAGTGTAAATATGCTTGCAGGATCTGATCTCCACAGATCCTGTCCGTGGAGAGCAGAGCCTGCAAGGAGGTACGGCCCTAACATCCCACTGTGCCATATGTGCCCTCTTCTGTGCCCCCAAGCCGTGAATGTGCCCTCACCTCGTGCACCAAAATTTTTTTATGGCTGCTGCCATGCCAGTGTCTCGGCCGATTAACCCCTTAGATGACGTGATGACGTCAGTAGCCATCCGTGGCATTAGAATTAGGTTTATTTCGCCAAACACGACAGGGTCGTGTCCGGAATTTGGTTTGGCACAATGACATACAAGAACAGTGTTTACACGGATCAAGTTTACACTTACAATGATCAAGTTTACAATTGGTGGGGGGTTAGTAGTCTGGGAGAGAGGGGGGGGTGTAGGGGTGTCGATAAGATAGTCCGGATAGGATTCTACAGGTAAGTGGGGGGCAAGGTGTTGGTAGAGTTCAGAAGTCTGACCGCCGCAGGGAAGAAGGTGTTCCTCCACCTGGTGGTCCTGGCGGCGAGGACCTGAAACCTACGACCTGATTTAAGTCTGCTGAGAAGGCGATGCCCCGGGTGAGACTGATCGCCTGCGATCTTCAGTGCTCGTGAGCGCATTCTATTGTTGTGGATGAGATGCAGAGGTGGGAAGGATTCGCCGATGATATGTTCCACAGAGCGAATGACCCGCTGGATTTTTTTCCGGTTACCGGTGGAGGAGCCAGCATACCAAACTAGGATAGATCAGCTCAGGAACGATTCTACAGTTGCAGAGTAGAATGACCTTAGGAGCACTTTGGCTGTGCCAAATCTTCTTAGTTGGCAAAGGAAATAGAGGCGTTGTTGCGCCTTCCTTTGGGTAGCGGTGATGTTTTCCCCCCAGGTTAGGTCCTCTGAGATAATCATACCCAGGAGACGGACGAAAGGGAACCTCATGACTGCGGTGCCGTCTATGCTACTTCATCCAAGTAGACATATGGTGAAGGTTAATTAAAAACTATTTTATGAGGTATCACTATCTGTCTTTAATGCATAGAAATTCTAATTTTGAAAATTGCTATTTTTTCAAAGTTTTCAGTAAATTTTGGGTTTTTTGGGAAATAAAAAGGTAAAAAATATTGACTTAAATTTACCCCTAACATCAAGTACGATGTGTCACAAGTAAACAATCTCAGAATTGCTTGCATAAGTAAAAGCATTCCAAAGTTATTACCACATAAAAATGACAGATTTTCAAAATAAAGCCTGGTCACAAAAGTGAAAAATGGCTCAGTCCTGAAGGGGTTAATATTGATGACCTATCCTCATGACAGGTGATCAATATCGGACGGGGGTCTGACATCCAGTACCCCTGCCGATCAGCTGCTTGAGGACCCTTGGTACTATGGTGAGTGCTGCAGTCTCCTTGAAGCTAACCTAGTACAGTGTCGTCCATTGGATAGCTGCTGTGCTTGTTCACTTGAAAGGGACAGAGCTTCAGGTAGGCAATGGGACTGATGAACGTGACGTCACAGGCCTAGAAAGAGAGAAAGAGGCCGCAGAACTCACCAGAGCACTACAGCCTCTTCTAACAGCTAAGTAGTGGGGGTGCCGGGTGTCAGACCCCCACCAATCTGATACTGATTGCCTATCCTGAGGATAGGTCATCAATATCAAAATCTTAGCCAACTCCTTTAAAAATACAATATCACATGCAATATTATTTCATGTTATGAACAGAGCTAGAATAGAGTTAAAAAAATCATTTATAGTTGCAGACCATTAAATACATTAATTGTGCCCTTCTATTCTACTAGTGGTAATATGAACTGGATATTGCCACCCTTAATATGCTTTCTCTGACCCTCTACATAAAGCGCAACACCCCGACTCAACAGGCATACAATGAAAAACTAGCTTGGCTTGTGAGGGCAACATCCATTTTCCAGCGCTTATAACCTTAGCTCTGAAAAGTCATCCACCAAGATGCTGAAGCAGTTAAACATACAAGAAGAAGCACTCTAGGTCTGGGCACAGCTTGTCCTTAAGTGCCATGTATTAGTAGTGTTATCTCCTCAGTGAAAGTTACACTGGTAATCCATAAACTCTAGCAACCATCATGAAAAAAACTTTATCAGCAAAACCCCATTATTTTGACAGGATAACGGCCTTTTAGGTTTATGGCTCTGGCGCACAACGCCTACATTGATTTTTTATTTCTAAATATGTTGCACCAGTGGCTTCCTCCAAATTGCTGAACTGTGGTTAATGATAAAAAGTTATGGAAACTGGTCGTTTGAGCTCTCCGATTCTGGGTTAAAAATCTTTTTACTGTCATTTGTTCGGAAGGCAGAGTTTGAAGATACTGAATGCACTTTATTGATCCCATCAACACACACTCAAAGATGACTCCGGTTCCTTCGTCTTCATACACTTTACTTCGAACCTGGATATTTCCAACCTTCTTGGCAGCTTAAAACCTTTGTATTGAACTACGGCGCTACTGATATAAACACTCGCTTGTATAAAACAGTTATTATATAGACTGTCCTCTAAGAGGCATTAAAGTGACTAATTTTTTGAGTGCAACTAAAAGATAAAAAACATTTTTATATGTTGTAAGGAGTGTACTGTGCTGAATTACTTCTCGTGTCTCTTTTCTCTAAATCCTATGTGAACATGATCAAAAGGCAAATCATTTTCTTAAAAGGAATCTGTCCCCAGGAAATTAACTGTTAAACCAGTGGAATTTCTCATGGCCTGCTCTTCTGGATTCTGATTTTAAAAAGTTGCAAAAGAGGGCTTTATCTTTTGGGGTTACTTGTGAAAAGATTTTGGGACTTTTTGAAACACTCCAGTTTTGAAAAATGGGTAGGAAAAGGAAGTATGGTTGATTAGTTTTACTCAGATTTTGTAGTAAAAAAAGGTCTCTAATTCTCTCCTATGGGTAGTGGCATAGAAAAGCATTTCTAGACAAAGTGTTACGAACATTTAACCAACATTCGATAAACATTCGGCTGGATAAAAAGCTGTTTTGTTCTGCAAAATTCCGGCACTAACGCTGAAAACAGGCCTGATCCCCGCTAGATCCCATTATAGTCAATGGGCCTTGGCAATGCTCTGGCCCTTTCGGGCTATGCTGAAGACAGCCTGCCGGATGGGTGGAAGGCTAATGTGATACTAGCCATACTGTCAAAACTGACTTTAAATATTACCCTCATGATAAATTCAGCCCAATGGCTTGTAGGGCTAGCTGAGCACAACGCAAGGATACCATTCACCTATGATTCACTGCTTCATTCTGGAGAAAAAGTAAAGATCTAGCAAGTGACAATGCGTTAACCCGATCGTACAAAAAGATTTTATTTTTTTATTAAACTAAGCCAGCACCATAAGGTTATAGCAGGAATTACTTTAACACCTGCTACATCTGTACTTTTAATCCATGTGCGAATGAGAAGTGCATCGAGGGTGAGCCTGAGCCACTCAGTGCTTCTTTAATGCTCCTGCTTCCTATGGCAGCTGCTACTTCTCCTTCGTGATTGACAGGGCCCAATTCCTGCACAGTCATCTCGCCAGGTCCTGTCAATTTAGGAGAGCAAGGGGCTGGCATGGGAAGCAAGAGGAGCAAGGGTGCACATAGTGGCTTGGTCCCACCCTCGGTGCATTTAACTGGTCGTTTGCATATGGATTAAAAGTACTTTTTCTCTAGAATGAAGCAATGGATCTCTAAATGAAAAATATCATTACATACAGCATACATTTCCTGGTAAGACTCCCTTTAGGAGGAATTTATAATACATAATATTTCCCTATGTTACACGGGTGTCAAAAAGTTTGCAGAAACGGAATTGTAAGAGAAATCAACATTATATCTTTTACAATGGGGGCGTCCACTAAAGTTCAGTATGGAAAATAATTTTAGTGTACCACTATAACCTTTGCAATGCAGCATCAATTTACTTTCTAATATAAAATCCATACTATACCATACTATAATAATTTGTGTGTTTAAAGCACAAAGACCTTCTGCACACAAGTGTACAGACTCCCTACAGAGATGTACTATAAATGTTTAAATAAGTCCCCAAGTGCAGTCCCCAAGATTCTCACTAAAGGCCTAAACAAACACTGATGGTGTATTTCTAGATTTATAGGGAAATCGGTGAACGCCCCTTTCCCAAATTCAAATGAGTACCGGTAATTGTTCATCCTGCTCTGCATTCAGGAGTACTCTCCGTTATATTAATGAGCGGAGTCCAGCAATATAATGGAGAGGACACGTTGAGGGCTGACTTGTGGGAATGAAGGTAATCACCAGTATAAAAATATCCAAAATTGCCATCTTTTCACCCATCCAGCATCACGAGCCAGTGGGTGTGAACCCACTTTGCCATGTGACCAACCCCCTCTAAGGGCGCTAAGTGAACCCCTCATTCTTCACCGTACCCCATAATGGGGAGGATAGATTTTCCCGAGGGGAACACCAGGTTGCCATCTCTTGAGGAGGATTGGCACACGAGGTGGCTGGTCCAGCCGATCAGCTAGTGTTGGCCTATCCTGACGATAGGCCATTACTTGGTAAAGCAGGGACAAAGGGACATAATATAGACACTGTAATTAACTGCCAGTGGACTGTATATCATAAAGACAGAAGGGTTTACATATATATCATCAGTCAAGGACACTGGAAACTGGAGTTTTGGTGTTCAAGCCATCTGCAGGAAAACAGCCTCTTCAAGCCACAACAATGTCCAGATTGCAGTGCATTTTAGGCCCCTTTCACACTTGCGTTGTGAAGATCCGGCGTGCACTTCCGTCGCCGGAATGCACGCCGGATCCGGCACAACGCAAGTGAACTGAAAGCATTTGAAGACTGATCAGTCTTCAAAATGCTTTCAGTGTTACAATGGCAGACAGGACGCTACTAGCGTCCTGGTTGCCATAGTAGCAGTGGGAGCGGGGAAGCGGCATACTTACATTCCGTGCGGCTCCCGGGACGCTCGAGGATGACGTCAGAGCGCCCCGCGCGCATGGATCACGTGATCCACGCGATCACGTGATCTATGCACTGGGGCGCCCTGACGTCATCCTCGAGCGTCCCGGGAGCCGCATGGAATGTAAGTATGCCGCTGCCCCGCTCCCCCTACTTTAGCGGACTTTAGCGTCCTGGCTGCCATAGTAACCATTGACAAAAAGCTAAAAGTCGGATCCGGCGATGCGCGGAAACGACGTTTAGCTAAAGGCCGGATCCGGACTAATGCCCTTCAATGGGCATTAATTCCGGATCCAGCGTTGCGGCATGTCTTCCGGATTTTTGGATGGAGACAAATCCGCAGCATGCTGCGCTTTTGTCAACGTCCAAAAAACGTTGACATACTGAACTGATGCATCCTGAACGGATTTCTCTCCATTCAGGATGCATGGGGATAAAACTAATCAGTAGCTTTCCGTCCTAGAGATCCGAGGACGGATCTCTAGGACGGAAAGCTAAAACGCTGATGTGAAAGAGGCCTTAGGTTTATGCACAAGGCTACCGATAGACAACAAATACTGTAAGGGTTCCATTCACACAATACAGATTTTGTTGGAGAAATTTCAGTTCCATTTAGCTGAATGAGGCTTGTAGAAATCTATGCGCTTGCTGCCGTATTCAAGTGAATGGCACAGATTTTAAGTCAGGGAAATTTCTGCAAGAAAATCAGCAGCATGTGAAGCAGGGGCGTAGCTAGAAATGACTGGGCCCCACAGCAAATTTTTGTATTGGGCCCCCCCTACCCGCGCGTTTCGCTCCCCCTCTATAATGTGCCAGTCATATAACCCCCCTATAATGTGCCAGTAGTCAGCCATATAGCCCCCCCAGCCCCCCTATATTGTGCCAGTAGCCAGCCATATAACCCCCCTATAATGTGCCAGTAGTCAGCCATATAACCCCTCCTATAATGTGCCAGTAATCAGCCATATAACCCCCTATAATGTGCCAGTAGTCAGCCATATAAACCCACCCTATAATGTGCCAGTAGCCAGCCATATAGCACCAGATGCCCCCATAGTGCTCCTCTCCCCATAGTGCCCCCTATAATGTGCCAATATCAAGTGCCTCTGTTCCCCCATCCCAATATCATAGTGCCATCCTCTCCCCTGCCCCCTAATTTGTGTGCCAATATGAAGTGCCTATCTCTCCCCCCATTTGCCAATATTATAGTGCCAATAGCCCCTCCTCCCCTGTGGCAGTAAAGTAAAAGTCCAGTATTAAAAAAAAAAAAAAATCCTGTCTTTCAGAAAAGTTTGTGAAGGGAATCGAACCTGTGACCATTAGGATGAAAGGCAAGCCACTTATCCACAAGACCATATGAGCTGCTTAGCCAGGTAGCTAAAAAAAAATAAGACCTCTAGATAAGGAGAACTTTGATAGTGTATCTATACACATTACAGCTGCCCCAACACACCAAGCTCTGCTACATCCATATACAATGTGCTGGTGCAGCTGTAATGTGTATGGATACACTATCAAAGTTCTCCACATCTAGAGGTCTTATTTTTTTTTTTTAGCTATCTGGCTTATCAGCTCATATGGCTTTGTGGTTAAGTGTCTTGCCTTTGAACCTAATGGTCGCAGGTTCGATCCCCAGGGCAAGCTTTTCTGAAAGAAAGAAAAAATAAGTTTTAAGTAGACAAGGGCGAGAGTACACTGCGATTCACACTAAGTAATTAGCGAAGGGAGAGGAGTGAGGACAACACGTGCCTGCCGGGCCCCCTGTAAGCCCGGGCCCCGAAGCAGCTGCTTCCCCTGCTTCCCCGGTAGTTACGCCCCTGATGTGAAGGCACCCTCATGGAGCCAGGGATTGTGGAAAACAAATTAGCAAAATCCAAATCTGACGACAAATCAAATCCATAGAGTGTACTTAAATTGCTAGAAAGAGCTATTGATCACAATTGATAGCACAAATTAGGCTACTTCCACACTTGCGTTTTGGCTTTCCGTTTGACAGATCCGTCATGGGCTCTCAGAAGCGGTCCAAAACGGATCAGTTTTGCCCTAATCCATTCTGAATGGATAAGGATCCGTTCAGAATGCACCAGTTTGCCTCCGTTCAATCACTATTCCGCTCTGGTGGCGGACACCAAAATACTGCCTGCAGCGTTTTAATGTCCGCCTGACGAAGCGGAGCCAAACGGATCCGTCCTGACACACAATGTAAGTCAATGGGGACGGACACAATCTGGCACAATAGAAAACTGATCTGTCCCGCATTGACTTGCAATGTTGTCCATGGCTTTAAAAGGCATAATACAACCGGATCCGTTCATGACGGATGCATGCCGTTGTATTATTGTAACGAAAGCGTTTTTGCAGATCCATGATGGATCCGAAAAAAAACGCTAGTGTGAAAGCAGCCTTATCCTAGCAGTTTAGGCCTTATTGCCAGTACCACTTATACCCAGAAGATGCAAAAAGATAGATGAAAAAACTTCTTTTTTATGGTGGTGGAAGAGTTAACCATCAACATTCAAAAAAAGGGATTATGTCAATAACTGGAGAAAAAAAAATGAAACACAAAAGAAAGACTATTTCACCCAGCAATTTTGTTTTCTGAACACTGTTTTTGGTCAGTGAACAAATGCAATCTGTGCAAATAACATGCACATGTATAAAAACTAGTCAATGAGGCAGAAAAGCCATTTCACATTGACAAAACAATTATCTCCAGCATCAGAATCTCTACGCGGTGGTTCAAATCCGACCTGCTCATGTTCTGCTGGTGGAAGGATGAGATGTTCAATGTAAATTCTACAAAATGAAATAAGGATGCTCTTACAGCTTCTCACAAAACGCTCCTTAAAAGAATTCCAATTAATCTGCAGAGTCACAGACTGCAAAGTAAGACGTCAAATAAAATTAACCCATGCCTTGTAATTGGACAAAAGGAGAAAATTAGTCTAAAACGTGAAGCTGCAGTCTTTTCCATATTCATCACACCATGAAATTCATAATCTGCACCCAGATTTACTGTCATAATACAACATCAGGGGCAAACTGGAAGTAATGCTGTAGTAATTGGAAGTATTCCATTACTTTCTAGACCAAAATAGCTGCAATTACTTGTAATATTCAAAATGTACTGTGAGTTTATTGCCACAAATCCTACTATAAAAGATGTAGCACCTCTACTGTCACTGAACTTTTTGGGGGGACTTTTTATGCATTGTTATAACACAATAATGTTAGCTTTACCTGTTGTCCTATAGAAAGCCACCAATGCAAAGTCACGGTATCCGAGCACATGCTACCAAAAAAACAGTGATTTAGGGGTAGCAATAAGGGCATATTCACATGCAGAGTTTCTGAATGGGGCTTGCAGAAATACACTCGCCCCCTGTCAAATCAATCCCATTTAGATGAACAGAACGGATTTTCAGGTGCAGAAATTGTTTCAACAAATGTGTGTTAATATACCTTTAGTCTTTAAAGGGGATATCTGGCATTGATGGGGAATAGCCAGCAATATAGAACAGAGCAGTACTTACCTTGCAGAACCAGCACCGCTTCCCTGGTTCTCAAGAACCAGAGCGGCAGCACTGGACCTGCAGGATAAGTGACTGCGCATTTCTTTATTGCAGTCTATTCACCAGCGCAGTCTGGTCTCTTCCTGAACCTGGACAACCCCGTTAATACATCGGTTTCCCTTTAAATTGTAAGTAAAGGTTGCTTGGGTCATCTGGTTTAGCAAAACATTTTCTAAATACATTCTGAGCTAACAGCAATCCATTGCTTAAAAGACTCCCACTTAAAAAAAACACAACACTATAAAGATAATTATACAATACTGCCATTGCGTCAACACTATACGCTTCAGTAGATTCGGTAGATTGTTGACCAACCTGAGAAATCTGCTGCAAGGAGGTCTTCTGCTTTTAAAACCTTGACTTGAAGGAACCCAATGTCTTTCAGGTTTTTTAAGGAGTTTTTCAAACACTATGGAAGCAAATAAAAAAAAAAAAAAAAAAAAAAACAGGTACTAAGGAAGTCCATTTAGAGCTCACAGACAGACACTTGATGCCTGAACATACTGATATTGATGCCCTATCCTCTGCTAGTAAACATAAGGTAGTGCCTGTGGGTATGATATAATCTATGGACATTGTGCCAATGTGAACAAATCTAAGAGGCATAAGAAACATTGTTAGTATTATAAAGGATGTTTTCCCAATCCAATGTGAATTGTAACCCAAATCAGTTTCCGACAGTTTTTGACAACAAAGAAAATCGAAATCCTGGCAGCTCGTGTGTTCAGCGTTGTATTCCCCATGTCACTTGCTACTGGAAACAAGTTTTATCAATGGACACGTTCACTTATCCATATACTTACATATCTTTCCCGCATTTGCTCCCGTTCCCCTGGGTCCGCCAGCGGACATACACAAAGGTCAGAGATGGAGACACCTGAGCATGGTGTAAGTACAATGATCAGGTGTATGGAGCCTTGGTTACTCTCCAGAGGCACTTCCAGACGATTGATGTGCTCAGAGGGCAGCCCAGCAATATCCACTTTACACCTAAATAAAGAGACATTGTCAGATTTACCATCCAGATCACCTCACACTCCATTATGTATGTGACGGATCCTCATTAGTTACCATCCATCCATCTTGGTATACTATGGTAAAGAATATGCAAGCACTGACATACATGGGAGAAGGGATGATCTATGAACGATCCAGGATGGCTTTCACCATCTTCTGTACAGTAGAGCAGACAGCAAGGTCTACAAGACAGTTTTCAATATTCCTCAAAACTTTATAACCTTTAAATCGCATAAGGGGTATTCATATTATAACATAACTTACATAGAGAACAAAATCTTTACTGCTCTTTCTAAATCAATGCAATGCATCCCTGAGCAGTACGCACCATCAGATTGGCACTAATGCAGGGGGGCACCGTGTGACTGGCAATGACATCGGGGGAAACGTGTGCATGAAAACATCTATTTTTTATGTCATGTTTGTACCATGAATGGTATGCTTTCAAAGAATACTTATCCCTAGGTCATACACCGCCCCATCAGGCCTTACACTAAGCATAACACAGTGCACTTGTTTTACCCAGATTGCTCCTTGAAAGGGGTATTTCTATTAAAAAAAAAAAAAAAAAAAAAAAAAAAAGAGTGTTGCCTATTCACATCATATGCCATATGCCATATGCATCTCATAGTTTCTGCACTCCAAAGAGGAGCAGACAGGGTGGCAGGGGAACTTAGTGATCCTGGAAAAAAAAACAGTGGCCCCAAATTGTAGGGGAGTCCAAATTGACAGAAGGCAGGGCAAGACAAGTAGATCGGGAGAAAAGAAGGAGACAGGGCCATAAATACCATAGTGCAACACAAAATACTACTGCTACAGAACCAAATACCACAGTGCGGTATGAAATACTGTCCTACCACCATACTGAGGATACAGTTGAATTCAGAAGGGACCTGTGGCTGCTGGCCAGGGGCATAAGTACCTGATGCTCCGAGCATTAATTAATGCTGAGATCATCAGATATGTATCTGGCCAGCAGCCGTAAGGAGGGCTCAGAATGTCCCCCCGGGCATCAGTTCACAAGAAAATTTCCCTGTAGTGTCTATGCACGGTGGAGAGGGTGCTCACTATGGTAGCTTTTAGCATTTTAGAAAAACATTTATCTGTTCTCCTAATACCCAAAAACTATCATTGATATATTTGTAGTCACCTTGTCTCCTTTTCTCTTGAGTGCAGCGCAAGAGAGCAGTCACTTAAGGGGTTGTCTCATATTGCCTCCTTTGCTAGCTTGATTCATTTTTCCACTGCATTATACGATGCTAATTTCCAGGGTTTACCACTGCTGTAGCACAGATACAAGGTTGTAGCAATTGCACACTAAGGAAAAAGTGCTGACCGGATGATGCAAAGGCACATATGCAACTTCTGTCTCATAAACCCTGGAATCAACCACTCTCTCTCTCTCTCTCAATAGTGAATTGTCACAAGGGTAGTGCACAGGACTCAGCGTCAATCAAACGTCATCACAGCCACTAATACTGATCGCCCATCTGACACCTCTACTGACAACTAAACTAACGGCACAAATAATGTCTCAAAGAAAAACAAAATGCCAATGACTGCTGAATTTGTCGAAATGGTATCAACGCAACTGGACGTCAAAAGTGATCGCATTGTGTTGAGGTAACGATCGGCCCAACGCTTCACACGTTTTATAGAATCATGTTCAATACAACTACAGTAATAAACATACAACTACATACTTACAATCCCAACAGGTCATCATGTTTGCGGCTATCTTTCCCCCATACTTCAATATCCAATACACCCATCTTGTCAGAGAAGTAATGAAATTCAAAGCGTTCCCTCCACTGAGGATTTTTACTTTTGCATGATGTCTACAAAAGAGGGCATAATTATTTAGGAAGAACCACAATACAGCTGACAATAAAAAGTACATGCTTTTACGCATAGCCATACAGACAGGTAAGATTAGCCACAGCCTAACCATACGGTTAGGCCAAGGTGAAAACCACATTCCAGCTTCCATCTTCTCAGAGTAGATTAATAATGAGAAATGCTGTGGGTAGAATCGCCAATGTTGCCGATTTGTCTTAGATCAGTTTTATGCTCGTCATAATACTTTTTTCCCTACATATCGAACCCAAAACATTAGATTGCTGTCCATGCCAAACAAATGGCATGAAGTTTTGGGGAAAAAAAAAGAAGGGGGGGGACTGGGCCAGTTTTCACATGGTCACCACAGTACAAGGGTGATGTTACACACAGCTTTGTGGCATTTGAAGCAGTTTGAGCCACAGCCAGAAGCGAATACAGCAGGAAGAAGCAGCCATTCCATTCTATTTCTCATCGCCTTCCGACCCATTTCTGGCTTTGGCTCAAACTGTCACAAAGGGTTGTGGCACCACACCATCCTCAAGACGGACAACACCTCACCTTACTTCTGTACTTCTGATCTCCAAGCTTAAACCGTACAAAGGTATCAAAAGCACAGCCATCAGGAAGATGAATGCCCTCCAGTAACGTGATGCTGACCGTTCCATTCCAGAGCTGGTTCTTTCTCAGGGACTCCGACAGCTGCAGGGATTGCATGGATGTGGCCTAATGCAAGAAATAATAATACACAACCATATTAGAATAAGAAGCATGTATGAAGGGCTAGCCTTCTGGTTCATGATGTAATTTAGCATATTGAGAACACAACAGCACAGCAAGCATTGCCAAGATAACAGTCTGTGTTAGAACTGGTTATGTTTGAGCTGCTTCCAGGCTTCGGTTACGTTTATGCTACAGTCCACCAGTCCATCCATGGTTCTCAAGTTGACTGGAATGCCCAAAATTCTGTTATAACTAACAAAGACACATAGTTACATTAGACATATAATGATTGTAACACTTTTCTGGATGCACTCTCAATCAGGCAACCCAAAATATCATAATCCATCAAACTCTTGGTCTACACCCTAACCAACTATACAGAAGAAAATTCTTTCCTGTAGAATGAAACAGCTTGGGTTTTAAAATTCAGCTTTTCGTAGAAATGATTCAGTATGCAATATATGGTAGAACCAGTTACCAGTGGTAAACGCACATTTTGAATGGTATTAGTTTTGAAACACCTGGTACAATTTTTTTTTAATAAAACAGAATCCCTCTCCATCCAAGCAGATTGTGTGGGGTTCAGTAACACAAAGTTATAACAGATCTATGGACACCAGGAGAAGTCGATGAAGCTTAATTTGCAATTAAATAATTTTAAAAAATGTGTCCCATTTTTCTACACCGTCCATTCTAGGGATCAAAGCTGCATCCTCCAGTCTGGCAGCTGCTGCAGGGAAATGGCAACTCGTCTATGAAATATGTCCTAAAATATTTCTGCAGCTTGGTATGTCCTCATTTCAAGCTCAGTGTTTATCTTGGAAGTGCTTCTATCTAACTTGTCCATAACGCAGCTTCACTTAGCTGTGCGAGCTTTGTGAAAATGGAATCCAGTGCTGGCTATTAAAAGGGACTGGAGATTACTTCCATATGGCAGAACAGCATGGGAGTGAAGGGATAGGGCCTACAGCAGGCTGCACTTGGCCGAGCTCAGCAGCTATTCATGGACACTCATTGCATTACACTAGAACATCTGGATTACTGCTTCTAATGTCCCTGGGAAACATCCACTTCCCATCAAAGGCTTTATCTTTCTCTGTCGTACTTTGAACATTTCAGCGTTTAATTCAGTCATGTTTGAAGTGATGCTTTCCATGTTAATTTTTTTTTTCTTTCCCCTTCTGCTGAGTTCGTCCACTTTCCCGAAAGACAGTCATATCTGACCTATTTTGCAGAGATACATTTACAACATTTCTAACATTACCCTTTACTGCTGGCAGGACATGCATAGAACTTTTTATCACTGCATTCTCTGGATAAAATAAAAGGCTTTTTCACATCAGCATTCTTTATTTATGTTCTTCAGAACAAGGAATATAACAGAAGTGCCGATTCGGCACATACATGACAGTAACAGAGCGCAACAGATCCCACTGACTATAATGGAATCTGTTTGGGAGAACGCTTTTTTAACAGAGAAAATAGTCCTGCATACAGGACTTCACTCTGCTATTTCTGACCACATCTGTGAAGAAGGCGCCAAACTGAGCCTCCAACAAACAGTAGATGTGAACATGCCCTTAGATACAGAAAGTACTAGGTGTTCTAGAAGAAACACCACATTGGTTCACAAGTTATATTCCACCTGCATTGTCTATAGCAGGGATCAGCAACCTTCGGCACTCCAGCTGTGGTGAAACTACGACTCCCAGCATGCACACTTGCATAGCTATTTTAAGAACTCTGATAGAAGTGAATGCAGCATGCTGGGAGTCGTAGTTTCAACACATCTGGAGTGCCGAAGGTTACTGACCGCTGGTCTATAATATATCAAACACCTGTAACAAACAGAAAGCAATGACTTCTATAGTGGAATTCAGGAGGGGATCTGTGGCTGTCTGCTAGGAGAATAAGTCCCTGATGCTCCTAAATAAGTTAATGCTGAGTGCAACAGGTCGTCATATTCCATGGTCATAAAAGTCCATGTGGGGGGAAATATAGCAAGATATGGGGGCTAAAATCAATTATATTTATTTTATGCATCACTGCAGCAAAACAGGATGCTATATTTCCCATTCATGTCTATGGAGAAGGACAGCCCCTCTCCACCAGAGACTGACGTCAGCCGGGACCACTGTGCTCGGACCCACACCAAGCTACATTTTTTGCCATGTTGAATTGGCATTCCATAAAAGTATATAATTGAAAAACAAAGATTCATCATATGAGATTGGGAATGCTAAAAGCCCATGATGTGCAAGCTGTAATGGTGAATACCATGACTGTCATCTAGGTTTTTCACGCGTTAAACGGAAATTAAAAAGTTTCGAGAGTATGACAACTCAGAGCAAACGATAAATGGTCTTTTAAAAAATATATATCATCCTATTTATGAAAAAAGGAAAATGAGAAAAGGTCCACTTGTAACAGATTGATTTTGAAAAGATTTTTCACACATAAATCTGCAGTTTTTTCTCTATGTGCCTGATGCATTAAAGCCTTGTAAAGTATATAATTCCTCTAGCTGTATATTTTCGCAGCCTCTCCTCTCTCCCGTGAAACCAGTATTCCCCATGCTCACATTTTTTCTGCTCTTGAGTAAGGGCTGTTTTGCTAACTGCCAGTACTCCTCTACAGCCCAGGGTTTCCTAACTAAAGATGGTTATTGATGTACTGCTGTTTTAGTGCACTAGGAGAATCAATAAACTACGGCATACAACTGTTTGTCAGGTTTGCCAAGGCACTGTGGGAAATTCTATACATTCGTACACCGTAAGGAAGGCCGCCTGTGTCCCAATGTGGGGACTGGTTATGTTTTGCCTCCCTCTGCTGGCGATCCAACAGTAATGCATCACTTCTGAATGTACAGTACTACACAGACACATCACATCAAAACACCCCAAGGCTATAATCTTTTACTGCTGCATTGTCTACCATAGTGTAAGGGTCCATTCACACATCCGGGTGTGTTTTGCGGATCCACAAAACACGGACACCGTCAATGTGCGTTCCGCATTTTGCACATTTTCGCATATAAAATGCCTTTACTTGTCCACAATTGCGGACAAGAATAGGACATGTTCTATTTTTTTGCGGAACGGAAGTGCAGACCCGGAAGTTCCGCAATTCCGGATCCAGGTGGGACATAGTGTGTCCCCAAAGAAATTAATGGGTCCGCAAAATGCGGAACAGAATTGCGGATGTGTGAATGGAGCCTAACAGTGTGAGTATCCCCTACAACCATGGTGAAGAGGTTCCCATTCCTACCCCTAAACTACACATTTTACAGATTTATATGCAAATTTACAGATCACATTTAGATGCAGCAATAATTGTTCTTGCGGTTTTTTTGTCGGTAGCACAGCCCTATTTACAGGGGGCAATGTGTCGCTGACATATGATTCTTGTGCTGTATAAAAGATGGGATCACGGATGATTGGCAGTACTTTCACATAAAGCAATTATTGAGAACAAGCACCTCGTAAGTGGACCCTTAGAATCTGGGGGTAGAGTACTGAAAAACCCACAAAAAATAACACTACAAATATCCAGCACTTTTTACAATGTATTATGTTTCATGAGATGGGTGAAATAAGTTCTGAAGTTAATATCTTCTGATGCTAGAAGATAAATGAAATAGGCGGCTGGAACCCCCTGTAAGAAATTACATTCATTTTAGGTCTTAATCAGTTATCACTGCTGCACTTGCATTTTATTAGTGTGATGTGAAGTTGATAGTCGGAGCCTTGGGAGCTGGAGGACCTCCAGGGAGATGCTCAGTCTTATCTGTCTTATTAACAAGACATGCTGGGATAAGAAGAGACAAACTACTGGATGATATGGGCTCCAAAAAAACAACAAGAACAGTCAAAACTTTTAGCATGCAACCAATAATGTACTGCCTCAAAGTCACACTTCAGATCGGCGATCCGGTATAAGAAGGCCTCCTTCCCAGAATACAGGAAATCTTACTGAGGTCCAATGAATCCAGAGATCTTATGCCCCGATTGGCCCCACTACCTGCCCAGGTGACAGATTCCTACATAAAGTGACACACTTTAGTCTCTGTAAAGTGACAAAATGGGTCATTTAGGGTACTTTCACACTAGCGTTAGAGGAATCCGGCAGGCAGTTCCGTGTGCAAACGGATACCATTTGTTTGCGGATCCGTTTGACAAATGCATTGAAATACCGGATCCGTCTCTCTGGTGTCATCCGGAAAAACGGATCCGGTATTTATCTTTTTCACATTTTTAAAGGTCTGCGCATGCGTAGACCGGAAAGCTGGATAGGTTTTTCCGGAACACTTGGTACCGGATCCGGCATTAATACATTTCAATGAAAATAATGCCAGATCCGGCATGTGTTCCGGAATTTTGGCCGGAGAAAATACCCCAGCATGCCGCGGTATTTTCTCTGGCCAAATACCGTAAAAGTGACTCAACTGAAGACATCCTGATGCATACTGAACGGATTGCTCTCCATTCAGAATGCATTAGGACAAAACTGAAGCGTTTTTTTTTCTGGTATTGAGCCCCGACGACGGAACTCAATACCGGAAAACTTTAACGCTAGTGTGAAAGTACCCTTAGTTGTGAACTATCAATAGGTGAGAACACTGCTCTATCCCATAGAGTGGCGGCCTGTGCCAGGGTGAGGTCACTGGGTTCATACCTGGAATGAGTAACACGTGACAGAAACCCAACGAAACTTACCTTGGAAACACCAAGCCTTTTCCGTGATGCCCATCTTTGCTACAAGGGGAATAAAACACAAGATCAGATTGAGGTGAGGAAACCAATAAACTAACCTTTTATTTAACGCTATTTTAAACTATTCTATATGACATACAATTAATTTTTATAATTCACTTCATTTCTTTACTGACCGTTTTATGGACAGAACAGGCACCTGAAGTTCAGGACGTAGACTTGTACACTGCTGACTAGGGTTACCAGAATTTTGATTAGTTTTCGATACCATAAAAAAGTATTGATACCGCGCGAAAAAAAATAACACCAAAAAAGCCACGTGCATTCCGCATTTTATAGAACATCGGGCCCATAATAGAACAGTCCTATCCTATTTTTGGGGGGGACAAGGTGACTAAAAAATGGCGAATCAAGAGTTTTTTTTATTTTTTTTTTATGGCCGCATAGGAGATATTTTTTAATATTTTAATAGTTCACACTTTTTCTGGCGTGGCGATTAGTGTTAAACACGAATATTCAAATAGCGAATATTTTTTACGAATAGACACCGCTAATTTGTGAATATTTAGAATATAGTGCTATATATTCGTAAAAAAGGAATATTCGTGTTTTTTTGGTAGTTTTTTCCTTTTTTCTTTCAATCTGAACCCAAGAATAAGATACCGTTAATGAAGATAGAGAATATAGCGCTATGTTCTCCATCTTCAGTAATTCTAGCAAGTCAACCAATAGGAAAATCATAGCCTATTCAAAGTGTCATTCGCAGTACGCCGCAAATATTACAGTATGTAAATGAAACTTTGAACGGGGTATAACTTTCCTATTGGTTGCCTGGTTTGCTAGAATTAACGAAGATAGAGAATATAGCGCTGTATTCGTATTCGTTATCTTTGCTAATTCTAGCAATACAAGTAAACTTGCCTATACACAGCTCTAAGATGGATGCGCAATGTGAGAATATTAAGTAATATTAGTCGCATTGCGCATCTAACTTAGAGCGGGGTATATGCAACTTACTTTACTATTGTTTGGCTGAGAGACAATTAACGAATATGCATATAGCGCTATATTCTCTATATTCGCTAATTCCAGCAAGCCAACGCAATAGCAAAGTTGACTGTACCCAGCTCTAAGTTAGATGCGCAATGCGAAAATATTACTTTGCCTATTTTTGGCAATAGATAGAATAATGAGTCAGTATTCTATTTATTGAAAAAAAAGATAGGTAAAGTAATATTTTCGCATTGCGCATCCAACTTAGAGCTGTCTATAGGCAACTTTCCTATTGGCTTGCTAGAATTAGCGAAGATAACGAATATAGCGCTATATTATCTATATTCGGTAATTCTAGCAAGCCAACCAATAGTAAAGTTGCCTTTATACCCCATCCAAAGTTCAATTTGCATTACGCGAATAATTTAAATCGCATATTATTCGCGATAAATAGAATGACGAATATTTGATTTCGACGAATATATGACAAATTTTTAAATCTTTTTTATTGTTTATATATTTTATATGTAAAATTGGGAAAGGGGGCATTTTAAACTTTTAGTATTTTAGAGTAAAAAAAAAAAAAAAAGGAATTAGAACCCGGGATCTTTTAATACCTTGTCCTATTCACCCTAATAGAGCTCTATTATGGTTAATAGGACTTTGCACTGTCCCTGGGCTTTGTGCACACAGCAGCAGGGACCTTACCTTGGCAGCTAGGGCTTCAGTAGCGTCTTGGCTGCCATGGTAACCAATTGGAGCCTCCGCAATTACACTGCTGGGATTCTGATCAGAACTGCCACTGCCACCAATGAAGAGAGGGAGAGGGGACCCTGTGGCCACTGCCACCAATTAATATAACAATGAGGGGGGGGGGGGGAAGGCGATTGGGTATCGAAACTTCGATACCCGAAGCAACTCTACTGCTGACATGTACGCGGTGTACGAATCCCACTCTACTGCAGGCATAGGGGCCGCAGTTAGCGCTGCTCAGGCAGAAGAACGCATTGCTGCCCTTGTCTGTACCCGCTCTGCTTAGCGAAAAGATCTGCATAACACATCAGTTCAAGGGTTGAGCTAAGGGGAGCTCTGTAAAGCACATCGCTGCTCTTGCCTGTGCCACACATACTAATAATCACTATAAGAAAGCACAAATCCTGGAAAATGCCTTTTATAAATTAGGTTTCAGCTGCAGTTTCTAGTTTTATCTTTAAGTTACCAATAATCATGGAAAATGCACAGACAAATAAAAAAAAAAAAAAAATATATATATATATATATATATATATATATATATATATATATATATATATATATATATCTTTGGTCCTATTCTTTCATGTTATAGTTAGAACTGAAATAGAGCAGGAGCAGGAGCCTCCCTGCTGTGTCCTTTCTTCAGAAGGAAAAAAACAATGATTAAGATCCTGGGCATAGGGGATAACTTGAAACACCCGGAATACCCCTTTAACCCCCTAGTTCTCTACAGGATTAGGCCCCTTTCACACTAGCGTTTTTGCTTTCCGTCCTAGAGTTCCGTCCTCGGGGCTCTAGGACAGAAAGATACTGATCAGGATTATCCTAATGCATTCTGAATGGAGAGCAATCCGTTCAGGATGCATTAGGATGTCTTCCATTCAGTATGTTAACGTTTTTTGGACGTTGACAAAAGCGCAGCATGCTGCAGATTTGTCTCAGTCCAAAAATCCGAAAGACATGCCGTAACGCCGGATCCGGAATTAATGCCCATTGAAGTGCATTAATCCGGATCCGGCCTTAAGCTAAACGTCGTTTCGGCGCATCCGACGTTTAGCTTTTTCTCAATTGTTACCATGGCAGCCAGGACGCTAAAGTCCTGGTTGCCATGGTAAAGTGTAGTGGGGAGCGGGGGAGCAGTATACTTACCATCCGTGCGGCTCCCAGGGCGCTCCAGAGTGAAGTCAGGGCGCCCCACACGCATGGATCACGTGATCGCATGGATCACGTGATCCATGGGCATGGGGCGCACTGACGTCATTCAGGAGCGCCCCGGGAGCCGCACGGACGGTAAGTATACCGCTCCCCCGCTCCTACTATGGCAACCAGGACTTTAATAGCGTCCTGGCTGCCATAGTAACCTGAAAGCATTTCGAAGACTGATCAGGATCCTGATCAGTCTTCTAATGCTTTCAGGAGACTTGCGTTCTGATGGATCCGGCGGGACGGAAGTGCCCGCCGGATCCTCAGAACGCAAGTGTGAAAGAGGCCTTAGTATCGGGATGAAGCAGAAAGTGCTGCAGACTGAGAAAATAGTGGGGGCAGTTGTATTTCTGGTTTCACAGATCTGGGTATAATCCAGTACTGCAAAGCTAGTTTAGGTGGAAAAAAAATTGGTGAAGATGTTTTATTTTGCAAGAGTGTCAATGAAGGGGAAAACTACTTACATTATTCTTCGAGTCCCTCAACCTGATGGACAGACTGATATCTGCCACAATCACACCCATGTCTTGCTCTAAGCTATTAGGATCTTCCAACCGAAACACTCTTTCTATAGTCCTACATGGAAAAATAAATACACGGTATATATAAAAAGGACAAGTAATCAGCAAATACCAGTATTTCACATGGAAAGATGTCCGATCATCTGAACAGCGAGGAGTTTCTGCATCAGTTACATTGGAATACCAGAATGCTTCACGCTTCATCGCTCAAAAAACAACTTTCACATTATTCTGACATATTGCAGCTCGGTAAACTGTATTGACAATGATAATGAAATACCAATAGCGTGTCATTATTCTGATCCAAGACGCAGCACAAGCTGCCTGCCGTGGAGGAGCCAAAAAGGGATTTACAAGAGTCACTGCCAGCACTTCAATGGATGTGAAAAAGAAATGTCATGCGAGTTAAAAACTCCTCCTATGATGCCTCATGCATAAGACGGTAAGTATTTTTGCAGTCTGCAAATTGCAGATCCACAAAATACTGATACCATCCGCGTTGCATCCACATTTTTGTGCGGACGCATTGAGTTCAATGGGTCGGTGGTCCACAATTTGCGGCCGAGTATAGGACATGTGCTATCTTTTTAAGAACAGACATATGGATGCGGAAAGCACACAGAATATTTGTGTGTTTTCCAAATGCGTATGTCCATGACGTATCCATCACCAAAGAGTTCTATTGAAAAAAATAATAATAATTACGTTAACACACGATGCCCTTCTGTAGGATGATAGCTGTGGGCTGTCAGGGAATGATGGGAGTTGGAGTTGTAGTTTTGCAACAGCTGGAGGGCCAAAGGTTGAGCATCCCTGTGTTAACACTTTGACGTATATTTTTTTCCCCCTCCCTCAATGGAACACTATGGGGATAAATGTCACTGTATGGAATCTGTCTGAGGCATCCATTACCAAATACATTTTTTATACGTTAAATGTATGACAAAAAAGGTGAACCCAGCCTATCCAGCTCTGCTCGTTACACAACAGATTGAGCTGTGTAGTTCTGTTGCCTATTTCTAGCACCAAAGCTACTCCCGAACAGCTGATCAGCAAGGGTACAGAGCATCAGACACCTGCCGATCTGATACTGATGCTCTATCCTGAGGATAGACCATTAAAGCCGCAATGTTGTGCATAAGAAAGAAATCTGTCAGTCATCATCCAGAGGCGATGGAGGCGCGGTGACAGCAGTGACCGACCGCTGACATCAGCAGGTCTGGGACTACACTATGTTGTCCTCATTGATGGCAGCCTAGTGCAGGTGACAGGTTCCCTTTAATATAAAAATCTTGAAAAACAGACAAATTATAGTGTGCAAATAAAGATTATCCAACAGGTAGAATAAGAAGGGTGAGCGATAAAAAAACAAAACAAAAACAAAAAAAAAAAACAACCACAACATGAGGTTTTAAGATTAAAAAAAATTAAAATACATACTTGTTGAGTTCAAGTTCCTGCAGATCCAAAAACGCAGATCCCATAAAGTCATCAGTTGTTAAGTCGCGGTCATAAACCTATAGATGCAATGAAATTCGTTTAAAATCAGAGTTCCCTAAAAGTCGGGTTAAAATTCATCGCTCAACTAATGATCACCTTGATTTGCAGCTTCTGCTCTAGATTTTGGATTGGCAACACAAATGTCTCATCCCACACAGGATTCAGGTTTTTATAAATGACTTTGCTTTTGTACAAGGTCTTCTTATTCAGTTTGAACTTTACATAAGGATCACTGGTACCTAAACAAGCGGAGAATGATGAAGTGTTAGAAGAACATCCTAAATGGGACATGAACATTGCTCCTAAATCATCCGTCTCTGATAAGATGGGTCTTTGTTACCCACTGCAACCAAAGAGGTTATTTGTTTTCCCCTAGTGCAGTTAAGAAAGGTAAAGCTTAAACTCTGGTCACACTGGCATACGACTGATCCAAACGGTGACAGATAGACCACATTGACCTTAGGACCATCATGGTTGCCTTCTGATAGCAAGAACAGCAATGCATGCTGCTGGGTTCATGTCATTCAAAGTGATGGAAACCATAGAGGAGGCAAATGTGGAAAGAGCCTAAACTCAGCACAGCATTACCGTACCGGTGACTACATGTCACACCACCACAACTTCATGCATTTGAGGTTTTTTCTGAAGCACTCTACACAAAATGTGTCCAGGTAGGTTCTCAAGAAGCTATTATACATTTAGGGACCATAGACTTTGTTCACATTGGGTTTGGAGACAGATTTTAAAACAACAAGTTTTTCTTTATTCCTCAATAAGAAATAGTGGATTCTATTCAACTATTCATTACCACAAAGAATAAGGAGCCTGAAAAGGAATGCGTAGTCAGAAAACGACCTATTGTTTAAATCAAGTTTTTGGGATTTTTTTTCCCATGTCACTATCCAAAAATAAAAATCCAAAAATATGTTGACACTTCCTGTTATTAGAGAGCAGCCACAATGGACAGGGTGGGATCCTACCAACATCATAAAAGACCCTTCTAGGCATGCGCTGTGACCTGTGCAGAGGTCAGGAAGGAGCTGCTAAGCAGTGATATCTTCAATTGTCAATGGTGGAGCCTGTGTTATCCATACAGAAGTGGTATTTGTCACTGTAATCCTGCCTGTAGTGATAATGATCTAGCAACTGAAAATGTATCTGTATAGAACAGGAAATCATGGCCGATTTTTAGACCCAGTGGCCAATGCAAACATTGTTATATATATATATATATATATATATATATATATATATATATATATATATTAATATTTTTTTTATTTTTTTCAATACAGATATATAAAATAGACAAAAAACCTCAAAAGAATATACCATAAAACATGATTAAACCAATAGGTTACCATTTTGCCATAACACATTCCCTTTAATGATACATTAGGCATATACACTGGGACTTTGTTTCTGCCAAAATTAAATGAATCGGATAATCCAATAAACACAAAAAAAAAAACAGGGAAAGCAATAATTGCTTGCAATTATGCAGCATATCACGAAAACAAAAAAAGAATGAGGGAAAAAATAAATAAAATACATTCACAAAGACAGCTTCACTTTACCGGAAACTAATTACATTATCTCAAGTGCTTCCCAGTGCAGGATCCTAAGATGCAGACTTACAAGTGCTTGGAAATATATATGAAATACAAAAGGAGGAAGAAAGGAAGGAAACAGTGGGAAAATCTCTAATAAAAAGAGGGCTTTAATTAAATGAGATTGCTACTCTGGGATCAGGACTTCATGCCTGTCAGCTTACTCTCAAAATAAACATCTCAAAAGTAGGCCTCCATGGTGTCACTTTCTCACAGGCATTGCATGCTGGGTAATCCCCAGGCATCTTGACAGCTACATAATGTTCACACTGCTTGAAGGGTGAATGGCGGCGAAACAAAATATTAATGTCTGGAATTAATAGAAGAAGGGGCAATGATTTACAAAGCCAGAACGAGGAA
The DNA here is from genome assembly GCA_033119425.1 of Bufotes viridis. Lineage (NCBI taxonomy): Eukaryota > Metazoa > Chordata > Amphibia > Anura > Bufonidae > Bufotes > Bufotes viridis. Next base: position 91,528,672 of record CM065590.1, read on the forward strand.
ATGTGTCAGGTTAGCATGGTGTTAATTGTTGGAGAGAATAATTGGGGAGGAACACACGGAGCTGCTGCATCTCACCATCATTGTCTTACTGTCGGGCACAGTAACATCTCAACTAGCGGCTTATGGGAGGCAGCTCTACAGCAGCTTAGATTAGATCAATGACAGCTCGTCACCCGAGTGCCAGGAGAGGGACATCAAGAAGGGCACCAGGAAGACCCGCACCTTCAAATATTAACAGTCTGCTCAAAAAGATTTAAGAAGCAACGGGTAGGAAATGTAAAATGCCTGTGCTTCCTTTACGACGCGTATACGGTGCTACTAAAGGGCTTTTCACACTGTAGTGTAGTGTTCGGTGGCATCCGTCGCCCACAGGCTTCCATTGTGTCCTGTATATACTGCAGGACTCTGCATGAAACAGCGCAGAGGCAGCCAGTAAAAAAATATAAATAAAAATAAAGTATATAGACGTACAAGATATAAAAATGAGAGGAGATAATTTGTCACTCCAAAAGAGACGTAAAGGTGTTGCAAATTTTTTGCGCTTGGTTTATGTGCGGCAAAACGTGAGACTTTTCCCTGCTCACTCCACTTTGGAAAAGGGCGAAGGGGCCAGCAGGTTCAGCTCATTTATCATTTTCCAAGGTGTTTTTTTCGCATGAAAAAGAACTTGAATCTACCCCAGCAAGAGGGATGGCATAGAGTTAAGTCTGTCACATGGCTTGCTGGTGGAAGCGCCAAATTTACACTTATTTTTTTTTCAAAAAAGCTACATATCAAACCGCTCCGCTACTGCTCTTGCTCTGTAATATGAGGCTTTCAGATCAGACTCATTGTTCAACATGAAAGGTTTCTTTAAGTTTTACCCCAGTGCGATGGACCATCCTTTTTTTTTTCCCCCTGAACAGCCAAACGTAGGCAATACACGCCACAAAATCTGTCCGCTCATAATCAGAGGCATGGTATGGGGTTACCATATATAAATCAGTACATAAAAACGAAAAACTGTTGCACAGTTTTGGTGGGTTCAGCAGAAATTCTGAAGGTGGCCTATGATCATTTGTCAAAAAATCTTTAGCTACCAGGAAATCTTAAAAATAACAACTTTAAGCAACCTTATAGCTTGACAAAATCACTGAGACAATAGCTTGCAGAAATTGAAAAATTTGACCCTTGAGATACTGAGCTCGTCTACATTTAAAGGGTATTTTTTATATTCTCCACGCCAAATAAAATGTAATATACACACCTATTTACACAATGGGGGTCATTTACAAAAACTTGTATTTCAGCTTGCACAGTAAAAATTTTTTTTTAAAAAAGGCCCAAAATTTGGCACCCAGGGCGTTTTGTGACTTGACTGCCGTGCGCCACTTTTTGAAAAGTTGAGAGACAATTTTTTTTAACAAGTGTGTGCCACTTAATAAATTGATGGGTTCTTCCTCCAGCGGGTGTTTTACTCTGATGTCTGAAATGCTGTGGTTTGGGGAGAATACAGCAGAGACATAACATAAATGTACTTGCTATAGAGTGAAAAAAAAAAAAAAAGGAAAGAAAAAGGTCGGTATTAAAAATACTGCAGCTAACAGTGGGAAAACATTGAGCTCAACTTTCTGGTCTTTTCCAGTAGTAATGGATTAGAATTAAAGCACGGCACAATGCTGAACATCAAAGTCTCCCTGCAGAGATAAGCCCAATTCATTTAGTTCCACTATGAAATGGATGTCTCAATTCTTCATCACTTCATTACCCCCTACAGTCACCACTTTTACACAGCGTAGAATCAGATGGGTGGATAAGGCTAAATTAATGCTGATGGTGCTTTTTGATCTGTGAAGAATCTATAAAGATGTAGTACCATGCGTGTGCGCACAATACAAGAGGAAGAAAAATACAGGAGGACTAACAATGCCGCGTTTTACCACATTTCACAGCAGAAGAGCTGTCGAGTATCATATACGATATCATGACTGATATGTTTACTACCAGAATTACCCGGCTTTGCAAGGGCCTACTCCGTTTGTTGTGTGTAGTTAAAATATATCCACAGCTCCCCTATAACAAGCGCCTTCCACAGCGCCCCCATAACAAGCGCCTTCCACTGCGCCCCCATAACAAGCGCCTTCCACAGCGCCCCCATAACAAGCGCCTTCCACAGCGCCCCCATAACAAGCGCCTTCCACAGCGCCCCCATAACAAGCGCCTTCCACAGCGCCCCCATAACAAGCGCCTTCCACAGCGCCACCATAACAAGCGCCTTCCACAGCGCCACCATAACAAGCGCCTTCCACAGCGCCACCATAACAAGCGCCTTCCACAGCGCCACCATAACAAGCACCTTCCACAGCGCCACCATAAACAATTAAGAAAAAAGGCTGGGTTGTTATAGAAACCTGGTGTAAAACTGTCTGCATGTCAGTCAGGTGAAGACTGAAGCACCTGCGAGCATTTATTGGTCAATACGGGTCATGTGATTGTGCCATGTTTGCACTTTCTTGTGCGAGCTGAAAGCAGATTTAAAACCAAGAACATGATATAGCTATACCCCAAATTTGGGGCAGATTGATCCAGTCATTTATTCACAAGGGACAAATTACATTATATATACACAGTGCCTTGCAAAAGTATTCACCCCCCCCCCCCTTGACTTTTTTCATATTTTGGTGCCTCAAAACCTGGAAACAACATGGATTGTTTGAGGATTTGCATCATTTAATTTACAGAACATGCCCACAACTTAGAGGATGTTAGTTTTTTTTAATTTTTATTGTGAATCAAACAACAAATAGGACAAAATAACAGAAAAGGTCAATGTGCATAACTATTCACCCCCCTAAAGTCAATACTTTGTAGAGTCAACTTTTGCAGCAATCACAGCTCCAAGTCGCTTTGGATAAGTCTCTATGAGCTTGCCACATCTTACCACTGCGATTTTTGCCCATTCCTCCTTGCAAAACTGTTCCAGCTCCTTCAAGTTGGATGGTTCGTGCTTGTGAACAGCGATCTTTAAATCTGACCACAGATTTTCTATTGAATTGAGATCTGGGCTTTGACTAGGCCATTCCAACACATTTACATGTTTCCCCTTAAACCACTCAAGTGTTGCTTTAGCAGTGTGTTTGACCTCATTGTCCTGCTGGAAGGTGAACTTCCGTCCTAGCCTCAAATCATGCACAGAGTAGTACAGGTTTTGGTCAAGAATATCGCTGTATTTAGCACCATCCATCTTTCCCTCAACTCTGACCAGTTTCCCATCCCGGCTGCTGAAAAACATCCCCACAGCATGATGCTGCCACCACCATAATTCACTGTGGGGATGGTGTTCTTTGGGTGATGTGATGTGTTGGGTTTGCGCCAGACATAGAGTTTTCTTTGATGGCCTAAAAGTTCAGTATTAGTCTCATCAGACCAGAGCACCTTCCTCCATACATTTTGGGAGTCTCCCACATGCCTTTTTGCAAGCTCACAGCCTGCCTTTTTGTTTTTTGCTGAAAGTAATGGCTTTCTTCTGGTCACTCTGCCATAAAGCCAACTCTATGGAGCGTACGGCTTATTGTCGTCCTATGTACAGATACTCCAGTCTCTGCTGTGGAACTCTGCAGCTCCTCCAGGGTTACCTTAGGTCTCTGTGCTGCCTCTCTGATTAATGCCCTCCCTTCCCCGGTCCATGAGTTTTTGTCTGTGGCCGTCTCTTGGCAGGTTTGCTGTTGTGCCATGTTCTTTCCATTTGGTTATGATAGATTTGATGGTGCCCCGGGGGATCATCAAAGATTTGGATATTTTTTTTTTTTTTAATAACCTAACCCTGACTTGCACTTCAACAACATTGTCCCCCACTTGTTTGGAGAGTTCCTTGGTCTTCATGGCAGTGTTTGGTTAGTGATGCCTCTTGCTTAGGTGTTGCAGCCTCTGGGGCTTTTCAAAAAAGGTGTGTATATGTAATGACAGATGATATGACACTTAGATTGCACACAGGTGAACATCATTTCACAAATTATGCGAGTTCTGAAGGCAATTGGCTGCACCAGAGGTTTTTATGGGCTTCCTAACAAAGGGGGTGAATACATACGCACGTGCCAATTTTCTATTTCTAAACAATTGCTTTATTTATATATTTTTCTCATTTCACCTCAACTTAAACTATTGTGTTCTGATCCATCACATAAATTTCAGATTAACAAAACATTGAACTTAAGGCTGTAATGTAACAAAACACAAAAAAAGTCAAGGGGGTGAATACTTTTGCAAGGCACTGTAATTATATACACAGCAAAAAAACGCACAGCGGCACCAGCTTGTGTAAATAGGGTGCTAAGCCCAGGGTTGCATGCGACTCACCCACGTAGATAATTACAAAAAAGTGGGCAGCACACTACAAAAAGTAAAATAAATAAAATAATTTATTCTCTTATGTGGAACAGCAACGTTTCGGCTCTATCACAGAGCCTTTCTCAAGCCTTGCGACCTGGCCTCTTTACCTGCAGCTCAGACAATGTCTATCTTGATTGCGTTAGGCGTGTGGATAATAATTTTTTTGCTACATCTTATTTTTTTTTCTGTAAATTATATATACATACAATACAACAGAGGCAAAAAATATATTGCAATCTATGTGCTCGTATATTGTTGCCAATGTAAAAGGAGTCACGTGGTGGAGCAGCACAGTTCTAGCAAAACAAAATGGTAGAGCTTAAAAAAGGCTGAACTCCAGTGCTTTGCCCTAAAGAGCAATATCAAAGAGTGAAGCGGCCCTCCAAATTAGTTCAAACCATGGCTTTTTTCACCTAATGCAGAAGCAACGTCTCACATCCTCATCAGAAGCAGTTTCGCTCGTTTAGTATTGCTGCCCGTACATGATCTTATGGGGTTATCAGGGAAATTCCTCAGTATTGATTTGGTGAGTGTTGCAGACTTCCAGCAGCTCACCAAGCCCAGCGCCGAACATTGTATAGCAGCTGTGACCGGTATCGTGCTAAGCCCCATACAACTAGGCCACGTTACAGATGTACGTGACATCACTGGAGGCTGCAGCACTTAGACAGGATTACAGTGACAAGTAACACTTCTGTATAGATAACAGGCTCCACCATTCAGCTTCCTCCTGACCTCTGCACGGGTCACAGAGTATTCAGTAGGGTCCCCTCCTGTCCATTGGGTCTATGGCCCATAAAGCTGCTTTAAAAAGACAGTAAGTCTTAACATATTTTAGACCTAGTGGCCAGTGAGAAAACTGCAGGATTTGACTGCTTGACTTCAAAGCTCAGAATGAACAGGAATTTATTTAAGGAATTTAAGGAAATGAATGTAAAAAAAACTATATATATCAATCTGCTCATAACCAATTCAGTAGGACTTGCATATTTGTGGTACAGTATATTTGGCTTCTCGATTTCGGTAACCATGTCTCGGTAACAATCATGAGCGTTTAGATAGACACTACTGCTGGAGTCTATGGCTACAGTTTGTGGACAATCATTTGCCCATTTCAATCTGAATATCTATCAATGCTTCCAGAAGAAATTGACATATACAGAAGGTTCAGCAGAATACAAAATCTACATAAAAGAATGCATATACACCGCCTCCTTTACATCTGTATCGTGCTATCCAGTGCCATAAAACTGCACTGTATAGCTTAAAGCAAAGGTCTCCATGCGCCATCTTGTGGTCATCGCTGGTTTTTAATATTCCAAGTTACTTAGTTAAACGGTGGCAGACACTGTGTATGATGCCTACTGGCAAGCAGCGTTTCTGAGGGCAGTGAGTTATGGGGTACAACAGTCTCTGAGCCCCATAAATAGGAGTCCTGTGTTAGAAATAATCAATGGGAACATGTCACCTCCTTTTTTTTTTGCCCTTTTGATAGCCCTTTGAAAAGAAAAGAAAAATTTTCTTAGCATTATCATTTTCTGACAACCAAAACTGCAAGTAGTCAAGCAGAGAGCACGTTTTTCATGCAGAGTGGAAGGCATGTGATTTGGAGCTACGTTGTCTGCCTTAAACACGCTGAAAAATTCACTGTTTAGATTAAAGGGAATCTGTCATCAGGTCTCTGCTGCTAGGCTCTAAAAGCTCCAGCACAGCCAATGAGTCCTGATCTTCATGAGCTTACAGCTCTCCCCACCCACCTAACTCTGATGGACAGGTTTTTTCATATAAAAATCGGCAGCAGGAAGGTGGAGAGAGACGTGAGCTCATGAATATGGGGACTCATTGGCATGTTGTCACGGTAGGCGAGTGAAGGGAAGAAAGCCAAATACAACAACAGTAACAGAACACCAGACTAGGCCCCAAAGCTAGGGTAGAGGGAAAGGTCACCACCTGACAATCCCTGAGCCTTTCCCTAACTGCTGAAAGCATGAGCAAATCCTAAGGGTGGAAGTACTCATGCGCTAAACCTTTAGATACCAAACTGATGTCGGGGTATCTAAAAAGGAGCCGAGCAGATAGTGCTCAGTGTAATGTTCAATTGGGCTGGTACCTTTTTGAGAAATAATTTAGTCCTACCTAAGGGCAACATAGACTAGTGACAGGCTTTCTTAGCAAAATGCTGGGTCACTATTGTTGTTTTCCGTTTTTACAAAATCTTGTATTGAACAGCTCCAGCACATTCACTGCCTGCCCTGTGAGAGGCCTGAGAAGAATTGATAGACTTGCTGCACGTGAGTCTATCTGACAGCTTTTTCTCTTTTTCCTTGCTGTTTGTTGTTGTGGGCAGGATCCCACCTCTCCACAGGTTCTGCTCATTAGCTGTTTAGTGGCTCGAATTTATACCCGCCTCTCACTGTTGTCCTTGCGGTTTATATTTCCTCCTGGAGTTCTCAGCTAGTGTGGATCTCCTGCTCCCCGTTCTTCTTCTTTCCCTTTTGTTGTTTGTTCTGACTAGGCATCAGGGAGACGCTGGTTCCTTCACGGTGGAAGGAACTGGTTGTCTATCTCCTGCTCCCTAGCTGAGGGTTTGTTTCAGTTTCAGCAGGACTTAGGTTCCAGCCCCTAAACCAGGGACCCATACCCTGTTGTCCCAGCGCTTGTTGCATTACTTTTAGGCCCCTTTCACACAAGTGAGTTTTGACGTGAACGCATAGCACCCGCACTGAATCCTGACTCATTAATTTCAATTTTTTTTTCACGCGGTGCGTGAAAAAAACGCAGCATGTTCTATATTCTGCATTTTTCATGCAGCCCTGACCCCATAGAAGTAAATGGCGCTTCAGTGAAAAACGCATTGCATCCGGAAGCAAGCGCGGATTTAACTGAATGATAGGAGATGTTTGTAAACCTTCAGTTTTTATCGCACGCGTGAAAAACGCATCGAAACGCATTGCACTCGAGCGAAAAACACTGAACAACTGAACGCAATTGCAGACAAAACTGACTGAACTTGCTTGCAAAATGGTGCAAGTTTCACTAAACGCATCCGGACTTAATCCGTCACGCTGGTGTGAAAGGGGACTTAGTCCTAACACCGTTATTACCCCTGATGAACATAACGTTTCACAAAACATGCATGTATGGAACTACATAAGCGCATTTTTAAGGCAATCTATATGAGGGTTAGGTTCCAGATGGGTTCGCCCTTATCAGGGCGAGTGCGCCTTGTATAAGCTCCTTTACCCTCAGTTCACACTTGCGCGTTTTACAGCGCGTTCGAACGCGCTGTAAAACGCATAGCCGATGCAAACCAATGGTTCCCTATGGGACTGGTTCACATTTTTGCGTTTTACAGCGCGTTCGAACGCGCTGAAAAAGGCCCGACGCATAAACAAGTACTTGAGCTTTTTTTGGGGCGTTTGTCGCACGTTTTGGCCCATTGACTTCAATGGGAACGCGCAACGCTTGTATTTTGCGCTTTTTTGACACTGAAAACGCGCGTTCATGAATTTGCAACATGCTGGAAAGGCCAAACCCCAGCTCTGATTGGCCAAACTTCATATAGACAGGGATATTTGGTCATTGGACAACACTGCAGTCAATCACACAAACGCGCGTAAAACGCGCGTTTACTATTGCCAAAAACGCGCACAAAAACGCGTGTAAGACGCGCGTTTCAGAAACGCTCAGGTCTGAACCCAGCGTTAGGGCCAGAGTAGCACCCCCTTAGGGCTAAAACAGGGACCATTTAGGGCACCCTCTTAGGGCTAAAACAGGCACCATTTATATTTAAAAGGTACCCTTACCAGACGTTCCCCTCCTTCTACTTAAATTTCTACCAGATGACAGACCGGACCCACTACTTGAACAACCACCTGAATAACCCGGATGCGGTAGAACAACTGGTTGTTGTATTGCCTTTTTCTGGCCAGGTGCCATTGTGTACCTTATTTAGTCTTTTGACCGGTAATTCGGGAACTTAACCTATATTTTTCATTTTTTCCTTATCTTATATTAATATTAAAAGTTACATTTTAATTGACTAAGGCTACTTTCACACTAGCGTTTGGCTTTCTGTTTCTGAGATCCGACATGGGCTCTCACAAGCAAACCGCAAAAAACGGAACGGTCGTGTGCATGAGACCTAACGATAAGTTTCATACTCCGTGGTCTCCATGAATTACATGAGATCTACCAGAAAACCCACCATGGCTCAGATACCATGTCCCTCTTCCTGACTTGTGTTTTTTGTGTAATTGTACTGCTGCTGCACTGTTGCCTCCAAGTTTAGTTTTCCACTTTATTACCCATAGATTGTTTTTAATGAATCACAGGCTGTATATGATTAGATCATTTATGAGCCTTCCATACAGATAGCCCTTTCCATGATGCTTTATATGTATCCGCAACCCCTTGGCATTGTCACCATTTTTGTACTTCAATTTTTTTTTTAATTATTATTGTATTTTCAGCCTTTCTGTTTTCACCATGTACCATGGCTGATATTGTGAGAAAAAAATAAATAAATAAGAATAATGATTTGAGGGAAAAAGTTGAATTAGTCTTACCGGTAATTCCCTTTTCGCGAATCCTCCATGACGGCACCTTACATTGAGATTATCCTCCTCCTCCAGCCAGGCAGGGACAGGAAGGTTCAAAAGGGCCCGCCTCCTCACCATCTTCAGTGTCTTCTGGTCATGACAGGCCCTAAACTTACACACTCACTCATACCCCTCACCAGTGAGATAAATAGCTCTGCTATACGTATTAACTGCATATATATAGCACTAACTAGGTAACAATTTCTATTATATATATATATCTCTCCTCTTTCTCTTTTATTCTTTAATATATATATATATATATATATATATATATATATATATATATTATTATTTATTTTTTTTTATATAGGGGAATATACGAGGTGCCGTCATGGAGGATTCGCGAAAAGGGAATTACGGTAAGACTAATTCAACTTTTCCCCTCCCTCCATGACGGCACCTTACATTGAGAATTATCAGATTAACGCCTAGGGAGGGACCACCGCTTGTAAAACTTTTCTACCGAAGGACAGATCCCTTTAGAGTCGATATCTATCCTATAGTGTTTTACAAGGTGTGAGGATTAGACCAGGTTGCAGCTTTACATATCTGGTCCAGGGAAGCAGAAGCTTCTTCCGCCCAGGACGTCGATACTGATCTCGTGGAATGGGCTCTGACGTTAACTGGGGAACCTCTCCCATTGTCAGGTAGGCCTCGGAAATAGCAGATTTTAGCCAGCGTGAAATGGAGGGCCTGGATGCTTTAAGTCCCTTCCTAGCGCCCAGAAACTGGATGAAGAGATTATTCGACTTCCTCCAGTCCTTGGTTGCTGAAATATATTTGAGAACACATCTCCTAACATCTAGAGTGTGGAACTCTCTTTCTTTATTAGTCCTGGGATTTTCACAAAATGATGGAAGAACTACTTCCTCCATTCTGTGGAACTCTGACACTACCTTAGGTAAAAAGGATTCGTCAAACCTTAGAATTATTCTATCAGTCAGCTAACCGTCAGGAATGGTTTCTTAACCGAGAAGGCCTGGATTTCATTAACCCGACGTGCAGAGGTAATGGCGACTAAGAAAACCGTTTTTAGAGTCAGAAATCTTATGCTTGCTGAGTCTAAAGGCTCAAAGGAGGTCTAGTGAGCCCGGAAAGAACGGTGTTTAAATCCCATGGCGCGGCCAGAGGTCTACATCTTGGCTTAAGTCTGTCCGCTCCCTTCATAAACCGGATGATCCAGGGTTTAGCAGCTAATTTCTCATCTAGGCAGGCGCTTAAAGCTGATATCTGCACCCTAAGAGTGCTAGGTCTCAACCCTTTGGAGAGCCCTTCTTGGAGGAACTCAAGGATAGACAGAATACTATCTGTAGATTTAGAGTGGTTCTCTGAGCACCAGGAAACGTATCTGTACCAGATCTTACGGTAAATCTTATTCGTGACTTCCTTTTTACTGGCTAGCATGGTATCAATTACACTATGAGATAGACCCCTAGCTTTTAGGACTGCCCTTTCAGGATCCAGGCTGAAAGGTGTAGGCTTACTGTTCTGGGGTGTAGGATGGGCCCCTGACTTAGGAGGTCCTCTGACCAGGGCAGAATCCAAGGTTCCTCCATAGACAAGCTTGCTAGAAGAGGGAACCATGAGCGTCTCGGCCAATTGGGTACAATTAAAATTACGCTGGCCGTCCCCTCCTTTATTTTTCTGAGTACCCTTGGAATCAGAGGCAGAGGTGGGAAGCAGTACGCTAGGCTGAAGTTCCAAGGAAGAGCCAGAGCATCCACTCCTGCACTCCCCTGATCCCGTGGATCCAGGGAAAAATAGACTGGGAGCTTTGCATTTGACCTGTTCGCAAATAAATCTATCTGGGGGAGTCCCCACCTCTGCGTTAGAGCCTGGAAAATTTCCGGCTTTAGACTCCATTCCCCCGGATCCAGCTTCCTGCGGCTTAGGAAATCCGCCTGGATGTTTTGTGTTCCTTTTAAAAATACCGCTGATAGGGAGAGGAGATTCTCCTCCGCCCATAGAAAATTTTTTTCCGGTTAAAGCTAGCAGAAGATCGCTCTTCGTTCCCCCTGACGGTTTAAATATGATACTACCGTCCTGTTGTCGGATCTTAACTGAACGTTGTGATTCCTCAGTTTTGAGAAAAAGACGGAGGGCCTCCCATACCGCCAGCAGCTCTCGGTAATTCGACGAGAGTTTTCTCTGGGATTGGGACCATTCTCCCTGGCCTGACCATGACAGTAGGTGTGCTCCCCAACCCCGGAGACTGGCATCCGTGGTGAGGATCAGTTGTTCTCTTACCAGCCACGGAACTCCCCTCTGCAGGTTGGGTCTTAACTCCCACCACCTTAGGGACGACAGGATCTGATCCGGGATACTTATCTGTTTGTCTAGGGACTCCTGTTTTCCCCCCCACTCTTTTAACATATGGTTTTGGAGGGGTCGGGAGCGTATCTGCGCCCATTTTACCGCGGGAATACAGGCTGTAAATGAACCTATTAGGGCCATTGTCTGTCTTATAGTATGGGACTTCTGCTCCCTGAATTGCTTCACCTGCCCCTGAATCTTTTTTATCTTCTCCTCTGGCAGAAAGCATTCTTCCTTCACTGAGTCTATCAGGATTCCCAAAAGATTATCTGTTGGGTGGGAATTAATGCGATTTCTCCCAATTTAAAATCCACCCTAGTTCCTCTAACCTGCCTATTGTCTTGGCTAGACTGTCCTCTAGGGTCTTTTGTGAGTCCCCCACAATTAACAGGTCGTCCAGATATGGGACTATCATGACCTTCTCCCTTCTCAGAGGGGTAATCACTTCCAGCATGATCTTGGTGAAGAGTCTGGGGGCAGTTGTTATGCCGAACGGCAGTGCCTGAAATTGGAAATGCCTCGGGCACCCCTGAATCAAACCGCAATTCTTAAGAACTGTTGAGAATGTGGGTGGATGGGTGCGTGGAAGTACGCGTCCTTTAAATCTATGGAAGCAAAGAACGCTGCCTTCTGTAAAACGTTTGTTGTGGTTTTTATGGACTCCATTTTGAATCTTTCGGACTTTATGTATTTGTTCAGGGGCTTCATATTTATAATAAGACGCATCTTTCCGTTCGGTTTTTATCATGAAGACTGTCGAGTAACAACCCTGACCAGCCTGTTCTGAAGGTACCTGAATTAGGACGTTCATCTGAACTAAAGTTCGATCTCCTGCTCTAGACAGAGTTGAACCTGTTCCGAGCTCTGAACTGGGGTTATAACGAATATTGTGGGGGTGGGGATATGAAGGGTATACTGTAACCCTGACGAAGGGTACTCCGTATCCAGGGGCTGTCTGTGTATCTGTCCCAGCAATGCACAAATTTTTCAGCCTTCCCCACCGGAATCCTGATGTCACTTTTTAGAGGGTTCTTCGGTGCGGGAAGAAAACATAAATCCCCTATTTCTCTGTTTTCCCCCTTCAGTTCTCTGACTTATTCCTTTTGGCCTGAAAACTACTTTTCCTTTGGGGACGAAAAATGGAGTTTTTCTCTTCTTTTTATCTTCTGGAAAGCTCTTTTTGGAGTCAGAGGCTTTTTCCAGTATTTTATCCAGATCCTGCCCGAAGAGAAGATTGCCGTGGAGCAGGATATTACATAATTTTACTTTAGAGCCTATGTCCCCTGACCAAGCCTTTACCCAGAGTGCCCTTCTGGAGTTATTGGCTAACGCAGTGACTCTCGCGGTCAGTCTTACTGAATCTGCTGTGGTATCTGATAAGAAATCAACCGCCTTTAACAAAGGGGAAGGAATCCGAAAAGTTTTCATATGGAGTATTGGCTTTTAATAGAGTCTCTAACTGGACAAGCCAGATCCTTAGGGACCTGGCTACAGAAGTGGCCGCAATATTAGGCTTAAACAAGGCCGCAGCTGCGTCCCAGGTTCTCCTCAGGTTGGTATCTACTTTCTTATCCATTGGATCACGTAGTGACCCTGTATCCTCAAAGGGTAAGGAAGTGCCCTTAGCTAGTTTTGAAAGAGATACGTCTATCTTCGGGCAACTTAAAAATGGGGCTAGCTCGTCCTCGTCAAAGGGAGTCTTTTTCTAATAGTCCTAGGTAAAAAGACCTTGCGGTCAGGGTTTTCCACTCTCTTAGGATAAGTGACTGTATATTCTTGTGAATGGGAAAAACTCTCTTTTTCTTAGACTCTAGTACTGAGAACATCTTATCCTGGGCGGATCTATGAACTCTTTCTTCTTTAATCTCCATAGTATCCCTAACCGCCTTTAAAAGATCGTTTATGTCGTCCGACGAGAATAGGTAGTTCTTAAAAACATTATCGGAGTCAGAGTAGTTACTGCTATCATCGCTATCCGAAGAAATCTCAGAAGATGAAGAAGCAGAATCTTTTAAAGGTGATTTTTTCCTGACGTGCTGTGTGGAAGTGGAAGGGTGCTAGGGACCGCAGAGAACTCTGAAAAGGCAGTACTAATCTCCTGCTTAATCAGATCCTGCAGTTCCTGCCTTAAGGACGGAACTTCTTCTCTAATTACGCTTTCCGTACATCTCCCACATAGTTTTTAGCGTGACCCTCAGGGAGCCTAACTGAGCACACCCGGCATCTAACAGTTTTAGATTTCGGAGGTATCTTAGGCCTAACTGAGGTGTCCCTATCACTCTACACACATCCACAGAGAGAGGAAAGGGACACATTAACATCATCAGCAAGCTGTATTATATACTCACAACCTGGTGACACTCACTGCTACAGGTTGTTCCACGGTCTCCTCTAGATCCATCCTGGATTGTAGAGACTGCAGGAGCTTGCTGATGCCTGGTCAGAGGGTGACTCTCACCTTGCCCAGGACGCCAGTTTTAAATTTTCCCGCCGGAAATTGCAGGGGCCCTCCGGTCCGGCACGCCCTAGCCGGCTTAATCAGGCCCCCTGATGACGTCACGCGCCGGAGCCGAGAATCTCGGGCAGCGCGTGACTTGAAACCCGGAAGTACTCAGCTGAGTGTCCGGGAGCCGCGCGCGCGGCCTCACGCTGACGCCCGTAAGGCCTAAGGAGGGAGCCGCGGCAGGCACTCCGTAGGACGGCCTTACTTGCCCAAGGTAAGCCCGCAGCCCGGCGCAATGCGCCTGCAGAGAGCTCTCGATAGAGCCGGAATTCCTCCCATCCTCCGCCTGGCAGGGACAGGAAGACACTGAAGATGGTGAGGAGGCGGGCCCTTTTGAACCTTCCTGTCCCTGCCTGGCTGGAGGAGGAGGATAATCTCAATGTAAGGTGCCGTCATGGAGGGGAGGGGAAAAAGGGGGTTGTGTCACTTCAGCAAATGGTGTTTATCATGTAGAGAAAGTTAATACCAGGCACTTTCTAATGTATTGCGATTGTCCATATTGCTTCCTTTACTGGCTGGATTCATTTTTCCATCACATTATACACTGCTCGTTTCCATGGTAAAGACCACACTGCAATCCATCAGGGGTGGTCGTGCTTCCAGACTATAGGAAATAGCATCGGTCTCTGCTGGCTGGGACCACGCAAGTGCTCATAGGCTGGTGCTTTTTCCTATAGTGTGCAAGCACGGCCACCACTGATGGGTTAAACGAGCAGTGTCTGATAGACAAGGAATCAAGCCACCAAAGGAAGCAATATGGACAATCACAAAACATTAATAGTGTCTGTATTAAGTTTCTCTATATAAAAAATCCTATTTGCTGAAGTGAGACAACCCCTTTGACTCAATTAGTACAAAAATGCTATGTGCAGATGTATACCACTTGCATGTTTGCCAACAGGACACTACTTTGGTATATGTGTGGTCCATAGAAGTGTATGGCTGTGTACATTTCCAGGTGTGAATAGAGCCTTATAGTGGCCAAGTAGCAATCTGTTTAAAAGAGAAAAATTATGTTTATTGCAGCAGCTCTACAGAAGTCCACAAGATGGCGCCATTTTATTTACTACCAATCTTAACCATCAAAAGAATATCCTCCGAAATGACGCACTGTAGTTTACCAAACCAATTAAAATAAAAAATAAAAAACTTGCTTTACACCTACTTCAGGAAGGTGAAAAAGCTTCTGATAACCACATATGTATGGTTTACAAGTTCTCAGGAAGAAGCTATATAAAAAGACACAAAAATGCAGCCACATGCAGAAGGTCAGGCTTAACCAGTCTTTCTACTACGGTATACAGAATTTCTGAAAAACAAGTATATACAGGTGAAACTCAAAAAATTTGAATATCGTGCAAAAGTTCATTTATTTCAGCAATGCAACTTAAAAGGTGAAACCAATATATGAGAGACTCATTACATGCAAAGCGAGAGATCTCAAGCCTTTATTTGTTATAATTTGGATGATTATGGTTTACAGCTTATGAAAACCCCAAAGTCACAATCTCAGAAAATTTGAATATTGTGAAAAGGTTCAATATTCTAGGCTCAAACTGTCAGACTCTAGTCCGCTAATTCATCCATAACACCTGCAAAGGGTTCCTGAGTAGTGTCGAGCGAACTTGTGTTTTTAGTTCTGCGTTCTAAGTTCGGGTTATCAAAGAATCCCCTTATGGATTCCGCTACCACGGACCATAACGGAATTTGGAATCCATAATGGGATTCGATAACCCGAACTTTAGACGCAGAACTTAAAACACAAGTTCGCTCAACACTATTCCTGAACCTTTAAATTGTATCTCAGTCTGGTTCAGTAGGAATCACATTCATGGGAAAGACTGCTGACCTGACAGTTGTGCAGAAAACCATCATGGACACCCTCCATAAGGAGAGAAAGCCTTTAAAAGGCAATTGCAAAAGAAGTTGAATGTTCCCAAGGTGCTGTATCAAAGCCCATTAATAGAAAGTTATGTGGAAGTGACAAGTGTGGAAGAAAAAGGTGCACAAGCAGCAGGGATGACCGCAGCCTGGAGAGGATTGTCAGGAAAAGGCCATTCAAAAGTGTTGGGGACTTTCACAAGGAGTGGACTGAGGCTGGAGCCACCACACACAGACGGATCCTGGACATGGGCTTCAAATGTCGTAATCCTCTTGTCAAGCCTCTCCTGAACAGGGCCGGGCCGACACAGAGGCTGGGGAGGCTCCAGCCTCAGGGCGCAGGCCAGCTCCCCAGCCTCTGGGCGGCAGGGAGGCCACTGACCACGTCTGCGGAGGGACGGCGGCTTCACTGTTCCCAGCGCAGGCAGAGCGTACAGGGCGGGAGCAGGCTGGGAGCGCGGCAGCCGCAGAGTTGACGTCAGCACGTCACACTGTGTGCCTGCCCGCGCGAGCGCCTGCTGCTGCTTCTCGTGAGCCTCCGTGCCCAGGCCCCAGCTTCGGAGGAGGACTGAGCCTGCTGCGCCTGCAACACAGCACCAGCCAGAGGCACCCCTAAGAAGAATGCCTGGCCCTGCCCTGGCCCCAGCAAGTATGTACCGTACACTACCTAGCCTCATGGCCTGCCTGCTACCCCAGCCCCTCCTCAGTTATAACCCTTAATGTACCCTGATACCCCTCAGTTATATAATATAACCGAGGGGTATCATTGTACATTATACAGGAGTAACATAACTGAGGAGGGCTATCAGACATTATACGGGGGTAATATAGCTTACATTACCCCTGTATAATGTCCTCTGATACCCCTCAGTTATATAATATAACTGAGGGGTATCAGAGTACAATATAACTTATATTACCCATGTATAATGACTGATAGGCCTCCTGAGTTATATTATCCCTGTATAATTATGTACCCTGATATCCCTTAGTTATATTACCGCTGGGGTAATATAACTAAGGGGTATCAGGATACATTATTATACAGGGGTAATGTAACTCAGGAGGGATATTACACACTATATAGGGGTAATATAGCTTACATATTTGTATAATGTCCCCTGATAGCTGTCCTCCATTATATTACCCCTGTATAATAATGTACCCTGATACCCTCAGATACCCTCTGTTATATTACCCCCTGTATAATGTCCCCTGATAGCCCTCCTCAGTTATATTACCCCTGTATAACTGATACCCTTCAGTTATATAATCTGGGTAAATTATACAGGGCGGGGTAATATAACTATGGGGTATCAGGGTACATTATTATACAGGGGTAATGTAACTCAGGAGGGATATTACACACTATATAGGGGTGATATAAGTTATATGACCCCTGTATAATGTCCCCTGATAGCCCTTCTCAGTTATATTACCTCCTGTTACCTCTTGTACAGTGTCAGAAGAAGAAGAACCAAAAAACCATACTGCCCAGGGGACGGCATGTTCTTAGACCTAGCCCCCCAGCCAAAGTGTTGAAGTGTCGTCTGAGATCTCTAAGGTCCAAGCCAAGTAATTGTAAGTTTTTATGTGGAGTATGTTTATGGTATACACACATAGCATACACTATGTCACACAATATACAGTATACCGCTACACTTTGTAGGGGCTATACTGTATATTGTACTGCATGGCGCAGGGGTTATATTGTACAGTATACATTATAATCATTGCACTATGCCGTACAATATACAGTATAATCCATACACCATGCCGTACAATATACGATATAGTTCATACACCATGCTGTACAGCATATATTATAATCCTGTACATCCTGCATATACTGTACAGCATGGTGTATGAATAAAATAAATAGCTGAATTAAAAGGTATCTCGCCATACTCTCGTATTTTATCTTAGCGGGGGCGCACTTGGGCAGCTCAGCCTCTGTTGGTGGTGGGCCTTGTCCCAGCCCTGCTCCTGAACAACAAACAACGTCAGAAGCATCTTACCTGGCCTAAAGAAAAAAGAACTGGTCTGTTGCTCAGTGGTCCAAAGTCCTCTTTTCTGATGAGAGCAACTTTTGCTTCTCATTTGGAAGCCAAGGACCCAGAGTCTGGAGGAAGAATGGAGAGGAACACAATGCAAGGTGCTTGAAGTCCAGTGTAAGGTTACCACAGTCTGTGTTGATTTGGGGAGCCGTGTCATCTGCTGGTGTTGGTCCACTGTGCTTAATTAGGTCCAGAGTCAACACAACCGTCTACCAGGAGATTTTGGAGCACTTCATGCTTCCTTCCGCAGTCAAGCTTTATGGAGATGGTCACTTCATTTTCCAGCAGGACTTGGCACCTGCCCACACTGCCAAAAGTACCAAAACCTGGTTCAAAGACCGTGGGATTACTGTGCTTGATTGGCCAGTAAACTCGCCTGACCTGAACCCCATAGAAAATCTACGGGGCATTGCCAAGAGAAAGATGAGAGACATGAGACCGAACAACGCAGAAGAGCTGAAGGCTGAAGCATCCTGGTCTTTCATAACACCTCAGAAGTGCCATAGGTGAATAGCATCCATGCCACGCCGCACTGAGGGGCCCAAACCAAGTACTGAGTACATATGCATGATTATACTATTCAGAGGAACTATCTTTTTTTATTGATTTCATGTAATATTCTAATTTTCTGAGATTGGGAACTTGGGGTTTTCATAAGCTGTAAACCATAATCGTCCAAATTATAACTAATAAAAGGCTTGAAATATCTCGCTTTGCCTGTAATGAGTCTCTCTCATATATTAGTTTCACCTTTTAAGTTGCATTACTGAAATAAATGAACTTTTGCACGATATTCAAATTTTTCAAGTTTTATCTGTATACACTACACACAATATATACTTGTCGTGGGCGCAGCTGAAAGTGCCATTTTGAATAGCAGCTGTCAAAAAAATAGGATGTGCCCTTTTTTTGTTGCCGTTTTGTGGCCAGGTGGACCCCACTAAAATCATTGGGGCGGTTTTTAATGGCCATTTAGACAGGAGTATACCCGTATAGCAGTCATTAAAATCAGACACACTAGGGCCTTTCAGGGGTTAAAATACAAAACAAAAAATACCTCATCCACGTCCCTCGTCCAACAACAGGCACGCCCGCTGATCAGCTGTATGAGGAGACTGACGCTAACGTGCTGTCTCATTTCTCTCTTAGCCGCGGTCTGTGGTCTTTGCTGGAGACCGCAGCAGCGGACATGAAGGATGAAAGGAGACCGCACGTTAGCGCGCAATAGGTGATTGTCAGAGCTTACCTATTCTTCTCATGTACAGTGACCTCTGTACAGGCCACAGAGCACACCTAGAGACTCTCCTATAGAAGTCCCCTCCTGACCATTGTGTCTATGCTGCTGTAAAGACATTTTCTTAATGCTCCCTCAGAGCAGTCAACAAAATCTCAGGCAAGATGGCCGCCCCCATAACCATGCTCAGGAAACAGAATAAATAAATCTGCAACCTGAATATACAAATAGATCAGAAAAAAAGGAGATGTGTCACTATCTGGTTTTAATTGGCAAGAACAGTAAATGTACAAGCAGTGCTATTTCAGCTGCCAAACCAATGAAGACCTTGCCGGAATTTATGCCATTTTAATGGGATCTGTTAAACACCCTCCATTGGCGCCAACGTACAATGGATTTTATTCACAGCATCGTGGCTCCCATTATATGCAGAAGTGACAACTCCAGTGTGAACAGTTACAAGTCCCCTCCTTTGTATCTACTCTTGCATGGGGTTAAAACTAAAATAATGCAGCAAATGCATGTGTAAATCCAGCCTAATCCCTCATTCACACGTCAGTGTTCAGTCAGTGATTCCCATCAGTGATTTTGAGACGGCTCTAAACACAGAACAGGTGCAGACCTTTCCCTGATACCGTATCTGTGCAGCCTCCACTCCTGGTTTTGGCTCACAATCATTGATGGAAATCACTGACCAAACACTGACGTGTGAATGAGGCTTAATACCTGAATAGTAGAACACACAATCATCAGGTTCTGCCATGTCCTACCACAGACTTCAATTAATTATCTATTTATTTCTATGTATATATCACATTTGATTTCAGTTTTTTTTTTGTGAGGATTATTCAGCCTTTAAACTAATGGGGCTCATGCCTTTAACAATTAATCACTCTCCGGTAACCCTGACACTTCTGGGTCAGCAACAGACCTTATGAGTGACGGAAACTCCACAACTGACACCGATATCAAAAGAAGAGACATTACGAAACAAGTCATTCAAGGATACAGCGTGCCGGCCACCAACGACGAGGGAGACGTGGGGTGTATGTGATTGATGGGGACAACCTTCATGTGCAATCTCAAAAGTCCCAAAGATGGACCACAGTTAAAACTCACATACAAGGCAGCATAACAGAAATGACTACATGCCTTAAACTCCCAGACTACTCACACCATGAACATACACAGTCAGGGGAGCAGGGCAAGGGAAGTACTAATGGGGGCATTGAAGCTAATGTCATTAGCAAAGGCCCCTAGGGCTGGCACCAACTGGAGGCACTACAGCTTGTAGCACTAACTGGGGGCTCATCATGTAGTACTGCAGATAGCAGCAGCTTAACTAGAAATGACTGGGCCCCACAGCAAATTTTTGAATGGGGCCCACTCCTGCAGTAATTTTTTCACAACCCCTTCCTTTCATGCCGCCCCCTTTTCTGTAGCTAGTAAAGATCGCTCTCTCAGACCAGGCCCGGCAGATGTTCCATCCGCTTTCTACACTGTCTATACGGTCACTGTATATAATTTCATTGTGTAATACTGTTGAGGGGCCCTGACAAAGTCTTTTAGTACTTCTCCTCCTCTTGGATGGGCCCCTTTTGGGTCAGGGCCTCAAGCAGCCGCTTCCCCTATAGTTACACCCCTGGATATAAGTATACTAGTTCAAGACCGTAGTGACAGATTCCCTTTAAGGCCATGTTTACACTTCAGATGAGTCGACTTAGGAGAATATACTCTAAATCTACACCGTGTGCAGCCACCTTTTACTGTACATGCAGAAAATCTGTATAAAAAACCCGCACCAAAATACCACAAAAAAAAAAAAAAAAAAACACACATAAATCAGCACTATTTATTTCTGACAGTTTTTGGTGCAGATTTTCTGTTTATATAAGGCCCCTTTCACACGGGCGAGTTTTCCTCGCGGGTGCAATGCGTGAGGAGGACGCATTGCACCCGCACTGAATCCGGACCCATTCATTTCTATGGGGCTGTGCACATGAGCGGTGATTTTCACGCATCACTTCTGCGTTGCGTGAAAATCGCAGCATGTTCTATATTCTGCGTTTTTCACGCAACGCAGGCCCCATAAAAGTGAATGGGGATGCGGGAAAATCGCAAGCATCCGCAACCAAGTGCGGATGCGTTGCAATTTTCCCGCATTGTTGCTTAGCAACGGGACCCAATCTCTATTATTTCCCCTTATAACATGGTTATAAGGGGAAATAATAGCATTCTTAATAAAGAATGCATTGTTAAATAATGAGGAAGGGGTTAAAAATAATAAAAGTTAACTTACCTTAGCCACTTGATCGCGTAGTCGCGATCTGTCCTCTTTTTCCCTGCAGCATCGATGATCTAAAGGACCTGTGATGACGTCACATCACATGGCCCAATCACCTGATCCATCACTATGGTGATGGAGCATGTGATTGGTCCATGTGACCATGTGACATCATCCAAGGTCCATAATCACTATCCTCAGGCTGTGGATAGTGCTTAGGACTCTGGATGATGTCACGTGGTCACATGGACCAATCACATGCTCCATCACCATAGTGATGGAGCAGGTGATTGGGCCATGTGATGCTGTGACATCATTACAGGTCCTTTACATCTTTCAAGCTAACGGAGAGGAGGCCGGGCTTCGCGATCAAATGGACCAGGTAAGTTACGATTAGTTTATTATTTTTAACCCATTCTGCACCGGGTTCAACATTAGGGAGATGGCCAAGGGTATTATTTTACATTATAACTATGTTATAATGTGAAATAATACCAGCGGGACAATTTCTGACCCAAACATGCACTTCTGTGAAGAAGTGCAGGTTCGGGTCTGGGTACCAAAAGTGCCGATTTTTCTCCCGCGCGTGCAAAACGCATGACAGCGCTTTGCACTCGCAGGGAAAAATCGCGGCAATTCCCGCAACGCACCCGCACTGTTTGACGGAGTGCACCCGCAACGCCCGTCTGAAAGAGGCCTAAAGGACCCCATTGAAGTCTGCAGAAGGTTCGGCATCACACAGACAATTGGAATGCTGTGGATTTAAAGATCTACATAACAGGTCAATTTTAGCACCTAAGAAAAAAGCAAAGTGAACACGAGAATCGTGAAATCTCATTCACTTTGCTGGTACTATATTACGCGGTGGTTTTTCCGCACGAAATCCACGCCGCAAAAACCACATGTAATCCGCATCATGTGCAGGTGGTCTAAAGAGTCAGACTCTGAGTTAGAGGGAATTCAGCTATGAGCAGCACAGCAGAGTGTTTCGGAGGAGACAGATCAACAGTGAGATCTCCGCTGGGAGAATCAGCACCTTTATTAGGCAACTATGGTCATTTTACAGGTGATGCATGCAAACAAGTTATGTTCTGCATAAGTATTTTCACATAATAAGCCAGCCCACGGTCTGGAACTAGAGTCTGTCCCTGCACTCTCATACATGTATGATCAGGGTAACCATTAAGTCACACGTCTTAAAGGAAACCTTGAACTACCGGGTCAGACGCACGCCAGGTGGTTCCCAGCAGTCGGGTGCTCGTTAAGTTTACATGCAGCGATCGCCTCCCCAGCAGTTGCTATTTTGATCCCTCGCCCTCATACAGCTGTATTGTTTCTGGGCAGCAGATCGCCAGTAATCCTACTGGCTAATAAGGCAAGATAAGACGTGTATTACAAGATTGCAATCTTCTTTTAGAAGAATTTAAATCAATAAATACAATAAAACAAGTTAGTGGATAATTATCCGACAGATTCTCCAAAATTATATCCATGTGGACATAGACTTTTACTTTAGTAACATTACATTACTAGTCTGCATCCTATAAAATCCCAGAAAACTTGATTTGTACAGTCCTTTAAATGTCAAGCAAATGAGGCCCAGTTTCTCCCTACTGTCTAGACAAGCTGGACGGACTGCCTTCTCACATCACATTATGGCCCTAGGCTTAGAAGAAATGCCAGGAAAAGCTCCCGGTATGCACAGAAAGTAAATCTACTACAAGGCTAAAACACAAAGCAGCGGATCCATACAATAAAAAAATATATATACCATAGATACGACATGACAAATGTGATATGAAAGGCAATAAACCGTGTAGAAGTTACAGGTATCGTTGGGAAATATACAGCCCTGCAATCTCACAAGTAATGTTACCAGTGCACGTATGGGGTGGGTGTATACAGGGTTGTACTGTAAGAGCGATGATGCAGTACAAAGATCACAAGCTCATAATTACCTGAGCGATCCCTGATGACCAGATTGCGGCCCTCTCTTAAGTGGATGTTCAGGAGGTAAGACATAAGATTTGGAAGATTGCTCACACTGTCATAGTTTTCAAGACCCTGAAAAATATAGAATAAAAATGCACGTTGAGCATTATACCACTGCAAAATGTGAATACTGGTATACTGAACATTGCGAGGGTCCACTAGCAGCGCTAGAAGATCTCTTCTCTCTCTCTCTAAACTCATCCGAACAACAACATAAAGATCTGCCTTCGGGTGGGATCTTAATGTAAAGTGATCGAGCATCTGGTTTTAGGAAAGATCAGTGTTTGACAGTGCAGTCTCTGAAGTGTCAAGTGTCTGTTATAAGATCCTGACCACTGAGCCAAGTTACAGCAATGTATTTTCCTCTGTGTTTTTGCCAACTTCTGGGTAAACAAATGCAAAGGAGTCCAGGATCTTCATGTGCCTACCAGGGTGCTGGTTGAGAAGGAACACAGCTCAATATGGAGCTCAAACCCCTTTGGTACTATCAGAGGTTTGATTGGAGATCTGAAGAATTGAAGTTTGGAGTGGTATTCCCTTCAGACTACCAAGAGGAAAGATGGAGCAGTTTTCCACCATCGCACAGGGGCCAAATATATTTTTGACATCTTGAGTAACAAGCTATTTTTAACCCCATCCATCGTTACAAAGCCCATTTCCATTCAGGATGCCCTGTGTGACGTGTCACGTTTGGGAAAATATCTACGTGTAGTGACTACTTCCTGCAAACCAAGAAACCCAGACTAATCACAACCTAATGACTGCATTGTGTAGTGCCTAGGAAACCCACAGGAAAAGCAACACTTGAGTTCTGCTGAATATTGCAGAGAAGACAAGCAAAACGCCTACAGAAAAGGAGTAGACACACACAGTTATATAAACTGTAAACCTTCTCCTGCATGGGATAGAAGACACTTTTTCTGGACTCTCCAGTAGTCCGTTATATAATATCCACTCCCTATATTGCCAGTTTACCAGAGGTTTTATAGAGGTAAAAATATCTAGGAGCAAAAACAAGCCTGCCGGGCATTAGAGGGCTAGAGTCCCCCACGTGTCTGTCCTCGAGTACAACACTCAACACAGCTTGTGAGGAGCATCATGGATTGGGTTTCCATGGCGGAGTACCCTACCCCAGGCCTAGATTGTAAAATAAAGCATGCTGCCACACAGAGATTTTTACCATTCAGCTGGATGTGTGGAGAACATAGTACAGACTAAAGTTTATTGAAGGTGGACCATTTTTGATGGTCTTGGCTGAGTCCAGCAAAAGGACATCTTCATGCCACAGCAGAAAATTGCATTTCACAGCACTCCAGCCTTCTGTAAACACAGCGGGAAGGGAGTTTCCTGATTCCGTTTTACAATGTCGCGGTGCACAGAGCAAGAGCCAAGAAATGGCATGTTTGGCTTGGTGTAGAAGAATGTGAAGAGCCGGCAAACAGCACCAGACAACACCTATGGGATTTATAATCCAACCTCCATGCCAGACTTCATTCCCTAAAATGAATCCTGGCTTGTTCGGGCTGAATGGATGGGACTCTTTAAAAGGGACCATTTTTAAAACGCTCAGGAGTAGCATAGGACAAATAAAAGGGCTCATGCACACAATGGTAATTTTTATATTGTTTGTGCATAGCACACTGACCCATTCTTTCCTATGGGGCCATGCACAGATCCACACATTTTGCGGTTCTGTGTGGCCATCCCACAAGTTATAGAACATGTCCTAACTGAACATGTCCTAACTGGGCATGCTGGGAGTTGTAGTTTTGCAACAGCTGGAGAGCCTCAGGTTGGCCATCCCTGTTGTAGGGGGTGGGGGAACCAAATTTACAGAAGGCGGGGCAACACAAGTAGGTGTGGTCATCAATACCATAGCACAAAATACCGCCTCAGCAGAACCATATACCACAAAGGAGCACAACATATTGTCCCAAAAGCTGCCCCTCTGTGGTGGCCATCAATCCTTGTCCTCCTCCTGTCATCTCTAATTAAGATATGGAGCAGGGGGGTTTAGAAGGCGAGATATGGGCCACAGCAGTTGAATTCGGGTGGGCCCGGCCTATCGCTGATGGAGTATATGAGTTCCTGATTCTCACAGCGTTAATTATTGCTGAGCACTCATTATGTACCCGGCCAGCAGCAGAGAGGACAGCTTGGGCGGCCCCTTGGGCATAGGCCAACTGGGAGATTTCCCTGCATCTCAGAATCTCCACTAAGCTAATCACTGGCCTCAGCAGTGACATGGATGTATGAGTTTTTTTTAATTTATTTTTTTATGGCTGATCGGATGGACAACCCTTTGATTTTTTTAAATCTAAGAGAAAAACTTTCTAAGAAGAAAAAAGTCTTGAATGAGATGTGCAACAAATAGATGTGATGCGGTAAATAACCCCCTCTGCACCTTAGGCTAGGTGCACAATGCCTGGATCCCATTCCCTATAATAAGGGCTATCTGGTTCTGGCGGGAGAATCGGCACATTGCCGGACAGAATACCGCCACAGGAGTACACATAGCCTAAGGCCAACAAATTTGTTTGCTGAGAATCATGAACAAAACAGCATATGCAATGCTCACACTTTATAATGTAAATGCACCCCATCTACTACAATACACTACATGACTAATCCATTTAACCCTTAGTCATTATAATTGAGACAAACTAAGGCTACTTTCACACTAGCGTTTTGGCTTTCCGTTTGCGAGATCAGTCATGGCCTCTCACAAGCGGTCCAAAACAGTCCAAAATCAGTTTGCCCTAATGCATTCTAAAATGGAAAAGGATCTGCTCACAATGCGTCAGTTTGCCTCCGTTCAGTCTCCATTCCACTCTGAAGGCGGAAACCAAAACGCTGCCTGCAGCATTTTGCTGTCCGTTTGAAGAAACTGAGCCAGCTGCGGACAAGAATAGGTTGTTCTATGGGGGTGCCGGCCGGGCGTATTGTGGATCCCCAATACACCACGGACGTGTGAATGGACCCTTACTGTTGCATCCAATGTTTTGGGAAGCTGAAAAAAAAATTCCAAATTGGTCGAAAATGTTTTTTTCCCTATATGGTAAATATGACTAAAACCTTAAAGTGGTTTTCTGAGATTTTACTACTGAAGATCTGTCCTCTAGACCAGTGTTTCCCAACCAGTGTGCCTCCAGCTGTTGCAAAACTACAACTCCCAGCATGCCTGAACAGCAAAAGGCTGTTTTGCAACATCTGGAGGCACACTGGTTGGGAAACACTTCTCTAGACCAGTATCTGATCGGTGGGGGTCCAACACATTACATTTTTTTTTTAAGGCACCCTAGGTGACTATAACATGCAATCATTAGATTGCATCTTGCATTTTATAATTCATATTTATGGATTACTAGCAGAATGACCTGGCTTTGCAGGGGTAATATTTGTATGTGGTTAAAAGATATCCACAGTGTCCCCCACAGCAGTCCATCCCCTTTACAGTAACATTCACAGCACTGCGACCCCTTAACACAGCGCTTGAAAAATTTCCTTGGAATCTAGAAGCCAGCTAAAAAAGTTAGGAGCCAGGCGGAGCCGCGTCATAAAGTCCCCCAGCCTTTCCCTCTTATCAGCCCCCTCTGGTAACTCAACCCCCCCTTCCCTCCCCAGTTTAATCATTAGTGGCAGTGGCCACAGGGTCCCCCTCCTCCCCCCATCATTGGTGGCAGTGGGCAGTGCGTCCCACCTCCCTCCACAGTATTAATCATTAGTGGCAGTGGCCAAAGGGTCCGCCCCCGCCCCCCCCCCCCCCATCATTAGTGGCAGCGGCAGTTTCGATCGGAGTCCCATCAGCGCATGCGCTGCACAGACAGAAGACGGAGCGCCCGACGGCCACGGCGCACGTGGGTATAATGCTGCTAACTAACTGACCATGGTAGCCAGGACTTCAGTAGCGTCCTGGCTGCCATGGTAACCAATTGGAGCCCCAGCATTACGCTGCTGGGACTCCGATCGGATGGTGTGCTGGGCCTATTTTCAAGCAGGCGCAAATACCCAGGCGCCAGGACAAAATTCTGCCTTAACAGTGACTGATAACAGAAAAGAAAAGTGGCTGTGTTTCTATGGAAACCTGGTGTAAAACTGTGTGTATGTAAATGAGGCGATGACTGAAGGACCTGCAAGCTTTTACTGGCCAATATGGGTCATATGACTGTGTGTATGTCAGTTAGGATATGATTGAAGGACCTGCGAGCTCCTTTTAGATCATAGGGGTCATGTGATGGCATATTTGCATTTTTTGGGAAGGATACATCCTGGAGAGCTTAGAGCTGGCCTAAAATCTTTCTTAACCCCTGATCTACCTACATGCCACATATGGTGCAGAATAATCCAGCAGTTTAGCTGTGCATAAAGAACAGACAATAGAAAGACAGAAATTCACTTAAGCCTCATTCACATGTCTGTGCTCAAATCCGTGAGAAGGTTGTCGGTGATGCATCCGTGAAGCTGTCCGTAAAGTATCCGTTTTTTGTTGTCTGTGTGCCATCCGTGTTTCACTGACAATGAACAGCTGAAGAATAATTTTCAAAGCATCTCTTCCCAAAAACACGGACCCATGGACCGTGCTAAAACACTGATGTCTGAATACACACATTAAAATTAATGGGGATGTGTGCTGTCCGTGGAGAACATGTACAGCACTCGTCCGTGGGACACTGCTGGGTGCCGGGAAGTGCATGGCTCCCGGTTTTAGCTTCCCCAGATTTTGACAACAGCATCTGTGGGGTTAAATGTCCACGACTGGCATTAACACTGGTCGCAGACATTAACCCCAGGCCTTTTTTGGAGTAAAACTAGGCCAACTTATAGGTGGAGTAAACTTGGACTAGGGCTAGGCAGTCTAAAGATGCAACAGATTTATCATCCAGCATCAGCCACCATGATAAATCTGGCATGGTTGTTTAAGACGATCTTAGGTGGAGATTTATCAAGACTTGCGCTTTCTGCGCCTGTCTAGATGCATCCCCTGGCAGTGTAGGGGATATCAAGTTTACGACAAGACATATGCCTCATCTTAAATTGGGCGCATCCTCATGCAGTCTGTGTGCCTAAACCAGAAACCTACGACAGCTCAGAGCTGCCGTAGATTTCAGTCTTCATTTACGTCAGAAAACTGGCATAAATGAAGATAAATTTGCCACTGCGGCCAGCCACGCTATGGTCACACACCCTTTCAGAAAATTGGCAAGGACGGCGAAAAAGAGGAGATGCAACAATTTTTTAAGAAGTTGCAATCTGTGACTGTGACCCTTTAGGCGTAAAGGGAATGATAAATCTCCCCCTTAGTTTACACTGTCTTGTTTTTAGTGTTAGTTAATCACCATGTGACTTCCCACTGTCTCCTCAGTGTCAAAAATACCACAGTTCTGAAACAGGGACAACATTTTGGTGAAACGGCATTTACGATACACCAAATGTATAAAGGTCAGTGGCCTGAATTGTGCAAAAACAGTGCAAAGTTTGACACGATTAGTAAATCTAGCCCAACATCCCTAACAAGATAACTGGACTAGGTAAGGCTACTTTCACACTAGCATTTCTATTTTCCGGTACTGAGATCCAGAAAATCTCAATAACGGAAGGAGGATCTCAATGCCGCAGAAAACGTTTCCGTTTTGTCCCCATTCATTGTCATTGTGAACAGAACGGAATGCTCCAAAAAAACATTCCGTTCCATTTGGTTGCATTCCCATCCCAGAGAGCAAACAGCAGCATGCTGCGGTTTTCTTTCCATCATGGGATGCGGAGCAAGACGGATCAGTCATGACCCACAATGCAAGTCAATGGGGGCGGATCCGTTTAACTGAGACACAACAGAAAACAGATCCGTCTCCTATTGACTCTCAATGGAGTTCACGACAGATCCACCTTGACTATGTTAAAGATAATACAACGGGATCCGTTTATAACAGATGCAGACGGTTGTATTATCACTAATGGAAGCGTTTTTGCTCAGCCCTGCCGGATCCAGAAAAAACGCTGGTGTGAAAGTAGCCTAAGTCCAAAAAAGCAAAAAAGACCATAGCACTGTTTGTAAATCACTACAATGAAATGTAAGCAAAATATTCTACTACTTACTCCAAATTCTTCTGACATCTGTGATGACATTGAAGAGTTCAAACTAATACTTCCCGTTCCATCCTAAAGTGGAAAAAAAAATGATATGTTGGTATAGATAACAATAAAGCAGAGGAACGTGAATTTCAAACGTAAATGAACTGAAACTAAACGTTAAAACAATCTACTCAGACAACTATATCGTTCACCCAGAACGTTGATTGTCCCGTGACAATGGCACCTGTAGAGAGGTGGGATATACTGTATTAGGCAGAAAGCAGAGTCAGCCAGATGACGTGTTGGAAGCCTGAAAAATGGGCAAGAGTAAGGATCCAAGTGATGGGTAGATACTGGGTCAGAACATCTACAGCACAGCAAGTCTTGTAGGGTGTTCCCGGTATGCAGGGGTCAGCACCTACCAACAGTGGTGTTGGAAGGACAACTGGTAAACTGGTGACAGGGTTAAGGGCTCCCAAGGAGCCATGGAAGGCTATGGCCTGGTCTGATGAATCACGTTTTCTTTTCATCATGTGGACAGCCAGATGTGCATACAATGCTTACCTGGGAAGGAGATGGAACCAGGATGCATTACGTGAAAAAGGCAAGCCGGCAGAAGCAGTTCAATTCTCTAGGTCAGTGTTTCCCAAACCGTGTGCCTCCAGCTGTTGCAAAACTACAACTCCCAGCATGCCCGCACAGCAAAAGGCTGTCCGGGCATGCTGGGAGTTGTAGTTTTTCAACAGCTGGAGGCACGCTGGTTGGGAAACACTGCTCTAGGTAACGTACTGCCCGATAGTTTTTGGTCCTGGTCTTCATGTAGACTTTACCTGGACATGTACTACCTAGCTAAACATTGTTGCAGGCCAAGTGCATTCCTTTAGGATGACAGTATTTGTTAATGGCAGTGGCCTTATAGCAGGAGAATATACCCTGCCACACGGCACAGCAATTCTCTCTGCAGCAATGACATGCCCAACTACCCTATGTGACTGCTAAGGGCAGGATAAACTGTAGCAGTCACGTGGAGCAGTCAAAGCGGCAGACACATAGACCACTGATGCTGGGGTGGCAGGGAATGAGTAGGTGAGTAAAGTTTCTTTTTTATTTAAAGGGGTTCTCTGGGCTTTTAATATTGATGACTTTCCTCATTCTATACTATGTCTACGGCAAAGCAGCAGCGAGCAGGAAGAGAGACGCGATACAAAACGTGCACACTGCGCACGCCTTCCCTTCATACAGCTGATCGGCAGGGGTCATCAATCAATATAGGTCATCAATATTAAAAGCCCGGACAACCCCTTTAATAATGTTCCTAGTACTTCCCATGATTTTTGGGGTCCCAGAAAACACCTTTATAGGATCAGCTGCTAACATCATACGACACCTTCAGGGATCCTTCAGAGTCCATGCCTCACCGTTTATAAAAAGGACGGAGCCCCATTGGGGACAGCCTGATGCTAATGTCTGTAAAGCTCTACGGAATATGTCAGCGCTATATAAGTGCATAAAATGAATAGAAATCAATAAAAAGGAGACCTACACAATATTAGGCAGGTGGATTTGATGTTATTGTATATGGATCATTTGCCTTTGCTCTGAAGGGAAGCAGGTTAAAAAAACAACTGGCAAATGCAGATGGGGCTGATGCACTTTTTTTGCATGTAAAAAAATAAATCAAACTCACAAGGTGAAAGCATAATATAATATAGGAGCTTTTTAAAAATTTTGGTTTGGCTGAGCATTATACACAAGCCACAAAACAGAAATGATAGGGCGCTTGTGTTTCCTGAATCCCCTCCAAGGTACGAGTAGTGGAAATGATTTCCAGACTATCACCGGCTGGATCAGTTGTTTAGACAGTTATTACTGCTGCTCTGCATACATCTACGAGGGGCATCCTTCAAGTCGTAACAGCTGGAAGAGTTTTCTCAATGCCTCAAGTGCTGGGTACTGCAATTAGGAGGCCAACAAAACAGTAACCTGATCCGTTCTGGCAGAAGAACGCGCCAGCAGTGAGAACATGTTCTGGATTTTAGAGGGAAGCTGTCTGCCAACACCAGACCCAGGCGAACTGCACCATCAACAATTGGAAAGCTCCATCCCCGCCACCGATTAGTGTCCATCATGGAATGCCAGGTGAAATGAGATTTTGTGCAGCTTTCTTCGAAAAGACAGAAATACCATCCCCACCCGCTGTATTGTCCTGCCATGCAGAGTCCTCTATGCAGATAAAATTCTCCATCATCTGTGGAGAATTTACAGAAAGTGGACTTTATAAGGGTGGCCTTTCCATATAGAGTATTAGGGCTGATGGAAGCAATGTAGATTGGAGAGCTATTAATAAACAATTCCCCTACAGTCTCAGGCCTTATTCACAGTCCGTGTCTGTGATGACATCAGTGATAAGACGGTCAGTGGTTCATCCCTGAAGGTTCTGCGTTTGGTCCCAGTGTCCGTTTTTTGCTCTCCATGTGTCATCCGTGTTCCATAGACACTGCTTAGCTGAAGTTATTTCCAGAGGATCTCCTACAAATAGTCAATGAAAACTACAGACAGAACATGAATGCTATCACAGACCCCTAAGCTTCTATGGCATGTTAGGGCTGCATCACGGACCAAAATGGTGCACATCTTCGCGATTTTTCTACTGACTGTGTGATTAAACACATTAAATGTCAATGGGTATGTGTGCTGCCAACGGGAGAACAAGGGCGGCACAGGCGCGCGGGAGAACAAGGGCGGCACAGGCACGCGGGAGAACAAGGGCGGCACAGGCGCGCGGGAGAACAAGGACGGCACAGGCGCGCGGGAGAACAAGGACGGCACAGGCGCGCGGGAGAACAAGGACGGCACAGGCGCGCGGGAAAACAAGGGCGGCACAGGCGCGCGGGAAAACAAGGGCGGCACAGGCGCGCGGGAAAACAAGGGCGGCACAGGCGCGCGGGAAAACAAGGGCGGCACAGGCGCGCGGGAAAACAAGGGCAGCACAGGCGCGCGGGAAAACAAGGGCAGCACAGGCGCGCGGGAAAACAAGGGCGGCACAGGCGCGCGGGAGAACAAGGGCGGCACTTAAATATCGGAAAATCCCCTTTAAAGAAAATCTCCCTTTCAAACTGTTCTCATAGACACATAGCTGTGGTTCACCTGATTAAATGCTGTTTTTCTTTTGTTGATATGAAGCTCCTTGTTTGCTTCCAATATGAGAATTAGGCCTTTAGAGTAATGAGGACGTCACCATTGCTCTTGTTGCACCAAAGCTCCACTCCTTTTTGAGGCCGGCCCCTCCCTCACTGCTTTGCCACTGCCTGCTCTGTCAATCAAAGCAGTGAGTGAGGGGCTGCCCATAGAAAGGAGTGGAGCTTGGGTGCAACAAGAGCAATGGCAACTCCCTCATTTAACCAAAGGCCTAATTTGCATATTAGGAATAAGCATGTAAACTCAGGAAAGAAGCTTCATATAAAAAAATAAAAGAAAAAAGGGAAACAGCATTTTAATTCGGTGAACCACATCTGTGCGTCTATGCAAACAGTTGGCTGGGGAGGTCACTGGTGGCAGATTCCCTTTAAGGCCATAGTTTGGAAATAACGAGGCATTTTGCCACTACACCGCTTTTAAAGATTTGCCTGATGGGCGGCTGATTTGTATGGCTGAGTGTGCCTTTTAAAAACACACTTACAATGGAGGGCTACATTACATCTCAATACACTAACAGCTCTCAGTCACACACAGAACCTGTGCTGCAACGTGAAAACAGTGTAGTCCAGAACAGCATGCTCCGTTTTTCTGCAGAGTGGTCCACACTCCATGCACAGTTTAAATCCCGGATTCATCCATATTATAACTCATTGGCAGGAATTTTTCAAGCCCTGCCCTCCAGAAACCTGGTTACAAAAAGCTGCAAAATAGGGCTTTGCAATTTTTGTGCTTATTTTCCAGCTCTCACTCCAGTTTGTGAAATGTGAGTGGGAAAGTGGACACGGTTATCCTGCCAAGATGAAACAAGCAAGATTTAGCAGACTTTTTTTTTTAATTTATAGCAATATTAAATTATCCAGCTCACCTTTGTACGCATGTGAAATTGCATTATCCCATAAAAGGTCAGTGCACGGACTGATGAGATCCCAAGCATATCCAAGACAATAAACACGTCCAGCACTTTTGGGTTAAAAAGATTTTTCCTTGGTTCCTTTATTGAGTACGGTACAAAAAATTAATTTGTGCAACAAGAAAATCCAAACCTCCTAATGTGGGTGTGCAGAGGATCATCTATGCGTTTCGAGCACACCTGCTCTTATTCATGATTAAGAGCAGGTGTGCTCGAAACGCGTAGACAATCCTCTGCACACCCACATTAGGAGGTTTGGATTTTCTTGTCGCACAAATTAATTTTTTGTACCGTACTCAATAAAGGAACCAAGGAAAAATCTTTTTAACCCAAAAGTGCTGGACGTGTTTATGGTCTTTTTTTTAAAATTGGTCACAATTTTATTCAAGTAAACAAAACAAAAAAACACACAGCACCTAAAACAATTCACCAGTGGGTGCATCCAATTGGACCCAGGAAACAGTCCACAGCACAAATCTGCAAAGCAATGCACCAGGTTTTCTCAGTGACTCAGGCTAGCTAATGGTTTTGGTGCGTGGTTGGACACTTCTTTACCTTTACAGTATCTATGGCTTACTTTGGCACAATTTGGTGCACTCTGTTACATCACCATAACCGACACAGTGGATTATTCTTTAGTGGGTTTGCTTCAAAAATGTGATGATGGAACATTATGCTTCAAAAATTTAGCATATTTTACCAAATTTTAAGACAATATCTAGGCACAAATCACATTAGTGAATTTGCCCCATTGTTCATGGTGTTTAGTCTGGGTTTACACATTGTGCTTGAAGCCCTGAAGGCTGCTACACAGGAAAGTCGTATCAGCTTACAGCAAAATGCCACGGTTTTGTGACAAATACAGTGTTTTTTTTTTATGCTTTGGCTGTACTTGTAGCGAAAACACAGAAATTCTCAGTAAATCATTTCAGTTTTGATGTATGGTTCAAGGCCACACAGCACACTACTGGCCCACTGCCACAACATGGAAACCCAGCCGTACACTGACGAGCTGTAACATTAAAGGGACCTCCA
Source organism: Bufotes viridis (assembly GCA_033119425.1). Taxonomy (NCBI): domain Eukaryota; kingdom Metazoa; phylum Chordata; class Amphibia; order Anura; family Bufonidae; genus Bufotes; species Bufotes viridis. The sequence continues at coordinate 91,563,120 of CM065590.1, forward strand.
GGAATGATTTAAAACTGCTGTTAGCAACCTGTCCTTGAATGTGAGGTGGACTTGCAGAAGTGCCTGGGGAGTGAAGGGGCAGGCCCTCACTACACTGCTCTACAATACTACGATATGCCATTGTGGCTGACCAGCCTGACAGAAACGCTCAACAATATGTTGAATATGCAAGTGCAAGAGTGTAGTGAAGCTCAACCACTCACCCCCTAAGAAGATCTGCTAATGGAGGCAACTAGTCCTGCTCACACCCTAGGAGAGGTTGCTGGCAACCATTTTAAATCTTCTTTAAAGGGGTTCTCTGGGAATTAAGAAAATGATAATACTTAGGCTCCATTCACACGACCGTATGTTGTCCGCAAAAAAACGGATCTGTGTCCGCAAAAAAACGGATAGCATTCCGTTTTTTTGCTGATCCATAGACTTCAATAGGACATGGCCCTATTGAAGTCTATGGATCAGCAAAAAAACGGAATGCAATCCGTTTTTTTGCGGACACGGATCCGTTTTTTTGCGGACAACATACGGTCGTGTGAATGGAGCCTTAAAATATGACCATTATAAATAAATTCCCAAATAACTTTCATTAGTTATAGTGGCTTGTTTTGTCTGGGGAGCAATCAGCAAGGGAAATAAAATGGCCGCCGTTCTAGTACATACAAAACCTGTGCTGATCACACAGGAGGACAAATTACGTCACAATACTGAGGTAAAGAGCTGCCTCGTCCTCCTCTGCTACTTGTCAGGAATTATTATCCTGAATACAGCTGGTAAGATTTTTAGCTGAATCTCTGTAGGAATGGAGTTCATGAGGTACAGAGAGGACGGACAGGACAGCGGATGTCGCAATAATGCCTGTACAAGTGTCAGACACCTGTTCAGGCCATTTTACTCACTGAAAAAAGTCTAAGGCGTACCAATATGCCTTGGACCTTTCCCCCACAGTCCTCAGCGCAGTGAGCACTGTGAGCAGCGCAGCGATGCTGCTTGTGCCTGAAATAGCCAATAGTAAAGCTCCTTACAGCAAGGAACTTTGTTATTGGTTGGTATAGGCGCGTGCCGGAGTTATACAGGTCGTGCAGCAGGGGAAGCCAGCGGAAGCGAGAAGGAGGAGGGGCCAGCTCCGGGGGTGGCTGTTGTAAGAAGAGCGGGGCGCGTTGCCCGAGGACCCCGGGAAACATGACAGGACCGCTGGAGAGGTAAGGAGCCGCGGACTCGTGTGACTGGTCCCCGGTCTGAGAGAAGAGCTGCCCCCAGGCATTTGTTCCCCCCGGCCACCGGGTAGAGCGGGCTGGGGGGTGGGAGAGTTGTTGTTCTGTCCACCTTGCTATCACCACATAACTAGCACCCCCTCAGGCTGCAGGTTAACGAGAAGCGTAGTTTCTGGGTGTGCCGAATAGTTATGATGAGGACATGACCTACAGAAATACAAGTAGGGGAGATACAAAATCTAATAGGAATCCCCCCCCCCCACTAGGGACCTTGCTCCCCCCTCCTCCAGTCACCCCACCAGTGACCCTGCTCCCCCTCCTCCTGTCACCCCACAGGGAAGAAGCCGAACAGACTCCACCGACTAGGATGGGATCCGCTCAGTTTCTGTTCGGGATCTGTCTTTTTACCGGACAAAAAAGTGCTGCATATAAGGCTTTTTTGTCTGGTCTCCAAATGGAGCCTCCAACGCAGATTTGAACAAGTGTAGGCCTACGCATTATGTATTTGAACTACCCCAACTTTCATACTCCTCCTTAGGTAAAAATACTCATACTAATCCCCTGAGGAAGCGAAACGCGCGTTCGGGTGTGAATCATAATGGTTGGTTTTACATTTATGATATCTCCCTTATGGTTTTGGTATCAGTTGTTTGGCACTAGGCACTTTATATGTATGTCATATGTGGCAGTTTGTTTTATTCCCACTAGTTGTTTGCATTTCCAATAAAGTCTAATACATACCAAGGTTTTTCCTTGATTAACCACATTTTGAGGTTTCTTGCCATGTGGGTATTGCAATTATGCAATCGCCATACCTCTGGGAGCCTGTACTTCTAATATATAATGTACCAGTGTGATTCATTTCTTTCTTGTATATATATGCCGCCATTTTAAAATATTTATCTTATTTATGTAGTCATCAATAAAATTATATATATATATATATATATATATATATATATATATATATATATATATATTTTATATTAATTAGTGCTCTGCATGGTTTTGGTGTGTTGGGATTTTTGGAGATATGCATGGCACTTACTAACGTATGATTGGAGCCATCGTTGTTTTGGGTAAAAATATTCCTCAAAAATGGTCAGAGGAGTATTTTTACTCTTCTGCAAAAAACATAGTGCAATCTCTGCAGGACAGACTGTGGTAATGTGAGGCTGTGGTTATGGAGACTGCATAAAAGAGTTGCTGCTCATTACCACATCCTCACCTCCTCTCTGTACTTCATGTCTCCTCATGAACTTCATTCCTACAGAGATTCAGCTGAAGATCTTAACTGTATTTAGGATCATAATCCCGGACAAGCAGAGCAGAGAGGATAAGAAAGCTCTCTACCTTAGGGTTGTGAAGTAACTTGTCCTCCCGTGTGATCAGGCCGCCATTTTATTTCTCCTAATGATTTCTCCCCAGACAAAACAAGCCATTACAACTAATGAGAGGTATGTGAGAAAATGTTTATAATAAAGTAATACTTACAGTATTTTTTTTGCCCTATAAGACACACCTCATTTTAGCGGGTGAAAATAGGAAACAAAATATTTTGAACAAAAGGTCGTGTTGAGTCACATTAACCCCAATCTTGCTGGCTGCCTGGTACATATGTTTTTGCCTGCCTTTATTTTCAGGCATACTCATCACTCTTGTAGGGGGGGGGGGGTCGTTAAGGGGGTTCAATAACTGCTGGCTGCTGATGACTGCACACTGTGGGGATGGCGCCAAGGTTGAGATTGAGGAAGACAGGACTGTCAGGAGGGAAGGCTGGCGCTGCCGTTCGTCACACTCACAAGCTCAGACAGTGCAGCAGTTTATTCCCTCCCCCGTCCCTCCTCCTATAATTATCTGATCATTGATGGCAGTGGCACGGGCTTCAGAGCCCGTTGTTTTCATTAAGGCATTGCCCGCTGTATTATAGGAGGGAGGGACTCCCTCAGCAGGTACCGTACACGCCAGGATAGATGTCCCGAAGAACCCCTTTAAGGGTGATAACACACACTGCAAATGGCTGCACATGGTAGGCTATGCATGGTCCTAGCAGTGACTAGCCAAATGACATAGCCGCAAAATGGGCATTCATTGGATGCTGCAGGTCCACATGACCTGCTGTGTGCAGATAAACACAGAGCTTGGCCTCACCCTAAAGCAACTGACGAATGATGTGGGTAACAGTCTTGTTACAATGGCACCGGTTAAGTGATGGGATATACTGCATTAGGCATCAAGTGAAAGTCTGAGCCAGAAGCAAAAAACGGTCCAGCCTCTGATCAACTCCGAAAAGGCCTAAAAGCTGAAGGGTAGACAAATGGGTGAGAAAATCTCTAAACCTGCAGGGCGTGTGGGGTGTTTCCAGTATGCAGTGGTTAGTACCTGCCAAAAGTCAAAGAACGGACAACCAGTGAAAGGCAAAAGAGTCATGGCCACACAAGATGATGCACGTGGGAGAAAGTTTGTGGTAGACCTGTAAAATGCACATAGGCAAATGTGACGTGTATAGCCTAAAACTGCTAAAGTAATTGCTCATAATAATTATAATAAATTAAATAATTATAATAAATTAATATAAAAAATAAGAGTCGATTCTGGCAGCAGGAACTTACCAGTGCAATCAGAACAAGTGTCTGAAGTAAGTGGCAGTGAGCATCTGTATGAGAGTGGAGTTGCACCACGTTTCATTCCACACTTCATTGACCGGATCCTTTTTCTGTCCAGGTCGGTTGGACCCAAGACTCTTTCTAACAGTTTGTACAGAACCTTTTAAACAGTTTGAAGCCAAACCCAACAGGCTTGAGGCATGTGATTTCAGAACAATACACATCCTGTTCAATGAACTGCTTACCTAACAACGTTCTGGCCTGCTCCTTGAGCCGTGCCCATTGAGAGCGTACACATACACTGCTGGGTATGCCAGTTATCAAATACACACACAACAATTGACCTTATTTGAGAGTAGGACCATCACCAATGTGAAACTGATGACCTATCCTAAGCATAGGTCATCAATTTTTATGAAACCGGACCACAGATTTAAGCATCGTGAAGGGCTGATACAAGAAGTATCACTTTATGTGCCAGGCGACCCACACAATATACTGTATCAGGGATCACCATCTGACCACTTCCCATAGTAGCTACATAGATGCGGTGAACATCGCTGAATCAGACGCACCTCATTGATTTCCTGTCTGCTATCGGACAAGCCTTCGGTCATGCATTCCTTTTGCAGGAGATCTAGTAAGCTTTTGTCCTCATCATATTTATCTTGCTCTTCTTCCTTGGTTTCTGAAGCGCTGGTCTCCACAACCTCTGTCTCTGTAACTGTGATTTCCATGTGGACCCTATCGTCCCGCATCCAGCTACTGCTCTCTTGCAGATGTCTAACATACTCTCTCTGCTTCCTGTGCGACACCATGGGAGATGAATGGCTATTGGAAAGAGAGGTAGAATCAATGGTACCGTCTGTGTAGTCACATTCTTCGTGAATAGTATATCCAATGTCCATCATATCAGGAACAGAAACACTCATCCGGTGAGAGAGAAGGTGCCTTTTCCTGATATCCAAGATTTTCCGTGAACTTTTCTTTGACTTCTTAATTGTAAAGTTTTGAAGTAAAGGACGGGTCTTGTCCTTTAAAGATCCCCAAACAGATGGCTTGTCCAATTCCATTGCTGCCGAAACTGGTGGTGCTCCGCAACTTGCAATTTATTTTTACCTGTAAATAGCAGAAACATAGACATTTAGAGGTGAATAGATAGATTGTGACAAGCATAAGATTTCCTTTCCAGAGGGAGATTTACCTAGACTGGCTCTCCCTACATCAGTGTTCACCTCCTAATGTATTGCCTCTAATAGGAGCAGCTGTGGAACTCATTGCAGCAGAAACTCAGATCTACACAAGCTAGTGGGGGGGGGGGGCGTAAACCTGCACTATAATTTACGTCAATTTCTGGTGTAAATTATAGTATGCTCAGCAGGCTATTGTCCCAGTCCCTTTCACTATGCCCTGCTTCAATTCTCGTCACTTTAGATCAGGGGTGCACAACCTGCGGCCCTCAATACCATTCTGTGCGGCCCCCAAACATCTGGTAAATGACATGTAGGTCTATGTCTTATGGCTTCTTACATGTATCTTTCATGTATTCTCTTATTAGATGGGAGTCCTAGAACTATAACTAGACATTTATAGTATATACTGTATGTTCAATATGCCAAAAATACAGTATTTTAGTTTGTAATACCCCTTTAAGTTTTATTTTTGGCCCTTGGAATTGGCACAGGCTGACAATGTAGCCCCCAACCAGAAAAGGTTGTGCACCCCTGCTTTAGATAAAGGTTATGAATAATGCCGCAAATATGACGTTTGCAATAATTTGCTACTTTTTTTGCACCGCTTTTGGGCATAATTTATTTTTTTTATTTTTGGGGGGGGGGGGGGGGTCGGGTCATTGTTTGTAGGGCATTTTATAGTGAACTGTTGCGTTGTAACTAAAATGCACTATTAGGCTACTTTCAACGTTGTGCTGTCCGGCTTTGAGATCCGCCACAGGGCCTCAAAACGGGAGGAAAAAAAAAAAACTCTTCAATTTTGTCCCCGTTTATGGTCAATAGGGACAAAACTGAACAAACCAGAACAGAGACACCAGAATGCATTCAGTTCCGGTTTGTTTTTGTGTGCGGCACTGGAAACTGAAGATGCCGGACCCGGCACCAAAAACTATGCAAGTCAATGGTGCCGGATACGTTTTATTCAGACATGAAAAAACAGGATCTAGCGCCCGCTGACTTACAATGATTTTAGTACCGGATCCGGTTTCTTTATTTTCAATATAATACAACCGATTCCGTTCTGAACAGATGCAGTCCCTTGTATTATTCAAACGGATGCATTTTGCTGTGGTTTTGAGATCCCGTGCCGGATATCAAAACCGGACAGCAAAAATGCATGTGAAAGTAGCCTTAAGCGTTATTTCTACATCCACTGCTACATATACCGTATGAGAAAATGTGGTGAATTCTCTGGGCGTGACAGAAGTGTGATAAGTAGTGAGGATAGAAAGATAGCACTAGAAAAATATAACAACGTTGTAATAATCAGGGTCACACAAGTCAGATATGTTTGCACATGACACCCATGGGGTCCACACCATCAGAATTATTTCTAGTGTCTGAAATTGAAGCATTCTTGATTTTTTTCATGCAGCTGAATTCCATTCACACATGTTAGAACCTGAATAAAGATCTTCATTTATAAGCAATGTGTAATCGAGCAGGCAATAAAATTTACTGGATTAGGGCTCATATGATCTTATGAGTGCAGGACAACAGCCGCACGGGCGTTCCGACGTGCACGGCATCATTGTACCTTTGATGCTGTGCGCTCCGGTGCACAAGATCAATGCCGCTCCGGGACATATGGCCCGCTCACGTCCTAAAGGCAGGGAATGAACAGACCCTACACAAGCTGACCAGATACACCACTTTGACTCATCATGGGGGTACAGCACTGAATGACAGCTGGGTTTCCTCTTTAATGACCATCAATAACGACCGTAGAATCTAGGCAGTCCCCTCTGCCTCCTTCAGACCCCCAGGAATGCAACTGCAGGGTGCTGATGTATGGCAATGGTAGCTGGTGGCATATCGATGGCCCGCTGACCTGCTATGACTGTATGACTAGTAGGCTATGCTGCCGTTACACAAGGTTTATCTAGTGGGGAATCACCATTATAAAAAAATAAAAAATAAAAATCATAATGAAAAAGGTTAATAAAATTTGCTTTAAAAAAATGTTACCACTAAAAAGTGTTTTATAAAAGTGGCAAAACACACACATGTACACATGGTATCACAGCAACCAATATAATAAAAAATTTAAAAAAAAAAAAAATGTACTATTGTTTTCAATTCCACACCCAAGGAAAATAAATGGTGTTAATCAAGTCCCATGTACTCCAAAATTGTACCAATGAACACTCATTGTATCAATGTATTTTTTCGCCCCAAAAGATGCACACTCCCCCCGCCCATAAAAAATACTGGGAAAAATGCCAGTACGTTATATGGGTTGAATGCTAAATCAGTGCTTCCATTATGGATGCGCTCATTAGTAGTGGAAGACCGGGAAGCAGTGACTGCAGCGCTCCAGGCTCTTTACTCACCGTTTCCTGGTCCTCTGCCATCTGCTGTACTGTGACTGCGCACAACACGAGGATGTCAGCACTCTGTGACCTTACACTGTGTGCGTCGGGTCACATTAGAGCGCTCGGAGATTGAGCTGGATCCTGGGAGTGGAGTCGTCCGTAGCAGGAGAGGTTGGGGGTCTGTACTGAGGTCATGATTAGAGGTCTGATCTGAGGCGTTATATGGGTCTTATTAACATTAGGGGTGTGACTGGGGCTCTGAGCTGAGGGCTAATTAAAAAAAAAATTCTTATTCTCCTCCTCTAAAACCTAGGTGAGTGAGTCTTATAGTGCAAAAATACTTTATATCCCATTTACCCTCCCTCCAAGCAGCCGTCATCTACTGCCCATCAGGCTCCACTACTGCCTTTTTGATGACTTCAATACCTGGACACTTCCTCTCAACCAAAATCCCCACCAGTCTCATGGCTGATTTAAAACATCCCAATTGACACATGTAACTCCATGCCTCTAAAACTCATATTTCTTACTTCCCCCTTTGGCCTCACAAAATAGTTTTTTCACAGCCACCCACAGAGACGGACATTTGGTAGACCTTGCTTCTATCACCTGTCTGATCCTCATCTAATCTCCTCTCTAGCTCTCGGACCACAATCTTCTTGCATTCTCAAACCATTTTTTTTTCAACTGCCCTGGTAGTCCATAAACTAGCACACCATCATAGGAACCTCAAACATTTCTCTAGTCACACAGTCTCTGAATCTCTCACCGCTGTCCACCATATCTTCCCTTCATGACACTGATCCAGACGCTGTTTTCTACAACGTCCTCTCACACACACCAGAACCTGTCAACTCTATTGTCAACCCTGGAACACTCCGACAAAAAAAAAAACTCCAGGGAGGACTTCACACCATACAAAAAAGCTTCAAGTTTGCAATACTTTACTACTCTCATATCTAGGGATGAGCAAAGTGAGTTTCGTATACTAGACCCGGTCGCTTTGCTCATAACTTCGTTTTAATGCTGCAGAGATTCGTCTCCATACAGCATTAAAATGTAAGAGCTTTGGCAAGGGAAATTTGCTATAATAACTTCAGGATTTGATTTTTCAACGGAAAAAACATTTTAAAACTTGGTTCCGAAGTTGGCTTCAATACCGAGGTACCAGTCATTACTGTAGCCAACTTCAGATGAATCTCCGTACAGCATTAAAACAACGTTTGCGACTTTGGTTCTAGGATCCGAAGCTCACTTCATGTATCCCTATCCCTACGTCCCCCGATGCCTCCCCGACACCCTCATCCGTCTGCCTAGACTGAAACCTTCTCCAGCTCCTAGCTGGAGTCTATTTTAGTTGTAACTTACACCTGGATACGGACGTAGATGGTAATGATGTGTGTCAGGACCAATAGCCTCTCCCACACACCCATCTTACCACTCCCTCTTTTGAGAAAGTGGCAACGGAGGCGCGCAAACCGCGCGTGCACCTAAATTTGGGTGCAGTGGCGTTCGAAAAGTCGCAAACCAGTTTATGGCCTGAGGGTAATAATAAAATGATTCCCACTGTCTTGTGAAATTGTTCTGACAATACACATGCAAATAAGTGGTATAGTGAAGTCAAGAAATCATCACTGCCAGCTAATTTGTCTACAGACGAGAGTTACTGGTTATAAACCACTTCCCATATTATACAGGCAGCGGCTTGTCACCGACAGGCGTTTTCTCACTAAATCTGAAGATCAGCTTGCACAGGAATTATTGGGATGTTAATTAACCCTTCGGCACTGCATCTCGTGCCAAATGTCTCCACTGTTCTGATTATTTTACATGAGCCATACGGATTGCGTCAGGATCCGTCCAGGAAATAATCAGTTTTGTCTGTGACTGCGTTCAGCGTTGCAGTTTTTTCTGTGTGGATGCAATCGGTTTTTGATGTGTTTTTCACGTGCATGAAGAAATTTGTGGTATTACAATCTACATCTCCCAGGAACATCCGGATGCCTTCCGTTTTTCATGCAACCCCGTTCATTTCTATGGGGGCAGAGCTCAGTGAAAAACCATATAGAACATGCTGCGATTTGATAATGCATGAAAAACGATGCTCATGTGCCCAGAGCCAATGATCTGAATAGGTCAGCGTTAACTTCAGTCCGGATGTTACGAGTTCTCTACATGCATCAGAATGGAAAACTCGCTTGTGTTAAAAAGAGGCCTTAGAGTGAGGGATTTGGTCGACTTATTAACCCTTTCATGGCGTAGTGATTTTCTGTATTTAAATTTTCATTTTTCACTCCCTGCCATTTTTTCATTCATAGTCGTATGAGGGCTGAAACTGTGGACATTTTTATTACTGTATTTTACTTATCTTAGGGTAAAAAGATTTCTTTTCCAATTGTTTTTTTATGAAACATTTTCAACCATGTGTCTTCTACAGGCTTCACTGGTTTCTGCAGACAGTTCTTTCTGCTTCTCACGGAAATCCATCAGATAGCTGAAAGCTCGATCTGCGGCCCTTATCTCTGGCCTCCTAACAGCTCATAAACGCTCATCAAGCAAAACTCTTATCAGTTTGATCATAATTTAGCTTAAATGTACGATTACGAGCCCTTAGGAAACTATAGGTAAGGGCATGAGTCGACGGAGCAGTTCTCTGATGGATTTCAGTGAAAAGCAGAAAGAACAGTCTGCGCAGAGTCAGCAAAACCTGGCTGTAAAAAAATCAATAGTTGAAATCTTTTTTAATTTTTTTTTTTTGCACAAGATAAGTACAACACAAAAATGCCCCGAAGGTGTCCATAGCCTTTAAATAATTGCCATTTCTTTAAATTTCCTAATATATTATGCAACATTAAATTAGTTAGTATTGCATCAATTACACATCAAAACTGAAAACCTTGACCCTAGGTACACACCTAAGCGTTTTACAGCGCGTTCAAACGCGCTGTAAAACGCACAACATGTGAAAAGCCATGCTTCCCTATGGGCATGGTTCACATTTGGGCGTTTTACAGCGCGTTTGAACGCGCTGCAAAACGCCCCACGCCCAAACAAGTACATGAGCTTCTTTGGGGCGTTTTAACGCGCCTATGGACAATGATGCCATATGGGAGAATCACTGAATCGCGCGTATGACGCACGTTTCTTAGTTACAAAAACGCTCATCCAAAAACGCGCGTAAAACGCGCAATTCAGAAACGCCTAGGTGTGTTCCCAGCCTGAATGGGAAGAAAGTGGTCATTTCACAAAGGAAAAAAAAAAAAAAAACGCTCATTGATTTTCGAGTGGTTAATAATAAGCAAACAGACATCCTTAGGAAAAGACTACTTTATGTCACGTGTTCCAGAAACACACCTGGTATCCATGCAAACTGCATTACAGTGACGGCAAGCTGTCAAACAATGCTCATAAAAGGGATCACCAGGAGATGGTCTTAATCTGATTCTCTGGAAAAGCATGCCAATTACGCCACGTAGGAACAAACACATTAAATACCGTATGACTCTCAAACAAACTTACATTAGCAGAGAGTAGGTGTGATGAATAAAACGTACGCGGTAACAGTGGGTGGCTGCTTTGTGGTAAAACAGCCATATAAAAATAAGATCAAATTCAGTGGAACGTGAATATAGCTAAATGTAGGCAGACAAAAGAAGCACATCTAGCAAGCAACTGTAAACTGAGACATTTTGTATAAATAGCATTTTTTCTATGGCTCACATGTTATTTAAAAAAAAAAAATGCACGAGGGACTGCAATGCACATCACAAGAGCTTTAGTACTAGCAACATCACTAAAAAGAGGCTATACAGAGCCAAAATGGGTAGTGCAGCACAGTGACCCTACCAATAATCCCAATGCAGCACTTCGATAAATTGCCTTGATCGTATCATTGTGCCCAAATACAGGCACATCAATAATCTGCAGCAAAGCCTATTCCCGAATACATAGCTTAAGGGATATGCACACCTTTAGGGGCAATATTTTATCAGTGTATTGTACTTATTTTGAGCTTAAAATCAGGTTTATTTTTCAATTGATCTATTATAAATATGGAATCCTTTTTTGTGTACAGGGCTGAGATGCTCAAGTAGTAACCTGTGGATTTTCTGTCTTTTCCGTCATCTGGGAAGCAGACAGACTCCTTATCTCTGCTCTCTGACACTATAGACACTCATTATAGCTCAATCCTTATCTTACTAATAAGAATGTGGCTTAAATAAGTGTTTATGACCTCTCAGTAGTTTAGAAAGAAGGTTTATTAGATGGCCGGCACAAAGTGAAACTACCAGTCACACAGTTAAAAAAAACAAAAACAAAACAAACACACACCTCTGCACCCTTTGTGACAGAATGGCTCAATGTTTCTAATACAGGTTAACTTAAAATATGATTTTTAGCCAAAAATAAGTAAACTGCAACCAAACAAAAATTGCCTCCAAAGGTTTACATAGCCTTTAAAAGAGTTTTCTGGGCTCCTTATACTGATACCCTATCCTCAGGATAGGTAGTCAATATCCAAATTGGTGCGGGACTGACACTGCCACCTCACAGATCAGCTGCTCCCTACAACCACCGGAAATAGTACTGTGAATAGAGCAAGAATCACAGCTCCAATCAAAATCACGTCAGCCTTTTCAAAATCATGATTTTGCAGCAGATTTAGGTAAAATTTTCACCTTTACAAATTATACTCCCCATCAGAACGTACCCGAAAACATTTTTGCCTAGAAAAGCTATTCTAGTTTTCCTACTCCACCCTCCTGAGATTGCAACTTTAAAAAAAAAAGTCTGAGACTCATCAACACAACTAACCACTCCCACTTTCCCACCATTATTTTAAAACTGGAGTGGTGTAAAAAATGCAAAAAGTCACAAAATGTGTGTGACTTTTTGAAGCTTGAATTCCGGTTCACAGCACACTATGGCAGGAAGAAGAAGAGTGCTGGATGTGAGGAGCAGCAGCATCATCTGGAGCAGGAGAGGCAAAATGATTTTTTATTTTTATTTATCCCATCTGAGCATGGGGGTCATTCACATGTAGGTCTGATCTGAGGTCTGACTGGGGGACTTATTGAGGTCTGATTGGGGGTCATTCGGATGGAGGTCTAATCGGGGGACTTGTTAACATTGGAGCTCCGAGCTGAGGTCTGAAAAATATTTCCTATTTTTCTCTAACACCTAAGTGCGTCTTATAGGGCGAAAAATATGGCATGTTGTAGTCTTTGTAATTACATTATATCTTTTAAATCAGAACCTACAAAAGTATTACATTTTGAAGAAAAGTAGTATGATTACAATAATACAGTTTAGTGAATTAAAATTGTCCGGGCATCAGGCCCAACAGGTTTTAAATAATTAACGTGCCATTTATACCATTCAGAGGTTATGGCGCATGTGACAAGCTGTGAGTGTCCTTAATATATATGCAGGCTTTCCATATTTGCAAAATGACTCAACATCACATCAATGGCTACAACAAATGATGCAAACAGTAAAAAGCTGAACGCACCTGGGACGCTTTATAATCTTGATGAAAACAGGTACTCAGAGTCCAAAATAACCATTCACTGCCACCACAGACAAGAGAATAAGGGTACTTTCACACTTGCGTTATTCTTTTCCGGCATAGAGTTCCGTCAAAAGGGCTCTATGCCGGAAAATAACTGATCAGGTATATCCCCATGCAATCTGAATGGATAGAAATATGTTCAGTTTGCATCAGTATGCCTTCCGTTCAGTCACTGTCAGGCGTTTTGGCCGGACATAATACCGCAGCATGCTGCGGTATTATGTCCGTCCATAATGCCTGATCAGTCGCCGGAATGCCGGATCCGGCATTAATTTACATTGACTTGCATTAGTCCCGGATCCGGCATTGCAAAACAACTGAAGGACGAATCCGTCCCTCCGGTCTGCGCATGCGCAGACCGGGAAAACTGTGAAAAAGACTGCAGGACGGATCCGTCCATCCGCATGACATGCGGAGAGACGGATCCATTCTTGCAATGCATTTGTAGACGGATCCGTACCCGGATCCGTCTACAAATGCTGTCAGTTGTCACACTGAACGGCGGATCCGGCTGGCAGCTCCGACAACGGAACTACCTGCCGGATTACACTAACGCTAGTGTGAAAGTACCCTAACTTGCCTATTGCACAGAATAGTAGAATGGATTTCACGGAAATCCTGTTGCAATGCTCAGCCAGCAAAAGTGTATTGAATATGAAGCTGAAGGTTAATTCGAACCATCACAGACAGCTTCTTCTCAAAAAGCCGTCATCTGTCAGTACAGTTGAGCTTCAGTGTTTGCAAGAAGGCTGAGGTAGGTTAAGCCCCACCGCCAGTCCCATCCGCCGCTCTCTCCCTCCTCACTGCAGCTCTGTCTTTCTGGATTGGCCGATGTGTATAACACAAGTCTATCAGAGGCTCCGTGAAGTCAGGGCATGGAGAGAGGATTTCTATTACAGCAGGGAGAAATTATCGAACCATCAGTATGAAAACATTGATTATGTATCAAGAGCCACACAACCATGGAGAGGAATGACCCTGGTAAGAGGAGCGAGGAGGTGCACTTCAAGGCAGGGCTTGACAAATTTCCTTGGAATCTAGGAGCCAGCTAAAAAAGTTAGGAGCCAGGCGGAGCCACGTCATAAAGCCCCCAATAGATGCCCCCATAGTGCTCCCCCCCCACTTCTCCATAGAGCCCCACAATAATGCATGCCAGTACATAGGGCCCCCAGTAGATGCCCCCATAGTATTCCTTCCCCTGTTCTCCATAGTGCCCCCCATAATGTGCGAGTATATAGGGCCCCCCATAATGCCCCCTCTTCAATAGGTTATATGACACGTCAGATGCTGCCAGCGTCCAAGTGATCGCCCCTTGCGTCCGCCATGACATGTGGAAACCCTTACAAGGATTACAGGGTCCGGAGGGGAGGGCAGAGGGGCCCGGAGGGGAGGGCAGAGGGGTCCGCAGGAGAGGGCACAAACACAGCGGGCACCATGACATTTTACTGAGCACTACAACCCCCAGCTGGCGCTCAGTCCCCGCATCACTACAACGCCCAGCTCTTTCCCCCTCTTGTCATTCACTCTCCCCCCCTTGTCATTCACTTTCTCCCCCCCCCCCCTTGTCATTATCTTTCCCTCCTTGTCATTCACTCTCCCCCCCCTTGTCATTCACTTTCACTCCCCCCCCTTGTCATTCACTTTCACTCCCCCCCCCTTGTCATTCACTTTCTCCCCCCCCTTGTCATTATCTCCCTCCCTTGTCATTGTCTTTCCCCATCTTGTCATCCTCCCTCGCCTGTAATGTAGCGTGGCCGAGCTCTTTATGCTCCACGGGTACAGGAGACAGATGCTCCTGTACCGCGGACCAAGGTAGGCTCGGCCACGCTACAATGAGGAACTGACAGGAGGGAGCGCTAAGCGCTTCCCTCCTGTCAGTTCCTTCTCTTCATGCTGCGCCCGGGCGGTGCGCCCTCATGGACGCGCCAGCCCGGGCAGTGCTGCAGCCGCCTGAGGCTCTATACAGAGCGCTCGGGCGGCTGCAGCATGAGGCTCCTAGTCCGCGCCGGCCCTGCGCCCTGACACCTGGGAGAACGGGCTGACAAATACCCAGGCGCCAGGACCAAATTCCTGGTCGCCATGGCGACCTGGCGCCTGGGATTTGTCGAGCCCTGCTTCAAGGCCTCATGCACATTACCGTTGTTTCGGTCTGCGTCCGAGCCGCATATTTTGCTGCTCGGGTGCGGACCCATTCACTCCAATGGGACCGCAAAAGATGCGGACAGCACTCCGTGTGCTGTCCACATCCGTGGCGCCGTTCCGTGGCCCAGCAAAAAAAATAAAAAAAATAGAGCATGTCCTATTCTTGTCCGTTTTCCGGACAAGAATAGGCATTTCTACAATGGGCCGCGTTCGATTCCACAATTTCACGGAACAGCCTCCGTGTTTTGCAGATCCGCGGTTTCCGGACCGCAAAACACTTACGTTCGTGTGCATGAGGCCCAAGTTGTTGTTCTAATAAAATACATCATTTCTCATCTGTGGTCTTGTATGCCATCTGATCTGACAAGCCACCATGATCTCTGTGTCAGATTAGTAATGCTCGCCTCTAATTCTGCAAAGTTGTTGAAACAGGAGAACACTTCCATATCCCATATTGGCAAGAGCCAGGGGAAAATCCCAGGACTGTCACAAAGCAGTTATGTGGACATATAAAATATATCCAATCAGACAAAGGCGAGTAGGGGTAGGGGTATGTTATGGAAACTGCATACATATCTTACCCCAATGATAGACAGCATTACATCCTATAATTGCTCAACAAGAGCAGGAAAAGACACAACCAAAATATACAAAAGTATAAAGGTTTATTGACAAATAAACAAACAATTAATGACAAATACATGCACACAATTTGTGCAGTAGAGGAGCACAGAATTAACACCCAAGAACCACCACTGACGCTAACTGTCCCCCATACTACATAAGATAATTAACAGCTTAATAGTATATCAATGCTAGGGTTAGAGGTCATAATAAACCCCAAAAATTAAACCACATAACCAAAAAATGCATGGAATAATCAAACATTCTAGGACACAAATAGCATACCGTTGGCCATAGTAAAAGGGGGAATCAGCGCCAGTGGAACAGACACCCTCTTCAGACAATTAGCCTCCTGAGATCGACTGCACATGCGCCAATAAAGTGTTGCCAGAACAAGTGTAAAATTTCCGGGCCGGGCATCCTCCCTATCAGGATATGTGGGAGAGTAGTAAAAGGGTAGATGAGAAGGTAAAGCAGTGCTCCGAGGGACTAGGCAAGCCCCTTAGTGCTCTGATCACCTTATTTGCATAACTATGAAAGTAAAAATTATACTGCCACGTTATATCTGTTTGCAGCAGAGAACTCATTTTATTTACCATGATCAACGATGCTCGGCAGTGTGCCTGGTATAATAGGGCTGATAATGGTGACTGATGCTCTTTAATTGTCATTTATAAGGGTGGTGTCACACAATTTTCTGTGGCAGTTGTTTAAAAGGAGTTTTCCCATCTCAGACAACGGGGACATACCGCTGGGACCCGCACCTACAATGTGAACGGAGCGGGGAAACAAACGGAGGGCGCACTGCGCATGCGCAGCTGCCCCCCATTCATTTCCGTCTGCCCCATAGAAATAAATGGGAGCATGGGCCGCGCATGCGCGGTACGCTCCCATTCACTTCTATGGGAGCAGCGCTTGGTGGTGGACGGACCCCGGGAAATCTGGGGTCCTCCAGCCACAGCGCTCCCCACTTCGTTCTCATTGTAGGTGCGGGTCCCAGAGGTGGGAGCCCATGTACAAGTTGGTTTGCTCACAAATTTGATTAGTAAACCACTAGTTTCCTTCAGGGCTGTGGAGTCGGTAGATAAATTGTCCGACTCCGACTCCTCAGATTTTGAAACTTCCGACTCCGACTCCGACTCCTCGACATTTAATATGCAAATACGAAGCTGTTCCACCAAGTTCTTCTAATCTTCTCTAGCACAGAGAGGTAGTTGAGCAGAAGCTGCTGCCTTCTCCTTTGTGTGCTGATCTTCTGCTGAAGATAGAGCCGTGGGAGGATCCAGGAAGGGGCAGGGGAAGGGGCATTTATTTTAAAACATGATTTTCCTAGTAGAATCCCATAGTCATGTTTAAAATTTAAGCTGACAATCTGAGTTTACATGTTTTATAGCCTTAGCTGAATGATAGCAGTTTTTCAAATGGTTTACAGCTTCAGTCTTGAACTATTGACTATCCATTCCCTTCACTTATACAAGTGTCTCCAGTCCTTAATCAGTTATCAGTGAGAGGCTAGGATAACCATGGGTTCCCTGTAACAGCAGACCACAAGACAATGGAAAGTGTAAGTATTGCCGCTCCTTAAAGGGACACTGACAGGCTGATTTTCCAGCTAAAGAGATTTATATATATATATATATATATATATATATATATATATATATATATATACACTGGTATTCATCAGAGAATTAGGAATAAAACTATACTAATGTTACCCCCAGTTAAGCTGTACTTGTGTTTAAAAAACATTTTAATCTGTATGCAAATTCACTATCTTTGTGCCCAATGGGGCAGCGTCTCCTGCGGCTTTGTGCCCAGCCGCGCCCAGTACAGCTTCCCAGCGCTGTTCCCCTCGTTATTATTCACTGCACTGGCCTTTTTTTTCAGGCTAGCCGAACGCTGAATTCCTGCGCAGGCGCACGTGTAGAGTGCTAGCAACAGCCTCGTCTGGCTATGCTGAGGCTGTGCCAGCTTTCTCTCTTCCTCCTCGCTACCTAGTCCTGTCTAGTGCTGCCAGTACTCTACATGTGCGCCTGCCCCTTGGGCACAAAGGTAGAGAATTTGCATATTGATTAAAACGTTTTTAAACGCAAGTAAACCTCAACTGGGGGTAACAGTCGTCTAGTTGTATTCCTGATCCTCTGATGAATACCAGCAGATATATCAGCCTGTCAGTGTCCCTTTAACTGCACAGTAAAGCATATGAAAAGCGTGCTTCTTCACGGTCACTTAACGTCTTTGTTTAGCGGTAACGTGACGCACTGCATGCATTGGCCTTTATTCTTACAGTAGAGAAGTAATTAATTATAACTTTATCTGAAATGGGACATTTAAACTTGCTTTTTTTTTATTCCAATTTTTTTTTATTCCAATTTAAATCTAGTAGGAGTCGGAGTCGGTCCATTTTTTGCCGACTCCGACTCCAGGTACCCAAAATTGCCTCCGACTCCGACTCCTCGACTCCGACTCAGACTCCACAGCCCTGGTTTCCTTCTTCTTGTCTGTAAAAATCCATTAACCGCTTCGATCATAAAGGGGTGGGCCTGCCTTAAACCTCCTTTCTGATATTACAAAACTGCAGCTGAAATGAAATAAAACTAAACCAGTTTCCTTTTCAGCAGGAACAGCCGCAGGCGTAATTGAGCTTTGCCGTCATAACTTCTCAGGAAAGCAAGAAAACTTTCAGGGAGATGAAAATAAGGATATTGCATCAGATGCCATAGCAGTCGTTCCTATAAACCAACCTGGCCGCTGATCAAAGCACAAAACAGTGGATGATGTGTCCCTGGCCTACTGTGAGCTAGGTTAGAAAATACTAGGTGCCCTATTGTTTCAGATTAATTTACAAAAAATAAAGACTCCGTTCAATGTTGCATCCTCATGTCACCTTCTCAGGCCTGTCTGTAGCCAAATAACTAGGTATCACACCCTCATTCCTTCCCGTTCTACACACTGGAGGGGAAATACACAATAAACCTGGGACAGACTCACTGGAACAAACAGCTCTCCTCCCAGGACTTGTGCGCAATGTAGACCATGCCGAAAATAACCTGATGTGGAGAAGAGTCGGATGGGGAGGCCCCAGGACAAGATATTATTAGCCGACAGCAGAAATAAAATATCCCTTTATAGTATTGTCCCCTCCGCAAAGAGGAAGAGTGGGGGTCCGACTATTAATTAAATGAGCCCACATCTCTATACCCTCCCTTTGGGTGAAGTCTATTTGCCCCTTTTTCGTGCAAAACAGAAGAGGCTAAAGACTGTTTGAATGAAGCCTTAGGGTACTTTCACACTAGCGTTTTCAGGATCCGGCAAAGAGTTCCGTCGCCGGGGCTCTATGCCGGAAAGAAACGCTTCAGTTACAGATAATACAACCGCATGCAATGGAAAGTCAATGGAGGACAGATCCGTTTTCCATTGTGGCAGAGAAAACGGATCCGTCCCCATTGACTTGCATTGTTTTGCTCCACATCCCAGGACGGAAAGAATACCGCAGCATGCTGCAGTATTTTCTCCGTCCAAGTAAACGCAGAGACTGACCTGAAAACATCCTGAACGGATTTCTCTCCATTCAGAATGCATGGGGATAATCCTGATCAGTATTCATCCGGCATAGAGCCCCAAGGACGGAACTCTATGCCAGATCCTGAAAATGCAAGTGTGAAAGGGCCCTTAAAATGGACAGACTTCAGGGGCATTTGTCTTATGACAGCATTTTACTTTGAGTGGTCCGCTCTGATTGGATCGCGATCATAGCCAGGGAAAAGGAGACGCCCACAGCAGAAGACGGCGTCTCCACCCTGTTGCACGATTACAGCTCGCCAAAACAGCGGGGCTCTGAACCGGCCGACCGCAATACATCCCGGGCATCAGTGGGGGCCGCACTACAAGGTTTTGACATAGTTACCCTAGGGAATGTGTCATCCGAAAATGACCTGTTTAAATCACCTTTTTAGGTTCAACATATTTTTAAATCATTTTTGATGATGTCATTTTAAATCCTGCAGTTCTCGCACTGGCCACTATGTCTATGCGCCACTTCTTGATCTGAACAGATCACTTTAATGTTAACTCATTCTAATCCTGCCTGTAATGATATCACCTGTGTGTACAGATAAGACAGGATCCACCATTTACAATAGGTGTCAGAGCTTATCCATCCTTTCCTTGTACAGTGACCTCTGCACCGCTCACTGAGCAGGCCTAGAAAACTCTCCCATAGACATCAATGGGGTCCCCTCCTGATTGTGTCTATGGACCATGGGGCCGCCATAAAACATGTTTTTAATGCTTTCTAAATGCTGTTAAGAACAGCCGAGGCAAGATGGCCGCCCCCATAATCATGTTCAGGAAATAGAATAAAAATGTAAAAAGATCTACAATCAGAAAATAAAAACAAATAAGAAAAAAAGAATGTTTGTTACTATCTGATTTTAACTGACATTTCCTTTAAGTCATATTCTTGTCAGTTTGATAAGAAGTGAGCTATAATGAGTCTTTATGAGTTCGGGAGATCGGAGATAAAGGGCTACACATGAGCGGACAGATGACAGGATTCAAAGGAAAATGACTGAGCTTGCCGATTTATTTTTAACCCTTGTAGCTCAGAAACAACTGAACTTTTTTTTTTATTTTTTTTTTTTATAAAGATGTCTATAGCCTTGAATTCTACAGCACATAAGCAGAATAAGAATCTCCTTATTTAAAGTGAACTACTCATGAGGTGGGAGTACTCTATGATTTTATTTTTAAATTATTATTAGAAGGAAGGTATTTTAAATGGCTTTGGCACAAGGACAGCTTAAAATGGGGGCAACTTATTAATGGATTCATACCAGTTAGGGCTCATGCACACAGCCGCGTGGGCCAGCCGTATGCGGATCGTGGACTCATGCACTTGAATGGGGTCCGCGATCCACATCGATGGTCCGTACCACAAAAAATTAGCGCATGCACTACTTTTTTGTGGAACGGAACACCACAGAAGCACTCTGTAGTGCTTCCGTTCCGCACCGCATCTCCGGATTTGCGGACCCATTCAAGTGATGCAGAATGCACACGGCCGGTGCCCGTGTATTGCAGGCAGCAATACGGCCATGGCAGGGCAATGGCCGTGTGCATGAGCCCTTATACTTGTCAAACAAAGCCAGAATTAAAAAGGAAAGCAGCTTCTTCTGAAGTCTGTATGAATGTATCTTTAGGTGTTGTCACACCAATACTGAAAGGAAATTCTAGCAGTGCACTTGAAGAGAAAGCAGAGAACTGGCTTCAAGAATTTGCCCACAAAATGCACTTTTTTTTTTTTTTTTTATAAAGAGGAACTAAGAAGGTAATTGAGTAACTGTAGTAGAATCGTAACAAGATGTGGATGGTCATTAAACAGTTTTAGTTCCTTCAGAATTTAGGAGTAAAAATGAGGAAGAAAGTGATTATGAGCAAATTACAACTATAAGAAAAATAAAAGGAGCAGAATAGAAGCGACAGAGCAGTTACAACCACCGCGGACTGGTTACCTGCCATTGCACAGATCTCAGACTTCTGAAAAGATTTCTTGCTAAAAAAATATTAAAATAAAAAAAATATGTAGGGAGTCCAGGTTCTTTCAGTGGCAGCCAGCAAGGGAGCTAGTAAATGAATGTTAGGTGTCTAGCAAACAAAAGGGCCACGCAAGACATCCACATCATCACTTCCTTTCCAGGATCCATTGCTAGACTTCTGTATTCATGAACAAAGAAAGGCAAAGCTTATTTATGTGACGTGACCTCAATACACAAGCTGGGCGCAGCTCTATAACCAGCGGCCTAGAAATCTGCAGCACCAAGACAATCATAGAAGGAAGAAACAAAAAAATCTCACATTCATGGCCGGCAACCTGCACTGGTAAACAGTCTACATAGACACCGCCTCAAGACCGTAAATACCACATTTCACACACGCTGTATTGCCATAAAGGTGTTCAATATAATATAAAACAATGTTTTCCTATATAAAATTTAAAACAAAGCCCTTCATGATGCCCTGCTCTTCTGCAATAACTATATAAACACATAGGCGCATGTAGGCCGAGCTCCTGGAGGGAACACGTACCGGTTAGCAGATTATTCACACATTAAAAAAATAAAAAATAAAATGCAAATTCTCCAAATTATTTTTGTTGATAGCACATTTTACTATCAACAATGTCATTTTTTTTATATTATGTCCCCTTTTCATAATGGTTGTTTTGATGTACGGGAAGTATGGGTTATAGTCACCTGGGGCAGGCTTAGGAGCTGTGGTGGCTATTTTTTTGTTTTTATTTATGCAAAACCTTTGGGGGGAGGGGGGAACATATAGTATTAAAATTTTTTTTACATTTATTGCTTTTTTATTCCTGTTATAGGGAGTGACATTGTAGTCCCAGTTACAGTGGAAATACAGTCCTCAGAGAGGCCATACAACCTCACTGCAGAGCTGATTTGGGTCTCCTGAGACCCAGCAGCTAGCGCAGACTCCCGGTGATCACTGGGACTGGGGCAGCCAGGTGCTGGCCCCCCATGATATTGATGAGCTACCCTATGAATAGGTTGTCAGTATCACCCGTAATACCCCTTTGGACTTCTTTCAGACAAGCGTGTCTTGTGCAGAAATCAGGCTCCATGTGTGAGCATGATTTCCAAGTACGGACACTGCTCGTTTCTCAGAAGCACACAGCATTATAATCATTTATAATGCTGTGTGTCTCTGTGTGACCTTACATCTACTGAACTATACTGACACAATGCGGTCAGTATAATTCTGTAGAAGCAAGGTCATGCAAAGACACACACCATTATAAATCACTATAATGCTATGCACTCTTGAGAAATGAGCTATGTCCATAACGGGGAGTCACACTCACACGGAGCACGATTTCCGCAGAGGACACACTCCTCTGAAAGAGGCCTTAACCACATACAGACTAAATACAGTAGTCTGGGCAGTCGTCTGCAGAGACCATAGACATGCACTCCTTGTGCAGATTGGGGAGTGCGCAGTCACTATGGGGGGTCAGACACCTGACTACTGCACTCATCCGCTGTTACTGCAACTGCAATGTAGGTTCAAGGAATATCCCAGCTCTGCATAATGGCCGTTCACAGGTACTGGAGGTCAACTTCACTGTTTAAGGTTATCTTCCAGCCATAGTAAATCATGGAAAATGGCTACGATATATAATCACTTGCTGAATTGCAGGGCGAGGCGCGACGACGACACTGGCAGTGCTTAATTTACCCCACCCCCTTACTCTGCCAAATACACATGAATGGAGTGGCATTGCAGCATGTGACTATGAGCATTGTTATGTAGGAGAAAGGGTTCTAGAGTTCAGATCCCCCCACCAATCCTAATGTTATGGGATGTCCAAATGGTGGCATTACTACTTTAAAGAGGACCCGTTACCTCTCCTGATATGCCCGTTTTAGTAAATAATTCTATTCCACATGAAATGACAATCGGGGAACATTTCTGCTTATGACTATGTTTTGCCATTCTTCTTTCTATTCTTGCTAGAAGTTTATAGATAAAGGTACGATTGGAAGTTACCACTTGGGGGTGTGTCCCTGCACAGTCTAGCATTGACCAACCAGTGCTGCCGGTGGCAGGGACACTTTCCAACTGGTAACACCCATCTGTACCTTTACCTATAATCTTCTAGCAGGAGTAAAAAAAAAAAAAAAAAAAAAAAAAAGCACAATATACAGTCATAAGGCCTCTTTCACACTTGCGTTCTGAGGATCCGGCGGGCACTTCCGACCCGCCGGATCCGTCAGAACGCAAGTGGACTGACAGCATTTGAAGACTGATCAGTATCCTGATTAGTCTTCAATATGCTTTCACTGTTACCATGGCAGCCAGGACGCTACTGGAGTCCTGGCTGCCATGGTACTCAGCAGCAGTGTACTCACCTGCGCTGCGGCCGCCGGGCGCTCCTTAATGACGTCATAGGTCCGGGCGGCGCATGGATCAATGCGCCGCCCGGACCTGTGATGTCATAATGGAGCGCCCGGCGGCCGCAGCGCAGGTAAGTACACTGCTGCGTTGTACTTACCATGGCAGCCAGGACTCCAGTAGCATCCCGGCTGCCATGGTAACTGATCGGAGCCCCAGCTTACACTGGGGCCCCGATCGTTACGGCTGCTGCACAGGCGCAGCGCTAAACGTCGGATCCGGCAATGCGCCGAATCGACGTTTAGCTAATGCCGATCCGGAATAATGCTCCTCAATGGGCATTCATTCCGGATCCGGCATTGCGGCATGTCTTCCGGCTTTTTGGACGGAGACAAATCCGCAGCATGCTACGGTTTTGTCAACGTCCAAAGAACGTTGACATACTGAACAGATGACATCCTGATGCATCCTGAACGGATTTCTCTCCATTCAGGATGCATTAGGATTATCCTGATAAGTTTCTTTCCGTCCTAGAGCCCCGACGACGGAACTGTAGGACGAAAAGAAACAACGCTAGTGTGAAAGAGCCCTAAGAAACTATTCTCCAGAAATGGTATTACATGGAGGCTACACACAGCTACTAAAAGGTACTTCCACACTAGCAGTAGAGAAATGCGGCAGGCAGTTCCGTTGCTGGAACAGATTGCCGGATCCGGATATCTGTGTGCAAACGGATACCATTTGTTTGTCGATCCATTTGACAAATGCATTCAAATACCGGATCCATCTCTCCGGTGTCATCCGGTATACATCTTTTTCCCATTTTTAAAGTCTGCGCATGCGCAGACCGGAAACGCTGGATATGTTCCTGGCAATATTACATTTCAATGGAAAATAATGCCGTATCCGGCATTCCAGCAAGTATTCCAGAATTTTGGCCAGAGAAAATAAGAGGGACTGAACTGAAGACATCCTGATGCATCTTGAACGGATTGCTCTCCATTCAGAATGCATTAGGATAAAACTGAAGCGTTTATTTCCGTTATTGAGCCCCGAGGACGGAACTCAATAAAACTTTAACGCAAGCGAAAGTACCCCAAGAGAGACAAATCAGGAGAGGTGACAGGTCCTCTTGAATTTCTGTTTTAGCGTATAAAGCAGCACATTGGTCAGAGCTCTATCTACTATATAATAAACTACCTCCAAGTGCTCCACAGCCATATATACAAACCTCCGACTGATCAGGAACCATGAGAAGACTTAAATAACTATCTACATTTTGGAATCAAATGATAAACCAAATATTTCTTGTTAATGCACATATGTTCTGTCTTCTACGCAGAGGAAGTCGGGGGTGAGTGTATGACCATCATAATGCAGTATTAGGACTTCCACTGAAGCGATAATTCGGTAATTTGCACAGCATATACTGTCGCCTGAGCTAGATGTGACTTTTTATTTTACAATTAGGGTCACAGTCACCTAGCAGCCACACCGGCAATGGTTAATCATTAAAAAGAACCCTCCCGTATGTCCCATGAAAATCTTTTTAACCTTCTTCACTTCAGCAAGGTTTGTTTGAGTGTCCTCAGCCGTAGATAAAACGCATCCATCTAGTACACCGCATCAGAGTTTAAAAAGAAAAAAAACGAAGAATGAAGGACGCCTTAAAATTGGCATCTTTCACTAAAAACACCCCAATCCATGAAGATACGTCATTTCAGCTAGCCTGGTCAGAAAAAAAATGCATTAATTTCTCATCAGATCCGTGTCACTAGATCTGAATAAAAGCTAACAGAGGCTGCAATTCGGAAAAAGAACACCGATATTAACCGACCTATAAAGGGCCACACGCATCAAACACATCTCCTACAACAAAAGGGTGTACACCCAAAAATCATTCATAATCCAAAATCGATTTTGGATTATGAATGATTTTTGGGTGTACACCCTTTTGTTGTAGGAGTCAAATTTGAAAAAGCCCAAGTACAGTTTAGTGACGCACCCAAGGATTGCCTAAACCGGATACGACTGTGGCAAACACTACTCGGGGTTCACACTCTGGAGGGTTTTCTTTTTTTTCTACCAAAACGCTTACATTTTTCGACCGTAGCTTTAAGCATTTTTTTGTTTAAAAGACATCGTAAAAGACCACCGAAATCAACAAATGTACTAATTTGATTGTACCTAGAATTAGTTGCAAAATATCCCAAAATCTGGCATACCAGAAAGTATAATCCACTGCATAGACTGGGGCTTGCCCGTTTAGATTTTTCAGCTCGAAACCTGGCATGGCGAAGATATTAACACATCCATCACGATATATATTAAACATGTATTACAGACATGATTGGCATACTCAAATAAATAAAAAAACTGTTAAAAACACCAACACAGTGGTGGTGACCAAACGGCAGGATCAACATCATAAAGTGCAAGTGCAAAGTGTTGTTAGGGAGGTACTATAAAGTGCAGATTCAAGAGTTCAAACACGAGTATTATACACAGCCTAAAAGTATGGCTATGAAGAGTACCGATCAAACAACATATGAAGGAGAAAAAATAATTTATAAACAATCCTGTATAATACAAAGCATATAGCAAATATCTATACAATACCAACTAAATTATTGTGTCCCCGCCTCAGGTCAGACCACCACCACGCCCCGACGCGCGTTTTGCCATCAGCTTTCTCAAGGGGCCCCACATGTACTTCTATTGGTGTTTTCTACTATTTAAACAGGATCTGTAAATCTGTCCCATTTTCTGTGACTGAAATCAGGCTGGCCGAAGGTAAAGAGTCACTATTGCTCAAGGCATCTAAACGAATAAATAGCTGGATCATTAGAGCAGGTTGTCGACTGGTTAAGGGTACTTTTACACTTGCGGCAGGACGGATCCGGCAGGTGATCCGTCCTGCCTCAAGTACCCATGCACTGCCGTGATGCCGCTCTGTCCCCATTGACTATAATGGGGCGGAGCTAGGGCGCAGCATGGCAGTGCACGGCAAAGATCGCCGGACTGAAAAGTCGGACATGCAGGACTTTTAGTCCGGCGATCTCTGGACGTGCACTGCCGTGCTGCGCCGTAGCTCCGCCCCCCGCCCCATTATAGTCAATGGGGACGGAGCGGCAGCACGGCAGTGCACGGGCACTTGCGGCAGGACGGGTCCGGCAGGCTGAATAGCATGCCGGATCCGTCCTGCCGCAAGTGTAAAAGTACCCCAACACAGCCCATACTGGCAAACAACCCAATACAATATACTCTGAAGGGACGGCCACACGTGTTAGAGACAGTTTTCTGCAGTGGAATTCATGCAGAAACAAAACCCAGCAGATACATTTCACGCAGATACAGTGTGTACTAACACAAGTTCACACAGGGTGAAAATGCTGCAGGTTTTCCACAATGTTCTGCTGAGCAGAAATTTTCAAGCATTTTACAGTAGAAGAGGATGAGACTGAGGTCGCACTAAACAGCGTGATTGATGTAGACTTTACCCTCTTGAAAACCCCGCAATCTGAAGACGGTCCTTTATAAGCCAGAAACATCATGTATATTTGTGGAGTGACGGGTGCTGGGTCTTCGGTTTATTTAGGCCTTATTCACACGTCAGTGTTTGATCAGTGATCGTCACCAGAAATCAGAAGTGCATCCTACACAGAGATAGGTTACATTAACACGACTGTATTTTTGGTCCGCATCCGATCCACATAATTTGTAGATTGCACGCGGACCCATTCATTTCTATTGGACCACAAAAAATATGGACAGCACAAAGATGTTATCGTGCAGCGACTAGCAAACTAGAGAACATCTCCTATTCTTAACGGTTCTGGCATTTTTTAAATTGGGACCATGAAAAGTCCGGGAGGGGGGGGGGGCACATGGATCGCATCCGTATTTTGCCAACCGCAAAACGGATACGGTCATGTGAAAGATTCGGCCCTCTTCTACGTTTTTGGCTCACAATCATTGATGGAAACACTGACCAAAAAAAAAGAATGTGTGAATCAGGCCCCCTTGTGGAAACTACCTGGGTGTGGCTATTAAAGCCACATTTTTGGTTTCAGATTTCGCTCTCTGTAATACAATGGGTGAATTTCATGCCATATGTAACCACGTTCTGCAATCAACAGGAGTGAAGAAAAAGTTATTCACATGACGTGACCTGGACGCGCACGCACCAACCCTCTCTCCCCGAGATCCATGTTCATCCTTGGACAGTAATCATTTCAATGCGTCTTAGCAGAGTTAAACCGCTGTGACAGCTGCACAACAGATAAAGGCCGTGACAGGTGGAGCTACTACAATGTATCTGGAATATCAGGCTCCAGAACGTGGCCCTTTCCCATGGTGCACTGGGACTTCCTCTAGCAGTGAGGGTCTATCACAGCTAAATTAGTTATACAAAGGCGAGGTTACAAGGGAAGAAAACATGTCCCTAATCCTGCTGTTTATCCCCCGACCTCCCATGCAGCTGACTCATGTACACCGAATAAAATCATCCAGCAGCAGCTTTCCTGAGCTCCTTATCTGCCCGGCACTACATTAAAAAGCAATCACTGGATCTGGTAATAGAACTACTGCAATCTGACCAGCGCACTTCAATGAGGAGCAAAAGGAAAAGCCAAAGTCACAATGATCATGTTACATCACTAGGGACGGTTTTCTAAAACTATAGATCAGAAGGTTTAAAGTACTGATAAGATCTCGTTTGGCAGCCTCCAAGTCCGATGCAAATCACTGAAAGATTTACTTGAAAAACCAGAGGTGCAACAAGAAAACGGAAAGGAACGAGCCGTTTGCAGGGGCAATGCAGATCTGTGCACCAATACTGAACACCCAGGGCGTTGTTTCCGAGAACGAGCATTTTTACAGTGGGAACGGCAACGGTTTTCAACCTGCCCTAAGACCATTGGCACGTATAAGACAAAGCAAAGGGAAGGCAGAGCACATTCCGGATTTCCAAGTGAAAAGAACCCCGCCCCCCCCCCCACCCCCGCCACCATGCTGCCCTGTATTTGCCCCATATTTGCCACAAGCAGGGATCCATATGAATATCACTCAGGCAGGCTTAAGGGTACGTTCACACGACGACAATTGTCGCGCGACAAATGGGGCACAACTTCACTGCAACATTTGTCGCGCGACATTTTGTCGCACTATTGTCGCGCGACAATTTTTATAATGGGAGTCTATGGTGTCGCAGTGCGACATGCGACTGCGACGCGACAGTCGCAGAAAAACCCATCTTGAATGGATTTTCTCCGACTTTCGTGTCGCAGTCGCAGCATGTCGCATGTCGCACTGCGACACCATAGACTCCCATTATAAAAATTGTCGCGCGACAATAGTGCGACTTTTTGTCGCGCGACAATTGTCGTCGTGTGAACGTACCCTAACACTACCACCGCAACTGAACGGCTCCCCTCATCTTCCCCACGCAGCGCTCTGGAGAAAAGCTGCTGAGATGCCGTGGTCACCACTGACCACAGCATCTGAGGGGTAAATGTCTGATCAGCAGACACCAGCGGATACAGCGCTGCTCAGCTTGTGATCGGGTGCCATGTTTAAGGACCAGATTTCCGCCATACACATATGACGGAGGCCCTGAAAGCGATTAAAAACGTTTTAACATTTTCAAATGGCACATTTCTTTTAATAGTTCCTCGGCATCTCCTCTGACAAGCAGAGAAAACGCTGTAGCTTGCCACAGCTGGAATCTCTGCACGTTGCACGTCCACCCAAGCACATTTACCAAGGTCATTCAATAAAACATCAGATATCACTATACTACCATTATTCCTGAAATACCTGGTGATAAAAATAAAAATTACTAAAACCTTTCAGGGGCATCTCAATAAATTAGAATATCATCGAAAAGTAAATTTAGCAATTAAATTCAAAAAGTGAAACTCCAATATTACATGGATTCATTACACACATTGTGATCTATTTCAAGAGTTTATTTCTTTTAATGATGAGTATGGCTTACAGCTAATGAAAGCCCAAAAGTCAGGATCTCAGAAAAGAGACCATTGTAGCGTGGCCGAGCTCTTTAAGGTCCGCGGGTACAGGGAGCATCTGTCTCCTGTACCCGGCCGGACTGACATGAAGTGCGCACACAGTGTGCACTTCATGTCAGTCCCCTCGGGTACAGGAAACAAAAGCTCCTGTACCCGTGGAGCATAAAGAGCTCGGCCGCGCTACACTAGAGGTAGCGGAGGGAGGGGAGGGAGGAGAATGACAAGGGAAGGGGGGGAGAGAGAATGACAAGGGGAGGGGGGGGGGGGAATGAAAAGAGGGGAAAGAGAATGACAAAGGGGGGGGGGGGGGAGAGAATGACAAGGGAGAAAGAGAATGACAAGGGGGGGGGGGGAGAGAATGACAAGAGGGGGAAAGGGAATGACAAGAGGGGGGGGGGAGAACTGGCGTTAGTTAAAGGGGTTCTGCAGTTCGTTACAATAGATCATCAGCATCTGATCGGCCGGGGTCTGACACCCGGGACCCCTGCCAATCAGCTGTTTGAGAAGGAGCGCCTCGGCCTTCTCGCTGTTTACCACAGGCGCAGTGACGTCACGACTAGTATCACTGGCCTTGGCGGGGTTAAGCTCTGTTCACTTGAATGAAGCTTAGCCCCGCCCAGGCCAAGGATACTAATCGTGACATCACTGCGAGAAGGCTGAGGCGCTACTGCCAGCGCCGCTGCCTTCTCAAACAGCTGATTGGCGGGGGTCCTCGGTGTCAGACCCCTGCCGATCAGTTTAAATAAACTGCAGAACCCCTTTAATATGGCAGATCATATGGGTGGGGCATTGTGATGTCACATGGGGGGGGGGGGCTGCAAACTTTTCTTTTGCCTAGGGCGGCAAAAATCCTTGCACCGGCCCTGTGTGGCACTGCTGTGGTGTTATGGAAGCCCAGGTTGCTTTGATAGCGACCTTCAGCTTGTCTGCATATCACATAACAAAAAAAACACCACACACTTCCCTCTCCTGCCCCAGACGCCGCCGCTCCTCATCCCCAGCGATCTTTTTCCACCTGCCGTCCGCTGCGATTCTGATCTCATGCTGTGCGCAGCCATCGACCGGGAAACAGTGAGTACAGAGCAGTCACCGCATCGCAGTCACGCACTACTAATAAGCGCTTCCATAATCAAAACGCTCATTCGTATTCACCCCATAACACGCAGGGACATTTCCCCCCACTTTTGGGTGAAAAAAAAAATGCATCTTATGGGTCAAAAAATACGGTATACATCCTCCTGAACCAGACTGAGGGGCTTAAAGGCTTAGGAAACCTAGGGATAACATATCACAAATTATTATAAAAGTTTAGTTACTCTAACTTTTCAATGACATTCTAATTTATTGAGATTAGAGTTGTTTCGGTACCAAAATTTTGATTCGGTATCGATACCATAAAAAAGTAGTGCGATACTCTATACCATGCGAAAAAAATAAAAACGCCCAAAAAATCCGCTTGCATTCCACATTTTATGAAACCGCCGGCTCATAATACAACAGTCCTATCCTACTTTTTTGTGGGGACAAGGCGACTAAAAGAAAATGGCGAATCGTGCATTTTTTCTTTTTCGGCGTTCACCGCATAAAAGTGGATGTTTTAATAGTTTGGACTTTTGAGACGCGGCGATATGTAATATTTTATTTATGTATTGTTTATATATTTTATAAGTAAAATTGGGAAAGGGGTGATTTATAATTAATATTTTGGTGTACTTTGTTAACCTAGAACCTGGGATATTCTCATCCTATTCACCCTAATAGAGCTCTATTAGGGTGAATAGGATCTCACCCTCTCCCTGCTGCCCTGTGCACACAGCAGCAGGGAGCAGACTATGGCAGCCAGGACTTCAGGAGCATCCTGGTTACCATGGTAACCGATCGGAGCCCCAGCATTACACTGCTGGGGCTCCGATCACTGCCACTGTCACCAATGAGGAGGAGGTGAGGGGACCATGTGGCCACTGCCACCAATGATTTTATTTCTTGGGGGTAGGGGGGGGGGAGGCACGCACTGGCCACCAATACTGTATTTATTACTGGGGACAGGGGGGGGCACACTGCCCACCAATGTTTTAATACTAGGGAGGGGGGGGGGGGGCAGAGCACTGGCCAGCAATGCCTAGTAACGTTCATATATAAATGCAGGCAGAAGACACATGCTGCCGGCACCTGCCTGTGACCGAGCGCTGCGATCAGAGGCTATTAACCCCTCAGGTGCCACACCTGAGGGGTTAATTGCCGCAGATCGCAGTGCTGGGTCACAGGCAGGTGCCGGCAGCCTGTGTCCTCTGCCTGCATTTATATATGAAACGGTACTCGGCATTGCTGGCCAGTGCGCCCGCCCCTCCTCCCGCCCCCGCTCCGCCCCTCTCTCTCTCTATTGGTTGCAGCGGCAGCACAGGGGGAGGGAGACACTGCCTCCTTCTCCCTGTGCTGCCGAGGAGAACATGGCCGCACTGAGAGCGGCGCAGCCATGTTCTCTGATACTGGGCTGTGCAGTAGCGCAGCCCAGTATCGATAAAATACTTATCCTGGTATCGAGCTCGATACCAGAGAAAAGTATCGATTGGGTATCGAAAGTTCGATACCCGAAACAACCCTAATTGAGATGTGCCTGTATATAGCCATTTTTACACCATAAACATTTTTGTGGGATGACCCAGACGCATGTGAACCATATTCAAATGATTTAAAAGACCGTGTGCATGTAAATGCCAGGAATCAACATCTACAGACAGTGACAATTTTCTTAGCAGTCTGGAAGGATAGGGGGGGGGGGGGGCTGCTGAAAGACTAAGAATCCACAGCTCGGAATTGTTTTCCCAGAAATTACGTCCGTGACCAGGCAGGCTGACTTTTCCAGAAAGAAGGAATTCCAATTCTCAAAGGAAGGTTAATGGGGTATTTCCTCATTCACTAAAAACAAAAGTAATATACAGCAATATCATCCTCAATGTATTTTTTGCTCTT
Organism: Bufotes viridis; assembly: GCA_033119425.1. NCBI lineage: Eukaryota > Metazoa > Chordata > Amphibia > Anura > Bufonidae > Bufotes > Bufotes viridis. The sequence continues at coordinate 91,595,732 of CM065590.1, forward strand.
ATACGGTCTAAGACTAGTCACCATATACTGTCACACCTGGTTACCAACAACACGCACATCCATACAGAAGTTTATAGATAACATTGTAGAATCACAAATATCTCAAAATGTGTCACAGAAAGAGAATACAGGATCCTGATCCATCATATAGTAAACAATCACATGTAAGAGACACTTCAGAACTGCCGCCCTAATAATTGGCTTATTCCAACAATGATCGCCCCCGTAGTTCTGATAAGAGTATTCACATTTACGTTCACTAGCCTTTTCTGAAGTCCCACTCTTTACCTTTCACATAAGGCTACTTTCACACTTGCATTGATGTGGATCTGTCTGTTTATTTGCACAGATGGATCTGCACCTATAATGCAAACGTTTGTATCCGTTCAGAACGGATCCGTTTGCATTAGTTAAAAGAAAAAAGACAAAGTCCAAAACAGATCCGTTTCATATTGTGTCATTGAAAACGGATCCATCCCCATTGACTTACATTGTAATTCAAAACGGATCCGTTAGGCTCCGCCTCTTCAGACAGACACCAAAATGCTGCATGCTGCGTTTTGGTGTCCACCTCCAAAATAGAATAGAAGCGGAACGGAGCCTAACTGATGCATTCTGAACGGATCCTTATCCATTCAGAATGCATTGGGGCTGAACTGATCCGTTTTGGACCGTTAGTGAGAGCCCTGAAACGGATCTCACAAATGGAATCCAAAGCGCTAGTGTGAAAGTAGCTTTAAAAAACAAAAAAAAAGGCTCAGCACATCGGTTTCCGTCAAAATAAGTGAAACCTTGAAGGAACCCCTTAATAAGGCTAGTTTCACTGTAGAGCTAAAGCAATTAGGCAGAATAACAGCTTCTCAGAGTTCTCTGGATCCAGCATAGCCAGATGGTGCCATCCGCCCGCTGGACCCCACAGACTATAATGGGATACGGACACTCCTCGGCACAAATGCCGGAATTTGGCCGGACAAAAATTGCTACACGCAACTGGACGGGCTATTTTGTGCACCTGGCTTCCCCTGCATCGTCACTACCAGCGACCATCAACCAACAAGAAGGGAAGGAGCCAGGTAGCATCTCGCAGGAGCACCTAATTTGCATAAGAAAAAAAAAATATGAAGCATTTCTCAGAATTGGGGTACTTTCACATTAGCGGTAGGGGAGTCCGTCAGGCTGTTTGGGCGGGTGAACAGCCTGTCGGATCCGTCCTGCTGGTAGTTCACGTGTGCCCCGGACTGCCTCTCCATCCCCATTGACTATAATGGGGCGGGGCGTAGTTCCGACGGCAGCGCACGGCGAGAGGCAGCCGGACTAAAAGCACTGAATGTCGTACTTTTAATCCGGTGGCCTCTCGCCGTGCGCTGTTGCTGGAACTTATAGTCAATGGGGACGGAGCGGCAGTCCGGGGGCAGACGTGAACTACTATCTAATGTGAGTGACCACCTCATGAACAACATATCATAAAACATCAAAAGCTTTTTAAAAAAAAAAGGGGCCCTTGATGCAATTGTTTTTATCGCTCTAAAAGTCAGACAATATGCTACGCTTCAATCTTAAGCTACTTTCACACTCGCGTTTTGTGCAGATCTGTCGTGGACGGATCTCTTTAGATAATACAACTGTCTGCATCCATTCAGAAGGGATCCGTTTGTATTATCTTTAACCTAGCGAAGACGGATCCGTTTTCTATTGTGCCAGATTGTGTCAGTGAAAACGGATCCGTCCCCATTGATTTACATTGTGTGTCCGGACGATTCCGTTTGGTTCAGTTTCATCAGACGGACAGCAAAACGCTGCAGGCAGCCTCCAGAGCGGAATGAAGACTGAACTGATGCATTCTGAGCGGATCCTTTTCCATTCAGAATCCAAACTGATCCATTTTGGACTGCTTGTGAGAGCCCTGAACGGATCTCACAAACAGAAAGCCAAAACGCGAGTGTGAAAGTAGACTAAAAGAGGTTATCGGAGCCTGAAAATGCCCCCCATATGCCCGGGCCCCTCTACTTACCTGGCTACCCGTGTGCGCTCCTGGTCCGTGCACAGCTGGGGAGGCTTGCCCCCCGTCACCGGATGTTTTCATCCACGTACGAGGAGAAGCAGTGGTGGCCATGCGGGGATCAGGACTGGTGCAGGAAGGCAGCTAAGTAGAATCGGTGTGAGGGGCGTGGCATTTCCAGGCTCGGGTAACCCCTTTAAGATTGCCCAGGATTTAAAATGGCCAAAGGCAACCTGTCCAAGAATGCAGTGAGGACTAAAGCACAGTATATTGTTTGACTTTTAGAAGAGAGGCAGAGACAATGGCTTAAAGGATCACTCATTTTCAGACCCTTACCGATTTCTAGAATGAGGGGAGAGAAGCGAGCACATATCACGCCCTCTCTCCTTGCTGCTGAGGACGGAATCAAGATCGAGCCCATCTCATACAGCGAGGAGAGCACGATATATACACGCTTTTCCCCCCTCAGATCGATACATTTGATACGTTTTTATGACCTATCAAATATTTTTTTAAATGTTAGCGACCCTTTATCACACAAGAGCCAAGAACATTTAGGCAGGCGTCAGATGGTGACGGGCAGCACAGTGAATGTGATCAGTGTGTTCCTTTGATACCGCAGGATTTACAAGCAGGTCTACATATTACTACAGGGCAATACCCGTGTTACCGATGTGAGCACCAGAGTATAGTGTCAAGTGTACTATCACCAATGCCTGAATTCCCACCTCTTACTTCAATACCTTGTTAGAGAAGAGAAATGCTGGATACAGAGGCTGCCGGCTAGCCAAGTGCTGTACATGCCCACATACTGGACACGGGATTTCTTGCCGCACGGAGGGAGGGTCGGCCACGCATACACTCACAGCATGTGTTTACCAAAACCATCTTCTAAAAGGTTTACAAAACCAATGCACTATCAAATATTTATACAGCAGAACAAGTCATCACGATTACATCGACATATTTACTTAATGTCTTTGCACACGTTTCCAGGAGGACGATAGTGATGGAAAGTAGCACTTCATAAGAGCCTCAGCCCCGCAGATCTGCAAAGCCAGCCGTGACAAATCCTTGAGCACAGTACATGCCGCGGCCTCGGTCAGGGCAGGTGGGACAGAAGCTAACTATAGAACATAGTGACTCAGACATCCAGAGACCGTGAAGTAAATCCTCGCCGGCACCGGAGGCCATGCAGAATCGGGGAAATCCTTCTTTCTACAAAGAATTAAATATTCATCATCTGCCAGGTGGAGGTGGGAATTCCCTGCACACCGCTTCCGCGACAGTCTCACCAATACTTCATATGTTATAAAAGGATGTAGAAAGATGGATTTTACATAAAGATGCTGCAGTCGGAGGACACTGGTTACAAATGCAGACGAGGCAAAGATTATTGCTGGGAATTGTTTCTTCTGCCAACGGCTGATCTTAGAGGCTTGGCATACAACAGCTCGGATATTAGTTCCGTGGTTATCCTATCTGAGTAAAGGACACTTGCCCACATTTGAGAGCACCTAGATTTTAGTAAAAGTTACACAGAGATGTGGTGTGATTAAGCAGATGTGAATTTCGAGGAATTTTCTGTGCCTAGTGCGAAAAACAGGCAAGGATAAAAGTAAAAAAACTGCAGTGGTCGTCCCTTTGCTTTCTTTACATATAGTAACAGTTTGCATGGCTGAAAAAACAAGCAAAAAAAAAAAAAAAAAAACAGACATTTGTCCATCCAGTTCAGCCTGTTTCCTGCAAATTAATCCAGAGGAAGGCAAAACACCGCTGTGAGGTACAAGCCAATTTTCTTCATTTTAAGGGGAAAAATAAAATTCCTTCCCGACTCCAATCAGGCAATCAGAATAACTCCCTGCATCAACGACCCCTCTCTAGTAGCTATAGCCTGAAATATTATTACACTCCAGTATACATCCAGTCCCCTCTTGAACTCTTTTAGTGGATTTACCATCACCACCTCCTCAGGCAGAGAGTTCCATAGTCTCACTGCTCTTACAGTGAAGAATCCTTTTCTATGTTTGTGTACAAACCTTCTTTCCTCCAGATGTAGAGGATGTCCCCTCGTCACAGTCCTGGGGATAAATAGATGATGGGACAGATCTCTGTACTGACCCCTGATATATTTATTCCAGGGCTAGATATTTGTCAGCCTGTTTGCAAAGGTGGCCGGGCGCAGGGTCGGCGCGTCCCAGAAGTGCCGGCCCCAGTCATGCTGCAGCCGCCCGAGCGCTCTATATAGAGCCTCTGGCGGCTGCAGCACTGCCCGGGCTGGCGCGTCCATGAGGGCGCACCTCCCGGGCGCAGCATGAAGAGAGGGACTGACAGGAGGGAAACGCTCAGCGCTCCCTCCTGTCAGTCCCTCATTGTAGCGTGGCCGAGCCCTGTATGGTCCGCGGTACAGGGAGCATCTCTCTCCTGTACCCGGCCGGACTGACATGAAGTGCGCACACATATAATGACAAGAAGGGGGGGGGGTGACAAGAGGGGGAAAGAAAGTGAATGACGAGGGGGAAGGAAAGTGAATGACAAGAAGGGGGGGGGGGTGAATGACAAGAGGGGGAAGGAAAGTGAATGACAAGAGGGGGAAGGAAAGAGAATGACAAGGGGGTGGGGGGAGAATGACAAGACAAGAGGGGGAAAGAGAATGACAAGAGGGGGTAAGAGCTGGGTGTTGTAGTGATGCGGGGACTGCAGAGGCTGAGCGCCAGCTGGGGGTTGTAGTGCTCAGTAAAATGTCATGGTGCCCGCTGTGTTTGTGCCCTCCGGACCCCTCTGCCCTCCCCTCCGGACCCCTCTTGACCTCCCCTCCGGACCCCTCTGCCCTCCTCTCCGGACCCTGTAATCTTTGTAAGGGTTTCCACATGTCGTGGCGGCCGCAAGTGGCGATCACTTAGACGCTGGCAGCGTCTGACGTGTCATATAACCTATTGAAGAGGGGAAGCATTATGGGGGGCCCTATATACTCACACATTATGGGGGGCACTATGGAGAACAGGGGAAGGAACACTATGGGGGCATCTACTGGGGGCCCTATGTACTGGCATGCATTATTGGGGGCTCTATGGAGAAGTGGGGGAGGAGCACTATGGGGGCATCTATTGGGGGCTTTATGACGCGGCTCCGCCTGGCTCCTAACTTTTTTAGCTGGCTCCTAGATTCCAAGGAAATTTGTCAAGCCCTGATTTATACATAGTAATTACATCTCCCCTCAGTCGTCTTTTTTCTAAGGTGAATGACCCTAATTTTGATAATCTTTCTGGGACCTGTAGTCCCCCATTCCAGTTATTACTTTAGTTGCCCTCTCTGAACCCTCTCCAGCTCTGCTATGTCTGCCTTGTTCACAGGAGACCAGAACTGTTCACAGTACTCCATGTGTGGTCTGACTAGTGATTTGTAAAGAGGTAGGACTATGTTCTCATCACGGGCGTCTATGCGCCTTTTGATGCACCCCGTTATCTTATTGGCCTTGGCGGCAGCTGCCTGACACTGGTTTCTACAGCTTAGGCTACTTTCACACTAGCGGTTTAAATTCCACTATTGAGATCCGTCATAGGATCTCAATAGCGGAAGAAAACGCTTCAGTTTTGTCCCCGTTCATTGTCAATGGGGACAAAACTAAACTGTTTGGTTGCGCTCCAGTCGTGGTGCAGAGCAAGACGGATCCGTCCTGGCACACAATGTAAGTCAATGGGGACAGATCAGTTTTCACTGACACAATCTGGCACAATAGAAAACTGATCCGTCCCCCATTGACTTTCAATAATGTTCATGATGGATCCGTCATTCCTATAGAAGACATAATACAACCAGATCCGTTCATGACAGATGCAGGCGGTTGTATTATTGTAACAGAAGCGTTTTTGCAGATCCATGACAGACCCGCAAAAAACGCTAGTGTGAAATTAGCCTTAGTTTGCTGTTCTCTAAAATTCCTCAGTCCTTTTCCATGTCAGTGTTAGGCTGCACTGACATCGTCCGCAATATGGGCACCACGGCCATACACAGGGGCGGATTGGCCATAGACCCTACAGGGAAATTTCCTGGTGGGCCGATGCCCCAGGGGGCCACCCAAGTCCTCTTTTCTGCCACTGACCGGGTACATAATGAGCTCCCAGCAGTAATTAACTCTGTGAGAACCAGGTTCTGATGTACCCAGCCAGCGACCAGCACATGCCCTCTTGAATTCCACTGCTGTGGCCCGCATCTCCTAAGCCCCCTGCTCCATAGACAACTGGAGGAGGAGGACAGAAGATGGTGGCTATTGATGGTCACCACCGAGGGACAGCTTTTGGGGCAGTGTATTGTTATACACTGTTATTTGGTTCTGCTGGGATGGTATTGTTGACCCCATCTATTTGTGTTGCCCAGCCTTCTGTTAATTTGGAGCTGCTTACGAAATGAGGCCACTTTTAGTTTTTTTTCCCCAGGGCCACTTTAAGGGCTCTTTCACACGATCGGATCCAGTGCGTGGAATCCACTGCGTGAAAGAGTGCCAAGCCCTGTTCCGGACAGCAGAGACACGGAGCAGTAACATGACTGATAATGCTCCGTGCCTCTCTGTGATTTTTTACTACAAAATCAGTCACAACTTTTTCTCGCTGTGATTCTGTAGTAAAAAGATCACAGAGAGGCACGGAGCATTATCAGTCATGTTACTGCTCCGTGTCTCTGCTGTCCGGAACGGGGCTTGGCATTCTTTCACGCAGAGGATTAGGCTACTTTCACACCTGCGTTAGGTGCGGATCAGTCTTGTATCTGCACAGAAGGATCCACACCGATAATGCAAACGATTGGATCCATTCAGAACGGATCCGTTTGCATTATCTTGAACAAAAAAAAAACAAAGTCAAAATGTCCTTAACATCACTGAAAGTCAATGGGGGACGGATCCGTTTTCAATTGCACCATATTGTGTCAATGAAAACAGGTCTGTCCCCATTGACTTACATTGTAAGTCAGGACAGATCCATTTGGCTCCGCATTGTCAGGCGGACACCAAAACGCTTTCAGCTTCCAGAGCGGAATGGGGGCGGAACGGAGCCGAACTGCTGCATTCTATGCGGATCTTAAACCAATCAGAATGCATTTGGGCTAAACTGATCCGTTTTGGACCGTTTGTGAGAGCCCTGAAACGGATCTTGCAAGCGGATCCAGAAACGTCAGTGTGAAAGTAGCCTTACCCGCTTGGCATCCACTCGTGTGAAAGAGCCCTAAGCTCAGAGTCTGTGTAAATGAGCCCTAACACAGCTAGAACCAGCTTTGTACCTCACATGGATCTTAGGCTAGGGCTACACGGCAAAATTGGTCACGGCGAGGATCCCCGATTATCCCGTTCGTTTGCATGGGATCACCCCTACTCAGGGATCCTGGCCGCGACCAGTGTCGCCTTAGGCAGGAGTGCACCCGGTTGTCAAAGCTTTCTCTGTACTCTGCTCAGGTGTCCTCATACACACCGGGACATACTACTTGTAACATAACCCTTGTGTTTTTCGACCAGGTGGGGGCTTTGCCCCTTTCAGGGAACTAGCTGTGTTGTATTAGAAGCACAGCGGGTCCTGGACCTGCTACGACCACTGGTGATCTGGTACACATAAAGCCGTCCATTCCAGAGCGCGGACTCCTCAGTAGGCCGATATGTTCTTTACGAGCAGTGATCAGCACGACCGGTACGACAACCATGGCAGATGATGAATGCGGCCGTATCACATTATCCTCGAGCAGATTACCGTCCTGTGACACACATAATAGCTACAGTACGCAGAAGGAGCAGGTCTTCTCCATGTGTCACACCGCCACGCGCATTACATACTATGCTGTCAGCCTGACTCGGGAATCTAAAGGGACAAAACATCCTGGAATATCTCCAAAGAGACTTTCAGAACACGTGGAGCGACTTTTTAGCCTTAGTGACCCATGAGCCGGTGCAATGGACAAAAACAACCCGAAAACGACCCCATACAGCACAACTCTGGGACCCCATAGTCATTATGGGGGGCTTCATACATGGATACTTTTCAACACGCCGATGGGACCCCCGGTAATCCTCAAAAGGAACGTGTTAAATCCACACTGAACGGCCTCATCACAGCAGGGAGATCGCCCCAGACACCTCGCCACCTCCCTGCTGTGAAAGCCTCGTAGCGGGGCTGCTGCACCTGTCAGGGCATGCTGGGAGTTGTAGTTTTGCCACAGCTTGAAGATTATTGATATGACATATGGAGCGACCATCACATCCATTCTCATGAGGAGGATTTCATCAACTTTAACAATTCATCATGTGGCTGTCCCTACAGCGCACCCAGAAAGGGACGTAGACCCCCCAACTCCGAAGGACTTATTTCATAAAACTAATTCAGAAGATTAACCAAAGAAATATAAAAGTACCGTGAGTGTGTATATAATATATATATAGTACAGTGTTTATACTATGTGCACAAGCATCTAATACACTACACAAACAGCCATTAACTATGCATATATCAGATAGCCATCATACACACAGAGATTATAATACAGACATGTACATATATAATACACAGATATCTAACACACACACAGATACATATGTACATATATAATACACACACACACAGATACATATGTACATATATAATACACACACACACAGATACATATATAATAAACACACATATCACACACTGGGATGACAGCAGAAAGTTTCCCGTCCGCACGCTCCCCCTCTCAGTCTCCCCGCTCCCGTCCCCACCGCCCTCTCACCTGTCCCGGCGGCCGGTGCTCATCTCCCGGGGCCGGCTCCTCACTGTTATTACTGCCGCAGTCTATGAGCGGGGACCGTGTGCTCGGGGCACTCCACCTCCTGCCCTGACTTCCTCCTCAGCCATAACCAGCCCCTTATGGGGAGGCGGCCAACCTGTCAGGCAGGGCGGAGTGCGGGACATGGCAGTCCGCCCAGGTGCTCTTCCTGGTAAGATTTCGCGGCTACGGGGAGCAATGAGAGGGAGGAAAGCGGTGTGGCCGGTGTCGTGTGCGGGCGGCTCCGCTCCTACCGCCCGGCCAGCCCTATGCACTGGTTTATCCGCTCAGGAGCATTGCCCTCAATTGCCCTTTATCATCGCCGTGGACCGTTTTATCCGACATCAGATTTCGGCTCACGTTACACCCGAAATCCGCTACAGCTCCTGACTGGAGGACATTTCATTGCTGCCACAGGACAACAGAAAGCTGGCACACGTTTATCAGGAGCCGTGCACCCCTGAAATGCCAGTCTCCATAAATGACCCCCAATGTCTAATTAATATCAAGATTCATGGTGGTCACATGGGCTGCGGCTCCTCTAAGGCTACTTTCACACTAGGGTTAGAGAAATCCGGCAGGCAGTTCCATTGCCGGAACTGCCTGCCGGATCTGGAAATCCGTGTGCAAACAGATTCCATTTGTTCGCAGATTTGTTTGACAAAAGCATTGAAATGCCGGATCCATCTCACCGTTGTCATCCGGTATTTATCTTTTTCAGATTTTTAAAAGTCTGCGCAGACCGGAAACCGAAGCCGTTTTTCCAGAACACTTGGTACCGTATCCAGCATTAATACATTTCAATGGAAAATAATGCTGGATCCGGCATTCCAGCATGTGTTCTGGAATTTTGGCCGGAGAAAATACTGCAGCGGTATTTACTCCGGCCAAATACCGTAAAAGTGACTGAACTGAAGACATCCTGATGCATACTGAACGGATTGCTCTCCATTGAGAATGCATTTGGACAAAACGGAAGCGTTTTTTTCCAGTATTGAGCTCCTAGGATGGAACTCAATACCGGAAAACTTTAACGCTAGTGTGAAAGTACCCTAAGGTGCCTCTTCTAGATTTCAGGTGGGATCGGACAACCCACTTGGGGTCAGTTACTAAGATGGCGTTTTACGTCGGCCTTAGTTGTCCCCCCTGAGTTGCAGTAGTATACAGCTAATGAGGCGTGTGCCTCATCATAAATCTGTTAACCTGTCTGTCTGGCGTCGTTTTTTGTCTACTTTTTCACCTGCGCAAAAAGTAGTAGATTTGCAGGTGTTGGAGTTTCGACCCCACCACTCCACCCCTATCCCGTCCATCTGCCATACTTGATGTAAAAACGCCCATGCGACAATACTTTGCTACTATTTTATGGCATACGAATTTTAATTAATGAGTGTTATCATCCTCCTACAACAGGAAACTGGCGTGAAAAAGTTGCTAATTCAGGTTTGCAACTTGCATAAATGGCATTCTTACAATCTCCCCCCCCCCTCCCAAATTCAGAAAGGGGAGGGTGGCATGGGTGGGGTCATCGGCAGATTTATCATCCCTTACACTACAAGCTGGCATAGACTTCATTCTAGACACACAGATGGCGGAGGATGCTTTTGGTTTATGGCGTATACTTCATCATAAATTGAGCCCATCCTCTGGTGGCGCAGGGGATATCCGGGTGTAGAAGTGGGGGTCTTGATAAATCTCCCCCTTTCGGCTACCTGCAATCCGTGCGGATTATGTACGTTTTTTCTCTATGCCAGAGAAGTACAGTACCAGCAAAGTCAATGAAATCTGCCAAATCTCATGTACACTTTCTATGTTTTTTACACGTGGAAATTGACCCGTTGTGGAGATTTTAAAATCCGCAAAGCACCAATCTGTGCCTTATGTACGTTGGTTTACTCCATAGACTTCAGTGGGGTTGTTAACATAAACGTGCAATTTTTTTTATGTGATTTTGACGCAAATTTTCTACATGCAAACCCGCACCGTGTGCAGGTAGCCTTGTGAACGCATCTCTGTTGAAGCCTTTGATTGGCTGGAGGGGACCAGGTGACCATGCCTACCCTGGATCGGAAGATGGCGACACAGGAACCAGCGCAGAGCACTGGAGTGGTGGGGAGCAGGTATGATCCTTTGGGTTCATGCACACAACCGTTGTAGTTTTGCGGTCCGTTTTCCACGGATCCGTTGTTCCGTTTCTGAGTTTTTTCTGTTTTGTGTCCGCATCCATTCCGTTATGCCACAAAACATATCCGTTTGGTTTCCATATGCGATCTGTTTTTTGCGGATCGCAAATGGAAACAGAAAATTTTAATCATTACTGTAATGTACTTTAATGTTTGTAAACAGTAAACACATGGGCAGAGTGGGCATGGATCCGCAAACTACGGATGACATACGGATGTGTTACGTATGCATTCCATGTTTTTTGCGTACCCATTGACTTGAATGGAGCCACAGACCATGATTTGCGGACAATAATAGGACATGCACTACTTTTTTACAGAACGGCCAAGTGGACATACGGAATGCAAACGGACCCTTTGAATTGAATGATTCCGCATACGGTCCGCAAAAAGAACGGAAACGGAGAGAAAATACGTTTGTGTGCATGAGCCCATTCAGTGAGGGAGACTAGTGTTGAGTGAACGTGTGTTTTCAGGTTCGGCTTACAAGGTTCGGGTTATCTAACAATTCCGTTATGGATTCCGCTACATTAGTTATGGTTCATGGTAGCGGAATCCATAACAGAATTCTTAGATAACCCGAACCTTGTACGCCGAACCTGAAAAAAAGTAATTCAAGTATATTTAAGACAGGCACTCTAAATCTGAAACCATCCAGAGAAGGTATTTCCTTAAATCACCATTTAATATTGTACATCCTCATTCACAATAGATATATATCTGCATATAAAAAAACTGATAATAAAAATAGCAATCAAATATATTGAAAGCATACAACATACAGTGGCAATATCAAGAAAAGTGCATGTATGATAGATCTGCTACTAATGAATACAGTGATATTATATAGTGTCCATCATCCATATAATCATCAAAACATTGCCACATTAGGTGCCGCAGTTATATAGTAGTTTTATAGATGTAATTATACTGATAACATAATAACACAACTAATCACTCCCGCGCGGTTCTATATAGCAGAACTGTCTCCTCCAAATATAATGACACATTTGTATGTGATGGCACATCATTTGTTACATCCACAGGAATGTTGCCTCCTTATTTGATGTTAGTAATAACTATGGATCTGTTAATTTGCCACACTGGGTACACAAACTACAGATATAATAGACACAAGATTAATCAAATGTAGCAGGATCACGAGAGGGAGCAAAAACAACACGTCCTGTAAATTAATTGTTTCTTCTTTATTTAGGTGTTGCTCAGCAGATAAAACAACACGTTTCGACCCGAACTCGACCCGAACTTTATCCCGAACCCCATTGAAGTCAATTGGGACCCGAACTTTTAGGCACTAAAAAGGCTGTAAAATAGTCCAGGAATGGGCTAGAGGGCTGCCAAAGGCAGCAAAATGTAGGTAAATCCCCTGCAAACAAATGTGGATAGGGAAATGAATTAAAATAAATAAAATTTAACCAATATCAATTGAAGAGAGGTCCCACTGCAAGGAATCATGCATCATATCACCCAACACTGGAGAAGGCCACTTTCAGTTATTTTGGCCCCAGCACCCAGACAGAGGAGAGAGGTCCCACAGCAAGGAATCATGCGTCATATCACCCACCACTGGAGAAGGCCACTTTCAGTTATTTATGCCCCACCACCCAGACAGAGGAGAGAGGTCCCACAGCAAGGAATCATGCGTCATATCACCCACCATTGGAGAAGGCCACTTTCAGTTATTTCGGCCCAGCACCCAGACCGAGGATACAGGTCCCACAGCAAGGAATCATGCGTCATATCACCCACCACTGAGAAGGCCACTTTCAGTTATTTCGACCCCAGCACCCAGACAGAGGAGAGGTCCCACAGCAAGGAATCATGCGTCATATCACCCACCACTGGGGAAGGCCACTTTCAGTTATTTCGGCCCAGCACCCAGACTGAGGATACAGGTCCCACAGCAAGGAATCATGCGTCATATCACCCACCACTGGAGAAGGCCACTTTCAGTTATTTCGGCCCCAGCACCCAGACAGAGGAGAGAGGTCCCACAGCAAGGAATCATGCGTCATATCACCCACCACTGGATAAGGCCACTTTTAGTTATTTCGGCCCAGCACCCAGATAGAGGAGAGAGGTCCCACAGCAAGGAATCATGCGTCATTTCACTCACCACTAGAGAAGGCCACTTTCAGTTATTTCGGACCCAGCACCCAGACCGAGGAGAGAGGTCCCACAGCAAGGAATCATGCGTCATATCACTCACCACCGGAGAAGGCCACTTTTAGTTATTTCGGCCCCACCACCCAGACAGAGGAAAGGTTCATTCAACTTTGGGTTGCACCGCATGGTAAAGTTAAAAAAATGAGGATTCAATAAAGAAGAGCCCCGGAGTACAAGAATACATGGTTGAGGGGGAGGCAGTTATAAATGTCTATTCTGCACAAGGGAGGCACAGGTCCTGTGGGATCTATGCCTGATTCATTTTTATGAATGTCAGCTTGTCCACGTTGGCTGTGAACAGGCGGCTACGTTTGTTAGTAATGACGCCCCCTGCCGTGCTGAATACACGTTCAGACAAAACGCTGGCCGCCGGGCAGGCCAGCACCTCCAAGGCATAAAATGCTAACTCTGGCCACGTGGACAATTTGGAGACCCAGAAGTTGAATGGGGCCGAACCATTAGTCAGTACGTGGAGGGGTGTGCAGACGTACTGTTCAACCATGTTAGTGAAATGCTGCCTCCTGCTAACACGTTCCGTATCAGGTGGTGGTGCAGTTAGCTGTGGCGTGGAGACAAAACTTTTCCACATTTCTGCCATGCTAACCCTGCCCTCAGAGGAGCTGGCCGTGACACAGCTGCATTGCCGACCTCTTGCTCCTCCTCTGCCTTCGCCTTGGGCTTCCACCTGTTCCCCTGTGACATTTGGAAATACTCTCAGGAGCGCCTCTACCAGCGTGCGCTTGTACTCGCGCATCTTCCTATCACGCTCCAGTGCAGGAAGTAAGGTGGGCACATTGTCTTTGTACCGGGGATCCAGCAGGGTGGCAACCCAGTAGTCCGCACACGTTAAAATGTGGGCAACTCTGCTGTCGTTGCGCAGGCACTGCAGCATGTAGTCGCTCATGTGTGCCAGGCTCCCCAGAGGTAAGGACAAGCTGTCCTCTGTGGGAGGCGTATTGTCATCGTCCTCCGTATCCCCCAGCCACGCACCAGTGATGGGCCTGAGCTGTGTCGGGTGCCACCCCGCTGTGAACCTGCTTCATCCACATCCTCCTCGTCCTCCAGTAGTGGGCCCTGGCTGGCCACATTTGTACCTGGCCTCGGCTGTTGCAAAAAACCTCCCTCTGAGCCACTTCTAACAGACTGGCCTGAAAGTGGTAAAAATGACCCCTCATCCTCCTGCTCCTCCTCCTCCTGGGCCACCTCCTCTTCCATCATCGCCCTAAGCGTTTTCTCAAGGAGACATTGAAGTGGTATTGTAACGCTGATAACGGTGTCATCGACACTGGCCATGTTGGTGGCGTACTCGAAACAGCGCAACAGGGCACACAGGTCTTGCATGGAGGCCCAATCATTGGTGGTGAAGTGGTGCTGTTCCGCAGTGCGACTGACACGTGGGTGCTGCAGCTGAAACTCCACTATGGCCTGCTGCTGCTCGCACAGTCTCTCCAGCATGTGCAAGGTGGAGTTCCACCTGGTGGGCACGTCGCATATGAGGCGGTGAGCGGGAAGGCCGAAGACAGGCGAGCAATGCAGACGGCCCGCACTTTATGCAGCAGCTCTGACATGTCGTGGTAGTTGTGAATGAACTTCTGCACCACCAAATTCAACACATGCGCCAGGCAAGGGATGTGCGTCAAATCGGCTAGTCCCAGAGCTGCGACGAGATTTCGCCCATTATCGCACACCACCAGGCCGGGCTTGAGGCCCACCGGCAGAAACCACTCGTCGGTCTGTTGTTCAATACCCCGCCACAACTCCTGCGCGGTGTGGGGCCTGTCCCCCAAACATATGAGTTTCAGAATAGCCTACTGACGTTTACCCCAGGCTGTGCTGAAGTTGGCGAGTTGAAGGTGTGTGGCTGACTGGATGAGCTGGTGGAAGCAGAGGAGGAGGAAGCCGAGTAGGAGGAGGAGGCTACAGGAGGCAAAGAATGATGCCCTGCGATCCTTGGCGGCGGAAGGACGCGCACCAAGGAACTCTCCGCCTGGGGCCCAGCCGCCACTACATTTACCCAGTGTGCAGTTAGGGAGATATAGCATCCCTGCCGTGCTTACTGGTCCACGTATCTGTGTCTAGGTGGACCTTGCCACAGATGGCGTTGCGCAGTGCACACTTGATTTTATCGGATACTTGGTTGTGCAGGGAAAGCACGGCTGTCTTGTAGAAGTAGTGGCGGCTGGGAACAACATACTGTGGGACAGCCATGGACATCAGCTGTTTGAAGCTGTCTGTGTCCACCAGCCTGAATGACAGCATTTCAAAGGCCAGTAGTTTAGAAATGCTGGCATTCAGGCCCAGGGCTCGAGGGTGGCTAGGTGGAAATTTACGCTTTCTATCCAAGGTTTGTGAGATGGAGAGCTGAACGCTGCCGTGTGACATGGTGGAGATGCTTGGTGACGCAGGTGGTGTTGTCGGTGGCACATCCTCTGTTTGGTGGGCGGCAGGTGCCAACATTCCTCCCGAGGCAACAGCAGAAGAGGGAGCAGGGGGAGCCAGAGTGAGTTCCTTGCTTTTAAGTTGTTTACTCCACTGCAGTTCCACTTTGCATGTAGATGCCTGGTCATGCAGGTTGTGCTAAGGTTCAGAACTTTAATGCCTCGCTTCAGGCTCTGATGGCACAGCGTGCAAACCACTCGGGTCTTGTCGTCAGCACATTGTTTAAAGAAGTGCCATGCCAGGGAACTCCTTGAAGCTGCCTTTGGGGTGCTCGGTCCCTGGTGGCAGTGGCCAGTAGCAGGCGAACTCTCTTGGAGGCGGCTGTTCTGCTTTTGCCCCCTGCTCTCTCTTTTGCTACGCTGTTGGCTCGATCTCACCACTGCCTCTTCCTTTGAACTATGAAAGTCAGTGGCACGATCTTCATTCCATGTGGGGTCTAGGACCTCATCGTCCCCTGCATCGTCTTCCACACAGTCTTCCTCCCTGAACTCCTGTTCGGTCTGCACACTGCAGAAAGACGCAGCAGTTGGCACCTGTGTTTCGTCATCTTCGGAGACGTGCGGACTCCGATGAGGTGGTATTCCCATGTCCTCATCATCAGGAAACATCAGTGGTTGTGCATCAGTGCATTCTATGTCTTCCACCACTGGGGAAGGGCTAGGTGGATTCCCTTGGGAAACCCTGCCAGCAGAGTCTTCAAACAGCATAAGAGACTGCTGCATAACTTGAGGCTCAGACAGTTTCCCTGATATGTATGGGGGTGATGTGACAGACTGATGGGCTTGGTTTTCAGGTGCCACCTGTGCGCTTTCTGCAGAAGACTGGGTGGGAGATAATGTTGTGAACATGCTGGATCCACTGTCGGCCACCCAATTGACTAGCGCCTGTACCTGCTCAGGCCTTACCATCCTTAGAACGGCATTGGGCCCCACCAAAAATCGCTGTAAATTCTGGCGGGTACTGGAACCTGAGGTAGTTGGTTCACTAGGACGTGTGGCTGTGACAGAATGGCCACGTCCTCTCCCAGCACAAGAGGGTACATTAACACCACCGCGTCCGCGTCCCTTACTAGATGTTTTCCTCATTGTTACCGTTCACCAAGCACCACAATAAGAAAAAAAATATTTGGCCCAATGTATTGATTTCAAATTCAGGCCTTTTTTTACAGGCACCTAACAGTATCTGCCTATTTATTTATGTAGCGTATTACACTAATCCAGGAACAGCAGTTAACACTGATTTAGGGGAATATCTCTTTTAGGGCTAGTATTTAGGCCCTGGATGAAAGGTATCCTTTTATGGACAGATTTACAATTGGCCTGCAACAGCTCGAACACCAGATTTAGGGTATTGCTATTTTGGCAATTGAATTTAACCCCAGAATAAAATATATGTTTTGGCGGACACTATTATACTTTGCCAGCCACAGCTGAAACCACTGATTTATGGTATTGCTATTTTGGCAATTGAATTTAACGCCAGAACAAAATGTATGTTTTGGCGGACACTATTATACTTTGCCAGCCACAGCTGAAACTACTGATTTATGGTATTGCTATTTTGGCAATTGAATTTTACCCCAGACCAAAATATATGTTTTGGCGGACACTATGAAACTTGGCCTGCAACAGCTGGGACACCAGATTCAGGGTATTGCTATTTTGGCAATTGAATTTCACCCCAGAACAAAATATATGTTTTGGCGGACACTATGAAACTTGGCTTGCAACAGCTGGGACACCAGATTCAGGGTATTGCTATTTTGGCAATTGAATTTCACCCCACAACAAAATATATGTTTTTGCGGACACTATGAATCTTGGCCAGCCACAGCTGAAACCACTGATTTATGGTATTGCTATTTTGGCAATTGAATTTCACCCCAGAACAAAATATATAATTTGCAGGACACTATGAACCTTGGCCAGCCACAGCTGAAACCACTGATTTATGGTATTGCAATTTTGGCAATTGAATTTCACCCCAGAACAAAATATATGTTTTTGCGGACACTATGAATCTTGGCCAGCCACAGCTGTAACCACTGATTTATGGTATTGCTATTTTGGCAATTGAATTTCACCCCAGAACAAAATATATGTTTTTGCGGACACTACTAAACTTGGCCTGCAACAGCTGGGACACCAGATTCAGGGTATTGCTATTTTGGCAATTGAATTTCAACCCAGAACAAAATATATAATTTGCAGGACACTATGAAACTTGGCCAGCCACAGCTGAAACCACTGATTTATGGTATTGCTATTTTGGCAATTGAATTTCACCCCAGAACAAAATATATGTTTTTGCGGACACTATGAATCTTGGCCAGCCACAGCTGTAACCACTGATTTATGGTATTGCTATTTTGGCAATTGAATTTCACCCCAGAACAAAATATATGTTTTTACGGACACTACTAAACTTGGCCTTCAACAGCTGGGACACCAGATTCAGGGTATTGCTACTTTGGCAATTGAATTTCGCCTCAGAACAAAATATATGTTTTTGCGGACACTATGAATCTTGGCCAGCCACAGCTGAAACCACTGATTTATGGTATTGCTATTTTGGCAATTGAATTTTACCCCAGAACAAAATATATAATTTGCAGGACACTATGAAACTTGGCCAACTACAGCTGAAACCACTGATTTATGGTATTGCTATTTTGGCAATTGAATTTCACCTCAGAACAAAATATATGTTTTTGCAGACACTATGAATCTTGGCCAGCCACAGCTGGGACACCAGATTCAGGGTATTGCTATTTTGGCAATTGAATTTCACCCCAGAACAAAATATATAATTTGCAGGACACTATGAAACTTGGCCAGCCACAGCTGAAACCACTGATTTATGGTATTGCTATTTTGGCAATTGAATTTCACCCCAGAACAAAATATATGTTTTTGCAGACACTATGAATCTTGGCCAGCCACAGCTGGGACACCAGATTCAGGGTATTGCTGTTTTGGCAATTGAATTTCACCCCAGAACAAAATATATGTTTGTGCGGACACTATGAAACTTGGCCTGCAACAGCTCAAACACCAGATTCAGGGTATTGCTATTTTGGCAATTGAATTTCACCCCACAACAAAATATATGTTTTTGCGGACACTATGAAACTTGGCCAGCCACAGCTGAAACCACTGATTTATGGTATTGCTATTTTGGCAATTGAATTTCACCCCAGAACAAAATATATGTTTTTGCGGACACTATGAATCTTGGCCAGCCACAGCTGTAACCACTGATTTATGGTATTGCTATTTTGGCAAATGAATTTCACCCCAGAACAAAATATATGTTTTTGCGGACACTACTAAACTTGGCCTTCAACAGCTTGGACACCAGATTCAGGGTATTGCTATTTTGGCAATTGAATTTCACCTCAGAACAAAATATATGTTTTTGCGGACACTATGAATCTTGGCCAGCCACAGCTGAAACCACTGATTTATGGTATTGCTATTTTGGCAATTGAATTTCACCCCAGAACAAAATATATGTTTTTGCGGACACTATGAAACTTGGCCTGCAACAGCTGGGACACCAGATTCAGGGTATTGCTACTTTGGCAATTGAATTTCACCCCACAACAAAATATATGTTTTTGCGGACACTATGAATCTTGGGATTCTTGGCCAGCCACAGCTTGAAACCACTGATTTATGGTATTGCTATTTTGGCAATTGAATTTCACCCCAGAACAAAATATATGTTTTTGCGGACACTATGAAACTTGGCCTGCAACAGCTGGGACACCAGATTCAGGGTATTGCTATTTTGGCAATTGAATTTTACCCCAGAACAAAATAATATATAATTTGCAGGACACTATGAAACTTGGCCAACTACAGCTGAAACCACTGATTTATGGTATTGCTATTTTGGCAATTGAATTTCACCCCAGAACAAAATATATGTTTTTGCAGACACTATGAATCTTGGCCAGCCACAGCTGGGACACCAGATTCAGGGTATTGCTATTTTGGCAATTGAATTTCACCCCAGAACAAAATATATAATTTGCAGGACACTATGAAACTTGGCCAGCCACAGCTGAAACCACTGATTTATGGTATTGCTATTTTGGCAATTGAATTTCACCCCACAACAAAATATATGTTTTTACGGACACTATGAAACTTGGCCTGCAACAGCTGGGACACCAGATTCAGGGTATTGCTATTTTGGCAATTGAATTTTACCCCAGAACAAAATAATATATAATTTGCAGGACACTATGAAACTTGGCCAACTACAGCTGAAACCACTGATTTATGGTATTGCTATTTTGGCAATTGAATTTCACCCCAGAACAAAATATATGTTTTTGCGGACACTATGAAACTTGGCCTGCAACAGCTCAAACACCAGATTCAGGGTATTGCTATTTTGGCAATTGAATTTCACCCCACAACAAAATATATTTTTTTGCGGACACTATTATACTTTGCCAGCTACAGCTGAAACCACTGATTTATGGTATTGCTATTTTGGCAATTGAATTTCACCACAGAAAATAATCTATCCTTTGCCAGACGGCAGACAGTATTATACTTGGCTAGCCAAAGCTGGAACACCAGATTTAGGGGATTGGTATTTGGGCAATTGTATTTAACCCCTTAATAAAATATAGAAATTGCTATCCTGAGTTTCTAGGGGTGACAATTAGCACAGCCAAGCCCTTGATGTAGGATATAGCAAAAAAAAACTAGTATTGATGGACTTGGTGGCAGCTTGTTCTGGTGCACCACAAGTCACAAAATGGCCGCCGATCACCCCAGAAAATAAGTGACAGAAAAACGCTCTGTGCAGCCTAAAAACCAGTGAGCAAGTAACTAGCAGAAGTTTAATCATTCACAGCTGTAGATCGATCCGTTCATTAGGTGCTGTTGCTGACTTTTCCCTGCCTAATCTCGCCCTCACAGAAGCTGCATCCTCTCCCTACACTAATCAGAGCAGTGTGACCAGCGGCGCTACGTGACTCCAGCTTAAATAGAGGCTGGGTCACATGCTGCACTTGGCCAATCACAGCCATGCCATTAGTAGGCATGGCTGTGATGGGCTCTTAGGGCAAGAAGTAAAACACTAGCTGATTGGCTGCTGTGCAGCCCTTCAGAAAGCAGGAAGTAATCGCCGAACAACGAACCGGACACCCCAAAATTCGGTACGAACCCGAACTATGCTCGAACTGTTCGCTGAACACTAGATATCACCATTTGTGTACCCAGTGTGGCAAATTAACAGATCCATAGTTATTACTAACATCAAATAAGGAGGCACCATTCCTGTGGATGTAACAAATGATGTGCCATCGCATACAAATGTGTCATTATATTTGGAGAAGACAGTTCTGCTATATAGAACCGCACGGGAGTGATTAGTTGTGTTATTATGTTATCAGTATAATTACATCTATAAAACTACTATATAACTGCGGCACCTAATGTGGCAATGTTTTGATGATGGACACTATATAATATCACTTTATACATTAGTAGCTGATCTATCATACATGCACTTTTCTTGATATTGCCACTGTATGTTGTATGCTTTCAATATATTTTATAGTTTTTATTATTAGTTTTTTATATGCAGATATATATTTATCTATTGTGAATGAGGATGTACAATATTAAAGGGGTTCTGTACTTTGTTTAAAATTATGATCTATCCTCTGGATAAATCATCAGTATCTGATCGGCAGGGGTCCAACACCTGGGACCCCCACTGATCAGCTGTTTGAGAAGGCACTGGCGCTTCTGGAGTGCCGCAGCCTTCTCACTGTTTGCCGCCGGCCCAGTGACGTCACGACTAGTATCAATTGGCCTGGGCGGGGCTAAGCTCCATTGAAGTGAATAGAGCTTAGCCGCGCCCAGGCCAGTTGATACAAGTCGTGACGTCACTGGGCAGGCGGTAAACAGTGAGAAGGCCGCAGCACTCGAACAGGGCCGCCTTCTCAAACAGCTGATCGGCGGGCGTCCCGGGTGTCAGACCCCTGCTGATCAGATACTGATGATCTATCCAGCCTGGGAGAAGGAGACGTCCAGGAGAACAAGGGCAGTCTCCTCCCAGTATAACCAAGTCACAGAACATACTGGGGGACATAGCAGGAGAACGGAGTGGCACCCAGGGATAATAGTAAGTGCAGTGAGATCCCTGGGTGCCGCTCTACATATCATGATACTTAGTTAAGAATTTTTTTCCAGATGAAAGATCCTCTTTAAGATCATTTTTGAAAAAGAGAGTTAACTTTTAAGAAATATGAAAACAATAAATGTTGAATTTTACTAACTTTTAATCTTCTGCTCCGTTCCCCAGGCTCCACTGCAAGTATATTTTCACTTTATTGGAGAGTGAGTTCAGGCATACAATTACATTATTATTATTTTTGTTTTAACCCTATTGTCTACATGGTTTACCTGCAGCACCACAAAGTCTACCAAATAACAAACTCAGCACTGCTGCATCTGTCCAACGTCCTAACCAGTCCATATAAACTGCTCCGTAATAGTGACAGAGGCTGCCCAGTTGTCTGCTATGGTCAACACCTACAATTTCCTTTGCGCCATTTTTCTAAATAAATCCCATTGTGCTGTGGAATATCGCGTTGCTAGTCCTTGTAAACTGTTAACCCACTTGGTGTCCCTGCAAACAGGCAACTCTACAGCTCCTGCCAGAAGTCCATAAGGGAATTTCTTAGTGTCTTTTCTATGTTTTCTTTACGTTCCTTCAGGAAATAATGGCCCAGATTTACTAATGTTTCTGTGCCACAAATCTGTGTAAAAAAGTAAGCTGACCAATGGCCGCTATAGAGTCAGAGATAAGTGTTTCTCCCTTCATCACATTTCTCATCCAGCCCTTGTAATTAATCTGGTGTATGTCTGGACAGCCTGTCTAAACATATGCCATCTTTAGGATTATAAAATCTGGGCCAATGTTTTTAAAGGCAGTTTATAAAACCACAATATTTAAGCCATGTCCCCTCCCTTTCTGTTGGGGACAGTGGTCGTGGAACCACCATGCCAGCCAATGGATTTGGCTTAGGGATAAACCTAAGGATGTTATCCTAGCTGCTCCCTGGTTTTCACCCTTTAACCCCTATACATGTAACAGGCAGTGGGTGTTGACCAATTGTGGCCCGCTAACCTGTTTGACTTTGGGCTAAACTTAAGGGCATTTTCCTGGCAGTTCCTTGGTATTCACCCTTTGTCAAAGTTCTTTTTATTGAACAAGCAAGGAGCCATGGGCCCAAATATACATACAATGTCAAATCAAGGTACAATCTCAGGCAGTACATTTCGCAGAAACAGAACAGCGGGGACATAGTCAAATCCAGCATCAGGTGGTAGCACAAAATTGGACCAATCTTGGCCAGAAAAAGTCCATGAGGATACGAAGCGGGAAGTCCCAGTAGGTCCAGGATACTGCACTTCCGCTCACTGCCAATATCATAATCCATATATGTAATACCTGACCAGGCAGACTGACGGGCCATGGCAATAAAGCAATAAGGGGAGAACTATAATAAACCATTAAAACAGAACAAAACAAAACACATGTCGGTCTCTACATGCACCACAAACAGTCAAAATGAGTGTAGAGTAAGTGGAAAGATACACTATATGACAAGTAACATCCTATATAGGCAGTAGTGCTGTTGCTCTAAATGATCTCCACGGGGCCCACAAAGTCCTATAGCGTTCATGTGACCTAGACTCCCAGCTAGCTAGCTCCTCTAGCCTACACAACTGGTCCATCTTATTTAGCCAATGTGAGACAGTAGGGGGTTCCTTGCTGAGCCATCTCTGTGGGATAAGCAGACGTGCAGCTTGGATAAGGTGAGTGGCCAAGTTGTTTTTGGATGGGGATAGCGCGGGGGAGGGCAACCACAGCAGGACAAGTTCGGGTGTGAGTGGTATCTTAGTAAGCAGGATCGTGTCAATCAGTTTAGAAATCTCTGTCCAGAAGGGCACTATTCCAGGGCAGAACCAAAATATATGAGAGAGCGAGCCCTCTCCTTCCCCACACCTCCAGCATCTGTCAGTGGTGCTAAGACCTCTCTGAAACAGCTGCTTGGGTGTTTTGTACCAGTGTGTCAAGACTTTGTATGAATGTTCCTGGATTCTCACACATCTAGCGAATCCATCAGAGTGAGAGTGCATCCGGAGTATATCAGTCTCCGTAAAGGACCTGCCCAGCTCAGCCTCCCAATGTCTGATATACTGCGGGTGATCCACCTGAGGGGAGGTGTTGAGGGCCAGGTATAGGAGAGAGATCAGTCTCTTATGAGGAGCAGTAGATAGGACTATTTTTTCGAACCAGGTCTGGACCGCCTTATGTGCATTCTTATCTAATAGAGATTTACCCGCCAACTTGAATTCAGCTAGATCTAGGAAGTTGCTCGTGGCTATCAGTTGCGGGAGAGGGTGTGACTCAGAAAGTTTGCCCTGGACGTTGTCCAGAAAATCAGCCGTAGGGAACTGACGAAGCCTACGCCAACCTGCAGGAAGGTGTGAGACTACGTGCCTAATGGAGTAGGGTATCAAGTCAGCTGGCATAGCTGGGGAGGGAGCATTCAGTAAGTCCCGTTCCTTGTTCAGTTGCCTAATAACAAGACCCATCCCTTTAAGCAGGACGTGTTCGTGCAGAGACATAAAATTTAAACCCCACAAGGCTGCCCTCTGAGGCGGGGATGTTTGCAGCATCTCCAGTTCAGTGCCGTATGTACGGCAATTGGGGACATGGAGTTGCATCCATCTCCTGAGTTGAATAGCCCTATAGTACATCTGTACATCTGGGAGGGCAATGCCACCCTGGCGTTTGAGTCTTATCAGTCTGCTATGCGAAATCCTGGCACCTTTACCCCCCACAAATACGTGGCTAACAGTCTCCTAACTTGTGTAAAAAAGGAGGAGGGGAGGAAAATAGGCAGCATCTGCATGACATAAAGGAGTTTGGGAAGGACAAAGGCCTTCAGCAAGTTCTTTCTGCCCATCCACGAGGCACATAGGGTGCGCAACGAGTTCAACTGCTGTTGTATATCTTTTAGTAGGGGCAAATAATTCAGAGAAAACACATCAGATAGCCTAACTGGTACCTTGATCCCCAAGTATGAAATGTGGGAGGATTGCCACACAAAGGGGGTGGTAGTTTTGAGGAGCTGGATAGACTGACGTGGGGCTGATATATTCATGGCTTCAGTTTTGGAGTAGTTCACTTTATAATTAGAGACCAAGCCATAAGCCTCGAAAATTTGCAAGAGATGCGGGAAGGCCTCGACCGGGTTTGTGATCATAAGCAGGAGATCATCTGCGTATGCAACATTGATGAATTCTATCCTGTCATTATGGGCTCTAACTCCACGTATGCCCGGATGATCCCTGATCGTCTGCAGGAGGGTCTCCATCACCAGCACATAGATAGTGGGCGACAGTGGACAGCCTTGGCGTGTGCCATTGCAGATAGGGAAAGATGGTGATAGGGTGCCGTTGACCCTAATTCTGGCACTCGGGCCTCTATATAATGTCATCACTGCCTCCCGGAAACGATCAGGGATGCCGAATTTAGAAAGAGTTCTCTTCATGAAGTCCCATTTCACCCGGTCAAAGGCCTTCTCCGCATCTACACTTAGGAAAGTCAGGGGAATGTGGCGCTGTTTTGCCCACTGTATAGATGTCAGGACTCTGCAAGAGTTGTGGTTGCCTTCCCGTTGTTGGACAAAGCCAGCCTGGTCTGGATGTATCAATGTTGTGAGAAAAGGGCTAAGACGGGAGGCCAAAAGCTTGGCCCATATCTTTACATCAACATTGAGCAAGGATATGGGTCTATAACTTCCACAGTCAGTCAAGTCCTTCCCTGGTTTAGGGAGAATGGTCACCGTAGCTTCAAGGGATTGTGCAGGTAGCAGTTCCCCATTGAAGAGGGCATTGCACCAACGTGCAAGACGAGGACCCAAGACTCCCGAAAATTTCCTATAGTAGCCTACCGGGAACCCATCAGGGCCTGGGCTTTTCCCCAGTGGCATGGAGGTTAAAATCTTTTGGATCTCCTCTGAGGTAACCGGAGATAGGAGCGAGAGTCCCTGCTCAGAGGTTAGTCTCGGTAAGCTCAAGTTAGCTAAAAATCATCTATAAGGGATCCCGATACAGGATCAGGGCCGCCTGGATTGGTATCCAGACCATATAGGGCCTCGTAAAATTTCTGAAATTCTTCAGCAATATCCTTTGTTTTATGTAAAAGGCCCCAGATCTGGATCTAATACTAGAAATATACATAGACTCTTTCCTTTGTTTTACCAGGGAGGCCATCAACTTAGTGCCTTTATCTCCATGAGAGAAGAAGCGGTGCTGAGAATATTGATACGCCTTAGCGTGGCAAACATTAAGGTGATCTTTGAGTTCTGATCTCAGTACCGCTAATTCCTGCTGGAGTGATTGGGCCATAGAACGTTTGTGTGTGGCTTCAATTGTCGCTATCCTCTTAGGGAGTGAATTCAGCTTACCCTGTCTCTCCCTCTTCACCTTACAACCCAGCGCTATGAGTTCACCCCTCAGCACGGATTTGTGCGCCTCCCAAACCACAGTAAGAGGCACCTCAGGTGGAATTCTCTTCAAAATACCAGTTAAGCCTCTGGGATAGTGACTTGATCACTTCAGGGGAGTCCAGCAGTGTCTCGTTAAGCCTCCATTGCCTGAGTGGTGTGGGCAGATTAGAAAAACGCAGTTGCATGGAGACTGGTGCATGGTCAGATACCACAATAGGGTCAATCACGGCCCGGTCTACCATATCAACACAGTTGCTGGAGATGAAAAGGTAGTCCAGCCGCTTGTAATTGTCATGGGGGGCCGAATAAAACGTATAATCACGGACTCCAGGGTGCACCAGCCTCCAGACGTCTGTTAAATGTGCCTCAGAGATACTAGAGTTAATCTGTCCGAGGGCAGAGTGGGTCAGCTGAGACAGGCCATCGGAGGCGTCCAGAAACGGGTTCAGAGTCACATTGAGATCGCTGCCAATCAGACACACCCCCTCAGCAAATGTCTTGAAGTGATTTAAAGTGCGTGTGATCCAAGCTTTTTGCCCCCGGTTAGGGCTATACAGACTAGCCAGCGACACTTTTTGCGTGCCAATGACCCCTTTAACAAACACAAAACGGCCATCTGGGTCCGTCTGCGTATCTACCAAGGTAAATGGCACTGTTTTACTGATGGCAATACCGACACCCCGCTTTGCCTTATCAAACGTGCTAAGGTACCATTTGCTGAAGTAGTGCGTCTGAAGTTTGGGCAGATTGGAGTGTCGCAAATGGAGTTCCTGAAAAAAGCATATATCAGTGGATGACCTTTTAAGCATTCGCAGCACCTGCGATCTCTTTTGGGGGGTATTAAACCCTCTGACATTAAAGGTGGTACATGTAATCAGCAACATGGTGACATGTCATGAGGAAGTGATACCAGTTGATGTCGTAGTGAGCATAGTAGAGACCGTAAAAAACCAAACAAATGAACAATCATAACGAGCAACAGTAGAAGACCCAGAAACATGTCCGGGTGAAGGGTGGTGAGCGTCGCAGGGCCAGCCAAAACCAACACTGCAAATGTCAGAATCAGGACAGCCCCGCGACACCCCGCACCAGCGCAGTTACACCGGGCTTGCGCAATTGTGTCCCCGATGTGGGATGGGGGGGGGATGCACCACAGTGACGTAGATCTCATGTCACCTGCGCTACCCAACAAACCCAGTGCAAAACAAAATGTACCAGGGCTACAGCTTCGCTGAGTATATAGGAGAGAAGGATACTACAAACATATGTCATAGGACACAAGGCAGTTAAGATAGGAACATAGACTAGTTAGAAGCCATAAAGGATACTGAACAGTTGAACGCATAAGTCCTCACACATGAGAGGTCAGGTGTGGGCTGCAGGCTAAGACAAAAGTCGCAAGCAGTCACCAAAGGAACCGAACGTCGGCTCTTGGCATGATGGGCTCCATTATAGGGAGAGCAGTGGTTCAGGTGATTCTGGGCCGAGCGCCGCTCTTCTTCCTAGGGAATGCTTTGGCCCAGTTCTGTGCCTCCGGCAGGGGCGGCAGTGGTGGTCCAAACTCAGCCGAGGGTAGCCAGGAAGGAATGTCCAACGGCGTGGTCTGTAGGAGCTCCCAGGCTGCGTCTAGGTCTGTCGGGAGTCTTGGTATTCACCCTTTAACCCCTGTACAGGCATCTGGACTTTGCGGCAGAGAACCAACCAAGCCACTACCTCCTGCAGTAGTCCTGGTGTAGTTGACTGCTGACCCACATGGTCCAGAGACACTGGTGCAAGGGCTGAGGCAAAAGGCAATATAGAGATCTGGACTTCACTGCAGAGGAGCCACCAGGCAGCCTCCTCTCTGAGTCGTCTCTGTATTATTGTCAGCTCATCCATGAGAGTCACTTACACTGATGCAGAGCACCAAGGGGAAGAATGAATCGCAGTTAAGGGCAGGCCAAGGTCAGGACAGGCGGAGTACTTGCTTAAATGGTAAAACTCCGAGGTGAAGACAGGCAGTGAAGGGTAAATATGCAGGTCGGGTAGAGGGGGGGTCAGAATCCTGGAAACAGGCAGACAAGATAAAGCACACTATTGCCCGAACTAGCAGACTAAAAACCTTATTGGTCAGGCACCATCACACAGGGGAAGGGGCCTTAAGTATCCCAGGGTTGCCAGTCATTAGCTGGTGAAGAATTGTGTGCATGTACGCTGGCCCTTTAAGAGCTAGAGGGGGAGTGTGCACATTTGCCCTATGGACACAGGAGGAGAGGCCCTGCCAGCAAGCAGGCCGCAGCCTGCAGAGAGAGAGCAAGCCTGGCGGCTGGACCCACTAGGACAGTGCTGGCTAACCTCCGGCACTCCAGCTGTGGTGAAAATACAACCTCCAGCATGCTCCATTCATTCCTATGGCGTTCTTAGAACAGCCAAGCAAGTGTACATCTTGGGAGTCGTAGTTGCCTCACAGCTGGAGTGCCTGAGGTTAGCCATCACAGCAGTAGGAAAAAGGAGACAACAGGAGGTGGATCCAGGCCACCGGGATGGGTGAGCAGAACAGTGGTGCCCGCGAGCTGTCGGTGTATCAGCCAGCTGCTTTAGAAGCTGCAGTGTCCTGTTTGCTCCTCAGAGGAGATGCTGAGGAAGGCCTGTTACACCCTCAGGCCAACATACAAGAGCAATCCAAGACAGCAAAATAATAATTGCACTTCAGAGATTTATTGATCCATCTGTAAGTGCACCAGATGTGTAAAGTGCAATGTTGCAAGCTTTGCAGTCAAAAGCACCTTTTTGAAGCAGGACTTGGTACTCTTCTGCCTCTCGTTGTGGAGGGTCTGCATGCTGGTAAGTACATATAGTTACCTTACCAGCATAGAAATACTTTACTTACCTTACCCGCATACTGGCCCTCCGTGTCTGGCCCTCAGAAGTATACAACACCGCTCACTTTAATGGGAGGTGAGCTGCAGTACACTGGCATGGCCTCTCCACAGTGGACAGAGCCTTCTGCTTCTGACTCCATGCCTCGGGTTTAATTCTGGTGTCGGTGACTGATGCAAACAGCTGATCAGTGGAGGTGCTGGGCATCAGCTTCTCCACCAATCTGATATTGACGACATATCCCGAAGGTAGGTCATCAAGTATCTAGAAGCTGAAGAAACCTAACAGGAAGTGATATTACAAAGGACAGCAGAGTCAAATTTTTTTAACCCCAGGAGCTGAGTGATTGCTATCATCGGTGGGTGCCTCCTGTTTTAGACAGCGTCATCTGCTGGTAGTGTCCATAATGGGAGACTCATTTATCAGGATGGGGCTGCTTCCTATGTCCGAAAAATCATGGGAGCTGTTTGGTTGCTGTGGCACCCAGGAGCCATAGTAAAGCTCCTGTTAAGCCCTACCCATTCTATTTTACCATAAACTTCAGTAGTAAACTATTTCAGTCTTTATTATACGTGATCTAATTATTGCATGTTCAAATCCCCTAGGAAAGTTAAAAATGAAGTAAAAAAAAAAGTTTTAAAAAATATAAACATAAAACAAAAAGAATGGAAATTCTAATCACCATCTTTTTCCCATTTTACATATAAAAGTAAAGAAACAAAAATAAAATGAGCATCATTGGTATTGCCACATTCGGAAATGCCTAATTTATTAACCCTGCACGGACCAAGCCAATTTTAGTTTCTTCTTCCCTGCCACGACTTTTTTAAAATTTTCAGTTCAGCCATATGAGGGCTTATGTTTTTGTTTTGCGACAAGTTGTATCTTTAATGGCACAATTTACTTTACTGCATCTTTATGGGCTGTACTGTATGTGCTGTACTGTATTCTTTATGTGGCGAAATTGAAATAAAAACTCACAATTATACCATGGATTTTTTGGTTTTGTTACTATGGCTCATTCATATGACCATATGGCCGTGGTACGGTCTGCAATACACGGCACCGGCCCGTGAACACTCTGCTGTGGATTGAATGGTTCCGCAAAATCCGGCAACAGATAGGAAATGTCCTTCTTTTTTTTTGCGGAGCCGAAACACGGATTGGAAACACACTGAATCGCTTCCACTGGCTTTCGGATCCTTGCTTCTGCACCGCAAAAGATAAGACATGTCCTATCGTTTGCCATATTTTGCGGATCGTGGACTCATTCAAGTCAATGGGTCTGCACTACAATACAGGATTCACACGGTCTTAATAAGTCCCTGCGCTGGTGGTGGATAGGCCGGAGTTATGTAGAGGTTCCGGTCTCTACATAACTTCTAAGATCTTCCTAGCTGTCTTACATTTAGACCATTTTCTATGCTTAAAGGGAACCTGTCACTGGGATTTTGGGTATAGAGCTGAGGACATGGGCTGCTAGATGGCCACTAGCATATCCACAATATCCAGTCCCCATAGCTCTCAGTGCTTTTATTGTGTAAAAAAACGGATTTGATACATATGCAAATTAACCTGAGATGAGTCCTCTCCCTGAGATGAGTCACAGACAGGACTCATCTCAGGTTAATTTGCATATGTATCAAATCAGTTTTTTTACACAATAAAAGCACACAGAGCTATGGGGACTGGATATTGTGGATGTGCTAGAGGCCATCTAGCAGCCCATGTCCTCAGCTCTATACCCAAAATCCCGGTGACAGGTTCCCTTTAAACCATTACCAAACCACGCACCCTTTTTAGACCTGGCGTGAGCAGGTAAAAGTCACAGATTGCGGCGCAAAGGAATTTTGCTCCGCAATCTGCATCAGAAATAAACCTAATATAGGCTTATTTCTGTTTAATAAATGACCCACGTTGTTTTTATCTTTTTAGTACTTATTCATTTTTGTATGTAAAATTGAGAAAGCGGTGATTTGAATTTTAATATTTTTATGATCCTCTGATAGAATGCTAAGGGATTTTTACTGGCTGCATGTCAAGCCCTGCCATAGGCATGGTTTAGTAGGCAACTCACTATGATAGCCCTGGGAGCCTTTACAAGGCCCAGGCTGTTATAACAACTTTGGGAGTGGCCTCATCTCCTGAGCCTGCTCCATATATTCCCTATATGCAAATTTTGTAGATGTACAACATTTTGTGTAAAGGGATATTATATGGGTTGTCCACCTTTTAGACACTGATAACCTATCCTCCAGATAGGTCATCAATATCAGATTGTGGGGTGTCCAACTCCCCCATCAATCAGCTGTGTTTGGCAGTCGCCACTGATGGAAACAAGACAGTGGATAGAAGAAGGATCTGACCACTGTGTATTGACCCTGCGGACATACTGCTGGACACCGACACAGCAACTACACAGTGGATGGATCTTGCAGTTAGCGGGTCCATCTACTGTGTTTTTATCTGGCAGCTTCCACATAAAACTGATCTTAGGGGTGCCAGGTGTTAGGTCATCAGTAACTAAAAGGTGGACAACCCCTTTTAGACTTCAGCAGAGAATAAAGGCAAGGCGGAAGCCACAAACCTAGACATACTGTAGCAGAGAAGAATATTTCCACAGCAGCAGAAGTAGTGATGCAAGGATCCTGTCAAACCGATTTCACAGACACCAACCTCAAAATGAAATTTTATTCTTAGACTGTATATCCATGTTTACAGCTCCCTTATGTTAAACCAATGCAGTGTGTTGTAAATTCCTGCATTACCATATTTAAATAACTTGCAACATGCTAATTTCATACCTCCCAAGCCGTTCACAAGATGTTTTTGGTGCAACCAAAAATGCCACTAAAAAACTCCTATTCATTTCAATGGAATGTAGAAAAAAGAAGCAGCGTCCTATATTTTGGCAGTGAATCCGCACTGATTGTCCCATTGAAATTAATGGGAAGCTGAAAAAAATCCACCAAAAACTGCACCCAAAACCCATATTCCGCACTGATTATTTTCAGTTTGTTTCCTAAATCCGTCCGATTTCAGGTACTGGAATCCGCTGCTATTAACATAGGCGTATAATTTCCGTCAGTATTTGAAATCCGCAGCTACCCGTCCATACCACACCCTGTCCCCACCCAAGCACAATAATTCATACTCTGCACAGGATAGTATGGGTTCATTTTAGTACCTCATAATACTGTGGATATTCGACTGCAGAGACCTATCCCGTTGTAAGGGGAGAAAATGAGACAGTTCTCTGCATTAGTTATATTGAAGGGGGACCCATGGACATACCGTTACTACCCTGTTTGTGAGGAAATATCTCCATCGAATTACTGATTACTCATGTCCTCACCTTCTAGAAATATATTCTCTCCTTATTCATACTTACCGGTCCCAAAAGATTGCAATGACCATTTAATGTTCCTTTAATAAAATTATTGTTGTAATTCAACTTCCCAGGTGTCGCAAAACTACAGCTCCCAGCCTGAGACTGGCAGGGTAGGAGTTGTAGTTTTGCAACAGACTGGGAGGAGTTTGGATCCTCTGGTGGGCCTAGTCTCTGAAGCCATAGTGGGCCTCACAGATCCAGGAGAAAAATCCCACATGGAGCTAATCACTTTCTTAGATTCAAAACTTATTACATTTTATTGATGATATGGAGGTTGGACTCCAAGACTAATTTCTTCTTCAACACTGGCAAAACTCCTAGCATGAGGTTGTCATGGTATGCAGCGATTTGTGTTATTGCAACAGTTGTAGACTTTCTGGTTGGAGATAACCGCAAGGAAACCTAGCAAATTGTTTGTTCTCCAGAAGTTCCAGCATGCCTTTCCAAACAAGTTAATCTGGAAAGAGTTTAGCCTGCCACATGGTTGTGTATGTAAGGCACAAGTGGATGTGACAGGCTCCTGGATGGTTGTGCAGATCAAGGGTGCAGTGGGCGTGATCCAACTGACCGTAATCATCTCCTCCCCTGTCCTCCTGGTCCCTACCTCTGTGCATTGATAACAGAGGACTGCGTTGTCTGTGGAGCCTGGTGATGGACAAGATGTAGATTCTGTGCAACCCCAGCATCCTGGGGTCTGCTTTTGCCCCCAGCAATCAAGTGTAATCTGTGGAGGAACACAGGAGAAAGCCTTCAATTCTAGTACCACCGTCACCGTGAAATAAGGCATTACATAGTACCCTGAAAATAAATGAGTCTTTCATGGATTATATATTTGTGTTGCATCCTCCAAAGCAAGATACTGTGTCTAAATCCGCTAAGCTTTGTTCATCCATGACAGTTACGGATATAGACAGTGTTGGACTGGAGTACCCTGGGCCCACCAGAGGAATTATATGAATTAGTTGGAGGCCCAACCCCCCATCATCAATAATTCTTAATAGCTTTTAATTTAAAGAAACATACCCTAGTGGCAATTTATTGATTCTGAAGGCGGCTCCAAATGTTTTTTTTTTCCCCTGGTCCTTTGGGGCCCACTATGAGGTACTCTGCTGGGCCTGTCTGACGTTGGATCTAGAAGAACTAATTGCATCAACTCCTCTGAAATAATAGGTACATTTAGTAAATAATTGTTTCCCATTGTAATGATTCATTGGGAAGTCATTTTATGTATTTTTTGCCTAAGCAGAAGTCCAATTATTTATTTAATTTATTTCCATTTGCTAATATAGTGCTAACATTTCACAGTTCTACAGTTGTTCTTTCATCACACATTGCTCCTAATGGGACATGTGATAGAAGATCATCTGTCAGCTTGATTAACCACTTCCCGACCACCCATTGACGAGAAACGTCCTGGGCGGTCGGGGTTATCTCTGATCGGACGCTAATCGTGCAGCTGCCGAGCGGGGAACCCGCTGTCAGTGACAGCAGGGCACCCCATAGAGAAGGCAGGGGCCGTTCCTGGTGTCCCTACCTTCTATATAACTGTATACACAGCGCTGAACAAGCGCAACTTATACAGATCAGGAAGCAATGTGCTGTGTCCTGTCCCGGCCTGGTGGTCATGTGAACGCCGGGGGAGTGCAGGAGCTTTCGGGTCTTCCATAGACTTCGATCAGCCTGCGATGAGGCTGTACAGCGCTGTATTCTGCTGTACAGCCTCTCTGGGGGGTGTATTTCCTCTGTAACTGGGGCTACTATGTCAGCCCCAGTTACAGGAGAAATCAATAGTGAAAGTTAAATGTCCCCCAGATGTCTTGTATGACCTTATAGAGGACTCAAAGTGTAAATAAAAATAAGTGTTTCACATCCAAAAAAAAATGTTTCCCCCAATTAAGCCACTTAAAAAAATGTTATGAATAGAAAAAATAAAATAGATATATTTGGTATCACCACATCCGTAACGACCGGCTCTATAAAAATATCACATCATTTACCCTATCAGGTGAAGGCCGTAAAAAATAAATAAACCATACGTCAAAAAAGATTTTTTAGTTATCTCACCTCCCAAAGATAATGTTAATCGATCAAAAAGTCGTATGTACTCCAAAATGGTAGCAATAAAAACGTCACCTTATCCCACAAAAGAATGAGCCCCCACACAAGACCATAGCCAGAAAAAATTAAAAAATATGGCTCTAAGAAAATTGCAACACAAAAACATGATTTTTTTTCTGAAAATGCTCTTGTTGTGTAAAACATAAAAAAATAAATAAAATAGATATATTTGGTATTGCCACGTCCGTAACAACTAGCTCTACAAAAATATCACATGATCCACCCCATCAAGTGAACAGTGTAAAATAAAACACTAATAAAAATTACTCCAAAACAGCTTTTTTTAGTCACCTCACCTCCCAAAAAACATAATATCAGTCAATCAAAAAGTTGTAAGTACCCCAAAGTGGTAGCAATAAAAACATCACCCCATCCGCAAAAAACAAGCCCTCACACAAGACCATAGCCAGAAAAAAAAATGGCTCTAAGAAAATGGCAACACAAAAACATGATTTTTTTTTTCTGCAAAAAGTTCCTATTGTGTGAAACATAAAAAAAAAAATACTACACATATTTGGTATTGTTGCATCCATAATGACCGGATCTATAAAAATATCACACGAGCTACCCTATCAAGTGAACGGTGTAAAAAAAAAAAATTTGAAAAATGACACCAAACTGCTTTTTTGTGACTTCACCTCCCCCAAAAATTTGATAAAAAGCGACCAGAAAGCCAAATGTACCCCAAAATGGTGCTAATACACAAAAATAAAATAAGCCCTCATGCAGCTCAGTCAAAATAAAAATGTAAAACTGTATCGCTCTTAAAAACCATTACAGAAAATTCCATGTTAAAAAATCCAGATGCTGCTCCCTCCATTCTGAACCCTGGCATATCCCCAAATAACAGTTTACGACTACAATTGGGGTGTTACTGTATTCAGGAGAAATGGGTAGCAAATTGGGGGGGTTATTCTTTTGTTATCTTTAGTGAAAACGTTTCGGGCTAAAGCACCATTTTCTTGAACTGGTCCTTAAAAAAGTTGCTTCTAAAATGCTAAACCTATTAATGTCCTAAAAAAATAAATAACATTACCAAAATGATGCCAACATAAAGTAGACATATGGTGAATGTTAATTAATGAGTATTTTATGAGGTACTGTATCACTATCTGTTTTAAAAGCAGAGAGATTCAAATTTAGAAAACAGTGAATTTTTTCAAATTTTTGGTAACTTGGATTTTTTTTATAAAAAAATAGTAAAACATATTGACTCAAATGTACATTAACATGAAGTACAATGTGTCATGAGAAAACACTTTTTGAATGGCTTGGATAAGTAAAAGTGTTCCAAATTTTTTTCCACATAAAGTGACATGTCAGATTTGCAAAATTAGGCCTGGTCAGGAAGGGGACAAATGGCCTGGTCTGGAAGTGGTTAAAGGGGTTTTCCAGGCTTTTAATATTGATGATAGGCCATCAATATTAGATCGGCAGGGTTCAGACACCCCCTCCTCCCTTAACAGTGACCCCCACAGTGCCCGCCCCTTTAACAGTGACCTTCATAGTGGCCTGCCCCCTTAACAGTAACATCCAAAGCACACTTCGCTTTAACAGTGACCTCCACAACACCACACTACGTTAACCGTGACCTCTACAGCACCCCGCAGCTTAACACTGACCTCCGTAGCAGATTGTCCCCTTAACAGTGACCTCCACAGCGGCCCGCCCCTTTAACAGTGACCTCCACAGTGGCCGAGGGTCTGGACGGACACAGGAATGTGCTTTTAAACAGCTCACTCTCAGACAGCAGCACTGTGCCATCTCATAGTGCAGGGAGAAAGTAACCCTTCCTCCCCTGCAGCTGACAGAAGTTGATTTTTGCCTTCATTTTTTCAATCCGCGTCAGCTGCGGAGTGGGAGGGGGCATGGCCTGATCAGTGGCAGGGCCTGGGTCTCTACCTGCCCCCCTCAACTGTGACACCCCACAGCACTCCGCTCCCTTAACAGTGTCATCCACAGAGCCCTGCTCCTTTAAAGCTGACCTACAGCAGTAAAGAAAAATGGCTGGGTTGTTATGGAAACCTGGTGTAAAACTGTGTGTATGTGGAGACTAAGGGCCTGTGAGCTTCTATTGGCTGATAAGGGTTATGTGACTATCCTTCTATTGGCTAATGCATTTTTTAGGACTATATCAGGAACGGTATGTGCTAGAGAGCTGAGACCTGGTCTAAAACCTTCCCGGACACCTGATGTACCTGTGTGCCAAATTTCGTGATTGAAAATAAGGCGGTGCGGATTTCTTTAGCAGATATACACACATGCATACACTCAGCTTTATATATTAGATGTTTTAGAGGTATTTGAGGCACCAAGGGATGGGTCTAGCACTGCTGAGCACTGCTTAACCACTACCTTTTTCTGTAGTCACTCCCCCTCAATCCTTGAATGACAAGGCCAGGCATCCTCACTGTCTTCCTGCCTGGCCCTATAATCCACGGTTTGTGCCGGTCAATATTGTATTGGCACTTGCTCAGTTCGGATCTCAGCATGGGGGGAAAGCCTTCTGAGACCTGAACTATGCCTAGCCCTCTTACTCAAGTGGAGAAGGAGTGGCTAAGGTGGCTGTAAAGTGGTCTTCTGAGGGGCTAGGCCCACCCCCTTGCGGTAAAATGCATATTTCTCTATAACAGGGCCACTGATTTAAAATACAGAGGGATTGTTTAACTCAGCATGGTCAACCCTAACAGGCAGTATGTCTGTTGATATGGTTGATCATGCTGACAGACGCCGGAGAAACTGTACAAAATGAAAAACGAGTAATTCTAGGAAGACTACACAGGCATGGGGATAACATACAAACTCTATACCTGTGTTGCGCTAGGTCAGATTTAAATCATTGATCCCAGGGCAACAGCTCTGACTACTGGGCCATTGTGCAACATAAGTATGTCACACTGACTAAAAGTAATGATTGCATATATTTCCGTATGCAGCCAGCACTACCTCACCAGTGTTAGTGCTCATGAACACGGCAGTTGCCCCATCGTGGCCGTATTGCGGCCTTCATACGGCGGGTCCGCAATGCAGGGGGCACCGGCCGTGTGCTCCCCGCATCACGGATGCACACCCATTCACTTGAGTGGGTCCTCAAACCCGGAGATGTGGTGCGGAAGCACGGACCGGAACCCCACGGAAGCACTATGGAGTGCTTCCGTGGTGTTTCTGGCCATGTCTCCGCAACGCCAAAAAGTAGTGCATGCACTACTTTTTTGCGGTGCAGATCGCGGACCCCATTCAAGTGAATGGATTCGCGATCCGCATGCAGCTGCCCCACGGTTGGTGCACAATGCATGGTCGTGTGCATGAGCCCTTAGGCTACTTTCACACTTGTGTTGTTTTCCGGTATTGAGATTCGTCAGAGGATCTCAATACTGGAAAAAAATGTTTCTGTTTGGCCCTCATGCATTTTGAATGGAAAGACATCAGTTCAGGATGTCTTCTGTTCCAGCAGCATTCCGATTTGTGAAATGGAAAAAAAACGGATCTGGTACTGAGAAGAATGAAAGGCTTCTTGCACACGAAGGTTTTTTTTTTCCCGTTTCCATTCCTTTTTTGCGGATTCTGTTTGCGGTCCGTATGCGGAACCATTCATTTCAATGGTTCCGCGAAAAAAACGGAATGTACTCCGTATTTCTTTATATCCGTTCCTTTGAAAGATAGAACTTGTCCTATTATTGCCCGCAAATAACGATCCATGGCTCCATTCAAGTCAAAGGGTCCGCAAAAAATACCGAATGCATACAGAATCAGTATGTCTTCCGTTTTTTGCGGATACATGCCCACTTTGCCCATTTGTTTACTGTTAAAACACATTACTGTACATTACATTAATGATTAAAAATTTTATGTTTCTGTTTGCGATCCGCAAACAACGGATCGCATACGGAAACCATACGGAAAAAAAAGAACAACGGATCCGTTGAAAACGGACCGCAAAATACTGAAAAAGCCATACGGTCGTGTGCAAGAGGCCTAAGTCAATGGTGATAGATCCCTTTTGTTAGTCACCCATTGACTTTCAGTGTATTTATTGACAAATCAGTTTGGAGTTCACTTCACCGCATCCTAACAGAACGGATGCCCCGGCCTATGCGTACTCCCACAGCCCCCGCCACGATAGAGAACTGTGATTTTTCCTATAGTGTGCAAGCATAGCCACCACTACAGGATTCCAGGGTGGTCATAACCCCTGGATACAAGTGATGTATAATGCAATGGAAAAAGCCAGCAATGGAAGCAATATGGACAGTCACAGTACATTAGTAAGTGCCTTGTAGTAATTTTGTCTACATGATGAATGCCCTTTGCTGAAGTGAGTCGACTCCTTTAAGGCTGTCTTCCTATCTACATTGGAAGCTCAGTCACAATTTCTGTCAAAAAAAGCCACACAAGATGGCGCAGCATTGTAGGCATTGATTGTTGATGCAAGGCAATAATAAGGCTGGTTTAGGGGTAACAGGTCCACTGTTCTCTTCTAAAGCAATTAGATGTCACATACAGCCGCTGTTTTCCCAAGGCTGTATGTATGGATAAAGGCCGTACAGTGATTACCTCTGTGACTCTCTTTCCAGTTAATGTAAGCAAACTTCCCAATTCAGCCAAGGGGTGCAAATTCTCCCTCACAATAAATTCTCACTCTCAGTATGGCACTACAATGCCCAGCTGCAGGGTGTAATATTTTAACAGATGGCCCTTCAGTCTAAGACGTATGGCAGGGTACATCCCTGCATTACCTCCACAGATTTTTTGTCCGTGCACTCTCCCTTGAAATAGCCCTCAACTCTCTGTAAAGTTCATTGCATCCTTCTCTCAGAGGCCCCTTTCAGAAAAGCAAGTGTCACGCTCCGGACTCACAGCGTGGGTATGCAGCAGCTCCCATCCTGTCCTCCCAGCACTGCCGGGGTCGCATAGCATTATATTGATTTATGATGCTATGTAACCCTTACAGCTCTGGAATGTATTGCATGACACAGACAGTATTATCCAATATTCCAGAACTCTAAGGGTTACATAGCATCATAAACCAATATAATGCTATGCGACCCCGGTAGTGCTCCAGAGTTCACAACGGGTGCTCTCGCTGACACACTGCAAGTCCAATGTGTGGAATTCGCTCGTTTGAAAGGGGCCTTCGAGTCACTTTTATAGCTGCTCTCAGTTCAGAGGGCTGGTGTATCCCTATCTGCCGCTTCTTGCACACTACACAACCTGAATACAGCTCCTTTCTCATCAGCTACCTCTCACAGACTCCATGAATACCAGTCATGGGACCAGCCCACACCTTGCAACTGAATTTAGGGTTGAAAATCTAACAGTTCCTCCCATATGCAGCTCTGGGGATCACAGAGCGCACAGAAAAATCACATTAACCCCTTTAGCAGTGAACCAAAAGGGTCACTGCATGTTTATTTCATTTGGCATTTCTGGCTCTTCTGGTATTTTCATTGTTCTGGAACAGAACACTACAAATATTAGCACAGGTGGATACATAGCCTAACACCTCTTTCTCACGTCAGTGTTTTGATCAGCGATTTTCATCAGTTAGGGCTCGTTCACACGACCGTATGGTTTTGCGGTCTGTTTTTAACGGATCCGTTTTTGGTTTCAGTAGTGTTTCTGTCCGTTTCCGTATGGTTTTCATTTGTGATCCGTGCAAATCGGAAACGGAAGCATATAATAATGTTTTAACAGTAAGTACATTGAAAAATAGATGACTCCGCAAAAACGGAATGGATATGGAAGACATACGGATGCATTCCTTTTTTTTTTTATTACAGCCCCATTGACTTGAATGGAGCCACGGAACGTGATTTGTGGGCAATAGTAGGACATAACTCAAAATGTAGCGGGACGGAAATACGGAAACGGAATGCATATGGAGTACATTCCGTTTTTTTTTTTGCAGACCGATTGAGATGAATGATTCCGTATACAGACGGTATACTGAACGCAAAAGACGGCCCGTATATGGAACACAAAAAATGTTCGTGAGCCAAAACTAGAAGTGCAGCCTACTCAGAAATAAGGTATAACAGAAAGATCTGCACCTGTTCTGGGTTTCTGATCCACACCTGGTTTTGGTTCACAATCACTGATCAAACACTGACTGTATAAAAGAGGCCTTTTTAAAACTGCATTTAGAAGGAGGAAGTAGGTTTTAACTGGATGGTGCACATTCCCTTAGCAGGGTTTCTACCTAAGGAAACCCTCAAGATATCTTCTGGTGGGTATACTTAAGGTTACAAGTTGTTCCTGCCCCCTGTGTTATGTAATGCTCTGTCTGTATGGCAGGAGCTATCTAGTCTGGAGCTGTGAGTGGTATGGCATTGGTTCTAGTCCTCCACTTCACACTGAAGTGAAATTGGTACAATGCACTTACTTTACATATAATATGTGACAAACCCCCATTCACAATTCATATGGGACAAGACTACTCCAAAGACTTCAGCGTGGCACTGTTATTCATGTGTATGTTTCTTTTCCTAAGGGCTCATTCACACTGCCGTAGGTTGGCCGTTCCATGCAATTTGAGGTTCTTAATGCACGGGCAACCTCCGTAAGGTCACCGGGATGAATCCAGACCCATTCAACTTGAATCGGTCTTCATGCGTCCGTTCCCCAAATAGATAAAGCAAGTTCTATCTTTTTGCGGAATGGAAGTACGGAACAGAATCCCACAGAAGCACTCCGTAGTGCTTCCGTAGTGATCCGTTCCGTGATTCCGTTCCGCATCTCTGGATTTGCGGACCCATCGAAGTGAAAGGGTCCGCATCCGTGATGCAGAATGCACAGAGAACGATGCCTGTGTATTGCGAATCCGCAAATGCGGACTGCAGTACGGCAACAGGCAGCACACGTTCGTGTGCATGAGCCCTGAGAGAAATAGGGAGTAGTTGTCAAGTAATTGTCTAACAGGGTTTGGTTTATGTCTGTAATAGCTATGGTAGTATTACTTTACGTGGCAAAAGTACAATTTGGCCAGCTAGAGCCTTTCTAAATCTCTAGTAATCTTCCATAATCTGAAGTGACTACAAGTGCAAATTAGTTAAATCCTTTACTACTAGAGGAGACGGCCTAGGATTTCACATGCATCTTAGCAGAATGCCTGTTGTCATACCAAAGCAATACGCAGTGTTCCAACATAATTTAACCTCTTCTGGAGCGGCCATGGACTATAAACGTCCAGGCGGCCCATCTCTGCAATGACGGTCCTGACTATCCTTACAGAGTTAGCAGCTGCACGTTAATCTTACAGTCGGGCTCTCCATAGAGAAGGCGAGGCAGGTTTTCTACTGCTGATCGGCGGGGGTCCCGGGTGCCTTCTGCATGTCTGTATGCATAGCAGTCAATGAGTACTGTGTATAAAGATCAGGAAGGTGCAATGCCAATTCCTGCTTCGGTCCATGTGATCGCCGTGGGGACTGGTATCTGCACGAGCTGCTGGGTCTTAGCAGACCTACTGTATGTCAGCTCTGCAGGTTGGTTTTACAACATTGTAAAGCCTCTGGAATTGAATAAGTCCTGTAAATAAAATAAAAATTGCATAAATCTAAAGTCTCATGTATCACTGAAAAAAAGATGCAAAAAATATTTACCTAACAAAACAGAAAGAAAAGTTATAGGTTTCAAAGAGGCACAAAAAAAAAGGTAAAAACACATCTGGTCAGGAAAGAGATAAATGGCTCAGTCTTGAACCTACTTACCTGATAGAGGCACCATTTTCATGCAGTTCTTCTGCTCAGTTTATTGTTCTCGGTGAAATGACCCTAACCCTATAATGTTTGTATAATAGCAATGCATGGATGTATCTGGTTCTTGAGAGAAACACTTTTTGCAGGTAGTTAATGGAATATATCAACAAATCCATTGATGATGGATTTGTGTGGGAAGGAGGAGTTTGAGTTCTCGAAGAACTGGTTTGACTACAGAATTCTCTATTGGCTTATAGGCTCTACGGTGGGGAGAGTGCAGCTGTGTTTGAGGAGAAATGGCTAGGAAGTCGAGAAGTGTTTAAAGAGGAACTGTCACAAAAAATGCAATGCAGGCAGCCTGTTGTAGAGCAGGAGAAGCTGAGCAGATTAATATATGGGGGCAGATTTATCATAGCCTGGTGGTATATGCCGGGCCATGATACCCGGGTGTTTTGCTGGACGCTGATTTATAAATTAGCAGTCCTTGCATCTGAACTGAAATCTACATAGAGCCCCCAGTGTAGAAGATGATAAATGTAGCCGGGTCAAAGACTCCTTTCCGGAAGAGTAATGGTCCTTGAAATTTTTTTGCACAGGTGCCATTGAAAAAGTCACAAACACGCAGTTTGCCACTTTTTTACACCAGAACAATAGTTTTGCGGGAAAAGACTCAGTAGAACTTGTATTTTATTCATTTTAACCTGTGCTATTTCATTGTTTACTTTGGGATCTGTTATCAGTAACTGACAGCTATCTCTTTGTACACACTTACGGCTCATGCATAGGGCGTAATGGATCAGTGCCTGTGCTGCCGACCGCAAATGGCACCTGTGACAAAATATTGTCACAGTGGCAT
Organism: Bufotes viridis; assembly: GCA_033119425.1. Classification (NCBI taxonomy): domain Eukaryota; kingdom Metazoa; phylum Chordata; class Amphibia; order Anura; family Bufonidae; genus Bufotes; species Bufotes viridis. Next base: position 91,638,796 of record CM065590.1, read on the forward strand.
TGAAAAAGTCGCAAACACGGACCAGAAAAGGGGTGTGAGGAGAATGATAACTTCCTCCCTGAGTTTTTCCAGAGTGCATTTTGGCATGGATTCCGTGCCTAGAATCCACACAGAAAACACGAGCAATCTGCCTCCCATTGATTTCAATGGGAAAAAGAAAATTGTTCCTTTTTGGTGCTGATTCTACACTGAATCCACATTCAAAGTTCGTAATAAAATAGGCAGAATAAAAAAATGTCAAATACTGTGAGAAATATTGGAGCACATTGCTCATATTTTTCTTTCTGCACAGAATAATCTCTGTGAGACTTAGACCTCTTTCACACGAACAAGTTTTCTGTCTGGATGTGACGGGTGTAGTGTATTCATAATATCGGGACTAAACTGACTGAACTTCAGTGCAAAACCATCATTTCTTTTCCCCTAAACAGACCCTGACTCATTCCATATTGCTCTTGTGAAAAAGGACTTAAACTGCAGATATAAGTCCTTGTGATACCAAATAAGACCATACAATAACTTGCTGAATTTGGGAACATGCATCTTCTACTTAATTACTATTGACCTTTTTATTATACAGTCACCATTCTGGTAGATGTGTGATAAAAGTGACTGGTAGCCTGCGTAATTTATCCTGGACAATGTTGCACACTTCTTCTACAGACTTTAGGTCACCTTTTGTCTCTTCAGGTAATCCAAAAAATCTCGTTGATGTTGAGATGGAGGTCTCCGATTCCTTTTAGTGAAGATAGCTGTTTAGGACTTTGACCATGTTGTAAGGTGCAGGTGGAGAGGTGACGTATTGACTTAGACAGTACATAATTGCAGTTAACGCTTTCTTTAATTGGAAGAATGCAGCAAACAAATGGATCAGTGTAAGGCCTCGTTCACACATCCGTGATGACATCAGTGACAAGATAGTCAGTGGTTTGTCCGTGAAGGATCCATGATTAATTGTGCTATTAGGCCTCTTTCACACGAGCGTCGCGGATTTGATCTGGCGTTCAGGGAAAATGGTGTGATTTTGCTTGCGAGTGCTGTCAGTTTTGTATGCGATTGCGTCGCGTTCTTGCGTTTTTCCCATGCGTGTGACATGCATTTTTCACGCTCGTGGAAAAAAACTGATCCATCCACTACATTCACCTGTGACAGTCAACACATATAAATACCCCCAACATGCATTGTTTTGTTGGACAGCTCCATTTGTTTAGGGAGTTTTTGTCATCTGGTTGGTGTGTGTGAGATCGGATTTTCCTTTGCAGGATGTCCACTTTCACCCTGTCCACAACTGACCATGTGTTCTTGCACTGGCTGGTGTTCCGCTGTTTTGGTGTGCAGCCAGCAATGATTGAGGAGGAACCGCGGAGGAAGCGGATGTGGGTGCATCCCATAATTTCGCAGCGGGCCAGCAAAGGTCAATTTGTTGGCTTGTACACTGACCTCCGTGCGCACCCTCCGAAGTTCTTCAATTATTGCCGCATGTCGGTGGCTACGTTTGATCAGCTGTTGGGGGAGTTGAGGCCTGCCTTGACTTTCCAGGACACCAACATGCGGCAGAGTGTGTCACCTGAAGAACGTCTTATTATTACTTTAAGGTAAGACGATATATTATCAGACTCGTACATGAATGACCCACTGTTTGCCAATACATGGCTGTTTGTTCTATGGCCTGTCTTTTCAGAACTGTACATGTTTTATGTATAAGTACTTAATAGTATTAATCAGGGATTTTAGATCGTACATTTTTATTAATAAAGTGTGTGTGCATTTGGCCTGGGAAATTTGGATTAAGTCAGTTGGTGTACTACCAAGTAATTGTTTAGTCACACCAGATTTCAGTTCCGCAGAGGTAAATGAATCAAATCCTGGCTATTATGATGAGGAGACGTCACCTGTGTGTTGTAGATTTTTTTTAAAGCTAAATGAAATTCTTTTCATGAAAGTATCTAGAAATAGACAGTCCAAAAGTTTGAATGGGGCCTATTTGAAATGCAACTTGCTATAGACATTGCCATTAGATAATGTAAAGTAATGCAATAGATGTATAAACTTTTTTTTTTTGCAGATATCTGGCGACAGGACATTCTTTTTCGGCGTTACATTTTGAGTTTTGAATGGGCACCTCCACAATCACTGACGTGGTACGGGCTACATGTGCTGCCATTTGGTTGAGACTGAAGGCTTCAGTGCTGCCACATCCAACCAGGCAGCAGTGGCTTGATATAGCCCAGGGCTTCCTGGAGAGGGCTCAATTCCCAAATTGTATTGGTGCCCTTAACAGGAAGCACATACGTGTTAAGAAGCCACCAAACTCAGGGTCCCAATTCTATAATTATAAGCAGTTTTTCTCTGTAGTTTTGTTGGCCTTGGCTAACACAAACAGCAGGTTTATAATTGTAGATATTGGGTCCTATGGAAGTACTGCAGATGCTCGCATCTTCAGAGCTTCCAGGATGGGTTGCTGGCTTCAGTCCAACCAACTGGACGTACCACAGCCAGCCAACCTTCCTGGCTCTACTGGGCCACCAGCGCCTTATGTGGTTGTAGGGGACAAGGGTTTTGCTTATTATAGCCACCTCATGCGGCCTTTTACTAGGCGAGGGTTGGATGCCAAGAGGTGCACTTTTAATTATCGTTTAAGTAGAGCCAGAAGGTTTGTGGAGTGCACCTTTGGTGTTTTCTCACATAAGTGGCGGGTTTTCCTGTCGCCCATACAGCTGGCCCCCCAAAATGTCATTGTGGTGATCAAGGCGTGTGTAGTGCTGCATAACTACGCACGCACCTATAAGGCCACACCTGATGAAGACAGCCAAGTCGAGAGTCCACCATCAGGAAAAGACACTATCCAACTTGGACGAACTGTCCCCTATTGGTTCTTTCCCTTGTCACCAGTAGTGCTCGACTAATGTTATTTTTGTTATTTGGGGCCAGTATTTTTGATGAACCTGGATGATTATTTTTTAGTTAGTTTTTGGATTTGTTAGTTAGGGACTCGCAATATAATGAGGACCCTTGACATGGGTTGCGGGCTTACATATTTTGCTAATCTACCTTTTTTGCGACATGTTATGTGAAATATGTACTAATACCTCATTACTAACAAGTGTCAAAGGTTTATGCAAATTAAGGTATAAGTTAACTGCTTTAACAATTGTTGGCTAGCCATGATTATCATATAATAAAAATTATCAATGCATGTGTGATGATCTTGACACGTGAAGAGTAATGTTTGGATTAAAATTGTATGTGTTGGTGCAAACTAAATATTATGATGCTTTGTATATAATAACGTTACATCACAACACAAGTAGGCAAAATAAAAGTATGTTTATTCACATATTAAAGATCGTCTCTTCAACTTTTTTTTGTTTTTTTATCACCTTTAAAAAATAAAGCAGATGTTGTCAAACATTAAACAAATTATAAATTGACATACCGCACAAATGGCAAGGGGGGGCCCTGATACTGAGGGCAAGGGAATGGTGCTTGAGCCGGCTGGGAGGGGGGCTGGGAGTACTGGGATGGCCCAGGTTGGGAGGACGAAGAGGGGATATGATGGCCATATGTGTGTTGGCCCTGGTAAGGTTGCCCACATGGGGGCACAGGTGGGACATAATCATCCCTTGGAGGATGGTATTGTGGAGGAGCCGGTGGAAGTGGCCTTGGTTGGGGGCCAAACATGTTGCCATGGAGGCTTAAGTTTTCAAGGGCACAAAACATTTGTGTCAGATCATTGGGGGGAGTCGATTCCTCCAGAACAATCTCGATGGCCCATCTGGTTCGGAGCAATCGTTGGGGAGGCAGCTGGCGCAAAAAATGCGCAATACTCCGGCCAAAGAGATCATGGTGATCTTCCTGCCGAGCTCGAGACAAATAATCAAGAACCTGGATGTTGACACTTGTCTCGGCAGGAGGCACTGGCCGTCTTCTTGGCCGGATGGGTTGAGCCAAAGGGGGTGGGGATTCGCCACCAGCTGCAGGTGGTGGCCTGGCTTCAGATGTACTGGGTCCTGCCCCAAGCTCCAATTGGGTGACCCCAGTGGTTGGATCTTCCTCGCAAGCACTAGATAGTAGCGCAGAAGACTCTTCCCCTTCCTCCTCTAGGTTGTCCTCCGCTCTGAGAAATCCACAAAATAAACATTTATTACTATATTAACACTATTTAGGAGTTTCAAGATTACAGTCAACTTTTACATTCTTGTACGGTTTTGGCTATCCACATTTTAATAACCAATCCACACTTTGGTCCCGGCAAGGATTGTAGATTCAAGATTTTGACTTGGAAGATATTGGGCTGAGCTACTGCAAAGCCCAGTATCATGGAGCGTGGTACTCTGTGGGTGCTCCAGGTTCCATCACCAGAACAGGGGAGAAGGAGTCACTCTCTCCCTCCACCCTGTGCCGCTGAGGATAGAGAGGATGATGGACGTGAGCACTGCTCCAACCCTGAAAATTAATGTAGGATACATGAGGTGGGTGCACAGGCACAATCACATGGCTAGCCGGCCTCTATGACAGGGTGCAGAGTTCAGCAACAGTGTAATCTCTCAGGCCAGACACCTGAGGGGTTAACTACCGATGATTGCAGTGCCCTGTCAGAGGCAGGGTGCCAGCTGTGTGATTATGCTGGCGCACACACATGATAAGCATTAGTTCTCATTGGTGTCATAGTGTCCCTTCCCCACCACCATCCCCACAATGAAAAACATTGGGGCCAGTGGCCCAAGGGTCCACTCTCCCCTCCCGTCCTCATTGGTGGTCCTGTGGCTGCTTGTGTACGGAGCCCCAGGAGTATAATCTTGAGGCTACGATCAGTTAACATGGCAGCCAAGATGCTACTGAAGCTATGGCTGCCATGGTGACCTCCCTGCTTCTATGTGCACAAAGCACCAGCCAGCAGGGACAGTTTAAAGTGCCATTCACCCAAATTGAGTTATATCCGGGTTAATGAGACTAAGGATGAAAAAATCATTTCAAACATAATTTAATTACATCATGAAGTTCAATACACATGATGTATTGGCAACATTTGGTAAATTAGAAGTGTCATAGGTGAACATATTAACAAATAAAAATCCTATGGTCAGGCTGTAACATAACTTTGAAATTTTAAAAGAAGTAATCAGAATGGTTGCTATTGGCAACTATGACATTTCTACTTTAACAACTGTTACCAATCAGAATCCCTACATAGTCTACATACAGTGTGTATTGAGAAAGATGTAGTGGTCAGTGTGTAGATTGTACTTACGGACGCAGTTCCATTACAGGACGGAGAAACATTAGTTGCTTCTTGTATATATAGGCCCTTTTCTTGGGTGGGCCCAAACCACATCGCCCTATGATGTTTCAGTTCTTTGCGAAACTGATCTCTGCAGCTGGGCCAACAATTCTTGACCTCTTCAACTTTGAATCAAAAATATAAAAAAGACATTTCAGACAAAGATACATTTCGACAGAGGATAACGTATAATATGGGCCTATATACTAGGGAGGATAAAGTACCGTATTTTTCGCCCTATAAGACGCACCCAGGTTTTAGAGGGTGAAAATAGGAAAAAAAAAATTTAAACAAAAAAGTGTGTTGAAACTTTTAAGAAAATAACAGACCATTGGATGACAATGTTATGGGGGGATCTGCCACTAACACAATGTTATAGGAGTACTGTAATCTGCCGCTGACAGAAGTTTCTTGGGGTACGGTAATCTGCTGCTGACACAATGTTATGGGGAGGATCTGCTGCTTTCACACATATGGGGGGGATCTGCCTCTAACACAACTTTATAGGGGGAATCTGCTGCTGATACATTTATTGGGAAAGGATGGGGATCCAGTGACACTTTAAGGTTTAATGCAGACATCCGTGGAGCATGGTCCGTGATATCCCAACCTGCCATCCTGCTGAGCGCACGGCATCATAGCAACCAATGACGTCATGCGCTTCATGCACTCAGCAGGACGGCAGGTTGGGATAACACGGACCATGCTCCACGGATGACTACATGATGCCTTAATAAGGGGGTCACTTTATTAGGAGCGACATCACTTTATTTGGAGCGACGTCACTTTACTGGGGTGGGGACACTTTATTGGGTGGGGGGACACTTTACTGGGGGGTTAGATTATCAGCAGTCATGGTACATTCTCCTTAACATCTGAGGTACCAGTATGCCTCAGATGTGAAGGAGAATGTACCATGATATCACCTCAACAGAAAATGGCATGTATTGGTACCCTACCTAAACCACTGTAGGCGCAGGCAGACTGCAGTGTGACAGAGAGGAGAGGCAGAGCCGGCATATGTGACACAGAGTGCCTGCTCCGACCCTCTTCCTGCCTGTTTCAGCGCGCCAACTTCTTCCCTCCTCCCTCCTAGCACTCGCAGCCCAGGCACAAGCAGCAGGCATACCATATGTGAGTCTGCTCTGCTGTGTGCCGACTCTCCTCCCTCCTCCCCCCTCCCTCCTAGCACTCGCACTCTGAAGAATCCAGGCACAAGCAGGCAGCAGGCATACCATATATCACAGTCTGCTCTGCTGCATACCGACTCTGCTCCCTCCTCCCTCCAAGCACCTCGGACCGCGGAAAATGCAGGGAGCAGGCGTATGAGACGCTCTGCTCCCTGGCTGTGCGCCGACTTTCCTTCTTCCTCAGTAACAGCGCTTTCCACCATAAGCGCTGACATGCTGCCCGTGCCAGTTCCTTACACCCACAGCGCCTACAGTAGCAAAGCGCAACAGGTACAAGCCTTTTTCCCCTCTATATTCACCCCATAAGACGCACTGACTCCCCCCCCCCCTGTTTTTTGGGGTAAAAAGTGCATCTTATAGGGCGAAAAATACGGTATAACATGGGCCTATATACTAGGGAGGATAACGTATAACATGGGCCTATATACTAGGGAGGATAACAAGGCTCCAACATGTATACATTGTCTACTTACTCATATTGCTGCAGCTTTGGCCTTGTGTTTTGTCCCAGATTGACGCAAAAAGCTCCTTGGTCACCTCAGCCCAGGCAGCATCTTTCTTGTAGCGGTCCTGGTACTCAGCTGAACGCAGGTCCCAGAGGCAGGGCCTGTCCTGCACCAGGATTATTAGCTTCTCCACGTCCATTGATCGTGGTGTATTGGGCATTTTGGACTTGTTGGTGACTCCGCAAGGGTTGTCAATTGCTGCAGCCAAGTTCAGGCTTGTCTGCTGCTCAAGCCAGACACACAGCAACTCCTACTTCCTGTCTGATATCCCTGGAGTGTTGCTAAGTTATTTGTGTGAAAAATGCAACGCAGTGTATCCGGATGCAATGCGTTTTTCACGCAGCCCCATTCAAGACTACCCTATGACCACATTTCCCTGGTAAGACCGTTCCAATTTCTGTTCTGTAAAGCGGGAGTAAAAAAGTAGCGATCGCATATAGTTTATAGGACAGCGGGACGCTGCTGCCTGGGCTACTAGAGCGGGACGCCGCTCCTTCTATTGAAAACACTGCGCGCATCTAAGAAAGGCTATCATTATTAATAGATCCTTTCTACTCCTCATTGAACATTACTGGCATGGGTGATATAATGGACAATTTATGGTTTTTATATAGAACTTTTAATAAAGTTTTCAATTGGTCCAAAAAATCAGAGAGTGCCCTACCTTTTCTTTAATATCTCAACCTTCATACTTTTCTAGAGTGGGTGTCTCTAATAGGTAAGGTGCACCTCTGTTGGTAACCTAGTACTCTTGTTGCGACATTAATTTCTACTTTTTATATGATTGATTGTGCTTTATACATATTCCATGGACACTGCTCAAGAATATTTTCTAGCAATGATCTGTGAAACACAGATGCCATCCATGTTGTGTCCATGTTTTTTAATGGACCCATAGACTATAATGGGCGTGATGGATACGTAAACACAGACAAAAGTAAGACATGCTTCTGTGGTGTAACCCCAGACTGTGGCGAATCCCAGATGTGTGAATGTCCATTATTCACTGATGTCTGAATAAGGCCTAACAGCAATGGCATGCAGGTAGGTCAAATCGTTGCTTAGACTGGCTTTACATCAGCACCAGGTTATAGCCCAGTTTACTAGAACAGTCCAAATTTATGGGTTCCATGTACAAATACTGTAATGGCTGATGTCTATATTTTCTTCTATATTAATGGCTCTGTTCACAGGGTGCCCTTTCTTTTTCTGCTGCAGCCTAGCTTGGAGCTCTGCCTCCATTTTCCCTGGGTACTTATGCTGAATGTGATCCCCGCTGGTGCTTTTATTATCAGGCTCTTTGTGATAAGCTGTGTCCCCCTACAGAGCCATGTCCCCCTACCAGCAAAGCAGCTCTGGTAGCATCCTCTCTCAGCTTCAGAGACTGGACTGCTCCTAGAAAAACCACATGCATAAGTATCCCCACAGACTTTTCTGCACTCACATGACTGAACAGGAACAGCCTCTGACTTAAGGACCTGCACAGAAGATTGATGTGATCACGGGTCCTTCAATAAGTTCTGGTTACAGTGTGTTGGGATTTATCGTCATACCACAAAAATAAGTGGTGATTGGATCTTTAATCATTCTGTCGTCATTTTTTTCTCTATTTACAAAAATCTAGCCTGCAGCTTAAAGGGACTGTCCCACAAAGGACATTTATGACCTATCCACAGGATCGATGTCTGATTGATGGGGCCCACTGCTATGACCTCCACCGATCACTTGAATGGGGGTTTCTGTCAACTGCACAGAAATTGAATGGAGTGCCAGTGTGATCACTGCCACTCCATCCAAGCTCTTCCTCAGTGCGATCATATGTTGAGAAGGCACATTTATCAGGGACTTGATGCTTGGCTGCAGCGGTCACATGACCCACAGCAAAATGGATGGGGAGACCTTGGACCTGCAGAGCTGGCAGGGCAGCAATGGAGCAGGAACCCAGAAGCAGGGATCAGGTAAGTATGATTACCCCCCCAGGTCCAGCCACTGGGGGATTGGTAAAAGACATCTCTAGGGAATGAAAAACCCCTTTAAGGACACACCATTCCAGTGATCATGGATGTTCCAGTGGTGGGACCCTCTAGTGATCATTTGTCACCTATCCTGTGGCCAGAACCATTACATACCGTATTTTTCGCCCTATAATACACACTTTGTCAGGGGTGGTTGTCAAAGAGAGGGAAAGTAAACAGCAAAGATTCTACATTTTCTCTTTTTTTTCTCCATTCCCTCAACCAACGTGGACTTATCCTGGGAGGATGGTTAAGTGGAACCAAAGTAGACCCAGTGGATAGTAAAAACGTCAAGGAATATTTGTGTTTATTGAGAGACTGCATATCCAACGCTTTTCCATTTTCCCTATGCTGCAAGCAATAAGCTGTTAGTTATTTTTCATCAGCTTTTCATTGGTATATAATGGCCAGAATATCATAGTCTGCTGAGCCATTCTAGCCAGTAAACACAAAAAGAAACCTTAGGGTAGAAATACATGCGTACAGGCTGCAGCGGGCTCTAAATAAACTAATGAAGACCATACTGTTTAGTAGGTCTGCATTGGAAATATATGCACGCATGGTACCTTCAATACCACACTGCCATTAACAATGCAGACCAACTACCCTGCATTGCGTCACAACTGTGTCCTGAAGTCGTTCCCTTACAGACCCAATAAAAGTCAAATCAATTAGGATCAGCTACAAGATAGATCATGAAGTACCTTTAAAAGGGCAGCATGGTGGCTCAGTGGTTAGCACTGGTGCCTTGCAGTGCTTGGGTCCTGGGCTTGAATCCGACCATAGTCAACATCTGCATGGAGTTTGTATGTTCTTCCCGTGTTTGCGTGGGTTTCCTCCGGGTACTCTGGTTTTCTCCCACACTCCAAAGACATGCTGATAGCGACCTTAGATTGTGAGCCCCACAGGGGACAGCTTGATGCTAGTGTCTGTAAAGCTCTGCGGGATATAGAGTATAATAAATAATAAAAAAAAAAATAGTCAAAGCCAGTAATACCGACACACTGCAGTGTGATCTTGATGATATACCATTAGGGTACATTCACTCTATGCACATTTTGTTGCAGATAATTTCTTAGGCTGAAAATCAGTTACATTCATCTGAAAGGACTTGCAGAAATCCATGCGCTTCCTACCAAAACAACCCTATTCAGATGAATGGAACAGAATTTCAGCAGAAATTTTCAGCAACACAATCTGCTGTGTTTGTATAAAGTACTGAGTCTGTCTACTATATCTGTGAGAAGTGACATATTATAAGTTACAACATAAACTAAATGGCATTGTTCTTTCACAGTAGTATTAGGCCTCTTGCACACGGGCGTCATGTTTGACGCCCGGATAAGAGGCGGGTGCGTTGCGGGAATCGCCACGATTTTTCCGCGGGTGTGCTAACGTTTGTAGTGCGTTTAGCACGCGCGTGAAAAAATCCGCATGCTTGGTACCCAGACCCGAAGTCAGACTTCATCACTGAAGTCCAGTTTCGGGATGAGTATTCTGTATATGTAATTATTTTCCTTCATAACATAGTTATAAGGGAAAATAATCACAAAATTTGTAGATTCAAAATCTTGCAGCGCTCACCTGTGTGGTAATGAAGCCGGCGGCCCGGATCCGGTCCTGGACAGGACCAAAAGAAGTACTGTATGAAAAAAGATGGTTGGATCCAGCTTCCGTTAGAACTTCACTTTTATTCATATGCGGTAAAATCCTGTTCAGACATGGCACAGAGTACACTAGTTCAGTCTACGCGTTTCGGACCTTACTTCTTTTATAGGTCCTTACTCATGACATGAGTAAGGACCTATAAAAAAGAAGTAAGGTCCGAAACGCGTAGACTGAACTAGTGTACTCTGTGCCATGTCTGAACAGGATTTTACCGCATATGAATAAAAGTGAAGTTTTAACGGAAGCTGGATCCAACCATCTTTTTTCAAGGGAAAATAATCGCATTCTAATTACAGAATGCAATGATCCCCGGGCTATAGAGGGTTAAAAATAATAAAGAGTTAACTTACCTTCTCCCATTGTACGCGCAGAGCCCCAGAACGTCTTCTCTCTTGATGATTGCTTGCTTCAGGACCTGTGGTGACGTCACAGGGTCACATGGTCCAATCATAGAAGCATTTGAATGGACCATGTGACCCATGTGATCCTGTGACATCACGGCAGGTCCTTCATCCAACAGATGTTGGATGAAGGACCTGCCGTGATGTCACAGAATCACATGGGTCACATGGTCCACTCAAATGCTTCTATGATTGGACCATGAATATAGAACATGCTGCGATTTTCACGCAACGCAAAAGTGATGCGTGAAAATCACCGCTCATGTGCACAGCACCATAGAAGTGAATGGGTCAGGATTCAGTGCGGGTGCAATGCGTTCACTTCACGCATTGCACCCGCGCGGAAAACTCGCCTGTGTGAAAGGGGCCTTACTGTCAATGTGCGCATTGTAGACGGGTCTGACAGCAGCCAAGCTGTTTTCAGCTCTGGTCCCGGCATTCATGTGATTACAAGGTCCCAGGTAACTGCATGAACTGCTGGCTGTTAGCAGAGCCAAAGATAATTGTCAACCCCAGTTTCAGGAGAAATTTGCAATAAAAAAGTTTAAAAATAATAAAAAAATTAGAAAAGCAATAAAAAGGATGCCACCACCATCCCACACTGCAGCTTCTAGATTAGCCCCCCTTCAACCGTAAACTATATATTAACTTTAGAGAAATAACCTTCATAGGAGACACAAATGTATTTTAGTTGCACTTTGTGCAAAAAATATGAGAATAGGACTATTTTATTTCCTTTTAAAAAAACATTTTTGTGAGTATAACGGATAAAGACCAAAATTACTATAATAAAAAAGACATACAAATTTAGCCCTACTGAATAAACAGCTGCATGTACTGAAAAAGAGAAAATATGTTGGTCAGTAGGAGGGTAAATGGCCCGATCTTAAGCTGGTTAACAAGCGTTGGTCAACATGCAGTTTGGGTAGAAATCTGCTCATGTAAAAGAACCCTTTGTAGCAGAGTTCATGTTAATAAGGTTGTTTGTATTTTGACAATTCTTACTGGTTTAATAAGCAGTTCACTAAATTTATCTATCTAATATTGTATAAACATCGGATCATACATCGAGGGCTGAGAAGGCTGGCGCCCTTTTGCATTCATTTTTCCACTGGGCCTTGTGCTGCTTGGTTTTGATTTGCTATCTATCTATCTATCTATCTATCTATCTATCTATCTATCTATCTATCTATCTATCTATCTATCTATCATCTATCTATCTATCTATCTATCTATCTATCTATCTATCCATCCATCCATCCATCCATCCATCCATCTATCTATCTATCTCTATCACAAAAATAGGCAACACACCAAAGAATTGGAATGCACCAAAGTTTGTACTGTTTTCACCCCTTTCACATTTTTTTAGGCCTGGTGTAAGGGCTAAAGCGGCGCACATATGGATGAATAAAACTATTGCAAATACTTGTAGTGGAATGACACCAGTCTAATAACCATATTAAAATTCCTGACTAATTGTCAGGCTTCCACGTGTATAATATAACTCTTATGCAACATAAAGTTTAATTCAATTCATGTGACAACTTTTTTCTATCTTGACTCATACTTCCGAAATTTAATTTGATCTCCTACTGCTTACGGGGGTGAATAATGCTGGAATATGCATGGGAAATTAGAGATACCCAAGAAGGAATGCAGGAAATAGTGCTTCAAGAACGTGGACCAATATGACAATTACATTTACGTGGGAGTTCCTTTTTTGAAATATGTAACAAAATTAATAAGGAAAAGCAATTTAGATGTAAATAAAGCGTCAGCATCAAATTCCTTACAATTCTTCAGAGTTAATTACTACATTCAAAGGGATGTGTCTACAAAAGGATAGAGAAAATTACACTTTAAAGGAGAACTGCTTTTTGTGACATTTGGAGTCGTGTTTACATCAGTCTAAATGTAGAACAGGTTTTACGTAAGACAGGAATACCGTGGAGACGTTATTATATTTCTGTCGACAAAAGCCTTATTCACAAAACTTTTCATTTTATTGAGAGTGAATCGAAAAAACAGGGTTCTGCTGTGCGGGTTTTGTTTTATGGTGTTCACCCCGCAGTAGGAATGAAATGCAAACTTTATTTTGTGGATCAGTACAATTACAGTGATACCAAGTTTAGATAGTCTTTTTATTTTACCACATTTGCACAATAAAAACGTAAAAAATCTTGTGTTCCCATACTGAAATCTATTTTTCCATTGCTGAGAACTATTTTTCCATCGACAGGGATATATGATGACTTTTTACATAATAAAGCATATTTTATTAGGAAAAAAAATATTATTATTATTATTTTATTTTTTGCAATATTTTTAAACATTTCCCCCTTTTTTATCCCACTCGGGGACTTTTCAATGTATGAGCCCAATCACTCATATAACACATTGTAATACTTTGTTGAAGGGGCTATCCCACAAAAAATATTCAACATTTTTCAAACAAGTACATGGATCTGAATACTTTTGTAAAGCTACTTTCACACTACCGTTTTTGCTGGGATCGGCAGGGTTCAGCAAAAACTCTTCTGTTACTGATAATTCGTTATGAACAGATCTGGTTGTATTATCTTCAACATTGTCAAGACGGATCCGTCATGAACCCCATTGAAAGTCAATGGGGGACGGATCCGTTTTCTATTGTGGCAGATTGTGGCAGAGAAAACAGATTCGTCCCCATTGACTTGCGTTGGGGGTCATGCCGGATTTGTCTTGCTCCGCATCCCAGGACGGAAAGCAAATGACAGCATTCCGTTCTGTTCAGTTCAGTTTTGTCCCCATTGATAATGAATAGGGACAAAACTAAAGCCTTTTTTTCCAGTATTGAGCCCCTATGACGGATTTCAATACCGGAAAGCTAAAACGCTAGTGTGAAAGGAGCCTTATTGCATGCCATTAAAAATTTTGTGTAGCCACCGATTTATTAACTGAAACCTATTTGTATAGCTCCACCTGCTGTTTGCCTTTTTCTAATTCTCTGTCCAGCTCAGTTCCATCCTTTAACTGCCACCAGCTGCACCAGAAAGGGCATGCCCCCTTAGAAAGCACACGTCCCCTGAGCTACCAGATTGAAATAAATCTAGCAGAGTAATTGCAGCTCTGGGCAGATTTCTGGATGCATAAAAAGTACAGGGCTAGTTCTAAGTTTGTTAGAAAGAGGCTGCCGTGGGATAAACCCTTAAAGCCTGTTGGTATAATGCTGACAGGCCTCTGGCAGGGTCTAGTATGTTTTCTAAGATGGCAGACATGGGTCCTTCTTTAGATCCCTATCTGCCATGACAAGCCATCAGCATCCCACATCGTGGGAATGGGTGATGATGTGACAGAAGTAGCCCCCTCCTTCTGCCTAACCACTTAGATGCCACAGTCAGTATTAGGACTTGTTCACATGGCCGTTGCCCCTCCGTGCCTGTGCTGTGGACCGCAAATTGTGGTCCACAATGCACGGGCACTGACCGTGGTCCAGCCGCATGTGGATCACAAACCCATTCACCTGAATAGGTCCGCAACGCGTGCGTAATGCAAAAAGATAGAGCAAGTTCTATCTTTTTGCTGTGCTGGGCACAGAACAGAACCCCAGGAAGCACTCTGTAGTGTTTCCTTGGGGTTCCGCTCTGTGCTTCCATTGCGTTCCGCACCGCATCTCTGGATTTGCAGACCCATTCAAGTGAATGGGTCCGCATCTGTAATGCGGAATGCACACGACCGGTGCCCTGTGTATTGCGGATCCGCCAATGGCATGGCTAAGGCCGTGTGAATGAGTCCTTAACCATGACATCTGAGGGTAAAAATAACTGAAATCAAAGTTATCTGTAATTGCGGCCATTGGAGCAGAGTGACCTTTGTATAATACAGCCAGCAACTGCAATCGTTGATGCAGGAACAGCTCTGTGATCTATTATTATGTCAGTTCTCAGTAACTGCATATTTCCTATACCATGGGGAAGGGAATTCAAGGGAATTTGTCACTAAGGCAAACCCCTTTAATAAATAGCATCTGTATGATGATTGTATTGTGCTTCAGCAAGAGCTATTGCTGTTCAGAGCCGTGAGCAAGTTACAGTGCCTTCCAGCCTCATTTGGGCAGTGGACATCAGTTTAATTTCCTGATATTCTGTATAAACCTGTAGAACTAGATTTAGCCTTCAACAATTGTGCATCCGTCTTGTTGTGGCGCCTGCTCAGGGAGGTGTAGAGAATATCATAAACACAATCAGAAGAACGTTTTGGCTGATCTCTAAGGTGCCTGGGGTTCCTGGCAGGGCATAACATTTATTCTTCAAATGTACTTTTATAAATTGCCTTAATAACAGTCTTAGCAAATAAGGGGGAGGAATGACGAGAAACAGAAAGTGAAGTCAATGCTTGAACAGGTAAAGACAACCCAATTTACTGTGCACTTTATAGAAAATAAACTAACAGCACATTTTTCTGTCCTAACCACAGGCAACTTGCATGCTGGCAGGCCCTCATAAGCTGAAAAAAGAATTCTGGAGAGTTAATTGGCCAGAAATTACATATGTACACAAATTCTATATATACACATATACTTTATTTATACAGTGTATATTATATATATATATATATATATATATATATATATACACACAATATAAGAGTATTTGTCAAAACCAATACACGTACACTTATTGATTCATAGCAGGGTTGGACTGGCCCACCATAGTATCAGAGGATCCTCAAGTGGGCCCAGCCTCTGAAGCTATAATGAGCCCCAAAGATCCAGGAAAAAAAAAACATTTGGCGCTGCCTTTGGATCTTATTACTTGCCACTAGGGTCTATTTCACCTAATAGACTTTATTGAGGGGCCCCAAGAATAATTTCCTTTGGTGGGCCCCAAAAAAACGAGTCTAATAATGATTTATAGATAGATAGATAGTAGCAATTGATTGGCTCAGATGTCATCTGATGGACCTCTGACCCTGGGTTCAGACCTGAGCGTTCTAAAAACGCAAGTTATTATTTCAGCGCGTTTTGGCAAATAGGAAACGCACGTTCGTACGCGCGTTCTTGTGATTGACTACTGTGGTGTCAATCACAAAACGCGCGACAAACGCCCCCAAAAAAGCTCAAGTACTTGTTTATGCGTCGGGCGTTTTAAAACGCTCAAGTGAGAACCAGGGCCATAGGAAAGTATTGGTTTTCATGTGTTGAGCGTTTTACAGCGCGTTTGAACGCGCTGTAAAACGCTCAGGTGTGAACTTAGGGTTAGGCCTATTATTCTGTTAGTCTCTGGGCCTACCGAGGTTCTTGTGGTGTACTGTCTGCAACATGTCTATGTCATACTGAGTGTTCTGGTGTGCCTGTTCCAATATTTTATTACTATGTTAAAATCCCTACTGTATGATCTGATGCGTGAGTCTAAAACAAATACTAATTAACACGCCATGTTAACATAAACTGTGTTGCATTAGTACATGATCTCACTTCCTCTGGATACTATTTCCCGCATCTATGAAGTCGATTTGCTCAGTGAGGATATGCTTGCCAACTCATTGCTTTTAACATGCAGATGTAGCCGAGTTAACAGTCACACTTGCTGAGTTCTCACATCTAGTTAGCGTGTTAAGACTCTGACCGTTAACTCTGCAACATCAGTATGGGGATATTGCTAAATTTGGTTTACCACTGCAGAAACGTGTCCCTGCATTGCCTTTACATTGTATGGGGTACGTGACACTGTACTAATTACTTGCATTGATGAAGTAGTTTTGTGGAGCACAGGAACAAAAGTTATTTCCCACAGCACGCAACCAGGATGTTGTCTGTCTGCTTAGTTTTGTTCCTGGCTCAGCAGTAGAAGTGCAATTAATCTTTGAAGTGCATACTGTTCCTTGCTTAAAACACAATTCTCACCAACACTTTGTGGACAAGAAAGGCTAAAATTGTTTTGTCAGGCACAGTCCCCTAATGTGAAGGACTTACAAATAAACACTGCCCTTTTCTTGAATAGCTCTTTATTTATGAGGTGCTTTTTCATGTATGATGTAAAATTAGAGGGATTCTAAACATAGATACCTATTTAATTTACATGTTGCCCAATACTCCCACCCCTCAAGCTCACAGAGCAGCCCCTGCAAGAATGCCATTTTCATATGCCAGTCTTGGCCATCCTCAAGAAGTGAGACAGACCCCTATAAAATAAACTAATCTTTTTCAATTTAATTATGCGATATTACCGTTTAAAGCAACCCTGTCCCTATTAAAAATGCAGTACAAACTGCAGCTTAGTATATAGCAGAAGAGAAAAGACAACTTTGGATAATGGCTGTGCTTCTTTGTATATTCATAACTGTGAATGAACAGGTCTTTTTTGGGCTTTCCTAATGTCTCTTTCAGCCATATTATTCCCTGGTTCAGCTGCATAGCTAGATGCATTTCTCTCACAAGCAGGGGCCTCTACCTTCTGTGAAATCTGTCAGCACTCCCTGCTATGACATCCTTTCCCTTACTTTACACTATGTTTGTTTTCAGCTCTGGAACTCACAGGACAGATAAGGAGGGGATTACCGACAGTTTACCGATTACAGTTCGGCCGAGCATGCTCGCTTTACACTAATACTAACACCTTGATGCCTGAAAAAGCTGTCTAGAGGAGAAAACCAAAAATTGGAGAGCGTGCCATAGGATGGAATAAAATGCTCACCCAAGCAGGTTGTGCAATAGTCAGACAAAAGACTAATAAGCTATCACCTCTGTGTAGTATTGCGGTGGAAACTTGGAGGAAAACAGGGGTGCATGGCACTTGTTGGACGTGATTTGCACCTCTAGCATCTATGCAACAGCCTTTATTGCAGGCTATGCAGTTAGCACGCTACACTGGACTATTACCTTCCCCAGGCCTCATACAATTACAACAAACATCTGGATTTTATATACCGTATATGAAGCCTTATACACACAACCTTAGTTTTGGTCCGTGTCTAATCTGTATTTTTTGCGGTTCGGATGAAGACCCATTAATTTCTCAGGGAGAACAAAAAATGCTGACAGCACACAGATGTGATCTACGTGCTGTCCGCATCCGTGTGTCCGTCCCAAAAAATTCCAGAGCATGTGCTATTCTTGTCCATTTTGCTGACTAGAATAGCCATTTTTTACTATTAGGACCGAGAAAAATGAGGCATGCACACAGCCGGTATCCGTATTCTGCGATTTGTGGACCGCAAAACACAAGTTTGTGTGCTTGAGGCCTAATAAAACTGGAAAGAGGAATGAAATCATAGGTTGAGATTACAGGTTAAAATATCACAGAAACAAAAATAAAAAGTACACTTGATCTGATGTGAAAGCAAGTCTCCGGCATTGCAGAACAGCACTGCTAACCAATGGCCAAATGGCCATATTTGGGATAGTCCTAGTATAGTTAGCAGCTGATCAACTGGGGTCAGGAACTCTCGTGCTAGCGCCAGAATCTCAGGATACAGAAACCACACCAAAACTGCTGGAAACCTTCAGGAGCAGCGTGAACAGTCACTAGCACACTAGTATCATAGATAAGGTAGACACAGGATGGACTTGCAGACAAGACTGTAGGGCACAGACAGAGCAGGCAGGCTAGATACTTGGCAGGAACACAGATGAGGCAGATGGACAGTGTTAAAGGGGTTGTCCAGGTTCAGACCTGAACGCGGACTTAACCTGATCTTCACTCATTTAGCATGTTTCAGAGGAGTATCGGGGCATTTCTTGCAAAATGTCACTATTCTTTGCAAAAATAAGTCCAAAAAGTCTCCAAATCCCTATTTTAAATTTATCAAGCCCTCAAAAACAATTTATATTTAGCGATCGCCTTCACAGTAATGGGAATGAGGGATTGTTAATGCGATCGCTCGTCCTCATGCAGCTGCACTGTTTCTGGGTGGCAGATCGCTGTTTATACTGCACGATCTGCTGCCCAGAAACGATCATTTACGTGCCTGCATGAACAGGATGACCTGATGAACAAGCGTTTTGCTTGTTCATCGGGTAATTAGCGGCACTTTTACATGGGCAGATTGTTGGGAATAAGCATCCACAGGAAAGTTCGTTCCTGATCCACCTTAGGTAAATCCACCTTAAAGTTACACTGTCTTAAGGTTCTTTTACACAGGCCAATTATCTGGAAGATACGTTCATACCACTCACTCACTAATCCTAAACACTGTATAGAAGAGCACAAAAACTGTTGGTACCCAACCAAAAAACTGAATAAAATAATACATTTGTAGTTATGGCTTTCAAGTATACAGAAAAGTACACCATAATCAATAACTCCTACAGAATTTATAATAATATAAAATTAATACAATTCAAACTATCACAAAAACTGAAGAAACCTAAGAGTGGCACAACTCCGGCTCTAAATAAAACTGCGGGGCCCTTGCAGTAGTTGTACTTAATGTTCACAACAGTTACTGTAAGGCCTCTTACACACGATCGTGTGCTTGCCGGGCCCGTGCTGCGGACTGCAAATTGCGTTCCGCAATGCACGGGCACCGACCATGGGGCAGCCTCTTTCACTTGAATAGGGTCCGCGATCAGTCTGTTCCGCAAAAAGATAGAACAAGTTCTATTTTTTTGTGGAACGGAACCCCACGCAAGCACTCCGTAGTGCTTCCGTGGGGCTCCTTCCGTGCTTCCATTACTCTCCGCTCCGGATTTGCGGACCCATTCAAATGAATGGGTCCGCATCCATGATGTGGAATGCACACGGCCGGTGCCCCGTGTATTGCGGACCAGCCGTGTGCAAGAGGCCTAATCTAGCCTTTCCTATATTCAATTTCAGTACAAGAGTTTCCAAACAGTTACACAGTATAGTGGTATTTACACACCCAGATCTCTGTAATGCCGTAACTTTTTGTATATCTCTCCACTCCACATGTAGCTGCCTGCTGCCAGCCACGAATGCTACATTCTCCGAGTCTCACTCCTCCAGGCTGATAGCTATATGAGAGACGCGCTCCTTCCTCTTCAGCGTTCCTTAGTGGTGACTGCACTCTGCGTAAATTCCAGATATTCATTTTAAATGTGGCATTGTCTATTTACAACTAGTAACGGCACCATGCAGTAGAAATGATAGTGCTCTGTAATAGTCAAACGTTGAGCTATAGTGTAGTTTCTGGATTTGCTTCGTACAGCTAAATGTGCTGTGAGGAGCGATACGAGTGTCTCTGATTATATGATATCATCCGAGTTCCTAGGTTCCCTCCACAGTGGTTCACAGCAGACTGACTGCCATATCGCATTTAAGTCTTTTTAGATAGCGACCTCAGTGTGTCAGATAAAGCATGGACCGGTTTGTGCCTATACTGTAGGGATACATATCTGCTTACTTATTAATTATCTTTATATATATTTAACCCTTTCAGGACTTATATTTCACCTTACAGACCAGGCGTTTTTTTTGCTAATCCGGCATGTCACTTTATGTGGGGATAACTTTGAAACACTTTTACTTATCAAAGCCATTCTGAGATTTTTTTCTCGTGACACTTTGTACTTCATGACAGTGGTAAATTTGAGTCGATATATTTCATCTTTATTTATAACAAAAAAATCCAAAATGTAACAAAAATGTGAAAAATTCACAATTTTGCCTTTAAAACAGATAACTCATAAAATAATTTTTACTTTACATTTCTCATACTACTTTTGCATCATTTTGTAAATGTCTAAAAGGCTTAGAGTTTTACAAGCAATTCTTAATATTTTTAAGAGAATTTCCAAAACTGACTTTTTTAAGGACCATTTTAGAAAGTACACCCCTCATGTTATTCAAAACTGATTTTACTAACTTTGTTAACCCTTTAGGTGGTCCACAAAAATGAAAGAAAAATGGGGATGAAATTTCAAGATCTCACTTTTTTGGCAGATCTTCCATTTTAATGTATTTTTTCCTGTAATACAGCAAGGGATAACAACCAAACGAAACTCAACTTCTGTTACCCTGATTCTGCAGTTTACAGAAGCACCCTATATGTGTTTGTAAACTGCTGTATAGGCACATGGTAGGGCGCAGAAGGGAATGAGCGCCATATGGTTTTTGCAGGACATATTTTGCTGGACTAGTTTTTAGGCACCATGTCTTTTAGGCAACTTTATTCATTTCCAATTAAATGTATTTGTGCCGGATCTGGCATTAAAATGACCGCATTTGACGGATCCGGCTTACACTCTGCGCATGCGCAGACATTTAAAAATGTGAAAAAGATAAATACCGAATCCTTTTTTCCGGATGACAACCAGAGAGACGGATCAGCATCCGGATCCATCTACAAATGGTATTCGTTTGCATACAGATTGCCGGATCCGGCAGGCAGTTCCGGCGACGGAACTGCCTGCTGGAATCCAGCAACGCAAGTGTGAAAGTACCCTAATACGGATATTTAAAAAAAAATAAACATTAAAAAGACACATTAAAATGCCACTATAAAATACACCTGTGTACTGTGATTCATAATTCTCATAGTCTTAAATCTAACATCTTGAAGTTCCCTCCACCCCCACCCCCCAAAAGAAAAAGCACTAAAAAAACACATCAAAACATGTGGGACAAATGCTTCTGTTTTTGTAAATGGGTTGATAGCTGAGGCCAAGTTCACACTTCAGTTATTTGGTCACTTATTTCCACCAGTTATTGTGAGCCAAAACCAGTTGTGGGCCAAAAACACGGAACAGGTCCAGATATTTCCATTATACTTGATCTCTGAGTAGGCTGCACTACTAGTTTTGGCTCAAAATAACTGATGGAAATGACTGATCAAATAATTGAACTTGGCCTTAGGTGCCAACAACCCCAATGTGCCCCATTGGGCTTGTTGTCGACTTTCTGGCTAGTTCTGGTCCTCTGGTTTTAGGAAGTGGCTTGGTCCCATGACTGCTGCAGCCAGTCACTGGCCTCAGTCAGTCACATATGCCTGAGCGGCTTGTCATTGCTAGTGATGCACCGTTCAAGGCACATGTGACTGCTGATGCCAGTGATTGGCTGAAGTGGTCACGGGACCAAGCCACTTTCTGGTCCTGCAGGACTAAACGCAGTTGGGAATGATGCAGCAGCACGGGCACAGTTGGCCTCTGTGGCCAGTAGTTTTTTTTTGTTTTTTTTATGTGACACAGGTTACAAATTTTGGGTTGTCAGCTCCTAGGCCTGACAACCCCATTAATACCTTAATACTGTACACATATTTGTGTTACCTTCCAAGAATACAGGAGCACTATGAAGGAACTGCACTATATAGTAGATGTTCCCTATCTCCAAATTTGGTAAAATCTGTTTTTTTTAACTGCTAATCCCTAGACCTGAGTAAGGCTGCATTCCCAATGGCGTTCAGGAGATTCAGTCAGCTGTCTCTCTTCATACATTTCATGCAGGAGGAGATTCCAGCACAGAGGAATGAAATGAAATGTTGTTTTAGGATCTATTACCAGATTTGAACAATAATATAGTTCTAGCCTGGGATTTGTAAATATGGTTTGCACTTTTTTGCTTCTCATTATGTCATTCTTTTCCGTGTATGATATCTGGTATTGCCACTCTGCCTTATTCACTTAAAGGGGTTCTTCTGTTCTTTTAAACCGATGATCTATCCTCTGGCTAGATCATCAGCATCTGATCGGCAAGGGTCCGACATCCAGGACCCCTGGCGATCAGTTGTTTGTGAAGGCAGCGGCACTGGCAGTAGCGCCACGGCCTTCACGCTGTTTACCGCAGGCCCAGTGACGTCACGACTAGTATCACTGGCCTGGGCGGGGCTAAGCTTCATTAGAGTGAACGGAGCCCCACCCAGGTAAACAGCGAGAAGACCGCGGCGCTAATGCCAGTGCCGCTGCCTTTACAAACAGCTGATCGGCGGGGGTCCAGGGTGTCGGACCCCTGCCAATCAGATGCTGATGATCTATCCAGAGGATAGATCATCAGTTTAAAATTACTGCAGAACCCCTTTAAATGTGGATGAGATGAAATGACACCCAGAACCCATGGACAAAAGTTTCAGGGAAAAATCAGACTTTTTATTCTGTTCCTGGACCATCCCTTTCATGTATCCTATGTTTTGCATTAGCCTACTTTCACACTTGCGTTTGGTGCGGATCGGTCATGGATCTGCACAAATGCATCCGTTCAGATAATATGGCCATCTGCATCCATTCAGAACGGATCCCTTTGTATTATCTTTAACATAGTGTCACCGCCAGTTCTGAGCGAAGGTCAGACAGACGTTCTTCTCTACCTTTTGTATGACGTTCTTTGTTTTGGTTTCACTTTGTCAGCTCCTTTCCTTCTGCCAGGTGTCACTTATTTAGACTAATCGTCTTCCTTTATTTTCCCTCCCATACTGCCTCACTTTGTGGTTTATACTACTTCCTGGATGAAGTGTTCACTGCTGAAGGCTGGTGCTGCTGTTTGCTCAGATAAGTCTTTTCCCTTTATGGTGTTTCCTTGCTGGCTTGATTGTAGATGACCCTGACTCCATTCGTATTTAGTGCAGGGAGCCAGTGGTCGTGTCCCCTCACTATTATAGGGTTTTCAGGTGTCACACAGTCTTAGGTACGTGGGCATGCAATCGTCTACCATTGAGGTCCTTGCATGTGGGTAGCAGTCAGGGAGAGCTCTTAGGGTTTTAACCCCCTAAGGACTTATGACATACCTATACGTCATGGTTGCCGAGTCCTTAAGGACCCATGACGTACCGGTACGTCATATCTTTAAAACAACAGTGCGGCATGGCGGGTGTTAATAGGTACAGGATGTCTGCTGAAATCATTCAGCGGACATCCTGTCACAACGCCGGGGGGGGTTCATGTGACCCCCCCCCTGTATCGGAGATCGCAGCAAACCGCAGGTCAATTCAGACCTGTGGTTTGCTGCGTTTCTGGTCCTTTTGGGTCTCCGGTGACCCGATAAACCGGAAAAGAACGGTGACCTTGCATTGGGGACGGTGGTGGCTGCACTGATTTGTGATTAGTGCTGGGAGAGAGGCAGGAGATTCAATCTCCCGGCGCTCCTCTCTCCCCTCCTCTTCCTGTGAACATCGTGCAGCACAAGCTCCAGCGACCCCCATCACCCTCCTGGACCCATCAGGTAGGTTAGGGTCAGTGAGGGAGAGGTACCATTAGGAAGGGATAGAGTTAGAGGGAGCATTAGTTAGGTTTAGGGGGAAAAAAAAAACACACAACAGATTCAGCACTGTCTGTGGTGGTTGGGGTCCACAGCACTTAGCTGTGAGACCCTAGACCCACCCAGGGGTGCTGCCACTTGACCCCCCCCCCCCCCACCAACACTTTTTTTTTTACTTGCGCTGACCGTACCTGGAAGGGAGGTCGCGGTTGATAAGTCTCTCGTTGCTTTCAAGGGGAGACTCAGTTTCCGCCAATACATTCCCACTAAGTGGGCGAGGTATGGCGTGAAAATGTACAAAATTTGTGAGAGTACCTCAGGGTACACTTACAAATTTCGTGTGTATGAGGGGCGAGATTCCTGTAATGAACATCCAAAATGTCCCCCCACTCTGGGTGTTAGCGGTAAACTCGGGACCTTATGCACCCACTGCTAGATAAGGGTTACCACTTGTACGTGGATAACTTTTATACTAGTATTCCCTTGTTCAGGTCCCTTGCCGCCAGATCCACGTCCGCTTGTGGAACCGTGCGGAAAAATTAGCGCGGCCTCCCTACCTCCCCCCTCCAGGTACCTATCCCCAGGGGTGATACCCGTGCCCTTACCAGTGACAACCTGTTGCTTGTCAGATATAAGGACAAGAGGGATGTCCTTATGCTGAACACAATTCACGGTAAGGGCACCACCCCCGTCTCTGTGAGAGGTACCACGGCAACGGTCTTCAAGCCCGATTGTATTGTCGACTACAATCGGTATATGGGAGGAGTTGATCTATCTAGGTATGGTACAAAAAAAGTTGCGGTCTACTTGGTACAGGTTGCCTTGTACAACGCTTTTGTACTATCCCGAAGCGCTGGCAGCACAGGGACATTCCTCCAATTCTATGAGGCAGTCCTCAAGGACCTGATCTTTTCAGACTGGGAAAGAGCAGGTCGGAGTACCTCGGGAATTGAAGGCGCCCGGATTGTCACTGGCCAACACTTTCCAGGTGTGGTCCCCCATACTGGAAAGAAGGGACAAACCCAAAAAAGATGCAGAAAGTGTCACAAGAGGGGGATACGGAAGGACACCACCACTCATTGTGACACGTGCCCCGATCATCCGGGCCTCTGCGTTATCGGTTGCTTCAGGGAGTATCACACTTCCATGGAATACTAAATTTTTATAATCCCCAACAGTCCCCTAGAGAACATAAAAAAATATAGCTCTCAGCTTTGGAGACACAGAAACAATTTTCTTTTCCCAAAAATATTAGTTTTAGTGCAGGCATCCTTAAACTGAGGCCCTCCAGATGTAGTAAAACTACAACTCCCAGCATGCCAGGACTACCTACAGTTATCAGCAGGGCATGGTGGGAATTGTAGTTTTACAACTGGAGGGCCGCAGTTTGAGGATGCCTGCTTAGTGTCTCCAAAGTCTGAGAGCCATACATATTGGGCATCGCCCCGTACGTAAAAATCTTCTCTATAAAAATACCCCATAAACTAGTCCCTCGAAAAAAGCTGTCAAAAAAATCAAAGCCATTTTTATTGTCACCTTGGATCCCAAAAAGTGTAATAAAAAGCCATTAAAAAAGTCATATGCACCCCCAAATATTGCCAATAAAACTGCCATCTCATCCTGCAAAAAATGAGCCCCTACATTAGACAGTCACCCAACCAAAAAAAAAAACTGTAGCACCCAGGCTATGGAGATACTAAAATTATTAAATTTTTGTTCCTCAAATGATAATATAGTGTTTAATCTAAACAAATAATATAAAGTCGACATATTAGGTATCACCGCATCCGTACGAATCTGCCCTATAAAAATAACATTCAACCCAACCCCCCCCCACCACCCCCAGATGAACAGCATTGAAAAAAAAAAAAATGTTAAAAAAAGCAATTTTTTTGTCATCTAACATAAAAAAGTGTAAGTGCGAGCAATCAAAAGTCATATGCACCCCCAAATAGTGCCAATAAAACTGCCATCTCATCCCGCAAAAAATGAGCCCCTACATTAGACAGTAACCCAACCAAAAAAATAACTGTAGCTCCCAGGCTATGGAGGTACTAAAATTATTAAATTTTTGTTCCCCAAATGATAATATAGTATATAATAGAAACAAATTATATAAAGTAGACATATTAGGTATCGCCACGTCCGTATCAATCTATCCTATAAAAATAACATTTGACCCAACCCCTCGGATGAACAGCGTTAAAAAAATAAAATAAAAACCGTGTAAAAACACCCTTTTTTGTCAAATTTTCCATTTGAATCCATTTTTTCCAGTAATAAAGCAAGGGTTAACAGCCAAACAAAACTAAAAATGTATTGCCCTGATTCTGTAGTTTGCAGAAACACCCCATATGTAGTTGTAAATGGCTATATAGCCACACGGCAGGGCATAGAACGAAGGGAACGCCATATGGTTTCTGGAAGGCGGATTTTGATAGACTGGTTTATTTACACCATGTCCCATTAGAAGCAGCCCTGATGTAGCCTAGACTAGAAACTCCAAAAAAGTGACCCCATCTAAGAAACTACACCCCTTAAAGTATTCAAAAATAACTTTACAAACTTTTTTAACCCTTTAGGTGTTCCACAAAACTGAATGGCAATTGTAGAAACACTTTTAGAATTTAAATTTTTTGTTAGCTTGCCTCAAAAAAGTGTAATATAGAGCAACCAAAAATCATATTTACCCTAAAATAGCCCCAAAACAACAACCACCTTATCCCGTAGTTTCCTAGATGGGGTCACTTTTATGGAGTTTCTACCTAAGGGGTGCAGCAGGGCGCTTGAAAGGGTACATGGTGTAAATAAACCAGTCCAGCAAAATCTGCCTTCCAAAAACCATATGGCGTTCCCCTTCTTCTATGTCCTGCTGTTTAGCCAAATAGTAGTTTACGACCGCATATGGGGTGTTTCTGCAAACTAAAGAATCAGGGAAACTCACATTGAGTTTTGTTTGGCTGTTAACTCATTTTTTCCAGTAATAAAGTAAGGGTTAAAATGGAAAAATTTCCCAAAAATCGAAATTCCAAAATTGTTTCTCCATCTGCCATTCTCTTGTGGAACACCTAAAGGGTTAACAAAGTTTGTAAACCCAGTTTTGTATACCTTTAGGGGTGTACTTTCTTAGATGGAGTCACTTTTTTGGAATTTCTCTTCTAGGGGTGCAACGCTGGGCTTGAAATGGGACATGGTATAAACAAAAACAGTCCTGCAAAATCTGCCTTCTAAAACCCACATGGCGTTCCCCTCCCTTTGCGCCCTGCCGTTTGGCCAAACAGTAGTTTAGGACCACATATGGGGTGTTTCTGCAAACTACAGAATCAGGGCAACCCATCTTGAGTTTTGTTTGGCAGTTAACCCTTGCTTTGTTACTGGAAAAAATTGATTATTTTGGAAAATTTTCCCAAAAATCGAAATTCTTAAATTTTATGTCCATTTGCCATGAACTCTTGTGGAAGGCCTAAAGGGTTAATGACGTTTGTAAAATCAGTTTTGAATACCTTGAGGGGTGTTGTTTCTAAAATGGAGGGGTGGTTTCTATTACGTAAGCCTCACAAAGTGACTTCAGACCTGGACTGGTCCATAAAGAGTGGGATTTGTAAAATTTCTGAAAAATGTTAAAATTTGCTTCTAAATTTCTAAGCTATGTAACATCCCCAAAAAATAAAATGGCATTCCCAAAATGATACAAACATGAAGTAGACATATGGGGAATGTAAAGTCATCACAATTTTTTGGGGTATTACTATGTATTACAGAAGTAGAGAAACTGAAACTTTGACATTTGTAATTTTTTAAAAAATTTTGGTAAATTTGGTATTTTTTATGCAAAAAAATTAACTTTTTTGACCCAATTTTAGCAGTGTCATGAAGTACAATATGTGACGAAAAAAAAATCTCAGAACGGCCTGGGTAAGTAAAGGTGTTTTAAAGTTATTCACACATAAAGTGACAGTGGTCAGATTTTCAAAAAATGGCCAAGTCCTTAAGGTGAAATAAGGCCAAATCCTTAAGGGGTTATATATTCTCCTTAGTTTGGGATCAAGCCAGTCAGTCGTTTATTTATAAGTTCCAGCTATCTGCTACATCATCCATGACACATAGCCAAAACGTTTGTGCCATATTGTGTCAATGTTAGTAACACACAATGTAAGTCAATGGGGATGGATCCGTTTGGCTTAGTTTCGTCAGACGGACACCAAAACGCTGCAAGCAGCGTTTTGCTGTCCGCCTCCAAAGCAGAATTGACGTAGAATGGAGCGAAACTGATGCATTCTGAGTGGATCCTTATCCATTCAGAATGCATTAAGGGTAAAACTGAGCGGATCTCACAAACAGAAACCAAAACGCCAGTGTGAAAGTAGCCTTAGAGGGAAGCGTAAATGTTATAATAGGTGGCTGGAAAGATGAGGTTTAAAGAGGACCTTTCACCGGTCCAAAGTTTGTTAGTCAATGGTATGTACATGCAGAGCGGCACCCAGGGATGTCCCTGCACTTACTTGTATCGCTGGGCGCCGCTCTGTTCGCCCACTGTAGCCCTCGGTACCGGGGCACATGCTGCTGATAATTTTGCCTTGGGCGGAGACTTCCTCTTTTGCCCTGGGCGTCTCCTTCTCCCAGGCTGGACGCTGGCCAATCGCAGTGCTCAGCTCATATCCTGAAACCTCCCAGGATATGAGCTGAGCGCTGCGATTGGCCAGCGCTCCAGCCTGGGTGAAGGAGATGCCCAGGGCAAAAGAAGATGTCTCCGCCCCAGGCAAAATTATCAGCAGCATGTGCCCCGGTACAGAGGGCTACAGCGGGCGAACGGAGCGGCACCCAGGGATACAAGTAAGTGCAGGGACATCCCTGGGTGCCGCTCTGCATGTACATACCATTGACTAACAAACTTTGGACCGGTGAAAGGTCCTCTTTAAATTACTTGGAATTGAGATGTTTATCTTCCAGAGATTCCTGGTCCTGTGGAAACATTGAGAAAGCATTGTGTAATTACAGTCATTGTACTTGTGGAAACTCCTGCAGGAAGAAAAGATAAGGAAAGTAGGGAAATAAGTCTTATTCTGTAAGAATTGGATACATAAATAAGCTTATTTAATCTTTGCATAATTTTCAGTAAACTGTGGTTTCGAAAACATAAAAAGTCCGGTTTTCGAAGGAATGTCACTGCAAAGAAATAATTACGGAGAAGGAAGTGAAGCTACTCCACACAGCAGAATTCTCTACTATGTTGAATGATGCTTAGGAGCAGACGTTTTGTTTATTTTGTAATAGCTTAACCCTTAGGGTACCAGTGTTTTTTTTTTCTTTTGGTTTTTGCGTTTTCATTTCTCCTCTCTGTCTTTTTGGAGCTATAACTTCTTTATTTATCCATTTACATATCCATATAAGAGCATGTTTTCTGTGGGACAGATTGTAATTTCTAATGCCACCATTTAATGTGGCATACAATGTAGTGGGAAGCAGGAAAAAAAAATTCTAAATGAGGTGGAATTGAAAAAAGAACGCAATTCCTGCACAGTTTTATGGGTTTTGTCCCTACAGTGTCCCTTTGCAGCAAAGCTGACCTGTTCCATTCATTCTCTGGGTCAGTATGATTACAACGATACCATATATGTATAGGTTTATTATGTCCAAATACTGTAAAAATAAATTAAGACTTTGAAAAAAAAATTTTTTACATCACCATATTTTAACACGCATAACTTTTTTACAGTTATTAGAAATGAGGGAATTTCATGTTCTGAAATTCGTTCACGCTTCGTTTGGTGGTAAAAGCAGAATTGTGTTATGGATTCCGTTATCACGGACCATAACGCAATTCTATGACGGAATGCATAACGGAATGCAGGCTGACTCCTGTGTATGCTGGTTACCTGGGGCTGCGTACTGGCTGCGGTGTCTTGTGTCAACTATGCCTGTAAATGTGTATACTCCCCGTGTCTGCATCTCTGTGCAGTTCTTGTCACTGTTGCCATGTATGCTGGCTGCATGCTCTCTTGTGTACTGGCTGCAGGCTGACACCTGTGTATGCTGGTTGCTTGGGGCTGCGTGCTGGCTGCGGTTTTGTGTGTGAACTGTGGCCTGTGTTTGTTGCTTCCCATGTCCATAACTGTCTGGCTTCTGTCACTGGTGCCATGCAGGCTGCGCGTGTACTGGCTGTGGGTGTTCCCATGTATGCTAGTTCTGCGATGCGTGTCGGCTGCGGCCTTGTGTGTGAACCTGGTCTGAGTATGGATGCAATTGTGTCGCAGGGCAGTTGTGTCACTCCTTGTTGTTGTGTAGGCTGGCTGCCTGTAACCTCGTACTGGCTGAGTTATCCTTTGTATGCTGATTGTTGTTCAGGGCATGCTGGCTGCAGCATTCTGTGACTGGTGTGATTGTGTGTTCTGTGCTTCTGGTTACTCCTGGTTCTGATGGGGTTAACTTTCCCTGATCTGTTCCTGGGTGTGGCTTATCAGGTGCTTGTGGTCAGTCTGTCTTGTGTCTTGCTGGGTGTAGCCTCTTGCTGCTGACCCATTTTTTTTTTAACCATCTGCCCTTCTGTGTGGTGTCGCCGGGTAAAGCATTGATGTTGTTTGTGGTGTTGATGGTATATCATGCCATGCCTTGCCCGATCTTCTGTACCTGTTCTGTGTCTTAATCCACTCTGTCTGCCTTCGTGAGAGGGCTCCTGGGTTCTCTGGAGGCAGGATCTCTAGTATGTGGGCAGCTCTGCCTGTGAGCACCATGCTTTCATTCCTCACGGGGTCCAGGCATCTGCTTGTGTGCTGGTTCCCATTTGTTGTCTGATCCATGTCCTGTGTTTAGCTGGGTTTCAGTCCTGTTGTCTGTGGTTCTGTGCAGGTAACGGCCAAGTGTACCGGGACCTTCCTGGAGGTGCGACCAGTGAGCCCTCGGCCCATTTCATCCCCACCACCAGGGGCTCTGTGAAAAATGGGGCTCACTGGCTCTCCGCCCTCTGGGTTTAGACTTTGGTCTACCACTGCACTTGGTTCTGTGGTAGTTCTAGCACTATTGCCTAACCTGCATATTATTACTGCCATGTTCTTTTATTAAATGTGTAATAAAGTACTCTGTTGGTCCCTGGTCTGAATCTGCCAGTATCCTGTTTGCTTGACGTCCCGGAA
Organism: Bufotes viridis; assembly: GCA_033119425.1. Taxonomy (NCBI): domain Eukaryota; kingdom Metazoa; phylum Chordata; class Amphibia; order Anura; family Bufonidae; genus Bufotes; species Bufotes viridis. The sequence continues at coordinate 91,670,114 of CM065590.1, forward strand.
GTCTGCCCTGGGCGTTCGGAATGTGACAATTTATGTATTTATTTTCCATTCTAAGGAAAGAGAGGCGATTTCAATTTTTCGAATGTTTCAATGAATTTTTATATATTCTTTAAATTTTTTGTAATGATTATGCTAAACAGCTGACAGCCCTAGGTAGGGTGTGGGAAGAGCAGTACAAACATAGATTTTATGGAATTTTTATCATTAGAAGTAGTGTAATATGCACTTTTATTTAGTCCGATTCTGCTCCTGCAAGTGCCCTGGAGCTTCACCAGAGCTTCAGCCTCTTCTTTTTTTCAGTGACTGCTGTAGTGGTCTCCTGGTTGGATGCTACAATCGTCACTCGGAGCAGATGGGCGGAGGGGGACCGTGAAGCACCTCAATGCAGAAGAAGTCCTTCCTTTATATTTCTGATTCCTTACAAATCCAGTACTTGCTTTGGCTGAAAAACCTGCAGGAAATTTGTCTCAAAACCTCCCCTAAAACACTCAGTGTAAAAATAGCCAACCCTAGCGTGGGCTGAATAACCTTCTGCAAAACAGACTGTGTAAACCTACCCTAACAGTGTTTGGAGATACCCCTCCAAGGGTTGACTCTGTATATAAAAATTGTCATATACAGAATCGGCATGGGACTCTCAGAGCAGTGACTCCATATACAAAGATTGCTATATAGGGAGTCAGACACAGGACTCCTTCAACAATATTTGTATTGATTTTTATAATTTTTATAATCAATAGTTACATGCATGTACATGAATATGTAAACAATGTTTAACATCATATAGGAATTATCACAAGTACATTCTCGGTATTTCATATTCTAGGAATCTTTTATTGATAACGATAATTTTTGAATTTAGGAGTCCGATCAGTTTCATGCGTGTATTTTTCTCAATGTAATGAGAGCCTGGAAGACCTGTTTTATTGATGGTATAAGTATTAAAGTAAACATTTGTCACATTTTTATTTGAACATAGAAAATCTCATCACCATAATGATCATATCAAATGTTTTGGAAGATATCATCTCTCCTTTGGTCATGTAATGGCAGGTAATGTTTTTCGAAAAATGATCTCATGTAGATCGAAATAATATGTGTTATATCTAATAACATATAGATAACATATAACAGTAAAACTGACTCTTAAAATCCCAAAAGCACAGCAGGGCCAGCGGCCTCGGGCCCTGCCATATGTGTTATAGACTGCAATACACATTGCAGACCAGGGGCCATAGCATAGCAAAGGCAATCGGCCCACTGAGAATTCTCCCAGAGAGGTACATTGCCAATCCACCCCTTGCTGCCACTGCACTTGCAGGAACAGAATCTGACAAAATCGGTCATATTTTCCCTACTCCTGATGATAAAACCTCCACAAAAGGTATGATTGTACTGTGCTCCCCAGCCCCTACCTAGTGCTGTCAGCATGGTCAAAACTGCTGACCGTTTCCCTTTACGGGGTTGTCTCAAGACATCCCCGTTTACATGGCCTATTAGGATGATCTGGACCTCGCAATCAGACCTGCCGAAGCTTTTATTTCGAGCATGTGATGCTACTGTTCCTCTGCAGCTGATTTATCTGCAGATGCAGCTTTCCCTGACAATAGCGACTGATCAGTAGGAGTAAAAGAAGCTGGACCTGCAGTGATCAGCTTATGAGCTTGGTGACTTCCATTTAAAAATGGTTATGTTGAAGAGACAACACCTTTAAAAATATCTGTCATCAAAATGCATTTTTTCTGTTTGGACAAATCAATTTAGAATGATGTCATAATTATTTTAAACCATATACATTTTTTAATTTCATAATAGTTTTCATTGTGATCCTTTTAAATTTCAGTTTCAGTGTATCCATGGCTGCTCATAGATTTGCATTAGATTTTTTGACATGTAGCCCTCAAGGGGTTGTGTCACAAAACATATTCTACATTTTTCAAACCTGCAGCTGAATCTGAATACTTTTGTAATTGAATATAATTAAACATTTAGCATAACCAGTAAGCAATTTAACAAAATGTATCTGTATAGCGCCACCTGCTGTTTGTTCTCTTCCTTATTTTTTCTTTTTTTTTCTTTCGGTCTCACTGAACTGGTCGGTGCTCAGTTTAAATCTTCAACTGCCACCAGCCATATGTTCTGGTAGAAGCTGTGGCAGTAACAAGGAGAGAACTGCAGCAGCAAGAGTACGCCCCCCTCGTTTATCGGCTAATTGGATAGTTTGTGCACACACAAAAACCCTTGTTTCCGGACAGATCGCGCTGTGTAAACACGATCTGCTGCCAGGAAACAACGATTCTGTATGGGGAAGAGCGATGGCGTTAGTGATCGCTCATCCCCATTCTCTGGAGGAGATTTACATGCACTGGTCTCCTCGAACAGCGAGCAGCAGATTGTCTGAAGGAACACTCTACCTTTAGAGATGAGCAAATCAATTCTGAACTAATTGAATTTGTTTACGAATTTCAAATCACGTGACACTGAGAAGGAGTGGGCTTGCCCTGATTAGCTAAGAGGCTGACAGACATGTCTGCCAATCAGTGGACATGGTTCTGAAAGCTTCTTTTGCTCAGAAGGAAGAAACGCCATTCTTAATCTAGCTTGTGATCTGATATATGTGTTGGTTATGTCTGCCAAAAAGCAATTACAGAAACAATCTAGCAATCAAGGTGTGATAGGTACAGTGTAAGGAGAGTATAGTGATATAATTAGGTAGGTTTACGGTTTAATCAAGGAAAGCATGGATAGTCAGGGACTGGTCACTCAGAGTTGTGTGATTCATACAGCTACCGGCAAGTTCTGCATTACAAAATACTGCAAAAACCTAATTTTCCCATTTCACCACCATGACAGGAAGATAGGAGATTGACCCCTGACCTCTGTAGGGGCAGGAAAACAGAGAAAGATTAATACCCCACTAGGAGAGGTATAGAGTGGGCTCAGCATGCATGTTGGTACCTGCATCCCTGAATTTAATGGAGGTCATTTTGGCACCAAAATGAAAAAGCAGAGTGGACCCAGCATGCATGTGGAACCTTCACTCCCTGAATTTTATAGTGGCCGTTATGGCACATAACAGGTAGCATTTAGTGTTAGGTTCTCGTCTTACAGAGATCGCCTTGACGTTTGGCAGACGGGCCCAAATCATTTTGTACAAAATGTATTTGCTAAGAGTCTCAATTTTACAAAATAAGCGTAGCATTAGCATCAGAATATTTTCTATTACTATGGCATTATTGTACAATTTACAGGCTTATTGCCAGCACCTCCAGCATCAATAACGTACATTCTGCTGCAAATGATGAGCAATTGCCCCCCCCCCCTTTTTTTTTTGTTTAAATTCATGTACCAATTATAATTGGGCATTACATCAATATACAAGTTTCAGTTAATGTGTTGTATTACTTTAGGATACTGTGCAATTTCATCCAAAGCATTTTATGGCAATAACTGCATTAATATGCAGTATATTTTTGTGAACATGTTGTATTACTTCCGTGCAGTTTCAGCAATACATTTTACTGCTATAAAATACTCATGTTAGTTAACACATTGTGTTCCTTTAAGATATCATGTAGTTTCAGCAAACATATTTTACTGCAATAACTGCATTAGTGTCGGGATTCGAAACCGTGACCCGCCACATCCCAGGCGGTAGCCCTGCTTACTAGGCTACCGTCCTCTTTGGACATTCCTCCCTGAAGCTTATTATTTAACCTCAGTCTTGCCAAGCCCTGCTCATCACCCTTGATTCCCCACACCTGGTACTTATACTATATAAGTCCAGCCCCTTGCACTCCAGCTTGCTGATTATTGAGCTCCTGAGCCTTGATCAAGCTTCTCCTCATCTGCTGCACTTGCTACTACCGTAAGTCCACTGCTGACCAGGAGTTGACTACCGACTACTCTTCTGCTTTGTCCCTACCTACTGAACTGCTGCCACCTTTGCCCATCCGGATTGTCTGACCACGCTTACTGCCGCTTGCCCTGACCCACCACCTGCCAACCGACTACACCTCTGCCAGACTTCCTGCACCTACTACCTGCCTGCGGTCCTTGCCACTGGGCTCCACTCCTACCTCCAGCCAGCTGTCCTCTGACTCAGGTGAGCCTGTAGGATTGTTACAATTAGCATACCTCTGCTAGTGAACGTGTTGTGTTACTTCAATATACCACATAGTTTCAGGAAACACATTGTACTGCATTAATATATGAGCTCATTCAAAGCATGATATTACCATTGTCAATTGTCAATACCATTGTGCAATGTGTTTGTAGAAGGGGAGGGACATTTAATTGTGCCTCTATAAATTACTGAAAAAAACGCTAGTGACTTTACATTTATATAGGCCTCATAATAAAATGTCTGGTAAATAGAAGAGAGGAAAACAGAAGACTCAGGCCTGTCATCCGAGTCAGAATATGGATTACTGTAGTAGTGCAAAGAGCTGTAGTTGTAGCAGCCCACAGTTCTGAGGTCAAAGAGGATGAGATTGTGGACTGGATGGCTCACTCTAGTCCACAGCAAGATGATGTTGAGGTCTTTCTGAGTCTGACACCATGCCTTGGGGGATCACAGCATTCTTCCTTCTCCTCATCCTTGCAGCTCCAGAAAAGCCTTTCAGTTGCATCATCTCTGTCTTCACTGCCCCCTACTAGTAGGGCACCTTCTTTTTCCCTAAAAAGAGGCTACAGAAGATACTCAAGATAGTCTCCCTGTTGATGAGTTGTGTGAGAAGCATTAGCGTAAGTTTTGGAGTAAGTTCAGGTGGAGGCAGAGTACCCCATACATAGCTGTTTTGGTGGTGGGGGTAGTAGTCGTGGCACTTGTAGCCAAAGTGGTGGCAGTAGGAGTAGTGGTAGTGACAGCGGCACCCAGGGAAAATACAGAGCAGGAACCCACACCGATATATCACTATTTGATAAAAAGTGGCGGGAAGAGTGAGAAACTATGATGATTAGCTTGGAGGGACCTGCACACCTAGACCATTATGATTATGGTGACAAAAATTGTAAAAATTTTTTGGGGCCAGCTAACTCTTCTCTCACTGCTTAGGAGGGCTGCATAAAAATTTTCAGTTTTCTAATTGTCCTAACATTATATTCAGTACTCTTTCTATACTGTTTTGTCATGTAAACTCATTTGCAAAAACATTGGCAAGCTATCCTTCTCAGATCAGGCGACTTTGAGGCTTACCAGCTCTCAGTCAAATGAGAGATGGGCTTGAATTTCTCATTGCACACAAGGCTGCCATTATAAGGTTTGCTGATTATCTGTCTTATGGATAGATTATTGGCTTGCACATACCCGGCTTTTGGCATACAGCCTTTGTGTGATTATATGTTATATGTTGTTCAGTGTATGTTATAGGTAATGATATAGCATATACAAAAATAAGTTATTAATGGTAGATAAAATAATATTTATAATAAGTTTATTAATAATAGGTAAAATAAAAATTCTAAAATGTTTGCACTCACCACTATTCTCACTATTCTTGAACCATTTCAGTGGTGTTTCCATTAATTTCTGACCTTTTCCTGTGAACCAGACATCCTCCCCTCTTTAGAGCAGGGGGTGCCTGGTTTAATGCTCGGGTTCTCCCATTGACTTCCTCGGGTGTTCGAGTAGAACATTTTTGGATGCTCTGGTGCTCAACAGAGCACTCGAACATCCAAAAATGTTCTACTCGAGCACCTGAGCACTTTGGTGCTCGATCCACGCCTGATTCTTTTTGACAAAGATCAGTCTCTCCACATTTTAGGTGGACAGGCGAGTTCTTCTTGGGGTAACTATGGCCCCCGCCGCACTAAACACCCGCTCTGATGCCACACTACTGGCGGGGCAGGACAGCTTTTCCAGAGCAAACTCTGCTAGTTGCTAGTACACAAATACACACCAAAAAGGGCTGTAATTTTCTCACTTCAACACACAACGGCTAATAAGCCCTTTTTCTTTTTCCCCACTAATACACGCCAATAAGGGCGTAAAAAATAAGCCCTTATTTTTCTCCACTTATGCACAACACAAGGCTTTAGAACATTTAACTGCACCGCTGAATGGCAAATATATTTTTATTTTGCCACTATTACACACCAAAAAGGGCTTTAGAACATAACTGCACCGCTGAACGGCAAATATCATTTACTTTTGCCACTAATACACGACAAAAAGGGCTGTAATTTTCGCACTTCACCACACAACGGCTAATAAGCCCTTTTTTTCCCACTAATACAAGCCAAAATATGCTTTAGAACATATAACTGCATCGCACAAGGGCAAATAAGACATAGAAATATTTCCTTGTAATAAACCCTGTTAATGCCTGTATCAAACAGCACTTGCACCCCAATAAAAAGAACGTTTTGCTGGAATTAGAGCTGTAGATTGGGAATTTGGGTCCCTAGACAGTGCAGCAAGGTGTAATCGGATTGTTCCTATTACCCAGGCTGTAACCTCCTCTACTAAACCCTGTTCAACATAAATGCTGCAGAATGATTCCTCCCTATCCTTTTCCTACGCCTTGAATAATCTTTCCCTGCACTTGTAAATCGTTTTTTAGCACAATTAAGTTTTTTCTAACACTGTCCCTAGCGCCTGCTGACATCTCTCCCTGCACTAAGTACACTGGTAAATGGCAGCATCCAAGATGGCTGAGGCTATTTATAGGTCTGTGACATCACAGGACTGGCTGGCTGCTGATTGGCTGCATGCATGGTATTATGAGTGATCCCGCCTTCCCAGAGTTCCTTGCTCCATGTCCTCACACATGCAGCAGCCATTTTAGGAACAAATGCGATTTGTTACCATGAAGCATGAGGAAATTCGAATTCGGTGCAAATCGAATTTTTCCTAAAATGTTTATCAAATTCCACTTCGTCAACTTCCATTCGCTCACCTCTAATGATGATGATCCTGTGTTGGACAGGATCTGGGAACCAGATTGGGGTGCTGAGAAGAAGACAACAGATGAGGGTAGCCTTGGTGGCAATAAAGACCAGATGCACGGCACTGTACAGTTAAAACCTCAAAATTACCTCTACAGAACAGCAGACATCTATTCTACTGCCTTGTCTGTACCATGCTGTGCTGTTACTGCTGCTGCTACTGTTGCTGAGACTCTTACACATCTACTGCCTTGTCTGTTCTTTGCTGCTACTGCTGCCATTACTATTGTAGCCACATGCCACTATTACCCTGCCCTTTCCCCATACACACTGTACCGCTTCTACTCCCAAATAAAGGGATAATTTTTCCAGGCTTGTTCAGAACAAGCCACTGTTTCTTCTGACACACTAGCACTTGTATGCATATAAACAAAGGCAGGCATTCTTCCCTTGTTAAGGCATAATTTTTGGAATGCTTGTTGAGAGCAAGACACTGTTTTTTCCGATGACACCATCTGCCCCCAAAAAGGGACACTTTTTGGAACATTTTTTAATTTGGAAAAGCATAACAAATGTGACTGCACAGTGAGCTATTAAACACACTGTTTGTTAAGACTTTCAACTATGCACTTACCCATAGCACAAACGTGGTATTTTTGTAGTGCCATTTTTACACTTGAGTTCTGGTTAGAAGAGTAGTGTTTGGTAAAAAGAAAACACAGCCATCACACAGAGTGTGTTTCCCAGATCGAAGGCACTTTTGTGAAAACGTCAATATATTTGTGGTTGTGATGGTTCACCTCTAGTTGATTATGGATTTTGGGTGCCTCCAATTTAAAAGGACTCACCCTGTCCAATAAAAAATGAAACCGCAATGTGTATATAAGTTGGACACACCATATCAGGAAAAATATTGCATTTATTAGCCCACTCAAATAAAAATGAAAATAAGAAGCATATAAAACACAATGTGCATATTACAAAGAATAGATTAGATTGGTATCGATACCGCTAACAAAGCTGAATATATTTGTATAACGACTTAGTATATCCATGAGTGATTAAGTCAGCACGTCTCCATAATAGGTGGATATAGTAATAGTTTACATAGATACAAGTAAATGATTGTGCTGTCTCATGTCATGTCGAAGAAACAGTCATGTACCCCCATTCTGTTTGGGGTATGAGAAATGTCACTTCCTAAATAAAAAATATAGTGTAATTCAATGTAATGGTGATATCAATCTTGATCCAAAAGACTTAAAAAGTACTAATAAAAAGTCATTAAAACATCCAATCAAAAAATTGAGCACTGTATCACAAAGTCGCAAATTCAGTGAATTGTTGCCACTCAAATAAGCCTGTTTATATGAACGGGTCCGCCCTTATAGACTCCAGTGATTAAAAGGCCATCAATGATCACTATTCAGATCATATATATCGGAATGCTGGATGAAATATTGTTGAAAAATCTATATAGCAAACATAATTCCACTTCAAATGTCAGCGTGTCAGATATCCATAGCCAACTCACGCTTGTAGTTTCATTCTTATTTCATATGCCGCAACCGACTTGCACTAATGTCACTCTGAATGAAAAACTCACATAAAAAACTTCAGCGGTCATATACCTCTATGTATAGTTTTACTCACGGTTCTGTGGTTAATATATACGTCTGCGGTTGTTGGGAATTGCTGTCGCCATTGCCAGCTTGTTCTGGCGGGTACTGCGGCGTACTGACTCGCAATCGTGGCTTTTGTGAAAAGGGCCTTAGGATTATTTCCCAGTATGTAAACCAAATGGATGTCTCCAATGCAATGTGAATACTGTGAATAGTCTAAGCTATTAAAACATAAACTGTATACTTGCTGATAGAATAGTCTTTGTAAAAATCTGTGTTCAAAGAAAAAAAAATATAATATCAAAAGTTTTGTTGGAGAAGTATATAAATAAATCATCAAGAATAACACCACCATGGAATCCAGAAATACAAGTACTGCGCTATAAAAACAAAATCTCAGATCTACATTCCACTTAGCGCATATTCATGTCAGTAGAATTGTTGTTGTAAATTGGTTCCTATTTTAGACGTGAAGTAGTATTTGTGGGCTATTGTAATCTACTTCCTCTATGGTAGCATCAGTCAGTAGGCAATGCCAAGAAAGCATACCTGTAAGCAGTGGTACTGTATGTCTCATTCACATGCCCTGGAAAAATGTGTGGAATTATGCTCTCTAATTTAAGTAATCTGGACTCCAGACTAATGCATAGTAGCAATCTACCAAAGAGAACTTTAAAATATTGGCTAGATTCGATACAATTGTATCCTTTCCTAAAATGAGTGATAGTTTAGGCGGACCGCGCTGCTGGAAAGTCCAGAAGATCAGGAAGGTTACTCCAGGAGTTAGATCGTCATCTCATGGACACAGGCAACCCGGCTGGTTTCAACAATCACCTCCTTTGTATGCATCCACCTGATCAAGGCAAACACCAGACGCAGGACATGGTAAAGCACCACCAAGGTTCAGACAAGTTAAAGTGCTTTATTATACTCACAAGGGGCCGTCTTGTTATACAGCATATGATAAAATCAATAGAATTAAAGATCAGATCTGTCTGACCGGGTTTTGCTTTATGCGTTTCTTCAGGGGCACATCCAAAGCACTCCAGGTGAAGTGAATCCATTAAACACACATGTGCACACCCCTTATATACTGCACTTCCATCTTAAGGAGTGTTCACATGATCAAATCTTATGGGGATACAAAGGTAAAACAACTTATTATAAAAACACATCTTGTATGTCAAATCTAATATAAACACACATCATATTTCTCAAATGGAGCATAATTATACAGTTAAAAACTGCTCCGAACCACAAGGACAGCGGTGAAATTACCAAACTGACAGTTTATGTCAATCATTTGTCACATGTATCATTCTAACCAATACGGGGTTACTATCTCTTTCATTCATAAAAACTGTTATGTTCGCCAAGACTCTCCTAGTTAGTGTCGGTCATCAAGAACACGCCTATATTCCAAACCAATAGAAGGTTACTAACCCCATCATTCACAAAAATCTCAAAACTATTCTGAGGAGGATAATCACAGATACGGCTTGCTGGTCTTCCAAAATTACATCTTAAAAGGAAGGGACTTTTGTCCCTTTTTTCTTTTTCTGATCTATTCGGTACATCTAGATGGTACTCACTGGACTATCGGCATACTTGTGCGCAAATATTCTTTCAGCCAAACGTTCGCAAAGGCAGTCACCACAGCTCCCACTCTCAGGCAATATAAATCATACAAGGTGAGTGCGGTTTATACAAGGCAAGACTTCACGTCACATTCGACATTTAAACCCAAAGGTCAAACATCCATTGCACCTCTTTCCGATTGCGCGCATCAATCGGGTCTCCTCCCCACCATGGATCCCTTACCAACTCTACTCCTACAAAATGAAGTCCCTTCGGATTTTTTTCATGATATTTTTTATAGTGTGCCGACACACTGTAGGTCTCCAGGCCTCTCTTAATATTCAAGATAGATGGTGAGGTCCAGAAAATCGACTGACACATTGCTGACAGTGCTAGTAAACCTCATATTCCATTCGTTCACAATTAACTCCTTCAACCACTGTTCCAGTCCATACTGCTCTCCTCTCCATACAACTAAGCAGTCGTCAATATATCGACGCCGCACAAGCAATTCTCCCTTCATACTTTTCTTATTTAAAACCGGGGTGATGAAGCTTTTCTTCCATAGGGCCATATATAGATTAGCAAAACCGGGGGGAGAATTTCGCCCCCATCGCCGTACCAACACATTACAGGTAGTACGTACCATCATATACAAAAAAATTATGACTTGGGCAAAAATCTACACATTTTATTATGAAATCCCTCTGTGCATCCTGCATATTCATGTCCGCTGCCAACGCCTCCTCAATACCTCTCAAACCCAAGAGTTTAGGGATGACGGTATATAGGGAGGTGATGTCAGCAGTGGCCAACCATATGTCAGGGCCAAGATTCTTAAGCTGTTTAGTTAAGTCTATCACACTGCTGGAATCCTTTAAATAAGAAGGGGCTTGTACCACATATTGTTGTAAATAGAAGTCCACATATTCAGAAAGACGACTGGTCAGGGAATTAATCCAACGTTGGCTACGATGGCTACCACTGAGACATACAGGGATCCATAAGCAATACTTCCATTCTGACAGTCTGCTGCTCTGACTAGGAATGAGTGAATCGACTTCTAAAGAAACTTCGTTTGAATACTGTACAAAGCGAGCGCTCCGTACAGTATTAGAATGTATTGGCTCCGATGAGCCAAAGTCATTACTTTGCGAAGTCTCGCGAGACTTCGGGTAATACCTTACATTTTTTCACAGTCCTGATAGATATAGACATCAGATGTCAGGTAGTCACTAGTATAACTTAATATAAAGGGGTCACAGAGTACCTCCATCAGTGTAAAACTTAACCTTTACTGATGATCATTAAAAATCCCCCAATTTGTGTCCTTAAAAAGCAATTAACAATGAGGCTGGACAGAACAAGGAAAGGAAAATTGACTCACTCTCACACTTGCCCTATCAATCTCATTTCAGACACAGTGGCAAGTCTTAGAAGAATTGCATTACGATTAATTTGTTTTCCTTACTGGGCAAGCCCTGCACTCCCCTGTCTAATTATGTTGAGGGCACTTCTGGGATTATGCCTAACAAAACAGAATGGCCGCCCTGATAAGGGCGATCCCGTGTCAGGAACCTCCTGATAGGCCCTATATGTCCCTGACAAGGGATAGATACCACCACCTGAGAAGAGGTCACCTAATATGACTACAGTCCAATACTAATGTCATAAGTTAATGCGTGTATCAGAAACTAATAAAGTTACAACAAAAATTATCACACTTAATACATACAGTTGCAAGCAAAAGTATGTGAACCCTTTGGAATCTTATGGATTTCTGCACAAATTGGTCATAAAATGGGATCTGATCTTCATCTAAGTCACAACAATAGACAATCACAGTCTGTTTAAACTAATAACACACAAAGAATTAAATGTTACCATGTTTTTATTGAACACACCATGTAAACATTCACAGTGTAGGTGGAAAAAGTATGTGGACCCCTAGAATAATGACATCTCCAAGAGCTAATTGGAGTGAGGGGTCAGCCAACTGGAGTCCAATCAATGAGATTAAATTGTAGGTCTTGGTTACAGCTGCAGTTCTGGGTTTGCTTTTCCCAAGAAGCATTGCCTGATGTGAATGATGCCTCACACAAAAGAGCTCTCAGAAGACCTACACTTAAGAATTGTTGACTTGGAAAGGGTTATAAAAGTATCTCCAAAAGACTTGCTGTTCATCAGTCCATGGTAAGACAAATTGTCTATAAATGGAGAAAGTTCATCACTGCTGCTACTCTCCCTAGGAGTGGCCGTCCTGTAAAGATGACTGCAAGAGCACAGTGCAGACTGCTCAATGAGGTTAAGAAGAAACCTAGAGTGTCAGCTAAAGACTTACAAAAGTCTCTGGCATATGCTAACATCCCTGTTAGCGAATCTACGATACGTAAAACACTAAACAAGAATGGATTTCATGGGAGGATACCACAGAATAAGCCACTGCTGTCCAAAAAAAACATTGCTGCATGTCTACAGTTTGCACAAGAGCACCTGGATGTTCCACAGCAGTACTGGCAAAACATTCTGTGGACAGATGAAACCAAAGTTGAGTTGTTTGGAAGAAACACACAACACTATGTATGGAGAAAAAGAGGCACAGCACACCAACATCAAAACCTCATACCAACTGTGAAGTATGGTGGTGGGGGCATCATGGTCTAGGGCTGCTTTGCTGTGTCAGGGCCTGGACGGATTGCTATCATCAAAGGAAAAATTAATTCTCAAGTTTATCAAGACATTTTGCAGGAGAACTTAAGGCCATCTGTCCACCAGCTGAAGCTCTATAGAAGATGGGTGTTGCAACAGGACAACGACCCAAAGCATAGAAGTAAATCAACAACAGAATGGCTTAAAGGGAATCTGTCAGCAGCATAGTAGCATTTTTTTTTTTTCATGCATCCTCGTTAAATAAAGTACCTTAATTCCATAACTGGTGTTGGTTTTCATTTTCGTCTTGTACTTTCTTCAAAAAACCGCTTTTTCCTATATGCAAATGAAGTCCCAGGGAGCCCAGAGGGGCGTTCCTCCTATAGCAAGTAGCCCAGAAACGCCCCCCATATGTGATGTGCCCGCCGAAAATTTTAAAAAAACGAACGCCTACATCTTGTTAAATCGCCTCCCACAGACGAGTCTAAATGCTCCGCCCCCCCCCCCCCCCGCGCCAGGTCCTCTCTTCTCTTCTCATGTAAAGGATGCGTCTCCCCGGCCGGCCGAAATCTCGCACATCCAGCTGGTTAGGCAAACAGGGATCGCGTCACTGGGCTCGGCGCATGCCCAGTGACGCTGATGAGGCTGTTGCCCTCACTTTCCATATGATCGCGCAGGCAAGCGTCGGCACTGTGCCTGCACGAGATTTCGGCCGGCCGGGGAGACGCATCCCTTACAGGAGAAGAGGAGAGAGGACCTGTCGCGGGGGGGGGGGGGGGGGTTGGTGGCTTCGGCGGAGCATTTAGACTCGCCTGTGGGAGGTGATTTAACAAGATGTAGGCGTTCGTTTTTTAAAATTTTCGGCGGGCACATCACATCAGGGGGGCGTTCCTGGGCTACATGCTATAGGAGGAACGCCCATCTGGGCTCCCGGGAAGTTCATTTGCATATAGGAAAAAGCAGTTTTTTGAAGAAAGTACAAGACGAAAATGAAAACCAACACCAGTTATGGAATTAAGGTACTTTATTTAATGAGGATGCATGAAAAAAAAAAATGCTACTATGCTGCTGACAGATTCCCTTTAAACAGAAGAAAATACGCCTTCTGGAGTGACCCAGTCAGAGTCCTGACCTCAACCCGATTGAGATGCTGTGGCATGACCTCAAGAAAGCGATTCACACCAGACATTCCAAGAGTATTGAAACAGTTCTTTAAAGAGGAATCGTCAAGAGATACTGTCCTGACCATTGTGCACGTCTGATCTGCAACTACAGGAAATGTTTGGTTGAAGTTATTGCTGCCAAAGGAGGTTCAACCAGTTATTAAATCCAAGAGTTCGCATACTTTTCTACCTGCATTGTGAATGTTTACATGGTGTGTTCAATAAAATCATGGTAACATTTAATTCTTCGTGTGTTATTAGTTTAAGCAGACTGTGATTGTCTTTTGTTGTGACTTAGATGAAGATCAGATCATATTTTATGACCAATTCGTGCAGAAATCCATATCATTTCAAAGGGTTTACATACTTTTTCTGGCAACTGTATATGCTCCCAAATAAATCAGTGCCGTCCAGGTTTTGATCACCAGTGTAAAAGAAAGGAGCACATACCGTATGTCCCAGGAATGCAAACTTTGTCTCAACGCGTTTCTCTGAACCGTTCTCTGGGATCAGTTCATCAGGGGACCACATATAACAAAAAACCTCCAAAAAAGAAACGATGCAAGAATGGAGGCAATAATATGAGTGCAAATCAGATTATAATCTTGTAGTAATACCCAAATGATAATTGTAAATCTCATGGCCATAAAGAAAGACAATTCCCACATATTTGGGACCAAGTATAATGCATCTGCATCACATACTAAATTTTCACAGTGCTGCTTCTACTGAGACTCTTTTAAAAATCTACCACACACCCTTTAAATACTGATAATTCCCCATTATGGAAGCTAACAAGCAGGGAATTGGAGCACAGCAAACTGACGGAGCCTAAAACCAGAAGCAGGAAAGTATCCTTTCCTACACAGGTATGGTGGGGAGGGATGGGGTCTAGACAACCCCTTTAAATGAGTGGTAAGAACCTATGCAAGAATTCCCTTTACCCAGTGCCTAACCCAAGATACATGAAAAGGAAATGGCGCAAATAAATAGGCACCAAGTTCTCCTATCTAAGGTGGATAGGGGTGTTGTCATGTTAAAGAGACCATTTTAATCTTTACTTTGCTTCTGTGGGTTCCACAAGAAAATTTCAGTGTAGGTCTGCATTATGCCTCTTTTGAGGTCAATGATAAAAAATATTGAGACAATCTAAACAAACTTTATAATGGTCCTGTCATAGTCAGTCTGCATGAATCAGTATCTCTGACAATATCAGGCTGGTTGTGGGTAAAGGATGTGAGAAGATAATTATTTTAAGTAAAATAGAACATGGTGCCATAATTTGTTTTTTAAAGGGATTCTGTCACCACATATAACCCCTCTAACCTAAATATATGCTCATGTCCAGGGTAATCTGAGGATTCCTAAGCTGGTCTTATTAACTGTGGCTTTATTGTGGTTTTAATAATCTGTCAATCACTTACTTAAAGTGCCCAAGAGGAGGTCCGTTGATCCAGGATGCCCAGCCGCACCCCTCGCCGTTCGGTGCCCAGCACCGCCTTCCCTGTCTTCAGCGCCGCCTACTACACCTCAGCGCCACCTCGCAATCCTCCTAGTCTCTCTGCCAGATCCAGCGCGTGCACACTAGGCTTAGCAAGTCATCTCAGGGTTGAGCGAAGTGCGCATCAGGCCGGCGCATTTGCATTTCGCACAAGGAAGCCGCTGCCAGCAGTCCACACGGGCGCATCGGGCTGAGCCTAGTGCTCACGCGCGGGATCTGACAGAGGGACCAGGAGGATTGCGAGGCGGCGCTGAGGTGTAGTAGGCGGCGTTGAGCACCGAACGGCGAGGGGTGCGACCGAGCACCCTGGATCAACGGACCTCCCCTTGGGCACCTTAAGTAAGTGATTGACAGGTTATTAAAACCTGTTTTTTAGGAAAATAAAGCCACAGTTCGATTTAATAAGGCAGCTTAGAAATCCTCAGATTACGCTGGACATGAGTATATGTTTAGGTTAGAGGGGTTATATGTGGTGACAGAATCCCTTTTAAGCAACGATCCTGACTTTTATTTGTTCATGCTGTTTATATTGTGATAGCTTTAGTGTGTCATAGTAATATGACTAATGCTTCACGTGTGGGAATAAGGG
The DNA here is from genome assembly GCA_033119425.1 of Bufotes viridis. Classification (NCBI taxonomy): domain Eukaryota; kingdom Metazoa; phylum Chordata; class Amphibia; order Anura; family Bufonidae; genus Bufotes; species Bufotes viridis. The sequence continues at coordinate 91,686,104 of CM065590.1, forward strand.
AGATATTACTTTATTATAGGAGGCAATAAATAGACTGCTGTGCCGGGTTTCCTGAGGTGATAGTGACATAATCAATCTTATCTGCGACGATGGAATAAAACATGATCTCAATTTTTAATGGATGCTCCAAAAAAAATGTCTACCATTTCAAGATCATGCCATTTGTAAATCATTTGCTTCTGATTAATTTCCTAACATTCATATATAGTAGCGGCAGCTCTTATTTTTTGATGTCGAACTCTATATCCCTTCCATAGGCACAAGCTGGTTGCCTGAAGGTACCACTAGAGAGAGCCTATTGAATGTTGAATTATTATTGAGGTCAGTGTGTAATACAGCATTTGCCAACTAGGGGTCTGCGCCAGTGAGAGGCCACCTGACTAAAAGTACGACATGCAGTACTTTTAGTCCGGCTGCCTCTCGCCATGCGCTGCCGCCGGAACTCCACCCCTGCCCCATTATAGTCAATGGGGACGGAGCGGCAGTCTGGGGGCACACGTGAACTAGCAGCAGGACGGATCCGACAGGCTGTTCACCCGCCAGAACAGCCTAACGGACTCCCCTGCCGCTAGTGTTAAAATGGCCTAATAAGCAAGAACATTTTTCTAAGGAACCTAAATGTAGCAGAGCTGAATTTGTTCTTTAGCTCTTACCAGTTACATTTTTGTGTATTGTCATAGCAGCTAAGGCCTGTTTCACACTAGCATTAGTAGTTCCGACAGAAAACAGCCTGACAAAGCTCTCTGGATTTGGCATTACCGGATGTTACCAGAATGCCCATGGACCCCATTGACTAGAATTCAGTGAGCTTCGGCAGGCCGTTCTCTGCCAGAATACTCTGCTGGAACTACTAACGGCAGTGTGAAACAGGCCTAAGTCTCATGCAGGTTATATAGTGATATGTGTCAAATGACCAACTCAGCTCTGCTCCATGCTACAAATCTATTTCCACCATAATTGTACAATTTTTCTGCATTTTAGTGAACTCAACTTAACCACTACAGGACCGCCTAACGCACGGATGCATCCGGTGGGCGGTCCTGTAGTTCTGGGATGATGCGTCGGCGCGTCATCTCGCGAGACGCGAGACTTCTTGTGAACAAGTTGTAGTACAGCCTGCCAGCGATGATCGATCGCTGGCAGGCTGTAGATGCGAAAAAAATCGCATCAAACAGCTATATCAGATGCTGTGTTGTTAACAGCGTCTGATATACCTGCTACCTGGTCCTCTGGTGGTCCCATTTGCTGGGATCGACCACCAGAGGACCAGGTAGCTATGTAAAGTTGCACCAAACACTACACTAACCCCTCCCCCTCACTTATTAACCCCTTGTTAACCCCTTGATCACCCCATCTAGATTCCCTGATCACCCCCCTGTCACTGATCACCCCCCTGTCATTGATCACACCCCTTGTAAGGCTCCATTCAGACGTCCATATGTGTTTTACGGATCCGTGGATCCACGGATCTGCAGATCCTCAAAACACGGACACCGGCAATGTGCTTTCCGCATTTTGCAGATCCGCACATTGCCAGAACTATATAGAAAATGCTTTTTCTTGTCTGCAATTGCGGACAAGAATAGGACATGTTCTATATTTTTGCGGAATGGAAGTGCAGACCTGGAAGCGCGGATCCGTAATTCCAGATCTGAGCGGGACAAAGTCTCTTCCCATAGAAATGAATGGGTCCGCAATTCCGTTCCGCAAACAGAATTGCGGACGTGTGAATGGGGCATAAGGGTCCCTTATCACCGCCAGTTAGTTAGCTACTTGTTAGGTAGCTGGCGCCCAGCCCACCGAACCGCAGTCACTGATTTTGGCAGAGATTTTTTCATCCACATTAATCGATGCGAATGAAAAAATCTGTGCCGTTCATTTTTTTTTTTTTTTCAGCCCAGAAGCTGAACGGAAATTTTTTTTTTTTTATTACCCGTATGCTCAATATAAGGAGAATCGCAGATACTGCTAATGCTGGCCATACGTGTAATGATTGCGGAGACCTTCAAATGCCAGGGCAGTAAAAAAACCCACATGTGACCCCATTTTTGAAAGAAGACACCCCAAGGTATTCCATGAGGGGTATGGTGAGTTCATGTAAAATTTTATTTTTTGTCACAAGTTAGTGGAATATGAGGCTTTGTAAAAATATATATATATATATATATATATATATATATAAATTTCCGCTAACTTGTGCCAAAATTTTTTTTTTTCTGTGAACTCGCCATGCCCCTCACAGAATACCTTGGGGTGTCTTCTTTACAAAATGGGGTCACTTGTGGGGTATTTATACTGCCCTGGCATTTTAGGGGCACTAAAGAATCCAAATGCGTAAAAATGCCCTGTGAAATCCTAAAGGTACTCATGGGAATTTGGGCCCCTTTGCGCATCTTGGCTGCAAAAAAGTGGCACACATGTGGTATCGCCGTACTCAGGAGAAGTAGGGAAATGATTTTTGTGGTGTATTTTTATATATACCCATACTTTGTGTGAGAAATATCGCTGTAAACGACAACTTTTTAAATTTTTTTATACAAAGTTGTCAATTTACAGAGATATTTCTCTCACCCAACATGGGTATATGTAAAAATACACCCCAAAACACATTGCCCTACTTCTCCTGAGTACGGCGATACCACATGTGTGACAATTTTTTGCAGCCTGGGTGCGCAAAGCGGCCCTAATTCCAATGAATACCTTTAGGTTTTACATGGCGGCTCACAATTTAGCCCCACCAAAAATGCCAGAACAGTACGACCACCCCACAAATGACCCCATTTTGGAAAGAAGACACCCCAAAATATTCGCTGAGGGGCATAGTGAGTCCATTAAAAATTTAACTTTTTGTCAAAAGTTAGCAGAAAGGAAGACTTTGTGAGAAAAAACAATAAAAAATCAATTTCCGTTAACTTGTGCCAAAAAAAAATCTTTTATGAACTCGCCATGGCGCTCATGGAATACCTTGGGGTGTCTTGTTTCCAAAATGGGGTCACCTGTGGGGTATTTATACTGCCCTGGCATTTTAGGGGCCCTAAAGCGTGAGAAGAAAAATGTGTAAAAATGCCCTCCTAAAAGGTACTCATTGGAATTTGGGCCCCTTTGCGCATCTTGGCTGCAAAAAAGTGTCACTCATGTGGTATCGCCGTACTCAGGAGAAGTAGGGCAATGTGTTTTGGGGTGTATTTTTACATATACCCATGCTGGGTGAGAGAAATATCTCTGTAAATTGACAACTTTGTATAAATAAATTTAAAAAGTTGTCGTTTACAGCGATATTTCTCACATAAAGTATGGGTATATGTAAAAATACACCCCAAAACTCATTGCCCTACTTCTCCTGAGTACGGCGATACCACATGAGTGACACTTTTTTGCAGCCAAGATGTGCAAAGGGGCCCTAAAACCAATGAGTACCTTTAGGATTTCACAGGGCATTTTTACGCATTTGGATTCTCACGCTTTAGGGCCCCTAAAATGCCAGGGCAGTATAAACACCCCACAAGTGACCCCATTTTGGAAAGAAGACACCCCAAGGTATTCCGTAAGGGGCATGGCGAGTTCACAGAATTTTTTTTTTTGGCACAAGTTAGCGGTAATTGATATATTTTTTTTTTTTTTACAAAGTCTCATATTCCACTAACTTGTGACAAAAAATAAAATTTTACATGAACTCACCATACCCCTCATGGAATACCTTGTGGTGTCTTCATTCCAAAATGGGGTCACATTTGGGGTATTTATACTGTCCTGGCATTTTAGGGGCCCCTAAAGCGTGAGAAGAAGTCTGGAATCCAAATGCGTAAAAATGCCCTGTGAAATCCTAAAGGTACTCATTGGTTTTAGGGCCCCTTTGCGCATCTTGGCTGCAAAAAAGTGGCACACATGTGGTATCGCCGTACTCAAGAGAAGTAGGGCAATGTGTTTTGGGGTGTATTTTATATATACCCATACTTTGTGTGAGAAATATCTCTGTAAACGACAACTTTTTAATTTTTTTTATGCAAAGTTGACAATTTACAGAGATATTTCTCTCACCCAACATGGGTATATGTAAAAATACACCCCAAAACACATTGCCCTACTTCTCCGAGTACGGCGATACCACATGAGTGACACTTTTTTGCAGCCTGGGTGCGCAAAGGGGCCCAAATTCCAATGAGTACCTTAAGGTTTTACATGGCTGCTCACAATTTAGCCCCGCCCAAAATGCCAGAACAGTAAACACACCCCACAATTGACCCCATTTCGGAAAGTAGACACCCCAAGGTATTCACTGAGGGGCATAGTGAGTCCATCTGAGATTTTTATTTTTTTTTGCCAGAAGTTAGCAGAAATGAAAACTTTATTTTATTTTTATTTTTTTCTCAGAAAGTGTCATTTTCCGCTAACTTGTGAAAAAAAATGAAATGATACATGAACTCACCATGCCCCTCCGCGAATACTTTGGGGTGTCTTCTTTCTAAAATGGTGTCATTTGAGGGGTATTTATACTATCCTGACATTCTAGCACCTGAAGAAACATGACAGGTGCTCAGAAAGTCAGAGCTGCTTCAAAATGCCGAAATTCACTTTTTTGCACCATAGTTTTTAAACGCTATAGCTTTTACCCAAACCAATAAATATACAATTATTGGATTTTTTTTTTATCAAAGACATGTAGAACAATAAATTTAGATAAAAATTTATATAGAAATGTAGTTTTTTTTAAAAAAAAATTACAACAGAAAGTGAAAAATGTCATTTTTTTTCAAAAATGTCATTAAATTTTTGTTAATAGCAAAAAAAGTTAAAATGTCAGCAACAATGAAATACCACCAAATGAAAGCTCTATTAGTGAGAAGAAAAGGAAGTAAAATTCATTTGGGTGGTAAGTTGCATGACGGAGCAATAAACGGTGAAAGTAGTGTAGTGCGGAATTGTAAAAAGTGGCCTGGTCATTAAGGGTGTTTAAGCTAGGGGGGCTGAGGTGGTTAAAGAGGACCCATGACCACTCAAAAAGTGTGAAATAGTTTATAACTATTGTTCCCCTTGTTACCCAGTTTCCGTATCTACTTTTCTTTTTTTCAAAAGATCCTCCATTCCAGAATATTGTTGCTGATTATTCTGGTGCCTGATATGCAAATCAACTAATAAAACCATGGTTTGAGCTTACTAAATTTAATGCACTGACACTGTCTGATGAGTCTTCTCCACATAGCGGGACTCTTGATTCATCTGATGCAGAGTAATGACCAGCAATCTGCTTCTATACATCTTGAAGCGGACTTGCAGTTTATTGCTAACTGGAATGTAGCATCATCAGAAGCATCAAACTCGACAGAGGAAAGGCTGGGGGTCTCTCTATGTGAAGAGGACATGGAAATCATGTGGTATTACAGAAAAGTGGATCTGAAAATGGGAGCAAGGGGAACATTAGTAATATGCTATGTGACAATTTTTTTGGTTGGTGACAGGTCCTCTTTAAAGCGTACCTAAAGTTTCAGATAATTTACGAATACCTTGCAATATGTGTATACGTGTGTGGATGTGCTATATATGGCCAATTGCATGCTGCACCTCTGATTCTTAGTTGTCTCTGAACTGGTAGCTGGAGACTAGCTATTTATCATATCTGCCTGTAGAATTTACTCACTCACTCACTCACTCTCTCAGAAGCAGAATATAGAGCATTATAGACAAGTGCTGTGCAGTAGTGACGTGAATAAAGCACTTGCGGTGAGGCATGACTTTTACTATTAGCTGCTGAAAATGCTGAATCATGTACTGTATGTCTGTCTGTCTTCTTGTTTCTCCCCGTACTTCCTCCTCTCTTTCATACATTTCTATGGGATGATGTAATCTCACAAATTTCAGATAGAACTTTTAGAAGGGGGAAACAGCTACCAACTCTAGAACAAAACATTTCTCTATATTCACCTTTATTATTGATGCAAGGTTATATGGAAGTACAATTACCGTACCGCACCTGGGTCCAGACTGATCTCCACATTCACTGCTCCAATTGCTAGATTATCTTCAGCCTGGCAGCTCAGGGGACATGCCCTTTCTGCTGCAGCTCTCTTCCTGTAACTGCCACAGCTTCTAACAGACTATATGGCTGGTGGCAGTTGAAGATTTAAACTAAGCGTAGTCGACCAACTCAGTTAGACACACAAAAAAACAAGGAAAAGAACAAACAGCAGGTGGCACTGTACAGGTACATTTCATTGAATTGCTCACTGGCTATACAAAATTTTTAATTACATGCACTTACAAAAGCATTCAGTTCCAGGTACTGGTTTGTTAAAGTAGAATATGCTTTGTGACACAACCTCTTTATGCTGTCTATGAATAAAAGAAAAAAATATTACATTTATAAGTACAAATACTCATGAGTAACACCCTATTTTCTGCTTCCCCAGAATAAACTCCTATTTCTTGGAATTCATTATTGATTTTATCAAAACAGTCATCCAGTCAAATCATTCTACTTTCATCCTCTACACATTGATTTGATATATAGGCAAAGCTTTATAGGTTGTTTGATGTGGTTTTCAATGTAATCCATCTGTCTGGTGCAGGCTTATGGGTCAGTGGATTTATTCCAGTGAATTGAAAGTAAAGATGCCACATATTGCTTTGATATCCGCTTCTTTTAAATTTGGTTTCACCTTACACTAGTCAATTCTCAACGGGACTAACACAGAGTCTGTAAATCTTGTAGGCATCTTTTCTATAATGTGTAAACATAATAGAGGGGAAGGGGTTATATATTTTAATCCAGGGGCGGACACAGACAGCAGAGGGCCCCTGTGCAAAGAATGTTCCTAGGCCCCACCACCCACGCCAAATTTTCAACCTAACCTATTCCCTCCTAACATTACATACAGCAACACAAAACATACAGGGTAAGGCTAAACTCACATCTGCGGCACTACGGTCCAGCCACCTGATCCGGCAGAGAATGCAAGGAATCGGCCAGACACAAACCGCAGCATGTAGCGGTTTGTGTCCAGACGATTCTCTGCATTTTTGCCAGATTGTGGCCAGATCTCTGCAAGATCCCATTATACCTAATAGCAGTGCTGGATCCAGTGAATCACTAATGCAGATGTAAAGGTAGCCTAATGAAGTGCCACATGTCTCTTACATCCAGTGACGTCTCCTTTGATGTAGATGTTCTCTTTTCCCCGGCGCCTCCACAACGGCACTCATAGGAGGGTGTCCCCGTCCCCAGGACAGGAAACAACGACATAGAAGCAGAAGATATAAGGGCCTCCTCCCCCTTACCTAATCAGTCGTTGTTTCCTGTCCTCGGGAATGTCGCGTGGAAGCCGCTCCTGGAAGTCCGGGAAGAAGTATCGTTCAGCGCCCAGCCTTGCTCCCCTCTTGGGTTCTCTCCCCCACGCTCCGTGGAAGGGCTGGAGCAGGGAGCGGGTCCCCGGGTACGCCTTGGCCTCCCTTCCCTCTCCTGGGAATAAGTCCTGCGTTCAGGCATCCCTGGGCATAAGCGCGATAGTTGCGCAGAACTATCGCGAGGATCCGGCGTGTGACGTCAGGGGGCGGGATTATCCTTGGGCAAGAGAATCTCGTGGAAAGGGGTGGAGCTTTAGCGGTGCAGGATATTTGAGGCCACTTCTGTTCGAAGTCGGCGTCCTCGTGCTGCGCTCTGCTATGCTAGCCCCTGGTGACATGGAGTCCGCAAAGAAGCCCGTGGATCCCTCTGCCTCAGCCCTGAGCCCGGTAAGCCTCCTCCCCGGTGGAGAGATGTTGTCATGTTCTGCTTGTTAGCTTCCTGCTATTTGCACTGTGTGACTGCTGTTTTACCCACCATCGGTGTTGGGTCCTGGCTTCTCTTATAGTTGCTGACCCCTAATGGTCCTCCTTGGTTTTTTTCTGATCTTAGACCAGAGAAACCTCGACCCCAAAACCGCCTGGTGCAGAACAGACAAGGAAAAAATGCGCTAAATGCCGCAAAGCACTCTCCTCCAAATCTAAGAAAGCACTATGCCCTAAGTGCACTGAAAAAGTGGTCACTGAAGAATCTCCTTCCCTCCTTGAATCTATGAGGTCAATTATTAAGGAAGAAGTGTATGCCGCAGTAGATTCCAGAATACAGTCTTCCCCGCTACCATTCACCTCTCAGAGATCACTAGCCCCTGAAACGGGGTTCAAGATAGATGAAGGTGAACTGCTTTCTGAATCTGACTCGTCCTCGGATCACGGTTCAGGAAGACCCCTCTTTTTGCCTGATGAAACAGACGGGCTCCTTAAAACTATCCGAGCCACTATGAATATTGAGGAAGTGAGGGAGACTCATTCGATACAAGACCAAATGTTCCAGGGGTTGAGTGAGAGAGAGAAAAGAACCTTCCCTATACACAATAATGTCAAATCCCTTATTGCTAAAGAATGGAAAGATCCAGAAAAAAGATCTGTGATTTCAGGATCCTTTAAACGAAAATACCCCTTTTCTGACTCAGATTCAAATTTGTGGGATAAAACCCCGAAGGTGGATGCGCCAGTAGCTCGGATCTCAAAAAGAACCTCGCTGCCATTCGAGGATACAGGCCTCCTCAGGGATCCCATGGACAAGAAATGTGAAAGCCTTTTGAAGAAAGCTTGGGAGACAAACACAGCTATGCTTAGACCTAGTGTAGCCACATGTACCGCCAGAACCCTTTCAGTATGGCTGAATCAGCTAGAAGACCACCTGGCGGCAGGTACTCCATGTGAAGAGATCCTGACCTCCCTGCCTACTCTTAAAAAAGCAGCAAATTTCCTGGCGGATGCTTCAGCGGACCTGGTAAGGCTGTCAGCCAGATCAGCGGCCTTGTCGAATGCCACTAGGAGAGCCGTGTGGCTCTGTACATGGTCAGGGGATGCCAGCTCGAAGAACCGCCTATGTTCCATCCCTTGCGAAGGCGACAGATTGTTCGGTTCTACTCTGGATGACATCCTGGACAGGGCTGCAGACAATAAGAAAGGGTTCCCTACGGAAAATCGTTACTTTCATCAGCGACGTACCTTTTAAAATCAAAGAAAAGGCAAGGGAGACACAAGAAGAAAGACTTTTCAAGGAGATGGCAGCCCTCTAGGGGTAGAGGAAGAGGATTCCTTTTTAACCCCGATAATGCTTCTAAGCAATGACGCTAGAAGCCAAGTAGGGGGCAGACTAAGGCACTTCGCCCCGAGCTGGGAAAGTATTGGAGCATCTCCCTGGGTGTTGGACACCTTAAGTCGAGGCCTAAAGCTAGAGTTCCTTTCTACACCCACAGAGCGGTTTATGGTCAACCAAAAATTACCTGGATAGGAGAAACAATCCTGTCTACAATTGGAGATCCTGTCCCTTATTCAAAAAAGCGTGATTCGACAAGTTCCGGTGGAGGAACAGGGCAGGGGGTTCTACTCCCCCATTTTTCTAGTCCAAAAGCCCAACGGGTCTTATCGTCTAATCATAAACCTGAAAGGCCTCAACAGGTTCATTGTGTACAAGCGCTTCAAAATGGAAACAATAAAAACAGCTATAAATGTTCTTCCCCAAGATTGCTTTATGGCAACTATGGACTTGCAGGATGCCTATTATCACGTCCCAATCTCTGTAAACCACCAGAAATACTTAAGAATTGCTGTCTTTTTAAACGATCAGCTTTGCCACTTCCAGTTCACAGCCCTTCCCTTTGGGCTTTCCTCTGCCCCGAGAGTATTCTCGAAGATAATGGCAGAAGTTGTCAAGTTTCTCCACTTAAGAAAGATTCAGATTATACCCTACCTAGACGACTTCTTAATAGACGCTCCCTCGGCAAAGATCCTTCTGCCCCACCTTTCAGACATCAAGGAGTGCTTTACCACTCTAGGGTGGATAATAAATTACAAGAAGTCAGATCTGGTTCCAGAACAAAGGAAAACCTTTTTAGGAGTTTTTCTAGACTCACACCAACTAATGTCTTTCCTCCCTCAAAACAAGCAGATCGAGCTCCCGGAAAAAGTCTCCCACTTCTGCAGTCGAAAGTCCATGTCGGTGAGAAATGTCATGACCTTCCTAGGCCTCTTAACATCGACTATCCAATCCGTCAGATGGGCCCAGCACCATACAAGGCCTCTACAGACGTTCCTCCTGTCCTCCTGGGATGGAACCTCCTCCTCCCTAGAGAAACAAGTGGTTATTCCGAATTCTGTAAGAAGATCCCTTATGTGGTGGAGAATCAGGAAACATCTTCAGACGGGGGTTTCCTGGAGACAAGAAGACCAGATGATAATAACTACAGATGCCAGCAGCACTGGCTGGGGAGGTCACTCGGACGGAAGAGTGGTCCAGGGCTCCTGGGAGGGGGAGCTACAGCAGGCCTCATCCAATCTAAGAGAACTAACAGCAGTTTTTTATGTGATGACATCTCTTTTCACCCCTATGTCACCAAAAAGCATAAAAATCTTTTCAGACAACACTACGGTAGTGGCCTACTTTAACAAACAGGGAAGCACCAGGAGTCGCTCTCTAGCGGCAGTAAGTGAAAAAATCTTCTCCTGGGCAGAGAAAAACTTGGTCTCCCTTACAGCCTTACACGTCAAAGGGGAAGAAAACTAATTGGCTGACTTCCTCAGTCGACAGACCCTGAAGGAAGGGGAATGGTGCCTAAATCCCCGAATATTTCATCAGTTATATCTCAAGTGGGGAACTCCGACCGTGGACTTGTTTGCAACCAGGGAAAACAGGCAGACCAAACAGTTCTGCTCCCTCTCTCAAAAGGATCTACCACTATGGGTAGACGCCCTGTCTCGTCCCTGGCCGAAATATCGTCTTTACGCTTTCCCCCCTTCCAGTCTGATCTCCAGGACTCTGATGAAGGTCCTACAAGAAAGCGCCGATGTAATCTTTATAGCCCTTCACTGGCCAAGAAGATCTTGGTTTCCCCTGCTGCTCCATCTCTCCGCAGGGGAATTCTGGACTCACCCATCCATACCGAATCTCCTTCATCAAGGGCCGGTAAGTCACCCAAATGTAAAACAGCTGAACTTGACGGCCTGGAGGCTGAACGCAAGATCTTAAAAAATAAAGGGTTCTCAGACGCTGTAATTTCCACCCTTTATGCTCAGCCGAAAACCCATAACTTCAAAAATTTATCTTAGAACCTGGAAGGCATTTCAAAAATTCTCAGATAACATAACTTCTCCGGGCATTCCTCAAATTCTGCTTTTTCTTCAGGCTGGACTTGACAAGGGACTTAGACCTGCAACCCTTAAAGTGCAGGTTTCAGCCTTAAGCGCTTTTTTTGGACACCAAGTTGTCAGAATCTCCTCTGGTAAGACGTTTTCTTAAAGGTGCCTTCAGGAGTTCCCCTATAGCTCGATCGCCCCCTGGGATCTCAACTTAGTGCTGTCCGTTCTGATGTCATCTCCGTTCGAACCAATTGAAGAAATACCAATTAGGTTGCTCACCTTTAAAACCGTTTTCCTCACGGCTATTACTACTGCTAGACGAGTCGGGGAGATCCAGGCCTTTTCTTGCAAGCCCCCTTATCTAAACATCCAGAGCGACTGAATAATCCTGAAACACTGCCCAGCCTTTCTGTCCAAAGTAGTGTCTAAATTTCACTGTGAACAGGAGGTATCGCTACCTTCTTTCTGTCCATCACCAACCTATGAAAGAGAAAAAAACTACTACAACCTAGATGTAAGGAGAAGTGTACTTTGCTACTTGAATAGAACCGCATCCTTCAGGATATCTGATCAACTTTTCTTACAGTACCAAGGGCCCAATAGTGGTCGTGCAGCTAGCAAGTCTACAATATCAAGATGGATAATGAACATGATCAGGATGGCCTATCTTCTGAAGAATGTCCAGCCTCCAGAAGGGCTGAGGGCCCATTCTACAAGAGCAGTAGCTTCCTCATGGGCCGAGTCCGCTTCTGTGTCTTTGGAAAGCATTTGTAAGGCAGCTACTTGGGCCAGCCCGATGACTTTCTTTAATCATTACAGATTGGACGTTATTAAAAACCAGGACTTATTCTTTGGACGCAGAGTTCTTTCTTCTGTTGTCCCTCCCTAATCCTTTACTCTATTAATCCTCCTATGAGTTCCCTTGTCGAGGCGCCGGGGAAAAGAGATAATTATTCTTACCGGTAATTGGTTTTTCCAATAGCCTCCACAACGGCACGGGGATTCCCTCCCTAATTTAAATTCAGTATGATGATTGGTTTTCTTTTTCCAGTGTATTATATGGATATTTGAGTTCTTGCTTATTAATACATAAGTTTTTTTCTTGCATCATTTTCCGTGTCCTCTCTTATTGACTGATTAGGTAAGGGGGAGGAGGCCCTTATATCATCTGCTTCAATGTTGTTGTTTCCTGTCCTGGGTGACGGGACACCCTCCTATGAGTGCCGTTGTGGAGGCTATTGGTGGAGGCTTAAACCGGTAAGAGTAATTATCTCTTTCCTCATCTTCTCCATTCACACCAGACCACCATGATGATTTCTTCCAGCCATCTCTCATCTCTGCAGAGTTTGACAAACAGACATCTTAGTTTCCGACTTTTCCATCATCCTCCCACCTTCTCAACATCACAATCATGCACCCCCAATACTGTGCACCCTGTGCTCCCCAGAACTATACTGCATAAACAGATAAACCCCCTGAAAATACTAGTTACACAAAGATAGTGCCCCTTGAATAATTATTGGAACACAATGCCCTGAAAATAACTGCAGCCAGCAAATAGTACCCCTGACACTAGTAGTGGAAACATAATGTCCCCCAAAAAGAACTTTGCTAAGCTGATACTGTATTAATGTGCCCCCCACTGTCATAGTGCTCCCTAAGTCCCAACAATAGTAATAATTCTCTGCCAGAGTGCACTTAGTAGTAATAGTGAATCTACAGGGCCCCCAAAAGGACTAACGTCCCCCCTGTGTCCCAGAAGTAATAATGCTCCCATAGTGCCCATACTAGTATTCATGTTCCCCGTAGTCCTCCAGTAGTAATTCTCTATATAATGTGTGACAGTAGAAAAACGCCCCCTCATAATGTGCGCTCCTTGAAGCTCCTCTTAGTGCCCCCAGTAGAGTCAATGTCCACAGAGTGCCATCATGTGTGCAAAAAAAAACACTTTTAGTACCAACAGTTGAGCTTAGGTGCCCATAGTGCCCAAATAATTTATGCAAGTATAATTTGTGCCAGTCTAAAATACTCCTATACAGTGCCCCCAGAAGATGCCCCCATAGTAAACCTCCCCTTTTCCCATAGTGCACCCCATAATGTGCCATTATAAAATGCCACTATTGAGTGCCCCACATAGATGCCCCTAAAGATGCCCCCATGATGTGCCTCTCCCCCCATAGTACTCCTCCCCCCACTTCTCCATAGTGCCAATACATGCCAGTAGACACCCACATAGTACTCCCCCCCCCACTTCTCTATAGTGACCCCCCATAATATGTGCCAGTATATAGAGCCCCATTCGCCATACTATACTAAAAATAATTAAAAAAATAAACACATACTTACCTCCATGCTGTCAGCAATGCGATGCAGGCCTCTTCCGGCAATGACGTAATCGTGCCGCCTACATCGGCCTCTGATAGGCTGCAGGCACAAGGCCTGCAGCCTATCAGAGGAACGGGGAAGGGAGATGCCTCTCCCATGCCCCGCTGCAGCATCCATCTGTATCGCTGTCCTGAGGATGGCGATACAGATGAATATAGAGATAAGCTCTTCCACATCTCCCACTGCCCAGGCGCTGAACCTCCCAATGGGCCCTCCTCCCACAGTGGGCCCATGTACAGCCTGGCTGCACAGGTGGTATGTCGCCCCTGTTTTATTCTTTTCAGACAGGTTCACAAGTCAATTAAAAGCACATTATACTTAAAGAGGCTCTGTCACCTGAGTATACCATGCTAGATATACAGTTGCAAGAAAAAGTATGTGAACCCTTTGAAATGATATGGATTTCTGCACAAATTGGTTATAAAATGTGATCTGATCTTCATCTAAGTCACAACAATAGACAATCACAGTCTGCTTAAACTAATAACACACAAAGAATTAAATGTTACCATGATTTTATTGAACACACCATGAAAACATTCATAGTGCAGGTGGAAAAGTATGTGAACCCTTGGATTTAATAACTGGTTGAACCTCCTTTGGCAGCAATAACTTCAACCAAACGTTTCCTGTAGTTGCAGATCAGACATGCGCAACTTTCAGGAGTAATTCTTGACCATTCCTCTTTACAGAACTGTTTCAGTTCAGCAATATTTTTGGGATGTCTGGTTTGAATCGCTTTCTTGAGGTCATGCCACAGCATCCCAATCGGGTTGAGGTCAGGACTCTGACTGGGCCACTACAGAAGGCATATTTTCTTCTGTTTAAGCCATTCTGTTGATTTACTTCTATGCTTTGGGTCGTTGACCTGTTGCAACACCCATCTTCTGTTAAGCTTTAGCTGATGGACAGATGGCCTTAAGTTATCCTGCAAAATGTCCTGATAAACTTGGGAATTCATTTTTCCTTTGATGATAGCAATCCGTCCAGGCCCTGACGCAGCAAAGCAGCCCCAGACCATGATGCCCCCACCACCATACTTCAGCGTTGGGATGAGGTTTTGATGTTGGTATGCTGTGCCTCTTTTTCTCCATACATAGTATTGTGTGTTTCTTCCAAACAACTCAACTTTGGTTTCATCTGTCCACAGAATATTTTGCCAGTACTGCTGTGGAACATCCAGGTGCTTTTGTGCAAACTGTAAACATGCAGCAATGATTTTTTTGGACAGCAGTGGCTTCTTCTGTGGTATCCTCCCATGAACTCCATTCTTGTTTAGTGTATTACGTATTGTTAGCATGTGCCAGAGACTTTTGTAAGTCTTTAGCTGACACTCTAGGTTTCTTCTTCACCTCATTGAGCAGTCCGCACTGTGCTCTTGCAGTCATCTTTACAGGACGACCACTCCTAGGGAGAGTAGAAGCAGTGACGTACTTTCTCCATTTATAGACAGTTTGTCTTACCGTGGACTGATGAACAGCAAGTCTTTTAGAGATACTTTTATAACCCTTTCCAAGTCAACAATTCTTAATTGTAGGTCATCTGAGAGCTCTTTTGTACAAGGCATCATTCACATCAGGCAATGCTTCTTAGGAAAAGCAAACCCAGAACTGGTGTATGTGTGTTTTTTTAATTTATTTTTTAGGGCAGCTGTAACCAACACCTCGAATTTAATCTCATTGACCGTACTCCAGTTGGCTGACACCTCACTCCAATTTGCTCTTGGAGATGTCATTAGTCTAGGGGTTTACATACTTTTTCCACCTGCACTTTACATGGTGTTTTCAATAATAACATGGTAACATTTAATTCTTTGTGTGAATTTAATTCTTCACAAACATACCCACTTTTAAAAATATGCTAATGAGCAAACGGAGCACTCAGAGGCGTGCTTATTGCTTCTGAGCACCTCATCTCCGACACCCTCCTGCCTGTTAGTGCCGCCTTGCATGTAATAAAAACGCCCCCATTCATTTGAGTGACAGCGCTAGACTTTCCTTGGGCATTACTCTTCTCCTGCTCCAGTGTTCCCAGGCAGTTACGGTAACTAGGACTATAGTGACTTGGACTATAGTCTTTGGCCTGGCAACAATAACTCAACTGCCTCCTCTTAAGAGACCTAGATTCTTACCTGGCACTTTGGTCAATGCAGTTCTTCACGTGTACAGCCATCTCATATAAAAGGGCCATCCCATATAGCTGTCGCTTTCACTTCCATACACAACTATCTTCGGGTCTCCACAGCTGCTCTTACATCTCTATGTTTCTCTCCAGGTACTACATTATAGGCCTGATCTGCAGACTATTGTAGGTCCTGGTCTTTGGTGTTCTCCTGGCCTGGAATGTGTTAGACACACACACTACGGCACCATATTTCTCAGAAGCAGACTGCTCCCTGTGGCAAGGAGCAGCCTCTCTGCTGTCTTCCTACTACAGCATAGTAAGAGGATGATGAGATCTGCACTCCCTATATGATGTTGGGTGCTCACGGAGGACAAATTGTCGTATAGTATCACAGTCTGCAGATTAAAAAGTATTAATTGATACGAAAATTCTGGTGTGCCACGGATGTTTTTTCCCACTGCAGCAGGCCTATTGATGCAGAGATGCAAATGAATGATGAGACTAATTGTGTACACAGATATAATCTACACAAAAAGTTTAGGAACTTTCAACAGGACTTTTTATTCTGTCATGCATAACAGAAAAAAACAGAACCATTATTTGCGCCCATAGAAATGTATTGAGATGGAGCAAAACAGAATGCCTCTTAATGGCTTTCGTTTTGCATTCCGTCCTAAAATTCCATTATATTCCGTTATAACCCAGTTATAACGGAATTACCTAACGCTGTTGCGAACCCGCCCTAAGCTATCATCTGATAGCACTTCTTTACTGGGGGGCACTGGGACATTGTGTCCATTTCCTTGTGAAGAGTTCTGAGTATATTGATGCTTGTGTGTATGCTTACGTACGGTATATCTACCTACATTTTGGCATGTTTATATTACTTTATTTGCAGTCTGCGTTCTTTACATATACAGTACATTTTGCCAAAAATAACAAATCTTGGAACATCTGTTTTGAGAAGGTTTTATTTTTTCATTCGTTTGCTAAGTCCAAACCTGTTTTAAGTGAAATAAATTCAGCTGTGATCGTGAGATGTGTGTGTTCATGCCTACTCCAGCTAAATGGGGTGTGTAGTCCTTTTAATGGTATCAAGAGCAGTAATTAAAGAGAACCTATCACCAAATAATGCAGTGCAATCTGCAGGCAGCACGTTATAGAGCAGGAGGAGATGAGCAGACTGAAACTAATATGTAGTTTTGTGGGAAAAAATTAAGAACCCACTAATAATCTATACATTTAAATCTCAGCTTTTTCTAAATTCAGTTGTACACGGGGGAGGTGTTATCAGTGCTTGATAGCATTCTCTGTGTAAGGGTACATTCACACGACTGTATTTATGGGTCTGCATCCGTTCCGCAATTTAGATTTGCGGACCCATTTATTTCGATGAGGCTGTAAAAGATGCAGACAGCACACCGCACACGGCTCTGCAATCAGATCTGCAATTTGCGAACCGCAAAACACATACAGTTGTCTAAATGTACCGTAAATGTGTATACAGAGATAGCTGTCAGTCACTAGTATCTGTACATGGGGTGGTCTTAAGTATAAAAAAAGCTGAGATTTGAATGTATAAATTACAAGTTTTACTGAATTTTTTTAGAACAAAACTATATATCAATCTGCTCAGCTCCTTCTGCTGTATAACATACTGTCTACAGATTACGTTGCATTTTTTGGTGACAGGTCCTCTTTAAGTCCTGCCTAATGTGATTAGTTGAGCACTAATGGTGTACATTTCTTACATTTCAATAAAACAGAGCTATTTCTCTAAAGACATCTCGGGATCATGCATTACAGAGTTGCTTTCAAAAGTAATACTTTGCGACTTTTTGATTCGTCCACTCCTCTCTCCAGTTGGTGATAAAGTTAGCATGGTTAGCCATGTTAAGGGGGTTATCCGTGATTTTGATATTAATGGCCTATCCTCAGAATAGGTCTTCAATATCTGATCACTGGGGTTCTGACTCCCTGCACCCCCGCCATTTAGCTGTTTGAAGAGGCTGTAGTGTCATCCTAGGCCAGTGACGTCACGTTCATTGGTCCCATGGCCTAGGTGCTTCTCAGTCCCATTTAAGTCAATGAGTCTGGGTTACAATACAAAACACAGCCAGTCGCTATATAATGTACATCACTGTGCTTGGTAAGCGGTGAAGAGGCTGCAGCCAACCTTTACAAACAACTGATCTGCAGGGGTGTCAGGTGTTGAACCCCCACCGATTAGACATTGATGGCCTATCCTGACGTTAATTTCAGATAACCCCTTTAACACAGATAACTATGCTAAACCCCTTCAATTAGTTAGTTATCGATGCAATACATTTTTTTAAAAAAAAACGCAATAATAGTGGCAAAGTCATTGTTGGTACAGAAAACCGGGGGTAGCATGTCTAGATGGAAGTGTTTGGTTTAAAGATGCTACAAATGTATCAAACCACTTGCAACATTTGATAAATTTGGCACAAAGCACACCAATGCAGACTCATGCACCCAACTTTAAACAACTAATCCCCCACTAAAAGTGCCCTGTCTGACCCAAGAAGAAGTACAACAGCGACTTAAAAAGATTAAAATAGACAAATCGCCAGGACCGGAAGGCATACACCCCTGTATCATAAGGGAATTAAGTTATGTCATAGCCAGACCTTTATTTCTGATATTTACAGACCCTATACTGACAGGGAATGTTCTACACGATTGGCGCATAGCAAATGTGGTGCCAATATTCAAAAAGGGTCCAAAAACAGAGCCCAGAAACTATAGGCCGGTAAGTTTAACATTTGTTGTGGGGAAACAGTTTGAAGGTTTTCTGAGAGATGCTATCTTAGAGGATCTCAACGGAAATAAGCAAATAACGCCATATCAGCATGGCTTCATGAGGGATCAGTCATGCCAAACGAATTTACTCAGTTTCTATGAGGAGGTAAGTTCTAGACTTGACAGCGGCAAATCAATGGATGTCGTGTATCTGGACGTCTCCAAAGCATTTGACACTGTACCACATAAAAGTTTAGTACATAAAATGAGTATGCTCGGACTGGGAGAAAATGTCTGTATGTGGGTAAGTAACTGGCTCAGTAATAGAAAGCAGAGAATGGTTATTAACGGTACACACTCAGATTGGGTCACTGTAACTAGTGGGGTACCTCAGGGGTCAGCACTGGGCCCTATTCTCTTCAATATATTTATTAATAATCTTATAGAAGGCCTGCACAGTAAAATATCAATTTTTGCAGGACACTAAACTGTGTAAAGTAATTGACACGGAAGAGGCAGGTACACTGCTACAGAGGGACCTGGATAGATTGTGAGCTTGGGCAGAAAAGTGGCAGATGAGGTTTAACACTGACAAATGTAAGGTTATGCACATGGGAAGGAATAATGCAAGTCACCCGTACATACTAAATGGTAAAACACTCGGTAACACTGACAGGGAAAAGGATCTAGGAATTTTAATAAACAGCAAACTAAGCTGTAGAAACCAGTGTCAGGCAGCTGCCGCCAAGGCCAATAAGATAATGGGTTGCATCAAAAGGGGCATAGACGCCCGTGATGAGAACATAGTCCTACCTCTTTACAAATCTCTAGTCAGACCACACATGGAGTACTGTGTACAGTTCTGGGCTCCTGTGAACAAGGCAGACATAGCAGAGCTGGAGAGGGTTCAGAGAGGGCAACTAAAGTAATAACTGGAATGGGGCAACTACAGTACCCTGAAAGGTTATCAAAATTAGGGTTATTCACTTTAGAAAAAAGACGACTGAGGGGAGATCTAATATCTATGTATAAATATATCAGGGGTCAGTACAGAGATCTCTCCCATCACCTATTTATCCCCAGGACTCTGACTGTGACAAGGGGACATCCTCTGCGTCTGGAGGAAAGAAGGTTTATACACAAACATAGAAGAGGATTCTTCACTGTAAGAGCAGTGAGACTATGGAACTCTCTGCCTGAGGAGGTGGTGATGGTGAGTACAATAAGGGAATTCAAGAGGGGCCTGGATGTATTTCTGGAGTGTAATAATATTACAGGCTATAGCTACTAGAGAGGAGTCGTTGATCCAGGGAGTTATTCTGATTGCCTGATTGGAGTCGAGAAGGAATTTTTTACTCCCCTTAAGTGGGGAATATTGGCTTCTGCCTCACAGGTTTTTTTTTTTTTGCCTTCCTCTGGATCAACTAGCAGGATGACAGGCCAAACTGGATGGACAAATGTCTTTTTTCGGCCTTATGTACTATGTTACTATGTAACTCGTACGTTACATTACTACAGCTGCCTAGTTGCACTAAAAGAGAGAATCTTCTGCAAACTCCCCGTATTTGACATTCAGTACATGCAATCGTGAATTTTGTCTTGGGTATGGCTTTTTAGTCTTCACTGTGAGATATTTATCAGTGTCTAATGGTGGCATTTTGCCTTCTAAAAGTGTCACATCGATAACACCACATTTGTCTATTGAATTAATGCCCCAAATACTCTTGGTCTTTGTCAAAGTTCATAGGAACGTATTTCTATGTTCTAAGTACCAATGAGCGAATCGACTTCGGCTGAAACATCCGAAGTCAGTTCGCATAAAACTTTGTTTCAATACTATACAGGGCGAGTGCTGCTCACTTCTCCGATGAGTATTTATTGGCTCTCGCGAGACTTAGCATAATAACTTCAGAAATTGATTTATACTGTAAAAAAAACATTTCCCGAACTCGGGTTCGTTTTTAAGGTACATCCAATGTTTCATCCGAAGTCGAATCGCTCATCCCTAGTTCCAATCATAGGTTAGAATGCAGTCTAGGATACCTTTACTATTGCCTATATTAAAATTGTATAGTTTGTCTAAAGGCTTTATTTCATATGGAGCACAGATTCGGTTAGCTCGCCTAATCCAGAAGCCAGGGTCGATACCCGCCAGCCCTTCCTTCCACTATTCCCTTGCTTAGTGCCAAACATTTGTCCATGCATTTTTTACATGTATTTTTTTTAGGGTGGGTCTCAACAATACAGCTTGTGGAGAAGGCCACAGATGATACCATGCCAATAAGGCTACATTCACATGACTGTATGTGTTTTGCGGTCTGCAAATTGGGATTCTCCAAAAAACTAATGACGTTCGTACGGCATCCTTTTTTTTGCGGATCCATTGTAACAATGCCTATCCTTGTCCGCAAAACAGACAAGAATAGGACATGTTCTATTTTTTTGCAGGGCTACGGAATGGACATACAGATGCGGATAGCACACGATGTGCTGTCCGCAGTTTTTGCGGACCCATTGAAATGAATGGGTCTGCATCCTATCCGCAAAAAAACAGAACGGACACAGAAAGAAAATACGTTCGTGTGAATGTAATCTAATACTGTTAGGGGTCAAAACCGCACATCAATGAACATGATTGTTATCCAACAGCTCCACCCACTGCATACAAACATGGATTCATTCACATGCAGCCATTTATTATGGGATTTACCCTATATGTGTCTAATTATGTCCAATCTACTAGCATTTTAAAAGCCATTCATTTTAAGGTTTTAAATATTGTCCCAACATTACCCGTCAGTCTTGTTTCTGAGTAAAAGTATTATTTAAATATATTTGTTATTTTCTGAGTGACTCTTTAAGTTATTTCTCTCCAGAATGCTCTCCAATATTACAGGAATGAAGGATTGTGATGAAAAAGTAAATTTGTTTTTGTATGCGTGTCAATTGCCTTGTGTCCACCAGAGGGCACAATAGGATCATGCAAAAGTGAATAAGCCACGGCCCATCATGAAACTTCAGTGTGGTTTCTTATAAATTGAGTTAACACCGCGATTATAAAACATACAGTCAATCCTTTTATAGACTGTTGCGAAAAAAGTTTTAAAGAATACAATGTAGTATATAGATAGTAACCTGTAATCTGAACTTAAATTAAATCGTTTGTGTGTTTTGCACAGTGAAATCGCATCACATGACCATGCAGGTCAATTGCTGTTTATCCCACTGACTTCCTTATGGACAAAATGTCATCTTTGCACACTGACGACAACGAGGTTTGGGGGACCAAGGACCCTGGTGACATGAAAAGATCTGAGAAGGTGAGTATATTGCAAGTATTCTAGGAGGTACAATAGTAACCGATCATTCAGACACTCCCAGAATGGCACAGGACATGTCCCAGCATTATCTCTCAGAAGCTTTTCCAAGCTACACCTCTGCCCCCTGCTGCTGTCTATTACCACTAGCATCTCCAGGGATACCCTCCATAAGTTTCTTCTTCCTTTCATGGAAACATGGTGATGCATAGATTCAGCCTCTGAAGATTCCAGCCTCCAACTTCTCACAGAGGGATTGTATATGTCATGCCTCGGAGAAAACCGGAAACAGGAGGATCACTTGTTCCTCCACCCAAGAGGCTAGGCCACTGACTAGGCTCATGAATTCTTCATGCTCTGCTGTGCCAAGCAGTATGACCCAGTGCCATCTCTAATGAGACCCCAGATCAGTGTGTGCTGGTGTTACCTAGCAGTGACCAACAGAGCTTCCCCCTTTACTGATACCAGAACACTGCCCCCAAGAACCACAATTAACACACGTGTTAAGGGTAACACAGGCACAGTAAAAAGACATTGGGGTCCGTAGAGAAAAGGGCAGAATGGTACAGACAAACATATTAATCCGGGTCCATTCTTACATTTATTACAGGCTAGTGGTACATTCACTATTTTGCAGGTATCTGACATTAACCCCTTAGTGACCACTTATACGCCTTTTAATGGCGGTCATAAAGGGGATTTATACCGGGCTGCCTTTTTATGGTGGTCTAGTCTAAGTGCTGCATAGGTCTCCCGTGTAGCAGAGAGCGGGGGCTCAGAGAACCGAGCTCTACTGGCCCTAATCGGCAGAAGAGCCGAACCAGGGCGCTTAACTCCTTAGATGCTATGGTCAATAGCGACTGCAGCATCTAAGTGGTTACAGAGGGAGCTGACGCTCACTGTCTCCCATTGGCACTCCACGAATGAGATTGCGGGTGCTGATGTCTGTGCACAGCAGGTTGGGACCTTATGAAGGCCCCAGCCATTCCTGCAGTGTACCCTAGCAGGCTGTGCCTCTATAGCAGAGCCTGCTAGTGGCTGTCATTATAGCACAGAATAAGGCTACTTTCACACATGCGTTTTGGCATTCAGGGTTTGAGATCCAGCAAAGGATTAGTTTTGGGACGCGAATATTTTGATTAAATTTTTATCGCGAATATCGCCACTTCGAGAATTCGTGAATATTTAGAATATAGTGCTATATATTCGTATTCGCGAATATTCTAGATTTTTTTTCCTCTGAACCCATGATCCCCCCCTGCTTCTTGCTTGTGGGCCAATGAGAAGGCTGCAATGTCTTTGTCTGAGCTTAGCAACATCCCTAGCAATCAATAGGAAAGTTGCCTACCCCTTATTATATAAGAAACTCCCCAGCAGCCATTTTCTGCAGTATTTTGCAGATCTGAGAGAGACAGCAGTGTCATTGCTGTGCTCTGTGCTTTGCTGTCACATTACATTAGATAGTTAGCTTATATATATAAAACAGATAGTTAGATTGTGATATTGTGTAGCTGGTAGGTTCCAGTGCAGGGTGTTAGGTAGGGTTCTGCTGTCCATACATACATGATACAGGCAAGTTCACAACAATACTTAGTGCACCAATCACTAATATGTAGTCAGACCTGCTAAAATGTGAAGTTGCATGTATTGTGCAAAAATATTTGCATCATTAGTGCCGATTTCACAATAGCGAATATATCGGAGCACTCTATCTGCATATAAAGCTATTGTAATGTTCTGCCGTGCCAACCATTTTCTCCAGTTTCAGGAAACTTCTAGCAGCTTGAAAAATGTAGCTATAGTAACCCACGCCTGTATTGTGCACGCATTACGCGAATATTACATTGCCGATTTTCACAATCAAGAAAATAATCTCGAATTTGCGAATTTATGATGAATATTCACCCAAATATTCGCAAAATATCGCAAATTCGAATACTGCCCCTGCCGTCTCATGACTACAGAGGATCTCATAAACGGACCAAAAAGGTTCTGTTCTGAATGCAAAGAGATTCAGGATGACTTCCGTTCTTTCAGCATGCCATTTTGTGACCGGAAACAAAACCGCTCCAAGCTGTGGTTTTGTGTCTGGTCATCGAAACGAAAAAAAAAACGGATTCGTCACTAAAAACAATGTAAGTCAATGGTGGCGGATTCAGTTTTTTGGGATCCTAAAAAACCGGATCCGTCACCCATTGACTATTCAAGTTATTTAGTGATGGATCCGGTTTGTTCCGTTTTGATTTCACACAACCGCATCCTAACGGAACAGATGTATCCTGATGTTTAATCAAAACGTAACCTTTCTGGTCGGGTTTTGAGATCCTCTGCCAGAGCTCAAAACCTGAAACCAAAAATGCAATGTATTTAGGGAAGCAATCAAAAGTGCCTTGTGGGACTAGTAAATGATTTAAAAAAAAGTTTACATTTTTTTTTATTAAATAAAAAAATATTTTCAATGAAAAAAATTGCTAAAATAAAATCTCCACATATTTAGTATCAATGTGTTCATAATGGCCCACACTACACAATTATCATGTAATTTATCCTGTATCGTGAACACTGTAAAAAAACACAAAAAAATAAAAAGCAGTGTTATGCACCTCAAAATTATGCCGATAAAAAGTACAAGTTGTCCTTCAAAAATCAAGCCCTCACAAAGCTCTGTAGAATAAAAAATAAAGTTTGGGATGGGTCTTGGGATGCGACGATGCAAAAACATTTTATTTTTTTATTAGTACTTTTATTGTGCAAAAGTAGTAAAATGTACTGACCCAGAGAGTAAAAGTATGCTGTTATTTATGCTGAAAAAAGACCGTAACATTTTTAACGTAAAAACTCAGTGGCGTTCTTGCTTCCCCCCCCCCCCCCACAAGTTATGTATATTGTGGTGTAATCTGATACAGCTATAGGAGCTCGTCTAAACTGTATGTGTCTGACAACCAGCTTTTCAAATACAGTGACAACCAGTGAAATGAGAATGAGGGTCGGTGGCTCCTATTACTTGTTAAAGGGGTTATCCAACCTCTATAATGCCCCCCAAAAATGCCCTGATGCAGGTTATACACACCCGCTGCCCCGGCACCCGCTTCACTCCTGCTACCCTCATGACCGCCTCTGCATCTCCCTGTCACGCGGATCAAAACAACCTGTAACGTGTGTGTATGTGTGGGGGGCAACCAATATCCGGAAACAACAGGAACAGACCACCCTAGCATCGCTTGGCAGCAGAATAAGGAGGGTCTGCCACCACTTGCATGGTGCGCTCTCCGTTAGGCTTCATGCGCATGTTTATGTGTAGATTTTAGTCTGCAAACAACGGATCCCCAAAATACGGACACCTTCCATGTGCATTCTACATTTTTCTCACTGCTGTCAATAGACATTACTTTTCTTGTCTCCACAACGGGCAAGAAACGTCGATAATTTGTGAATCAACCACATGGAATCTGCAGATACCATAGATAAAATTAATGGGTCAGTGTGCTATCCGCAAAAATGTAGATAGAACCCAAATGAAAAGGGGCTTGAGGGGATAAAGAAACAACCGAATAAGCCATTGGTCTGCTCTGGCACAATGACGTTTATTATTGCTGACGCAAAAACAAAAATGCAATGGCACTCTGCAACCAGCACTCTGCCCTGCCTCCATGCTGGATGTAGAATGAGGCATTAGTATACATTTTGGCCAAAGCGTAATAAGCCACTCACCACGTCAAGGTCGCCTCCATGAGTGGCCCCTAACACTAGTTCCTACCTGTTATGGCCATGGCAGCCACACAAAATCCAGGGAGTGCAGGTGCAGCATGCATGCCAGGTACACTCTGCTTGTAACCCCGTCTGGTGCCATAACAGCTTCAATCAGATCCAGGGATGCAAGTACCAACATGCATGCTGAGCCCACTATATACTTCTCCTAGAGCCAAATGGCTACTAGCAGGCGCTATAAAAGCAGACTCAGTTTTATACTGACTTTAAAACCACCCTCCAGGGCAGACTAACTAGTCAGGTGTGCACAACTGCATGGAGATCGCCAGGCCTCCAATATATACTACAAAGAAAAAAAAAAGGTGGGGGGTTCAGTCAGCACAACCCTATATGCAGGTGCACATTGCTATAGCGAAATACACAAACAAACGCAAAAACATAAATGCAATGGCACTCTGCAACCAGCACTCTGCCCTGCCTCCATGCTGGATGTTGAATGAGGCATTAGTGTACATTTTGGCCAAAGCGTAATAAGCCACTCACCACGTCAAGGTCGCCTCCATGAGTGGCCCCTAACACTAGTTCCTACCTGTTATGGGCCATGACAGCCACACAAAATCCAGGGAGCGCAGGTGCAGCATGCATGCCAGGTACACTCTGCTTGTAACCCCGTCTGGTGCCATAATAGCTTCAATCAGATCCAGGGATGCAAGTACCAACATGCATGCTGAGCCCACTATATACTTCTCCTAGAGCCAAATGGCTACTAGCAGGCGCTATAAAAGCAGACTCAGTTTTATACTGACTTTAAAACCACCCTCCAGGGCAGACTAACTAGTCAGGTGTGCACAACTGCATGGAGATCGCCAGGCCTCCAATATATACTACAAAGAAAAAAAAAAGGTGGGGGGTTCAGTCAGCACAACCCTATATGCAGGTGCACATTGCTATGGCGAAATACACAAACAAACGCAAAAACATAAATGCAATGGCACTCTGCAACCAGCACTCTGCCTTGCCTCCATGCTGGATGTTGAATGAGGCATTAGTGTACATTTTGGCCAAAGCATAATAAGCCACTCACCACGTCAAGGTCGCCTCCATGAGTGGCCCCTAACACTAGTTCCTACCTGTTATGGGCCATGACAGCCACACAAAATCCAGGGAGCGCAGGCGCAGCATGCATGCCAGGTACACTCTGCTTGTAACCCCATCTGGTGCCATAATAACAGCTTCAATCAGATCCAGAGATGCAACTACCAATGTGTGGCTGTCATGGCCCATAACAGGTAGGAACTAGTGTTAGGGACCACTCATAGAGGCGACCTTGATGTGGTGAGTGTCTTGTTACG
Organism: Bufotes viridis; assembly: GCA_033119425.1. NCBI lineage: Eukaryota > Metazoa > Chordata > Amphibia > Anura > Bufonidae > Bufotes > Bufotes viridis. The sequence goes on from CM065590.1 coordinate 91,712,892, forward strand.
CTTTGGCCAAAATGTACACCAAGGCCTCATTCAACATACAGCATGGAGGCAGGGCAGAGTGCTGGTTGCAGAGTGCCATTGCATTTTTGTTTTTGCGTTTGTATGTGTATTTCACCATAGCAATGTGCACCTGCATATAGGGTTGTGCTGACTGAACCCCCCACCTATTTATTATTGCTACCTATGTAACCTATAAAGCTGCTCCACTGGTGTTATAAATACAGCTAAACCTGCAATAGATATTTTACAGAAAGTATAACCATCTAGATATTATTTTGACAATATCTCTATCTTTAGCTAAAGATGCTTTACTGTACATTGCTATTTGAGCCATTAAGAAGCCTTTGAGGATAAGTTTATCGCCTGGGCTGACAGATGGGCAGAGCCTCATTGATGTGTTTGATGGTAAATAACTGTATTTCGTCTAGATGTATCAAACATGAGATTTCTTTGTGTCTCACAGGCTATTCCCAGTGGGCAATTCTGACACAGACTTGGGTTTACTACTATGGATGAAACTCACTGCATTATCTTCAGAAAATAATGACGCATTTATTTTGCCTTATCAGTGCTGCAGATATGCTGCCATAGATTTGCTTGTGGCCATTGCACAGTGTTGTACAGCAGCAGCATGTGGTTGAGATTTTTTTTAAATGCTGCAGAGAGTTCACACCGGACAGATTTTAAATCAGCGGCATGCCAGTTTACAGTAGGTTGCGGATATCTACCATGGCATTTGTTGCATTGGGGTCCCGCTACTTCCTGTGGGTGCAGGAGCTCTGCACCCTCCCCAGCGGAAATAAGAAAAAATCTTCATCAGACCCCCATATCAGACATCAGATCGGATCCTCATATTAGACCTATGTTGCGATGTAGGCTGGATGTCTGCTCTCTCACGTACTGGCTGTGGATGACGTGTTCCTATGTATGCTGTAGGTATGTGTGAACAGTTCCCTGTGACTTTTATGTTCTCTCTGTTTGTTCATGTAAGAGTTAATGGGGCACATTTACTAAGAGACTTGCGACTATTTTAGGCATTAAATAGTCACAAGTTCCATTTTTTACCGGCCATTCCAAAATATTTGGTCGCGCAGTTGGTTTTAAGCTGTGCCCGTTGGGTTTGACAGGGTATGGGCATGTCGGGGCCATGCTGGGGGTAAGGACTCCAGCCCTGGCACATTTACTAACATTTATGTCTGGAAACAGGACTAAATGTTAGCGAGAAACAACACCAAGTCCCTGGGATTTTTACAACAGGCGCAAGGACTTAATTTATGACAAGGCGCACGTCTCGTCATTAATTAGATGAATCTAACTGCAGCGCGAGGGGGAATGTTTCTGGTCTGTGTCTGAACATCAGGTGGTCAGGTGTCTTAAAGGAAATATGGCACCCAAAATGTTTTCTGCCAGTTTAAACCAGATAGTAACACATATCCTTTTCTTCAAATTTTTTTCTGATTGCAGATTCATGTATTTTATTTCCTGAACATGATTATGGTGGCGGCCATCTTGCCTGAGCTTTTCTTAATAGCACTTAGGGAGCTTTAAGAAAATTGCTTTACGACTAGCAGGGCCGGACTGGCATACCGGAAAATTCCCGCTAGGCCGGTAGCCCTGACTGACGCACGGCGAGACTGGCTCCATGGCAGGCAGAGCAGAAGTGTAGGCGTGCCGCGTGTAGCTGACTGCAGTGCAGGCTGCCGCAGGGCCGGCCGACCCATGAGGCAGCTGAAGCTTTTGCTTAGTTATTCCCCTGTGGCCCTGAACTAGTTATCAATGCTGACTGGCGGCCGCTGCTGCCGCCTGCCGTGCGCTGTAAATTAATACAATACTACCTCTGGCTGGCCTCTGCAGGTGGGCGGCGGCGCAGTAGTATTCATTCATAGGGGGTGGAGTCCCGGACCGTACCCAGTGGAGGCAGAGAGGTCAGGTGCGTGGTGTGTGCTGTGCGGCGCATGATGTCACGTGCCCCGCGCGCTGATAGCTGCTGACTGGGGTGAGGCCCTGTCCAGCCATCTGGCCCCTGGTGACTAGGCCCTGGCCTAGAAACTTACTTAGTTTGAACCAGACGTCACATAATCAAGTTTAAGAACTTGAACTTGTCTTCAAGTGAGTTCCATCTTAGTATGGCATTGCAGTAACCAGAGGGCTGAGGGCAAAAGGTGGAGCTGTAGCAGGGCCCCTGCAGCATCAGGAAGAGTAGGAGCCTCTGTAGTTGGCCTTTTGGTGGGCATTTCTGTGGCTAGCAGTCTGTCAGGGGTGAAAACAATGTAGAGAGGCACCTGTAGTTGGAACACTACAATACAGGGGTATCTCTGTTGGAATACAGGAGTATCTCTGTGCCAGGCAATTCTTGGGGCTTTTTAGAATCAGGGTCTTGGAGCATCTATAGCTGCCAGCCTGCCAGTGTTAGAGCACCTCTATGGTAAGCAGTCTATGGGGACATCTCAGGCGGAGACATTGTAGGAGCAACTGTAGCTGCCAGTCTTAGGGAATCCGAATCCCTGTGCCAGTCCCTCCTTGTGGCATCTTAATTTCAGACAATTTCAGACACTGGTGGTATCTGTAGCTGCCAGTCTTAGGGCATTTATGTGGCAGTCCCTTTTTGTGGCATCATCTGTAGCTGGCACTCTTAGGGCATCTCTGTTTAATAGTCTAATAGTCCTCCTGGGGGCATCTTAGGATCAGACACTTGGAGCATCTGTAGCTGCCGGTCTTAGGGAATCCCTATGCCAGTCCCTCCTTGTGGCATCTTAGGATCAGATACTGGCTGTATCTGTAGCTGCCCAGTTGCTCCAGTGTGACCAGTCCAGGAGCAGGAGGGGTATACCATCAGGGTACATGAGGGGTAATATAACTGAGGAGGGCTAGGCTACCATCAGACATTATACAAGGGTAATATAACTTATATATTACCCCTCACCCCTGTATTATGTCTCTGATAGCCCTCCTCAGTTATATTAACCCTGTGTAATGTACCCCGATACCCCTCAGTTATATAATATAAGTATAACTGAGGGGTATCAGGGTAAGTTATACAGGGCGGGGTAATATAACTAAGGGGTATCAGGCGGGTACATTATTATACAGGGGTAATATAACTGAGGAGGGCTATCAGGGGACATTATACAAGGTATAATAATGTATCCGTCTGATACCCCTTAGTTATAATATCCCCTGTATAATGTCCCCTGATAGCCCTCCTCAGTTATATGTCATCCACAGAGCCACCATAACAGTGCCATCCACAGATCCTCCATAACAGTGCCATCCACAGATCCTCCATAACAGTGCCATCCACAGATCCTCCATAACAGTGTCATCCACAGATCCCCATAGCAGTGTGCCTGCCCTGCGCACTGAGGAGAGACTGTCTGGGCATGCTGAGAGTTGTAGTTTTGCATGGCTGGAGGCATCCTGGTTGGGAAAAGCTGGTCTACTGTGATAATATGAACAATGGGGGTTATACAAAAGAGCTATTGTGGGGCAAAGTTCATATTCGTGTTTACACTTGTGTTTAAAAATAATGACGCAGTGCTGTGGGGCTGGTATGCAACTTTTTCCAGGGCTGGTTTTTATCCCCAGTCTGGCCCTGATGACTAGCCACCATGGGCCATAGACAAAATGGACATAAGGGGACCTCACTGACTTCTATGGAAGAGTTTTCTAGGCATGCTCTGTGACCTGTGCAGAGGTCATTGTACAAGGAAAGTATAGATAAACTCTGACAATCACCTATTGTGAATGGTGGATACTGTCTTGTCTGTCATTTTAATCCTGCCTGTAATGATATCGGGGGTCATTTACGAATAGATATACGCTACTTTTGTGGCGTATATCTGGTGCAGATTCTGTTGCATGCCATGTTACAGCAGAATCTGCAACTTCTTTCCTGCTCATGCCAGGTCTTAAAAAGGGGGCATGGTGGGGAAGGGGACAGGTTTGCGGGCCCTCCTTATTCATCATTTTCTACTCTTGGTTTAAGCGTAGAAAATAGTATAAATGTAGGACAGCAAGAAGGCTGTCTTACATTTAGAGTCATCGGTGAATACGCCTAACTTATGTACAGACCAGCACGAATACATAATTCGGCGATCCACCGCAGGGGCTTTTTAAACCGGTGTCTAAAACGCCAGTCTTAATAAATGTGCCCCATCATCCATGTGTATAGATAAGCAGGTAACTGCAGTAAAGTGATCTATACAGACCAAGAAGTGGTACCTATTATTAGGCTTATTGGCCAGTGGGAAAATTATAAATAACATAATCAAAGGTTCTTAAAAAATATGTTAAACATAAAATTTGATTTAAGCAATAGGTCATTTTCTGATGACACATTCCCTTTAATTACCCTCCTATTTACACCTGTGGGCGGTATGCCTGGGGTTTAGGTCTTTCTTTTGTCTCCAGGACAGCTTGCTGTCCTAATCAGAGTGTTTGAACTTCTGCCCTGACTCGTGTGATCAACCTGATTGTTCATCGATGTCGCTTACTTCTGCAGTGTTTGATACGTCTTTGTAATTTCTTTATGTCCTGGTCTATCTATGAACGCCATGTTTCCTGTGTGTGTTCTCATCCGCATGGCTTTCAGTTTATACTTTGTTCCTGATTTTATGTCTTTGGTCTGGTCTTGTGATCCTGTTTTATGTCTGCTTAGTAGGCTTGGGTTCTGGCTGTGTGAACAGGTCCCTGCAGTTCCTACTTTAGGTGCTTGGCCTTTTTTGCTTGCACTTAGCATAGTGACTGTTGAGCAGTTGGGGGCTGTCATTTAGGACAGATCGTCCAAGTAGGTAGGGACAGTGGTTGGGTGGAGATAAAGTCTGCACTGTATGTCGTGTTTGATTCTGATCATGTCTGTCTTGTAATCATCATTGAATAAACTGGTCATTTTGCCTACTCTGTGTCCTGAAGTCTTGACTGAGTTTGCTTCTGATATGTTTGGTGGTTCTCGTAACCCTTCAACATGATACCCCATATGAGACCTCAAATCAGACCCCCATATCAGAGCTCCGATCAGCTCCCCAATATGAGACCCCTATATTAGACCCCCCCATATCAGAGCTCAGATCAGACCCCTATCAGAGTTAAAATTAATAAATTAACTTACCTCTCCTGCTCCGCAGCCACTCTGCAGATCAGGCTGTCTCTCCTGTGGGCCTGCGCTGCACCGTGATCTGACTGCGGACAGAGTCAGGTTATAGTGCAGTCTGGTCCCCCCGAAGAAGACCAGGAAGCGGTGTGTACAGGCAGCGCTAGCAGCACTACAGTCAATGCTCCCTGCTCCTTCTTCAATCGTCGACTATTGCTCCACCTGTAGTATACCACGACCTAATTCACAACCTCACTCAGGCTCCACACTTATATCCACATAATCCACTCAGTCGTATTAGTCTTGTTTAAAAGCTTATTCATGAGGTATAAATAATACTCACTCTTTTGAAGCTTTGCTTGTATTGTTTCAGTCCTTTTATTTTTCATATAACTACATTGCTATAATGCATAGTAATCATGAGATCGCTGAACTGATTGCTACCCCATGCTGCATGATGTTTCAGGGGTCACGCCCTACTCCTTCTTCTAGTGAGTGCTTCCATAATGGAAGTTCTCGCTAGCATTCGCTTTATAAGATGGACTGACATTTTTAAAAAGTGTGTCACATAAAGCTGGAAATACAGTACTCCCATCCAGTTTAGCCTATTATCCTAAGTTGATCCAGAGGAAGCAAAAAAAAAAAAAAATGAGGTAGAAGCCAGTTTTCCTCATTTTAGGTAAAAAAATAAATCCTCCCTGACTCAAATCAGGAAATCTGAATAACTCCCTGGATCAACGACCTATCTCTAGTAGCTATAACCTGTAATATTATTACACTCCAGAAATACATCCAGTCCCCTCTTGAATTCCTTTATTGTACTCACCATCACCACCTCCTCAGGCGAGAGTTCCATAGTCTCACTGCTCTTACCTTAAAGAATCCTCTTCTATGTTTGTGTACAAACCTTCTTTCCTCCAGACGCAGAGGATGTCCCCTCGTCATAGTCACAGTCCTGGGGATAAATAGATGATGGGAGAGATCTCTTTACTGACCCCTGATATATTTATACATAGTTATTAGATCTCCCCTCAGTCGTCTTTTTTGTAAACTTAATAACCCTCATTTTGACAATCTTTCTGGGACCTGTAGTCCACCCATTCTAATTATTACTTTAGTTGCCCTCCTTTGAACCCTCTCTACTTCTGCTATGTCTTTCTTGTGCATAGGAGTCCAGAACTGTACTCAATAATCAATGTGCGGTCTGATTAATGATTTGTAAAGTAGCAGGACTATAGCCTCGTCACATGCATCTATGCCCCATTGAGGCACTAGAACGTCTGATATGGCAGGTAACAGACATGCGGTGCAGAGGGGAGGGAAGAGGAGTACCCTACCACTAGGGAGATTGAGGACTGGTGACCCCTAACTCACCTAGCACTGGCACCTGGCTGCCCTGACGTCCCTAGATGGGCTGCTTACCTGTACGCCGATCATGTGCCTTGTCCCTGGCTTACCCTGAAATAATCCCTAGGTAGTGAGTAGGGTGGTGGGTGCTCTAATCCTCACCACTGACACCTAGGATAACAACAGGGAAAGGACAAACAACACAAACACCACAAACAATCCCCAAAGGGAGACAACAAACAGGAGGGAACCGGAGATCTGACAGCACCAGTTCCAACAGCTCCACAGCAACTCCACCTCCACTAGAGGTCAGAATAGAAGATCTGAAAAGAAGTTCTATATTTGGCAACAAGGGAAGCAAAAAGAAAAAAAAATATAGAAGCTGGGAGTGGCTGACAGAGAACAGCTGAAAAGAAAAGCTACAGATTCCTAAATGGGACAAAAAGGATCGCAAACCTAAGCAGGAAAACCTGGACCGGAATCCATTCCCACCACTAGGTCATGGAGCGATCTCTTTAGAAACCGAATGAGTGAAACCGAGTGAGTAGCCACCCGCTGCGACCATCTGACCCCAGGCACAACGGGGTCAGCGATAGGTCGTGACAGCCTTGTGACATGCACACAATGATCTTATTGGCTTTGGATCAATAAGAACTAATTTGAAAGTTTTAAGAGAGTAGCACAAGTCAGAACAGAATGATACATTGTTGATTCTACCTTTGTACACTACTCAAAAAAAGTTAGGGATATTTGGCTTTCGGGTGAAATTTATCGAAAACTTAAAAAGTTCACATTACACTGATATTATATCATGAAAGTAGGGCATTTAAGTAGAATCATGTAATGGTGATTTCCTCATCTCAAACAATTGATTGAAACAAATCCAACAACAGTGGTGGGTATACCCCCACAAAAATTTCAATGTCTCAAAAACTTGTCATATGACCTTGAGCATCAATTTCAGCTTGACAACGACGTCTCATGCTGTTCACAAGTTGACTTATTGTCTGCTGAGGCATCCCACTATTCTTGAAGAACGACCCTCAAGTCATTGAAGTTCTGGGATACAGAGTTAAGAGCCTCTACACAGCGACTCAGCTGATCCCATAGGTTTTCAATGGGATTCAGGTCTGTAGAAAGTGCAGGCCACTCCATTTGAGGTACACTAGTCTCCAGCAGCCGTTCCCTAATAATGTGAGCACGATGGGCTGGCGCATTGTTGTTTATGAAGATTAAATTAGGTCTGTGTTGTTCATGCGGAGGCACAAAGACTGAATTATTGATGTTATTCAAGTAGTATGGGCTTGTCACTGTACCTTTCACAAAGTGTAGGGCAGTTCTGTATTGACTAGACACACCTGCCCACACTGTAACACCACCACCATCAAAGGCTCGTCTGGTGACAACCGTGGCTGATGCATAGCGCTCTCCTTGACGTCTGGCAGCCATTATTTCTGCTCAGTGTTAATCGACTTTCATCAGTAAATAGCACTGAGGCCCACTAAACCATTATCCAGTGTAGATGCTCCCTGGCCCATGCCAGACAATAGCGCCTGTGGTCAGGTACCCTTTCAGTGCAACTGCAAAAAAAGGGGGTCAGTCGGCACATCCCAATGTGCAGGTGCACGCTGCCATGGCTAGAAACATACAGGAAAAAAAGACAATGCAGCAGCACTCTGCAAACACAAATAAAGTACAATAATGCCATAGTTATAGAAAACATTCTGGTGCTAATGCTACGCTTATTTTGAAAATGTGAGATTCTTGGCAAATACATTTTGTACAAAATTATTTGGGCCCGTCTGCCAAATGTCAAGGCGATCTCTATAAGACGGGAACCTAACACTAAATACTACCTGTTATATGCCATAATGGCCACCATAAAATTCAGGGAGTGCAGGTTCCACATGCATACTGGGTCCAGTCTGCTTTTTACCATTTTTGGTGCCATAATGGCCTTCATTAAATCCAGGGATGCAGGTACCAACATGCATGCTAAGTCCACTGTATACTTTTTCTGGTGCTCAATGGCTTCCAATAAATACAATGAGAGCAGGCTATAGCTTTATACTTACTCTAATTAAAATCACCAGAATGTTTTCTATAATTATGGCATTATTGTACCGTATTTGTGTTTGCAGAGTGCTGCTGCATTGCCCTTTTCTTTATGTTTCTAGCCATGGCAGCGTGCACCTGCACATTGGGATGTGCTGACTGACCCCCTTTTTTTGCAGTTGTACAGGAGCTGGAGGTGTGGCTGACTCCAGTCGGTCTTGCACCCCTGACTAGCCTGTCTGCCCCATAGGCTGATTTTAATTAGAGTAAGTTTAAGGCTGTAGCCTGCTCTGTATTTATTGGAAGCCATTTGGATATCCTGCAACCTTTCAGGATATAAGATGAGCGCTGCGATTGGCCAGCGCTCCAGCCTGGGAGAAGGAGAAGCCTAGGGCAAAAGAGGATGTCTCCTCCTACAGCAAAATTAGCAGCAGCACGTGCGCTGGTACCGGGGGCTACAGCGGACGAACAGAGCGGCACCCAGGGATAATAGTAAGTGCAGAGACCTGGGTGCTGCTCTGCGTGTACATAGCTTTACCTAACAAACTTTGGACCGGTGAAAGGTCCTCTTTAAGTTCACCTTTAAACGTGAGAGTCATTTTAGTTTCATCCTGAAATTTTACCCACAAGCCAAATATCCCTAACACATGTGAACTCCCTGAAGGTGACTAGTGTCTGCCTCATGTAGGGTAAACTAAGGTTAGATTGACTATCATAATACATATATCTTTAAATTAGCTTAGCCCGACACCTGCATTTAGAGATGGTAATTTAATAGGCTTCCACATTTCAACATCACTTAATTCCTCCAACTATTGTCTAATAATCTGCACACTGTGTAACAGTTTTTCTGGTCTTTAATGCCTCTCTAGCAAGCACACGGCTCATAGAATATACACCTTTATTACATACAATTGCCAAGGAAAGCACTGGATCAGTTTAGCACCTATGAATTGGCCCTTGACAAATGTGCCTCAAAGTCTACTGGTTTTGGAACTTGATAAGAATTAAATATTTTTCTTGCAAAATCTAAAATTCAGGAATGCATGATACCTCTTTGGGGACTATGTCAACTGACAGTCTGGTGAGTGGATATGACATATTAACTGCCACGCTGGCTTCCGTTCCCAGTGATGCTCTTGTATAGCCATTAGGTGTGGGCAGTAGGATGCTGAGAAAGAAAAATGTCACAGCTTTCCCCATAATTCTAATGGACAGTTTTACAACCTTCAGATTAAACTGGGAGCAGCAATGTTTTAGTGTTTATGTTCTGTAGACTTTAGGAAAAAATCATTTTAAAAGTATTTTTGTTTCTGGCTGGAATAGCTATGCATAGACATATTACATCACAATATAAACTTTGTTTGACCAACTTGATTTCTGTACTATGCCTTCTGTTACACACCCAAAGACAGCAAGGGATTATCTGAATGTCACCCAAGGGGCTCAGAGAATGGGTCATCGATCGTGAAGAGAATTTAACAAATTGACCGAATTTGACCTCTATATGTTGGTTTTAGATAGGGTTTTAGAAGCCGAAACCAGAAAGTGAATTTAAGAAGTAGGAGGTGTCATATCTGTCTTTTATACTTTCTCTCTTTTTCTGATCCACTCCCCATTTTGGCTTTCAATACTGTATTAGGAAACCTTGACCATATGGCCGTGCCCTAACACTTTTCTCTAATGTCTTCTTTGATTCAGAATTTTTTGTGATGAAGCCGCCACTTCTTGGATACTAGAAGATATGTCAACAAAGTGCTACACTTGGTTCTTTACTATCATAAAGATTTGCTGTTGTATACTTAAATCAATCCTACATGAGGACCCGGGATCATTTTTTATGGCCTTGGTAATCTGCTCATTTTATATTCAATGGTTGCTGCATAGAATATGTGGTATTACATGGCACCCATCCAAAGGAAGTTCTGAGTCCTCAATCTCCTCTGTATCTAATGTGGGCCGATCAAAATTAGGGACCCTACTGTATGACTTCCATATGCTATATAGGCAAGGGTTGTTCTAAAGACAATTTTAATCTTTTTATATTATAAAGAAAATGAACACTTTACTGGGTTTATGACTTGAGAGAATGTTCATATTTGTCCACTTGAGGTAAAATCAACAGGCAATCACAAAAACTACAATAACTTCTTGCCACCTCCCTTTCTGGTTGTAAGTGTAGCCGGTTGCAATTATCAAATACAGTGTACAGTAGTTGAAGTGCCCTCATCTCTCATATGGTATTTGTTATAATCCTAAGGTATCCCATACTCATCCACCCAGAAGGCAATAAGTACAGTATTTGTCTGTATTAGACGCTGAAGCTGATGCATCCTCAGGTGATAATCCACATGTGCAAACATTAGAAACTTGAAATGTTGACATTACATGCAAAAACTTCCTGGTCCATTCAAGGTCCATTTTTCTTACAGAACCCACTGAGAAGTGTTAAACCATTTAAATACCGTATATTCTTGTTTTTGCTTGAGTATCAGACCAAGTACTTTAAAAATTGGATCTACAGTAGACATCTTTAGGTTCATGATTATTAGGATAAGTACATAGTACATTATGGTCCATTTAATCCAGTACTTATAAACAGTGAGCAAGATGACCAACAGCTCACTTAATGACTGAGATCGTTACTGAGGAGGGGGGCAGTTTCCCTGAAACACTTCTAGCATCACATCCAGTCCCATTGATGCACAAGGTTGCAAAACCAACAAGAGACACACAGTACCAAGTACAAGAGAGTGAAGATTGAGCCCTGAAGACAAAGCCTTATACACCTCGCTAGATCTTAGTACCCAGCAGCTGACAATACTGAGGGCGGTGAGGGTGTAAGTGCGCACTGCACAGACCCGAACACCAAAAGCCGAAACTGATCGATTGCTCAGTAACCAGTATCTGCATGAGCAAGAGGACAGTGAGTAACAAACATACAGAGATCGCTCAAATCACTGTGCAACTCTATGCTCAATAACTGACTGCAGAAATATAGCAACATACATGTATCCAGTGATTGCCTATTATTGGGACCATCACACAACTTGTTACTAGTGACTGCTAGTGTTGAATGGAGTAAACTTTGGATGCTTCATCTGAAGTCACTTCATTCAAAACTTCAGAATAATACTATACAGAGATTCGTCTCCGTATAGTATTGGCATGTATTTGCTCCTAAGACATGTAGTGACTGAGTTATTCACAAAGTCGCTCGTGACTTCGATGAATAGCTTAGGTAATTGATTTTAAAGAGGAAAATCACTTTGGTTCTGAGGTACTAGTCAAAACCAAGCCAAGCCCACCCCCTTAACTTTGACCTCCACAGCAGCCCACACCTTTAACAGTGACCTCCACAGTGCCCCACCCCGTTTACTGTGATGTATGTCCTGGCGTGGGAGCTAGAACTCATCCAGGATATACAGTTCATCCTAGGGCAGGAAGTGGTAAAAGTTATTATTACACTAGAGGTGTAGAGACTAGTGTAAAACAAAAGTGGGAAAAATGTCTATAGCAACCAAACAGTTTTCATTTTGCAAAGGGCTCCATTTTTGCTTTGCACTAGTTTTCATCCCCCTCTCCCTCATATTATATGGTATCTTGCTTACAGGGCCGGTGCAAGGATTTTTGCTGCCCTAGGCAAAAGAAAAGTTTGCGGCCCCCCCATCCCCCATGTGACATCACAATGCCCCACCCATATTCCATATTAAAGGGGTTCTGCAGTTTATTTAAACTGATGATCTATCCTCTGGATAGATCATCAGCATCTGATCGGCAGGGGTCTGACACCCGGGACCCCCGACGATCAGCTGTTTGAGAAGCGCCTCGGCCTTCTCACTGTTTACCACAGTGAACAGAGCTTAACCCCGCAAAGGCCAGTGATGCTAGTCATGACGTCACTGCGCCTGTGGTAAGTAGCGAGAAGGCCGAGGCACTACTGCCAGCGCTGCTGCCTTCTCAAACAGCTGATCGGCGGGGGTCCCGGGTGTCGGACCCCTACCGATCATCAGTTTAAATAAACTGCAGAACCCCTTTAACTAACGGCAGTTCTCTCCCCCTCTTGTCATTCTGTTCCTTCCCATGTCATTATCTTTCTCCCTCTTGTCATTCTCTCCCCCCATGTCATTATCTTTCCCACTCTTGTCATTCTCTTTCTCCCCCCCTCCCTCCGCTACCTCTAGTGTAGCGTGGCCGAGCTCTGTATGGTCCGCGGGTACAGGCGCTTTTGTTTCCTGTACCCGAGCGGTCTGACAGGAAGTGCACACTGTACCCGCGGACCATACAGAGCTCGGACATGCTACATTGAGGGAGTGACAGGAGGGAGAGCTGAATGCTTCCCTCCTGTCAGCTCCTCTCCTCTTGCTGCGCTCGGGTGGTGGGCCCTCATGGACGCGCCAGCCCGGGCAGTGCTGCAGCCGCCAGAGGCTCAATATAGAGCGCTCGGGCGGCTGCAGCATGAGGGGGAGCCGGCGCTCCCGGCAGCGCCCCTTCCCAAGGGGCGCTCTACGTGGCTGCCTAGTCTGCTTATAGGACACGCTGGCCCTGCTTGCTTATTTGAATTCTGTAAATACTTTGGTACTTGACTTCATTACTGTAGTGAGTATAGCCAGGGAAACAATTACATTCTGTATACGGACCCAAGAACTGCAATAACAAGCTGCAATCAGCAGGGATGGAACCAAGCCCAGTTGCTCACATTGTATTTATACAGTACATACCATCATTCATATTTAAATAATTATCCTCCCTTGGCAAAGATGATGAACATGTGCAGAGATCTCGGATCTACAGTATTAAGGCAGAACCTGCTTTAAAAATAATTCAAGCTCCTTTAGTCACCATGTGATATGAGATCATACTTTGTCTCTGCAGTATACGTGATTTATAGACATGATTCATCTAAAATTCCCAATTGTTTTTGCAAATTAAAAATAAAAATTGCTAAAAATTGTCTATCAGATTGTAATTTGTAAGCCAGAAGGCAGGTCTGAGAGCGAGCTGTTAATTTCATTCCCTGGAGATTCGACACTTACAACAATTTGTAATGAAATTACCAGCGCAGAGACCTTCAGCGCAGGGTGTGGTGCAAGAACGGTTTCTAACCGCAGGACATTCAGTCTGATTATTGAGCTTCCTGACTATTTCGAATATAACTATATTTGGATATTACTGTGCTTTGTAGCTGGAGATGGATGATATATATAAAAAGATGGGCTATATTCTACCTCATCTGCAATAGTTTGCCCGAACAGCATTGGTCACCATCACTGTCACCATCAATTGCTATTAAAACATTGATATTTTTGATCATCTCAAGTATGGCCACCCTGAGGCATCTTCTGTATAGGCTCATTCCCATTCATTGTCCCATGTATACATGCCTCCAGTCACCCAACAAATGATCAAATGCTTGCTTTCAGCAGAGTCTGCTTCTTACAATGATCGTATTACCAATAGTGTGTCGCTATACTAAAGAAAACTGCCACAGCCCCAATCAACATGTAAGTATTGTAATGTCCCAGAGTGCCATCACCACTTCTTTTTGGCACCTTGCTACCATTTCCTGTGTGCTAGTATGTATTATCTAATGTACTTCATGTCATCTCCTAATAATGTGCATATTCCTTCATGTAACTGGTTATGTTAACACCCGCACGATAAAAACTGAACGCAATCGCAAACAAAACTGAATGACTTTGTGAAATCGCGCAGTTTTCACTGAACGCATCCCCAATGCATCTGGACATAATCCGGACACGCTCGTCTGCAAGGGGCCTAAGGGTCTTTGAAAACCACTTACAGATGCTCTGCTCTAAAAATCCTTTTTTCAAGCTAGGAATGCAAGTAAAATAGCGATGACACACAAAGGGCACAAAACAGGCACATGGACAACCCAATAAGCAGGAGGGAGGCGTGGTGACCTCCATGCAGTCATGCACACCTGACTAGTGAATCCGCCCTGTAGGCTGGTTTTAAAGTCAGTATAAAACTGAGTTTGCTTTATTGAACTTACCAGAAGCCATTTGGTTCCAGGAGAAGTACTAGTGGGCTCAGCATGCATGTTAGTATTTGCATCCCTTGATCTGATGAACGCTGTATGGCACCAGACGGGGTTACAAGCAGAGTGTATCTGGCATGCATGCTGCACCTGCACTCCCTGGGTTTTGTGTGGCTGATATGGCCCATAAAGGTAAGAATTAATGTTAGGGACCACTCGAGAGGCAACCGTGAAGTGGTGGGTGGCTTACATAATTTGGCCAAAATATAAACTAATGCCTCATCTAACATCCAGCATAGTGGCAGGACGGAGCTCTAGCTGCAGTGTGCCATTGCACCTTTGTTTTTACGTTTGTATGTGTATTTCACCATAGCAACGTGCACCTGCTTATTGGGTTGTGCTGACTGCAACCTCCATTTTTTTTCCAAGGTAAACTACAGCCTGCCAGCGCTGATCGTGCGCTGGCAGGCTGTAGAAGTTAAAAAAAATGGCATATCAGACGCTGTTTTGTTAACAGCGTCTGATATGCTTGCTGATCGTTCCTTTGGTGGTCCCTTTTGCTTGGGACCACCAAAGGAAACTTTTAAAGGGGACCAAATCACCACACAGACCCCCCCATCCCCTTCCCCCACCCCCCACCCCCCACCCCGTCACTGATTAACCCTGATTAACCCCTGATTAACCCCGATCACCCCATGTCACCCCCTGACACTAATTACCCCCTGTAAGGCTCATTCAGACGTCCGTATGTGTTTTGCGGATCCATGGGTCCGCAGATCCGTAAACACGGACACCGGCAATGTGCTTTCCGCATTTTGCGGATCCGCACATTGCCAGAACTATAGAAAATGCCTTTTCTTGTCCGCAATTGCGGACAAGAATAGGACATGCTCTATCTTTTTGCGGAGCTGCGGCCGGATGTTTGGGGGCCGAAACCCGGAAGTTTGCGGCCGCAGCTCCGCAAATGCTGATGCGGCGGCGCATAGTGTGCTCTCCGCATCACCGCCAGCCCCATTCACACTGAATAGGTCCGCATCTATTCCGCAGAATTGCGGAATAGATGCGGACATTTTGCGGGCGTGTGAATGGGGCCTTACTACTTTTTTGCACATTTTTGGCAGAGATTTATTCATCCACATTGATCGATGCGAATGAGGAAATCTGTGCCGTTTTTTTTTTGCACATTTTTGGGCAGAGATTTTTCATCCACATTGATCGATGCGAATGAAGAAATCTGTGCCGTTCATTTTTCTTTTCAGCCCAGAGGCTGAGCGGGAAAAAAATCTCATTACCCGTATGCTCAATATAAGGAGAATCGCAGAAACTCCTAATGCTGGCCATACGTGTAATGATTGCGGAGACCCTAAAATGCCAGAGCAGTACAAACACCTCACATGTGACCCCATTTTAGAAAGAAGACACCCCAAGGTATTCCGTGAGGGGTATGGTGAGTTCATGTAAAATATTATTTTTTGTCACAAGTTAGAGGAATATGCGACTGTAAAAAAATAAATAAATCAATTTCCGCTAACTTGTGCCAATTTTTTTTTTTTTCTGTGAACTCGCCATACCCCTCACAGAATACCTTGGGGTGTCTTCTTTCCACAATGGGGTCACAGAGAAATATCACTGTAAATGAAAACTTTTTAAATTTTTTTATTCAAAGTTGTCAATTTACAGAGATATTTCTCACACAAAGTATGGGTATATGTAAAAATACACCCCAAAACACATTGCCCTACTTGTCCTGAGTACGCCAATACCACATGAGTGACACTTTTTTGCAGCCTGGGTGCGCAAAGGGGCCCAAATTCCAACGAGTACCTTTAGGTTTTATATGGCTGCTCACAATTTAGCCCCACCCAAAATGCCAGAACAGTACAAACACCCCACAAATGACCCCATTTTGGAAAGAAGACACCCAAGGTATTCGCTGAGGGGCATAGTGAGTCCATGAAAAATTTAACTTTTGTCAAAAGTTAGCAGAAAGGAGACTTTATGAGAAAAACAATAAAAAATCAATTTCTGCTAACTTGTGCCAAAAAAAATCTTCTATGAACTCGCCATGCCCCTCACAGAATACCTTGGGGTGTCTTCTTTCCAAAATGGGGTCACATGTGGGGTATTTATACTGCCCTGGCAATTTAGGGGCCCTAAAGCGTGAGAAGAAAATTGCGTAAAAATGCCCTCCTAAAAGGTACTCATTGGTTTTAGGGCCCCTTTGCGCATCTTGGCTGCAAAAAAGTGTCACTCATGTGGTATCGCTGTACTCAGGAGAAGTGGGGCAATGTGTTTTGGGGTGTATTTTTACATATACCCATGTTGGGTGAAAGAAATATCTCTGTAAATTGACAACTTTGAATAAAAAAATGTAAAAAGTTGTCGTTTACAGCGATATTTCTCACACGCAGCATGGGTATATGTAAAAATACACATGTTACGGTATAACCCGGCATAGTGAGGGTTAATACCGTTCGGGCGATTCCCCTGGAGAAGAGCTGGAACCGCTGGAATCCACCGAACTGGAACCATACGAAGTCCTCCTTTCCTGGAACAGGCAAGAGAACGTTCTGACGTAGCAATTCCCCCCAAGTACGAGACGAGGCTCCGTATTAATGGTTAAACAGGAATTCTCTCTTTATTGAGGGCTACCTGCCCGGTATTTATGCAGGTCTCCCACCTGGTGGACACTCCCCTAGGGGACCAGAAGGAAGACTGCGACACAGGGGATACAGCAGCCAATCACACACAATGGGACAATACAGACACCCCCAGCATATCCCTCCCCTCTGCCTGTGATACAATTACCCTACACAGGTTAATGTAATCATCCCAGGCAGGAGAATACACAATGTCTTCTGTCCTGGAGACAATCGAGGACTCATTCAATTATCTCTCAGGACAAAGGGAAATCGCCAATACACACGTGGGGACAATAGGACAGACATCACTATTCAATATACAATGTCCCACCCTTTACAGTACACACAGACATTTAACATATCCCCAGATGGCTTGGATCTGAGCGCTCAATATATCCAAACAGCGCTCAGATGCCACAAACACAGTCAAATCGCCATGGGGTTTAAGTTTAGTGTGGGCTGATGAGAGGGCCCATAATCCTGGGCCAAGAGGCTGGCAATCTGTCCCCTCCAAAACTCAGTGGCGAGTTTGGTTTCGCCACAACACATTGCCCTACTTCTCCTGAGTACGGCGATACCACATGAGTGACACTTTTTTGCAGCCAAGGTGCGCAAAGGGGCCCTAAAACCAATGAGTACCTTTAGGATTTCACAGGCCATTTTTACGCATTTGGATTCTCACGCTTTAGGGGCCCCTAAAATGCCAGGTCAGTATAAATACCCCACATGTGACCCCATTTTGGAAAGAAGACACCCCAAGGTATTCCGTGAGGGGCATGGCGAGTTCACAGAATTTTTATTTTTTGGCACAAGTTAGCGGAAATTGATATATATATATTTTTTTTTTAATTTTGTTTTTTACAAAGTCTCATATTCCACTAACTTGTGACAAAAAATAAAATTTTACATGAACTCTCCATACCCCTCACAGAATACCTTGGGGTGTCTTCTTTCCAAAATGGGGTCACATGTGAGGTATTTATACTGTCCTGGCATTTTAGGGCCCCTAAAGCGTGAGAAGATGTCTGGAATCCAAATGCGTAAAAATGCCCTGTGAAATTCTAAAGGTACTCGTGATTTTAGGCCTCTTGCACTCAGGCTGCAAAAAGTGACACATAGTATCGCCGTATCAGAGAGTAGAGCAATGTGTTTGGGGTGTATTTTTATATATACCCATACTTTGTGTGAAAAATATCTCTGTAAACGACAACTTTTAAAAAATTTTATACAAAGTTGACAATTTACAGAGATATTTCTCTCACCCAACATGGGTATATGTAAAAATACACCCCAAAACACATTGCCCTACTTCTCCTGAGTACGGCGATACCACATAAGTGACACTTTTTTGCAGCCTGGGTGCGCAAAGGGGCCCAAATTCCAACGAGTACCTTTAGGTTTTACATGGCGGCTCACATTTTAGCCCCGCCCAAAATGCCAGAACAGTAAACACACCCCACAAATGACCCCATTTCGGAAAGTAGACACCCCGAGGTATTCACTGAGGGGCATAGTGAGTCCGTCTGAGATTTCTTTTTTTTTTCCCAGAAGTTAGCAGAAATTGAAACTTTTTTTTTTTTCTCAGAAAGTGTCATTTTCCGCTAACTTGTGAAAAAAAATGAAATGATACATGAACTCACCATGCCCCTCCGCGAATACTTTGGGGTGTCTTCTTTCTAAAATGGTATCATTTGGGGGGTATTTATACTATCCTGACATTCTAGCACCTGAAGAAACATGACAGGTGCTCAGAAAGTCAGAGCTGCTTCAAAATTCTGAAATTCACTTTTTTGCACCATAGTTTGTAAACGCTATAACTTTTACCCAAACCAATAAATATACACTTATTGGACTTTTTTTTTTTATCAAAGACATGTAGAACAATAAATTTAGAGAAAAATTTATATAGAAATGGAGTTTTTAAAAAAAAATTTACAACAGAAAGTGAAAAATGTAATTTTTTTCCAAAAATTTCGGTCATTTTTGATTAATAGCAAAAAAAGTAAAAATGTCAGCAGCAATGAAATACCACCAAATGAAAGCTCTATTAGTGAGAAGAAAAGGAGATAAAATTCATTTGGGTGGTAAGTTGTATGACGGAGCAATAAACGGTGAAAGTAGCGTAGCTCGGAATTGTAAAAAGTGGCCTGGTCATTAAGGGTGTTTAAGCTAGGGGGGCTGAGGCGGTTAAGGAATCCACAGTACTTCAGTCTAGTTTAAAAGTACAAAAAAGAGGGTTTATTAGCCCATGTCTGTGCAATATGTATATATGTAATAAAATGGCACAGGAAGTATATTAGAGGGGATGCAGTGGAAGCCACTAGCTAGACTGTCCACTAAGATAGATCGTGGACACTGTTGTTACCTAGTAAAGCTAGTTGCAAATACTGTATCGACACTTCGAGAATTTGAGAATATTTAGAATATAGTGATGTATTCGTAATTTCGAACATTCTAGTTTTTTGTTAATCAGTAACATCCCTTTTTGCTTGTGGGCCAATGAGAAGGCTGCAATGTATTTGTCTGAGCTTACAAACATCCCTAGCAACCAATAGGAAAGTTACCTACCCCTTTAGTATATAAGGAACCTCCCCAGCAGCCATTGTATGCAGTATTTTTCAGATCTGAGAGAGACAGCAGTGTCATTGCTGTGCTCTGTGCTTTCCTGTGTCATGACATTAGATAGGTAGTTGGTTAGATAGTTAGTTAGCTTATATACGGTATATATAATACAGATAGTTAGTGGGAGATTCTCAGTGTAGGTTAGATCGTGATATAGTGTAGCTGATACATACATACATACATGCTACATACATAGTGCTGTGATATCACAAGTTCACAACAATACTTAGGCCTTTTTCACACTTGCGTTGTGAAGATCCGGCATGCACTTCCGTCGCCGGAAGTGCACGCCGGATCCGGCACAACGCAAGTGAACTGAAAGCATTTGAAGACTGATCAGTCTTCAAAATGCTTTCAGTGTTACTATGGCAGCCAGGACGCTACTAGCGTCCTGGTTGCCATAGTAGCAGTGGGAAGGCGGGGAGCGGCATGCCTACGTTCCGTGCGGCTCCCGGGAGCTCTGAATGACGCCAGAGCGCCCCGCGCATGGATCACGTGATCCATGCGATCACGTGATCTATGCACTGGGGCGCCCTGACGTCATCCTGGAGCGTCTCGGGAGCCGCACGGATGTAGGTATGCCGCTCCCCGCTCCTCTGCTTACTATGGCAACCAGGACTTTAGCGTCCTGGCTGCCATAGTAACCATTGACAAAAGCTAAGCGTCAGGTCGGCGATGCGCCAAAGCGACGTTTAGCTATAAGGCGGATCCGATTAATGCACTTCAATGGGCATTAATTCCGGATCCGGCGTTACGGCATGTCTTCCGGCATGTCTGCGCTTTTGTCAACGTCCAAAAAACGTTCACATACTGAACTAAAGACATCCTGATGCATCCTGAACGGATTTCTCTCCATTCAGGATGCATGGGGATAATCCTGATCAGTAGCTTTCCGTCCTAGAGACCCGAGGACGGATCTCTAGGACGGAAAGCTAAAATGCTAGTGTGAAAGAGGCCTTAGTGCACCAATCTAAAAATGCTAAAATGTGAAGTTGCATGTATTGCACCAAAATATTTGCATCATTAGTGCCGATTTCGCAATTGCGAATATGTTGGAGCACTCTATCTGCATATAAAGCTATTGTGATGTTCTGCCATGCCAACCATTTTCTCCAGTCTCAGGAAACTTCGAATATTGCCCCTACCACTCATCACTAATTACAATATATATCTCTATAGCTCCACACAGCCAGTAGTACACATGCTGTGTCCAAACCATGACACTCCGACCACCATGCTTGATTGTAGGCAAGACACACTTGTCTTTGTACTCCTCACCTGGTTGCCACCTCACATGATTGACACCATCTGAAGTTTATCTTGGCCTGCTCAGAACACAGGACATGGTTTCAATAATCCATGTCCTTAGGGTACTTTCACACTTGTGGCAGAGTGATCAGGCAAGCAAACAGAAAGCATTTGAAGACGGATCAGGCTACATCCGCCTTACAAATGCATTGCAAGAACGGATCCGTCTCTCCGCTTGTCATGCGGATAGATGGATCCGTTCTATATTTTTTACACATTTTTACCGGTCTGCGCATGTGCAGACCGGAAGGACGGATCCGACATTGCGGTATTTTGAATGCCGGATCCGGCACTAATACATTCCAATGGGAAAAATGCCGGATCCGGCATTCGGGCAAATGTTTCAGAATTTTGGACAGAGATAATACCGTAGCATGCTGCGGTATTATCTCCGTCCTGAAATGTCAAAAAGACTGAACTGAAGACATCCTGATGCATCCTGAACGGATTTCTCTCCATTCAGAATGCATGGGGATAAAACTGATCAGTTATTTTTCGGTATAGAGCCCCTATGACGGAACTCTATGCCGGAAAAGAATAACGCTAGTGTGAAAGTACCCTTAGGGTACTTTCACACTTGCGTTGGTGCGGATCCATCTGTTTATTTGCACAGACGGATCCGCACCTATAATGCAAACGTTTGTATCCGTTCAGAACGGATCCGTTTGCATTAGTTTTAAAGAAAAATGACAAAGTCCAAAACGGATCCGTTTTGAATTACATTGAAAGTCAATGGGGAATGGATCCGTTTTCAAATGCACCATATTGTGTCATTAAAAACGGATCCGTCCCCATTGACTTACATTGTAATTAAAAACGGATCCGTTAGGCTCTGCCTCTTCAGACGGACACCAAAATGCTGCATGCTGCGTTTTGGTGTCCGTCTCCAAAACAGAATAGAGGCGGAACGGATCCTTATCCATTCAGAACGCATTGGGGCTTAACTGATCCGTTTTGGACCGTTTGTGAGAGCCCTGAAACGGATCTCACAAACGGAATCCAAAACGCTAGTGTGAAAGTATCCTTAGTCTAATTGTCTTAAGCAATTTGTTTGGAGGCTTTCTTGTGCATCATCTTTAGAAGAGGCTTCCTTCTGAGACGACAGCCATGCAGACCAATTTGATGCAGTGTGCGGCATATTGTCTGAGCACTGACAGGCTGAACCCTACCCCTTTAACTTCTTTGGTCGACCATGGCAAGGCCTGTTCTGAGTGGAACCTGTCTTGTTAAACCGCTGTATAGTCTTGGCCACTGTGCTGCAGCTCAGTTTCAGGATGATGGAGATCTTCTTATAGCCTCAGCCATCTTTATGTAGAGCAACAATTCTTTTATTCAGATCCTCAGAGAGTTTTTTGCCATGAGGAGCCATGTTGAACTTCCAGTGACCAGTATGAGAGCGATAACACCAAATTTAACACACCTGCTCCCCATTCACACCTTAGATATTGTAGTCACATATCATGGCTAATTGGGCACAATGTGGCCATTTTCACTTAGGGGTGTACTCACTTTTGTTGCCAGCGTGTTAGACATTAATAGCTGCATGTTGAGTTATTTTGAGGGCACACCAAATTTACACTGTTTATACCAGCTGTACCTGACTACTTTACATTGTATCAAAGTGTTATATCTTCAGTGTTGTCCTATGAAAATAATAAAATATTTGCAAAAATGTGAGGGGTGTACTTACTTTTGTGAGATACTGTGTGTATATATAAATATATATATATATATATATATATATATGTGTGTGTGTATAATCCGGGCTGGATTTTACCGGGACTGGTGAGTAGGCTTTGTTAGAGGGAGTTGCCAGTCAACACCCTTCCAGTACAGGTTTAGTAAGAGATTCTCTGGGATACAGAGACCTGGAGTCTGAGAGGCTCCGTGTGGTCCCAGCCAAGGAGGGCTGAGGGTCCACAAGGCCTTGCATAGCCTGAAGTTTGGGGGACCTAGCGACGCCTGCTGGAGCGAGGGTTGCACAGCCTGAATCTGGAGGTCTTCTGGGCCACATTCCCCCAAAAGGTATTATTGTGTCACAGATTCGAGGCTCCTGGACTGGGCTGAGAAAGCCGCATGTGAGCACATGTGTGAACAGGGTTCTGTAGTTGAGTCAGGGCCACGTAATGTGTAGTCAGGGCCCAGCCGGGTCAAGGTGTTTATTTTGGTTTTTGTATGTTTTGTTGTTATGCTGTGTGCCACAATAAAGCACAGTTTGGCCCCCAAATTCTGGTGTCCATGAAGACGTGTCTGACAATGACCCCCAAATAAGAGACGATCCCTTACAATATATTTTTGTGACTTTATTTTGAGACTTTTGCCATTTTTTGTTCAGGTGTTTTTTTTTTTATTCAAAGGAAAAAGGAAGTACCCAGCGTGCATAAAACTCCAACTTTATTAATTCATGGTTAAAACATCCTCTTGAGATAAACACAGCATCAAACCAACCTGTTTCCACTACAGATAAGCGAAGTTTTGAAATATTTTATTTGGCAACTTCGCTAAGAAATTCTATTTGTTTTGAATTAATTTGTCACAAATCACTATAAATCAGGTATACCCAGGGCACTCTGTCTTGGGGTACAGCCACATGGAGCGGCTGTGCTGTGGGTGGGTTGCCGCCATGTTGCGGTGAAGCTGCCTTTTATTTAATACTGAAGACCACACTGTATAGTCAGTCTTGTCATTGTTAATGGTCCCGTGGCACTTTTAAACAGGGGCTGTTGCTGGTATGGGGTTTGGCTGTTTAGGTGGGGGGACAATATGCATATTATTGCTGTTCTGGCCTGCAATCTCCTGCAGGTTATTAAACGCTGTATATTAATCTTCTCTGGCATACCTGCTTGGCTGGCTGCACGGCATTATGGCTGATCTTGCATTTCCAGGATTGTCTCCTCTAAACTTACTTTTACTTTCTAACATGTGCAGCTTCTATTTAAGGAAAACTGATTTGTTACCACGAATTCAGAATCTTTAGACTCGAAGTTTTCCTAATCTTCGGACCAAATTCTGATTCAGATGCTTCCCTTCACTCAACACTAGTTTCCACTAAACATGCTCTTACTCATGAGCCATGAGTAAGACCATGTGTAATGACCCAGAGTACCATTACCACCTTCTTTTGTACCCCCACTATCTTTAATGTGTGATCTTGTGTCATCTCTCATATTTAATGTCACTTCCTGCAATGTGTATATGCATTTCCTTGCAAATGTAATGTTTTACATGTAATGTGCCTGGTTACCAGCAGGTGGCAGCAAACCTGAGCAGAGATAGTTTCTCTGGAGAGGAACCTTCTAGTTCCTTCCAGCCCTCTCTAGAGAGGGAGGAGTTAGTTTAGTCAGTGAGTCAGAGTCTAGCCTAGCCCCTCCTGGGGAAAGGTTGTTTGTTGGCTAGCAGAGCACTGCCTGCTCTGCTAGGCCCCAGAGGCCCTGCCTCTGAAGTCTACATGGTGGCTTGTCCCCTCCTGGGCTTGCATTGCCTTAATCCCATGCTTACAGAGCTTGATGCCAGGACAAGAAGTTCCTAGGATTAAAGAAAGAGACAGGCTACAGACAGCTAAGTTCCAGCATAAGAGGAAGAGTTTCCTATTTACCCAGTCAAACATAGCTGAGAGAGAGAGCTACCGCATAGCAGAGCTGAGATTGTTTTAGAAGTGTTTGCCTGCCACAGATTATGCCAATGATGCTGATGATCAAGATAAAGTTTGGACACTGTGTGGATTGCTGTTTATGCCAAGTAAATCTGTGTTCAACATTACTACAAAGTCTGGACTCCCTTTATTCTACCTTTCCATCATCCAAGTTCAACTACCCTTTTTGCACTGCTTCGGACCACACCATGTCTGGGATCCAACCGTATCCAGGTAGGAACACTGTGACACCTGTATATAACATCTACAGAGACTGTAGGCCTTCCTGCACCACTCTGGCAATCCTACCCCTGGGTACCAACATTACATCTACAAAGGGGAATCCAAGTCCTCGCTGCCTAACCGCAGCTGGCGTCACGATTACTTGCTCTATAAGAGGGACATATTTCGTAGATACCTCCTAAGGGGCAATGGAATACCCCGTGTGTGCGTAGTGGGCTCGTTGCACATGTTTTGTGAAAACATTTTTGCTTTATATTGTTTTCATCTCAGGAAGATGTTTTAACCATGATTTTAAAAAGGTGGACTTTTATGCATGCTGGATCCTTCCTTTTTCCTTTTTGATATTTTTCACATCAAGCATATGGACATCTTTGCTGTAACATGAATGTTACATCCTGGTAAAATGGCTACTTCTCTATACATTTTTTTATTTTTGTTTTTTTAAGTTTCTTCTCTATAGGGGAAAAAAATGGCTAAACGAAAAATACATTATCCTCACATTTGGTTTGCAAAAAAAAAAGTCCCTAAAAACCACCATGAAAAATATGCGTACGAAATGTATGTGTAGGGCCCTTTAAGATGTACCTGATGGATGTTCAGTCAGTAGAAGGATCCACAGGACTCGACTGTTCAAATAATCCCTTGAGCCCTAGAATTGATTTATGTTGACTAAAAGCGCAATTTTTACCAAGTATCACAACGAACTCAGTTCAGCTTTCATATTCTAACCTGAACTGGGTCCAGGTCCTTGTGTTATTCTTGTTATTTCTTTCTCAATATTTTTATTTACTTATATTTTCACAAAAAAATACTGCTGCATTTGTCTGGACACCTTTTATTTTTTTTTACAAATGATGATGCTTATTGCTTAAATAGCACCAGATGCAACATATACCACAGCACTGTAAAGAGATTGTTTACATCAGTCCCCGTGCCCAACGAGGCTCTCAGCCTAATTTTCCTATCACATAAATACACACTATGGCCAATTTCATAGGAAACCATTTAATCTAGCAGTATATTTTGGAACGTTGGGCGAACCCGCAAAGTATAAAAAAATCCCAGGAAAAACCACAGGGAGAACATAAACAGATGCTGCCCTTGGTTGAATTTTAATGTACAGCCCCAGTTCTGCTAACAGTGAGCATCTTTGAAGAATTTTTATTGACATCTGTGTAAATAAAATTTACATAAATTGGCTCATCCTGAGAGCTGAGCCTCCCAACTATAGAACAAGGTGCTGGATTGTGGCCTGAACAGACAGTGGAGAAGATAATTTGGCATTGTCTCTCTCCACCTGGATTCCCCTCCCCCTCAAATGCTTTTTCCTTCTCTGACTGTCTCATACTGCCAATATTCTCTTTAGCTCACTTCAATTCAAAGATGTTTTCTGTGAATGACATTTTGCTTTCCTATCATCCTATCATCAAAACGATTCTGCACTCCTCGGTTTCTTCAGAACTGTTTGTTCTTTAGGTAAGTATACCTAGAAATTGCAATGTGCTGGCCCGCCGGGGAGGCATGGTGTGGAGAGGATGAGAGTGGTGCCCGTGGCAATGAGGGTGACTAACCTTGCTCCAGTGCTACCCCATCCAGCAGTGATTGGAGGGGTTAAACCCTTTTTCCCCTCGCGGAACACCCTGAATTTTGGGGTCTCCAATCTGGTTGTGGCATAACTGAGAGAACATAACTCAAATGTATTAACATGAAAAGACAAACTATCTAAGTTTTAGCTAACAGGTCGGATGTCTTGGCGATCCAGTTCTGTCCAGACGTTTGCAAGCATATGCACGGATATGGATTCCACTCTTTCAGTGATTTGTCGTCTCAGGTTGTTCAGAGGGGAAGGAGAGAAGGATGGCAGATACACTTAGTTCTTAAGTACACAGAAAGAAGTCGGAGGGTGTTAGATCTGGTGATCATGGAGGCCATCACGGCCTATTCACATTGCGGTAGAGTTTCATTCAGGTATCAGCTACCAGCCAAAAAGAAATGGGGAAGAGCACCATCCTTCTGATGGACTACATTTGGCAGACCTTCCTCTATCTGTGGCATAAGTCATTACCTTAACATTTTAAGGTAGGAGTGACCAGTGACAGTATCCTCGCCAAAAAAGAAGGTACTAAAGACTGCTTATTGCATAGAACACTTTGAGTCCCACATAAGCTTGATAGGGATTTACTGAGCCCCAGATTCTAACTTTGTGGAGATTGACCTTCCCACTGAGGTTAAAGGTAGCCTTATCACTGAACACCAGCCTATCTGCAAATTGGCCCTCTTCCAATCAGCCCTGCAAGTCGATGCAAAAGTCACGGCATTTAGCTTTATCATTCGGTTTCAGATCCTAAAGAATTAGTAATATGTATGGATTACAACACAGACGTTACCCCATACAGTGGTTTGTAGCACTTGTAGTTCCATATTAGTCAGCCTGGGCAACTTACCTGTTCACTGTCTCTTCTGAAGTTTTTGGGCGGCCCAGACTTTTCTGATGACATAATCAGCCAGTGGTTTCAAATTGCTTCATCCAATGCAAAATGCAGTTTCTATGCAGAGCACTTTTACCAAATTTATTCTAAAAACTTAACTGTACCGTCACAACAGACCCCGTACTTGCAATTTACAACATGCAGAAAGCCTTTTCTTGCTGTCGCCATCTTAAACCACCCCCTTTGTGTACAGTTTTAAACCAATCCTGAAGGGGGCAGATGAATAATGTCTAAAAAAAACTGACGGTTTCCCATAGCAACCAATCACGGCACAGCATTAATTTTTCAAGAGCAGAATTTGTTTACTTTAACTTCAGGACTTTACTTTTGCACCGTCCTATTTTAATTGCCCTGTATTATCAATGCAATTTATTATAAATTCAATATTAACACCCAGAATTTATAAGGACTTTTCAGATAAAAACTATCCTGGAGAAGCTGATCTTCCCATCTGTGTATATTCCTGCTTACATTGTGGATATATGTGTAATCTCTTTTGCTGTGGTCTCTAACAACCTCCCCAAACACCATCCCTGCTGTAATTTCAATAAATTGTAACCACCTGTAAAAGCTAATGCGCAGCTTCATTTCCCAGGCCAGACGAGCCAACCACAACTGACTTCTTTGGAGTTTGCATTCTAAATATGTTTCAGGAAGATGTGCTATCACATCATGCTCCAGACTTCTATCTAAACACAATGAAATGGATGCCTTATCCATCCTCTCTGCAGCTGCTCTCTGTAAATTCATTTTACTGCAGTCACTTTTAATTTCAAGTCGGTACAAAAGACAAAGAAGCAACAAAACATGCGTCAGCTTCTTATTAGTCTGTCCACCCCCTGCTTTATCAAGCACGGTTTGATGAAACTTGCAGCCCTTGGGCATTATATCCCATTTCTCCTTGGTCTGAAGTTAATTTGAGCAGAAGAGCAAGGAACGTGAAAACCAAGCAGCCAGAAAAAAAGTGACTTCCAGCACTTTAGGCCAAATTCTTGAATCTTTAGTCATAAATAAATAAACGGTATACTGAACAGTCAGGATGGCTTTCAGCTGAGGAGTGCAGTATTAAGAATGTTCTGAGAGTTTTCGAGGCATTGAAACATCACTTTATGGGAGGCAATATTTTAATCTTTTCCAGAATAAAGGCAAAACCATGGGGGGACATTTATCATTCTGCTACCCAAGTTTTCTGGTATCAAAAAGTAGAAAATTTTGGTGCATGTTAAGAATGTGAAAAAAGTGTAACTTTTGTGTGCTTTACATCCTGCTCACCTTGTTTCCAAAAAGGGGGTGGAATGGGTGCGGAGTGCGCAGGGCAGTTCTAGTCTTAGCGTGCCCGGTATTTTTATTATAATTTAGGCCAGAGAACTGATGTAAATTATATCTGAAATCTGCAAAAGTTCCCCTGCTAGAGTAAATTTAGGTTCTGGAACTCTGACCTGCCAGATGTTCCACAGTTATGAAGCACTGTCTGCCTCTTAATATTTGTCACGCATCTAACGCATCTAAAACCTGCATGTAAAACTCTGGTCTTATAAATGTGCCAATTGTACCTAATTCTAACACTGTATTCCCTTTTTTTTTTAAGTTTAAGTTATGTTCCCATCTACAGTGGAGGCTCTTTTAGGCATAGATTTAAGTTCTGGCGCACAAAATAGTACCCTACAAGTTGAACTAAAACTGAAGACGTGGAAGAAAAATATGTTCTTTTTAACCATGGGTGGAAGCAAGCTGTATTAGACCAGAAGATGGTTGGCCAGATCATCGCTAGCGAGCATTCGTAGAAGCGATCATTAGTGATAATCTACCTGTGTAATATAACCCTAAAAGTGCCACCGATTGCCTGATGAACGAGCAAGCGCTCATTCATCGGGCATTCACGATTTTTATGTATGCTAAAAATCATTGTTTGCCGGTGGCAGATCGTGCCGTCTAATCATGGTATGCTACCAGCAAATAATGATTCTGTATGGGACGACCGATGACATTAGCAATTGCTTCTCCCCATACTATGGAGGAGATTGCTGCATGTAATAGCTGAAGTCTCCTCCAATGTTGAGCAGGCGATTGAAGGAACAAACGCTTCCTTTCTGATAATCGTCAGCTGCATCTACTAGTCTAATACCATTCTTAGCCAGTCTCTAAATAGTTAGTAGGGAACTGAGTTAGTGATATAAAGTAGGTGAGACCAGAGGGAGTCTAGATCTCTCACAGTTTTGGATTTCCACAGTGGGATAATACCAATGGGCACCAGCTGAGCACCAGTGATAGCCAGTTTAGGAGTGGTAGAAAATGTGCATTTCTGGGTCAATATTAGAGATGAGTGAATCGAAGTTGGCGAAGTGGAATTCGATCGAAATTTCAGGAAAAATTTGATTCACACCGAATCCGAATTCCCTCACTCTTCGTGGTAACTAATCACATTTTTTCATAAAATGGCTGCTGCACGTGTTAGGACATGGAGCAAGGAACTCTGGAAACGAGGGATCACCCACAATGCCATGCACACAGCCAATCAGAAGCCAGCCAGCCCTGTGATATCACAGCCCTATAAATAGCCTCAGCCATCTTGGATTCAGCCATTTTTTTTGTGTACTTAGTGCAGGGAGAGACGTGACAGGCGCTAGGTAAAGTGGTAGAAAAGACTTTAAAACTTTTATTTTGCTGTATACAAGTTCAGGGAAAGGATAGGGAGGAGTCATTCCACAGTATTGAAGCAGAACAAGGTTCAGTAGGGGAGGTTAAAGTCTGGGTAATAGGAGCAATCCTATTACACTTTGCTGCACTGAGTGCAGATCCAAATTGCCATTATACAGCTCTGTAATTCCAGTGCTGTTTGATATAGCCATTAACAGGGTTTATTACAAGGAAATATTTCTACGTCTTATTTGCCCTTGTGTGGTGCAGTTGTATATTCTAAAGCATTTTTTGACTTGTATTAGTGGGAAAAAAAGGGCTTATAAGCCATTGTGTGCTGAAGTGAGAAAATTACAGCCCTTTTTTGTCTGTATTAGTGGCAAAAAAATATATATTATTTGCCGTTCAGGGGTGAAGTTATATGTTCTAAAGCCCTTTTTGGCGTGCATTACTGGCAAAAAAATATATTATTTGCCGTTCAATGGGGCAATGTTCTAAAGCCCTTTTTGGCATGTATTACTGGCAAAAAAATATATATTATTTGCCGTTCAGCGGTGCAGTTATATGTTCTAAAGCCCTTTTTGGCGTGCATTAGTGACACAAAAAAAAAATATTTTCCGTTGTATGGTGAAGTGAGAAAATTACAGCCCTTTTTGGGGTGTATTAGTGGCAAAAAATATATATGTGCCATTCAGCAGTGCAGTTATATGTTCTAAAGCCTTTTATGGCGTGTATATGTGGAAAAAAGTAAGGGCCTATTTGCCGTTCAACGGTGCAGTTTTATGTTCTAAAGCCCTTTTTGACGTGTATTAGTGGCAATATATATATATATATATATATATATATTATTTGCCGTTCTGCGGTGCAGTTGTATGTTCTAAAGCCTTTTGTGGCGTGTATAAGTGGAAAAATGTAAGGGCCTATTTGCCGTTCTGCGGTGCAGTTATATGTTCTAAAGCCTTCTTTGTTGTGTATTAGTGGAAAAAAAACATTATTAGCCGTTGTGTGGTGAAGTGAGAAAATTACAGACAAATTAATTTCCTTTCCTCACCTGTCCTCAACCTGCCTTCAACCTGCCTCTGTCCTTTTCTGTTCCCTCAGCCAGACAAGTATTATATGCTGTGGGCTCAGCTCCACTATACAGCGAGGACTAGCTGCTAGAGGACAGTCAGCAGCTACTGCCCAGTCAAGATGTGAAGGAGACATCAGCCGCTTAAACCGGTAGGCGGGCAAGTAACATAGTAACATAGTAACATAGTATACAAGACCGAAAAAAGACATCTGTCCATCCAGTTCGGCCTGTTTCCTACCAGTTGATCCAGAGGAAGGCAAAAAAAAACTGTGAGGCAGAAGCCAATTTTCCCCTACTTAAGGGGAAAAAAATTCCTTCCCGACTCCAATCAGGCAATCAGAATAACTCCCTGGATCAACGACCCCTCTCTAGTAGCTGTAGCCTGTAATATTATTACACTCCAGAAATAAATCCAGGCCCCTCTTGAATTTCTTTATTGTACTCACCATCACCACCTCCTCAGGCAGAGAGTTCCATAGTCTCACTGCTCTTACCGTAAAGAATCCTCTTCTATGTTTGCGTACAAACCTTCTTTCCTCCAGACGCAGAGGATGTCCCCTCATCACAGTAACAGTCCTGGGGATAAATAGATGATGGGAGAGATCTCTGTACTGACCCCTGATATATTTATATATAGTTATTAGATCTCCCCTCAGTCGTCTTTTTTCTAAAGTGAATAACCCTAATTTTGACAACCTTTCAGGGTACTGTAGTTGCCCCATTCCAGTTATTACTTTAGTTGCCCTCCTCTGAACCCTCTCCAGCTCTGCTATGTCTGTCTTGTTCACAGTAGCCCAGAACTGTACACAGTACTCCATGTGTGGTCTTACTAGTGATTTGTAAAGAGGTAGGACTATGTTCTCATCACAGGCATCTATGCCCCTTTTGATGCAACCCATTATCTTATTGGCCTTGGCAGTAGCTGCCTGATACTGTTTTTTGCAGCTTAATTTGCTGTTTATTAAAATTCCTAGATCCTTTTCCATGTCAGTGTTACCAAGTGTTTTACCATTTAATATGTATGGGTGGCTTGAATTATTCCTTCCCATGTGCATAACTTTACATTTGTCAGTGATAAACCTCATCTGACACTTCTCTGCCCAAGCCCCCAATCTATCCAGGTCCCTCTGTAGCAGAAAACTGTCCTCTTCAGTTTAGTGTCATCTGCAAAAATAGATATTTTACTGTGCAGGCCTTCTACAAGATCATTAATAAATATATTGAAGAGAATAGGGCCCAATACTGACCCCTGAGGTACTCCACTAGTGAGTATCTACCGTTAATAACCACCCTCTGTTTTCTGTCACTCAGCCAGTTACTTACCCACATACAGACATTTTCTCCCAGTCCGAGCATCCTCATTTTATATACTAACCTTTTATGAGGTACAGTGTCAAATGCTTTGAAGAAGTCTAGATATACGACATCCATTGATTCGCTGCTGTCAAGTCTAGAACTTACTTCCTCATAGAAGCTGATTAAATTCGTTTGGCATGACCGATCCCTCATGAAGCCATGTTGATATGGCGTTATTTGCTTATTTCCGTTGAGATACTCCAAAATAGCATCTCTTAGAAACCCTTCAAACAGTTTACCAACAATAGAAGTTAAACTTACCGGCCTATAATTTCCAGGCTCTGTTTTTGGACCCTTTTTGAATGTTGGCACCACATTTGCTATGCGCCAATCCTGTGGAACATTCCCTGTCAGTATAGAGTCCCTAAATATCAGAAATAAAGGTCTGGCTATGACATCACTTAATTCCCTCAGGATACGGGGTGTATGCTATCCGGTCCTGGCGATTTGTCTATTTTAATCTTTATAAGTCGCTGTTGTACTTCTTACTGGGTCAGACAGGGCACTTTTAATGGGGAATTTACTTTTACATTCTGCATTTCATCTGACAGTTTATTTTCCTCAGTGAATATAGTGTAGAAAAAAATATTTAATAGTTTTGCTTTATCCTCGTTGCTCTCTGCAACACCACCCTCATTGCTATGTAGAGGGCCGACTCCTTCAGATTTATATTTTTTACTATTTATATAATTGAAGAACAAAGTAGTTATGAGGAGAGTGGCGTGGGAGCTGGTGTTGCGAGCAGTCAGGCTCCTGACCCAGAGATGGTTGAGGAGGACATCACTGACCTGCAGACAGTACTCGATGACAAGTAGATGACAAGTAGACAAACTACGAGAGTTTGTGAACGTTCACGTGTTTGATTTCAAGTGTGTGTTTGTATTACGTGTGTGACTTTAGATTACATGAAGGAATATCTGTGAGAGCTAAATTATTTGTGTGCATTGCTGAGTGGCTGTGCCTGACTTTATTGTAAGCTATACCAAGTCAGAGCAGTGTAGTCTAGTTTATACACTGTGATTTGCTTTTGCTGTCAGGGTTATTTCATAGCAGCTGAAAGTATACTGTGATTACATTTTTTATTTTATTTTTTTCTCTTCCTTCTCCAGGGTGTTGCACAGGTGAGTAATTAGTGTGTGGCTATCTAATTAGGAGAAGTTAAATAGCCAGTCTTGAGGGCAGCTCAGTCCTTTGAATCCAGAGGAAAAAAAGCAGTCTGGTTTGAGAGCTGCACAAACAGACAAACAACACGAGTTTGTGATCGTTCATGTGTTTGATTTCCAGTGTGTGTTTGTATTAAGTGTGTGACTTTAGATTACGCGACTTGAGATTCAGGGACTTTTACAGGGGACTACAGTAAGTTAGATTCTTATCACTACACTATATTGTATTTTTTCTCTTTTCTTGCGTAATCCCCATTTAGTATGTGTTCTATTATTGACAGCGCAGTCCAGTGCACATCTTGTCTAATATATGCAGTCCTGAAACAGCCGTTTGAGGGTGCATATCTTTGTTCAAAATGTGAGCAAATTGCCCGTTTGGAATCGCACATCGCATATTTAATCGGGCGAGTTTCAACACTGTGAAGCTTTGACAACCAGGAAAAGAGTTTGCTTCTCACTGAGCAAGCGCTCTATGGGGTAGATGTGGGGGAGGGTGGTAACAAGGAGGCTCGGAAAAGTGAGGTAGCTAGCTGGATAACAGTTAGAAAGCGGGGTAGAGGGAAGCGTGCCAGGGAGACTAGCCCTGATCTGACACACCCCAACAAGTTTGCAAGGTTGGCAGATCAGGGGGACGTCAGTTCAGGAAAAGCGCTGCGGCAGCCGGACCCTTCCTCTGCCAGTTAGGGGAATGTCAGCTCCAGAAAGCAGGGAACCAGGAGAGCAGGGCAGGCCAGACAGGTGCTGGTAGTGGGAGACTCAATTATTAGAGGTACAGCTAGGGCGATCTGTCACAAAGACTGGGATCGTCGAACAGTGTGTTGTCTTCCTGGCGCTAGAGTTCGACACATCGCAGATCGGGTTGACAGATTACTGGGAGGGGCTGGAGAAGATCCAGCAGTCATGGTCCATATCGGAACCACTGACAAAGATATAGGTAGGTCTAGCTTCCTTAAAAAATATTTTAGGGATTTACCGTAGGTCACAAGCTTAGGGCAAGTGTTTTCCGAAATGCTACCTGTACCACGAGCCACACAAGAAAGGCAGCGGGAGATTAGGGAGGTTAACAAGTGGCTCAAGAACTGGTGTGGGAAGGAGGGGTTTGGGTTCCAGGAGATCTGGGCCGACTTCTCTGTCGGCTACAGGCTCTATCATAGGGATGGGCTGCACCATAATGGGGAAGGGGCAGCTGTGTTGGGGGAGAAGATAGCTAGAAGGTTGGAGGAGTATTTAAACTAGGGATTGGGGGAGGGTAATTATGTTATAGAATTGGAAGATAGTGCAGATAGAGACCTGAGGCGAGGTAATGGAACTGGGTGAGAAATGTAAGGAGGAACTAGAACTGTTAAGGAAAAGTGTAGGGTAAAAATATACATAAACCTCTTAATATTATTTATACTAATGCCAGAAGCCTGACTAATAAAACTGGGGAACTGGAATTAGTGATGTGTGAGGAGGACTATGACATAGTGGGAATAACTGAGACATGGCTGGATGATAGCTATGACTGGGCAGTTAATGTACAGGGTTACAGTCTGTTTAGGAAGGGTCGCAAAAATTGGAGAAGGAACGAGTCTGCCTTTATGGAAAGTCCTGTCTAAAGCCCCCAGTCTGAGAAGATATAAGTGAGAGACGTGAACATGTGGAGTCACCGTGGGTAGAAATACATGGGGGCAAAAACAATAATAAAATACTAATAGGAGTTTATTATAAACCAC
Organism: Bufotes viridis; assembly: GCA_033119425.1. NCBI lineage: Eukaryota > Metazoa > Chordata > Amphibia > Anura > Bufonidae > Bufotes > Bufotes viridis. The sequence goes on from CM065590.1 coordinate 91,748,262, forward strand.
CTAATATACCAGAGTCCACTGAAAATCTACTGCTAAATGAGATAGTCGAGGCAGCAGATCATAAAGAGGTCATTATATCTCATAGAGGAAAACCGGTTTATGGCAATAACCAAAGACAATTACCTTTCCCAACTGGTTCAGGACCCGACTAGAGGGACAGCCATACTGTACTTAGTATTAACCAATAGACCTCACAGAACAGATGTGCAGGTTGGGGGAAAATAGTGACCATAAAGTAATAACCTTCCAATTGTCATTCAAAAGAGTGTTTCTTCTGGGAGGAACAAAAATACCAAGCTTCAAAAAAGCTAAATTTAGCCAACTAAGCGAGGCCATAGGCCTAACTAACTGGGACAAAGTCCTCAAAAACAAAAATACATCCACAAAATGAGATATTTTTAAAATCATCCTAAAATCTAATTGTGAGAGTTACATACCTTATGGGAAAAGGTTAAGGAACAAAAAAAAAAAAAACAATGTGGATAAATAGAACTGTAAGGGTACTTTCACACTTGCGGCAGAGGATTCCGGCAAACTGTATGTAAACGCATGTCATCTTTTCTGACTGATCAGGAATTTTTATGCCTGATCAGTGAGAAAAATCTATTGCAATGCCGGATCTGTTTTTCTGGGGTCATCTGGCAAAACGGACCCGGCATTTATTTTTTCACATTTTTAGAGGTCTGCGCATGCGCAGAACTGAATGCCGGATCCGTCGTTGCGGTATTTTTAATGCCGGATCCGGCACTAATGCAAAACAATGAGAATTAATGCGGGCATTCCTGCATGTGTTCTGGCATTCTAAACGGAGATAAAACCGCAGTATGTTGCGGTATTTCCTTCATCCAAAACTGACAGTGACTGAACTGATGCATCCTGATGCATCCTGAACGGATTTCTCTCTATTCAGAATGCATGGGGATGTGACTGATCAGTTTTTTTCCGGCATAGAGCCCCAACGACTGAACTCTATGCCGGAAAAGAAAAACGCTAGTGTGAAGGTAGCCTAAAGAAATCAATAAATGACAAAAAAAAACATTTAAGTCACTAAAAAAGGAGGGTAGCATGGAAGCACTTAAATACTATAAGGAAAAAAATAGAATATGTAAAAAAACTAATAAAAGCAGCCAAAGAGAGCAAAACTAACCTCCATATGTTCTCTAATTATATAAATGGTAAAAAGTATAAATCTGAAGTTTTTTGTCCTCTACAGAGTAATGAGGGTTGGAGTTGCAAAGAGCGATGAGGAGAAAGCAAAGCCATTAAATATTTTTTTCTCCACTGTATTCACTGAGGAAAATAAATAAATAAAAAATATCAGATGAAATGCAGAATGTAAAAGTAAATTCCCCTTTAAAAGTGCCCTGTCTGAGCCAGGAAGAAGTACATAGACGTTCTAAAAAGATTAAAATAGACAAATCGCCAGGACCAGATAGCATACAACCCCGTATCCTAAGAGAATTAAGTAATGTCATAGCCAGACCCTTATTTCTGATATTTAAGGACTCTATACTGACAGGGAGTGTTCCACAGGATTGGCACATAGCAATTGTGGTGCCAATTTTCAAAAAGGGTTCAAAAACAGAGCCTGGAAACTATAGGCTGGTAAGTTTAACATCTGTTGTGGGTAAAATGTTTGAAGGGTTTCTAAGAGATGCTATCTTGGAGTAAATCAATGAAAATTAGCAAATAACGCCATATCAGCATGGCTTCATGAGGAATCGGTCATGTCAAACTAATTTAATTCGTTTATATGAGGAGGTAAGTTCTAGACTTGACAGCGGTGAATCAATGGATGTCGTATATCTGGACTTCTCCAAAGCATTTGACACTTTACCGCATGAAAGGTTAGTATATGAAATGAGAATGCTTGGACTGAGAGAAAATGTCTGTATGTGGTTAAGTAACTGGCTCAGTAATAGAAAACAGAGGGTGGTTATTAACGGTAGATACTTAGATTGGGTCACTGTAACTAGTGGGGTACCTCAGGGGTCAGTACTGGCCCTATTCTCTTCAATATATTTATTTATGATCTTATAGAAGGCTTGCACAGTAAAATATAAATTTTTGCAGGACACTAAACTGTGTAAAGTAATTGACACTGAAGAGGACAGTACACTGCTACATAGGGATCTGGATAGATTGTGAGCTTGGGCAGATAAGTGGCAGATGAGGTTTAACACTGACAAATGTAAGGTTATGCATATGGGAAGGAATAATGCATGTCACCCATACATACTAAATGGTAAAACACTGGGTAACACTGACATGGAAAAGGACCTAGGGATTTTAGTGAATAGCAAACTAAGCTGTAGAAACCAGTGTCAGGCAGCTGCTGCCAAGGCCAATAAGATAATGGGTTGCATCAAAAGGGGCATAGATGCCCGTGATGAGAAAATAGTCCTACCACTTTACGAATCACTAGTCAGACTACACATGGAGTACTGTGTACAGTTCTGGGCTCCTGTGAACAAGCCAGACATAGCAGAGCTGGAGAGGGTTCAGACGACGGCAACTAAAGTAATTACTGATGCAAAAACAAAAATGCAATGGCACTCTGCAACCAGCACTCTGCCCTGCCTCCATGCTGGATGTTTAATGAGGCATTAGTGTACATTTTGGCCAAAGCGTAATAAGCCACTCACCACATCAAGGTCGCCTTTATGAGTGGTCCCTAACACTAGTTCCTACCTGTTATGGGCCATGACAGCCACACAAAATCCAGGGAGCGCAGTTGCAGCATGCAAGCCAGGTACACTCTGCTTGTAACCCCGTCTGGTGCCATAACAGCTTCAATCAGATCCAGGGATGCAAGTACCAACATGCATGCTGAACCCACTATATACTTCTCCTGGAGCCAAATTGCTACTGGTAGGCGCTATAAAAGCAGACTCAGTTTTATAATGACTTTAAAACCAGCCTCCAGGGCAGACTAACTAGCCAGGTCTGCACGACTGCATGGAGATCGCCACGCCTCCAATATATACTACAAAGAAAAAAAGGTGGGGGGTTCAGTCAGCACAACCCTATATGCAGGTGCACATTGCTATGGCGAAATACACATACAAACGCAAAAACAAAAATGCAATGGCACTCTGCAACCAGCACTCTGCCCTGCCTCCATGCTGGATGTTGAATGAGGCATTAGTTTTCATTTTGGCCAAAGCGTAATAAGCCACTCACCACATCAAGGTCGCCTCTATGAGTGGTCCCTAACACTAGTTCCTACCTGTTATGGGCCATGACAGCCACACAAAATCCAGGGAGCGCAGGTGCAGCATGCGAAGCCAGGTACACTCTGCTTGTGACCCCTTCTGGTGCCATAACAGCTCCAATCAGATCCAGGGATGCAAGTACCAACATGCATTCTGAGCCAATTATATACTTCTTCTGAAACCAAATGGCTACTGGTAGACGCTATAAAAGCAGACTCAGTTTTATACTGACTTTAAAACCAGCCTCCATGGAAGACTAACTAGTCAGGTTTGCACGACTGCATGGTGATTGCCACGCCTCTAATATATACTACAAATAAAAAAAAGGTGGGGGGTTCAGTCAGCACAACCCTATATGCAGGTGCACATTTCCAAGGCGAAATGCATATACAAACGCAAAATCAAAAATGCAATGGCACTCTGCAACCAGCACTCTGCCCTGCCTCCATGCTGGATGTTGAATGAGGCATTAGTGTACATTTTGGCCAAAGCGTAATAAGCCTCTCATCACGTCAAGGTCGCCTCTATGAGTGGTCCCTACCACTAGTTCCTACCTGTTGTAGGCCATGACAGCCACACAAAATCCAGGCAGCGCAGGTGCAGCATGCAAGCCAGGTACACTCTTAATTTGTTTCTATGAGGATGTAAGTTCTAGACTTGACAGCGGCGAATCAATGGATGTCGTACCTCTGGACTTCTCCAAAGCATTTGACACTGTATCGCATGAAAGGTTAGTATATAAAATGAGAATACTTGGACTGGGAGAAAATGTCTGTATGTGGTTAAGTAATTGGCTCAGTAATAGAAAACAGGGTGGTTGGTAATGTAAGGCTGAGTTAACACTTGAGTTATTTGGTCAGGTTTGGCCCCGTAACTGCCCAAATAACTGAAGTGTGTACTTTTAGTCATTCTATGAGCGACGCCTGTCATCTACATGTGATACTGACACAGTATTTTCTCACTACCACAGAAGACTCTCTATGCGTGTTACTGCAAGGCACAGTGTTCTACATCACTATAAAGGCTCTCTGCAGCCCAGAAATATCAGTTTTTTAATGCAATTCGCCACAAATAAATGCGGATCCAACTGATTTTTTTCGGAAAATTCAGCGAACCGGCCAAATCGAATTTTTGAGAAATTCGCTCATCTCTTGTCAATATGTATAGATGAACGATTTTATATATTTTGTCTGACAATGGTTTAAGAATTATATGCAAATGATCATTTGCAAATATTGTTTAACAAAAATGTGATCCATAAGGTTGAATGTTTTCAGATGTAGGAAGCTGAAACTAAACTGTCTTCATAATCTCCTCTTGATCTGCTGGTTTAATCTGGCATATTGATGGTCAAATGATGTTAATATATTGATAAATCTGCCCCATATTATGTTGAGAAGTTAAATACAACTAAAAGATCACCATTAAAATGCCAGGAGGCCTAAACACTGTGTGTGAATCAATGCTTCTGGTTCATAGATCTGGAATACCTGGTTCCATACAAATTCTAGTTTGCAATGAACCATAATCCTGCACTCATAGACTATTATAGGGCTCCACTTTACTTCCATTTGATATAGTTTTGCAGAGGCATTATCTCCTTTTTACTCCGTATACCACCATGAAGCCTTGTTGATGTTTGTGGCATTTAATAATCTGTAGCTGTCTGCTTCCACCACAATCTAGGATCTGAGCTGCAGGTTACAGTATATCATTGCAGAGGTCACACTTTACAGTGCAAGATAAAAGTGGAAGCTATAAATATGAGGCTGTATACATATGGCATGTAATCATTTTCACCAAATTCTTAACTAAAGCAGCTGCTATATGAATGATTTTAGAATAAAGTGAGTATTAGAAGGCAAGTGACAAGACAGGGCTAGACCACTGTTCTGCTGAAACCCAATCATCACATCCACAATTTTTTCTTCTTCTTTCTATAAATAAAACAACAACAATTTAATATAATGGAAAGGTCATAACTGCTAAACTTCATTTATTACACTAAAATATAAAATTCTTACGTACATATCACAACATATAAACATATGATGTTGTTAAAGAAGTATCCAGCTTTTCTGTGACTTCCATTTCATAAAGAACTTTTGTGTTTAAATTTCTGTGTGCCTATAAGAAGATGAAGATGGCGATAAGTAAAAACTAAAGAAGTTAGCAAGTGTGTGTTGAGATAAGATAAGCTGTGTACAACTAAGCAAGCAGTATGCATTTCTTGCTAAAAAGCATAAGTCATAGCAATTAACCCTTTAGTAGATTATTGGTGTACCAATCAGAAGTCATTGTTGGAATATTTGTAAACCAATTATGTCCATACTTTATTAGGTTACACTCTTGGAATGGGTATGAATAAAGGGCCTAGGACACTCCCCTTTCGGGATTCTGGCAGAATTTTAACCTGTGTGCTGACTTCTGTCATTTTCCTCCATCTACGTCAGTTACCTTGAACTTGTGGCTCGATCCTCACATGACTGACCCTTGGTCTGCCACAACTTTTTGTAGCCACCAAGGAGAGAAAATGGAGCAATAACCATTCATCAGTGCACTTTTATTTTCAACTCTACTTCATGAACTTTGCTCCTAGCTGCTCACACCAAACCAAAGGATGATCATATTCTATATGCGATAGTTCCTGGGAACTTCTTACCAAAGAGGAACCCCACCCAGATTGAATGTTATCCACTCGCCATGCACATCACTAACTTTGTAATGTAATTCAGAGTATTTAGCAGATTTTACCTAGAAACCATTTTGAAAATTACCCATACCCCGTTTACGGTACTCATGGTCTTATTAAGGAACACCCTTTCTTGTCAATGATTTCTATTACTTGGATACCTGCCACCCTTTACAGCCCACTTTTTGCAATGCTTAGACTAGTTTCACACTAGCAGCATCCTTCTCCGGCAGGCTGTTCTGGTGGGGGAACAGCCTGCCGGATCCGTGCTGCCGCTAGTGCACCGTGCCGCCAAAAGTCTGCTCCGGCCCCATTAACTATAATGGGGGTGGGTCGGAGGTCTGGCCGCAGCACAGCAAACATGCCGAGAGGTGGCTGGAATAAAACTACGACATGCATTAGCGGCACTAGTGTGAAAGTAGCCTTAAAGTGGTTATACCATAATTAATGCAAAACAATTAAAATTATATGTAATATAAGACATACCTTTTTTTTTTTAAGCTAAACTAGAACCAGCCCTGTAGCTCACATGGATCCCCAACTCCCCCATTCATTGAAACCATTTTCTCTGCTCAAATTATTTCAAGCTGACAGCTAAGGGGGCATGTCCTTGCTGGTGTAGTTCTCTTACCATCGCAGCTCAGGGTGTGTGTCCTTTCTGCTGCAGCTCTCTCCCTGTAACTGTCACATCTAACAGTAGATATTTATGGCTGGTGGCAGTTAAAGGATAAAACTGAGAATGTGAGTCCACCTCAATAGGTGGACTTGCTCATTATTATACAGATTAAACCCTAGTGGGTGGGGGGCGCCATTATTATGAAGTAAGGAGAATATCTTGCAACTGGAGCATTTTTCTGTATCAAAAGGTAGTTACAAAGGTAGTTTTTCATGCTGAATTATAATGAAATAATAGTTAATGGTGGAACACCCCCTTTAAAGGGGTCCTCGGAGATAAGGAAACCCTTTTTATATTGCCAAGCAGGGTGCAGGGTGCAAAGCTCTCTCCTCCTCCACTTGCAGACTCTGCTGGATTGGAAGTGTCATCACAGCTGAGGCCAATCAGTGGCCTCAGCAGTGGTGTGTGCAGGCATGGCACATGACCGCCGCCACAACTAAGGGTTTTTCGATTGGCCGGTAGTGGTGAACTGTGTGTAGACAGCACGTCACAATTCCTGCGCCCTCCAACTCACGTACAATAGGAGCCGAAAAAAGTTCTCAGTGAATGATTTTAGAATAAAGTGAGTATTAGAAGGCAAGTGACAAGACAGGGCTAGACCACTGTTCTGCTGAAATCCAATCATCACATCCACAATTATTTCTTCTTCTTTCTATAAATAAAACAACAATTTAATATAATGGAAAGGTCATAACTGCTAAACTTCATTTATTACACATAAACATATGATGTTGTTAAAGAAGTATCCAGCTTTTCTGTGACTTCCATTTCATAAAGAACTTTTGTGTTTAAATCTCTGTGTGCCTATAAGAAGATGGCGATGACATAAGTTAAAACTAAAGAAGTTAGCAAGTGTGTGTTGTGATAAGATAAGCTGTGTACAACTAAGCAAGCAGTATGCATTTCTTGCTAAAAAGCATGTCTCAGCAATTAACCCTTTAGTAGATTATTGGTGTACCAATCAGAAGTCATTGTTGGAATATTTGTAAACCAATTATGTCCATACTTTATTAGGTTACACCCTTGGAATGGGTATGAATAAAGGGCCTAGGACACTCCCCTTTCGGGATTCTGGCAGAATTTTAACCTGTGTGCTGACTTCTGTCATTTTCCTCCATCTACGTCAGTTACCTTGAACGCGTGGCTCGATCCTCACATGACTGACCCTTGGTCTGCCACAACGTTTTTGTAGCCACCAAGGAGAGAAAATGGAGCAATAACCATTCATCAGTGCACTTTTATTTTCAACTCTACTTCATGAACTTTGCTCCTAGCTGCTCACACCAAACCAAAGGATGATCATATTCTATATGCGATAGTTCCTGGGAACTTCTTACCAAAGAGGAACCCCACCCAGATTGAATGTTATTCACTCTACTAGCCATGAACATAACTAACTTTGTAATGTAATTCAGAGTATTTAGCAGATTTTACCTAGAAACCATTTTGAAAATTACCCATACCCCGTTTACGGTACTCATGGTCTTATTAAGGAACACCCTTTCTTGTCAATGATTTCTATTACTTGGATACCTGCCACCCTTTACAGCCCACTTTTTGCAAATCTTAGACTAGTTTCACACTAGCGGCATCCTTCTCCGGCAGGCTGTTCTGACTAGTGCACCGTGCCGCCAAAAGTCCGCTCTGGCCCCATTAACTATAATGGGGGTGGGCCGGAGGTCCGGCCGCAGCAGAGCAAACATGCTGAGAGGCGGCTGGAATAAAACTATGAAATGCACTAACGGCACTAGTGTGAAAGTACCCTTAACTGGTGGCAGTTAAAGGATAAAACTGAGAATGTGAGTCCACCTCAATAGGTGGACTTGCTCATTATTATACAGATTAAACCCTAGTGGGTGGGGGGCGCCATTATTATGAAGTAAGGAGAATATCTTGCAACTGGAGCATTTTTCTGTATTAAAAGGTAGTTACTGCTGAATTATAATGAAATAATAGTTATTGGTGGAACAACCCCTTTAAAGGGGTCCTCGGAGATAAGGAAACCCTTTTTATATTGCCAAGCAGGGTGCAGGGTGCAAAGCTCTCTTCTCCTCCACTTGCAGACTCTTCTGGATTGGAAGTGTCATCACTGCTGAGGCCAATCAGTGGCCTCAGCAGTGGTGTGTGCAGGCAAGGCACATGACCGCCGCCACAACTAAGGGTTTTTCGATTGGCCGGTAGTGGTGAACTGTGTGTAGACAGCACGTCACAATTCCTGCGCCCTCCAACTCACGTACAATAGGAGCCGAAAAAAGTTCTCAGTTGCTATATTACAGCACTTTCCAATTCACATTATAACAGGGGTTTTTATAGATTAGCCTCACATTGTGTAAGCGGATGCCAGACTAAAATTGGCTGTGTCACAACACGCCACTGCAGGATAAACTATAGTCACCAAGGTTATGAAAATAATTGGGTAAGGGCTTTTATTGTGTTGAACCTATTTAGAGATATTTACCATGACTATAATCTTGAAATTCTGCCATTGTACCATAATGTATTAATAAAGGATGTGATTATCAATAGACAGCACAATGTGAGACGTGAATGGATACTACTAAATTTATATCCCTGCGCTGGGACTGCTGGCAGGGTACATGCAACCAATTCTAAGAGCTGAAAAATGAGAATGCTTACACATCATTCAAATATCATACGTGTATGTTTTGTGGATTTCTGTGTCTGGCATTAGTGCTATGTGCCTGTCATTGAGCTGTGAATTGGAAAGAATAAATCTGGATTTAAACATTACTCAGGGTATAAAGGAATCAGGACATTAATTCTGGATTATCTTTTCAACTGAGACTTCATTCATGCCAAGCTGTGAAAATCTAGAGGAGGATAATCTCTAAAAAACTGTAAAATGTAACATAAAAGGCTAATGTACGGAAATAGACTATTATCTACTGATGTCAATGATGGAGCTGGATCAGCTGTTCTGTCTAAAGTTGCAAGATCTAGGATTATGAAGTTTGATAATAATTCTTTTTCTTTCAAAATTGAGATGCAGTCCTCTGCTATTGAGCCACGTACCCATATTCTTCATTTAAAGGGCATCTGTCAGCAGATTTGTTCCTGCTACTGGCTGACCTGTTACATGTGCGCTTGGCCGCTGAAGGCGTCTGTGTTGGTCCCATCTTCATATATGTCCGCGTATCATTTAAGAAGTGGCCAGGGCCAGGCAGTGAAAACATCATAATGCCTGTCAATCACAGTGGAGGGGTGAAGTCTGTTGCAGACTATTAATAAATTAGTGTTACAATTAAAACAACAGAGAGGTTTACTCCAAATTAAATAAAGACAAAACCAGTTTGATAAATCAGGGCAGGGGCGTAGCTATAAGGGGTGCAGAGGTAGCAGTCGCCACCAACCCAGGAGCCTGAGGGGGCCCAAAGACCCTTGTGCCACATAAGAAGACACCATTACTATAGAACTTGCATGCTGGTCAAGTTACACCTCTGGCTGGAGGGAAGAGGTTAGGTGAAGAATTTGGCATGCCAGTGGTGGGGGGCTGGGGTGCCGTTTCAATTTTAGCCTCAGGTAGCATGAAGGCTATGTGCTTTCCTGCTCCCTGACCACAAAGCACTGAGGGAAGGGCGGCCTAACTTGAACTCTTGCACCAGGGCCCATAAGCCTTTAACTACGTCCCTGAATCGGGGCCATAGTTTAGCAGCATCCTAAGGGTACTGCCACACACTCAGGTTTCCTAATGCATCTTGGAAGTCAAAACCAGGAGTGAATTATAAAAAGAGAAGTTGTATCTGCCCTTTTATGCTTTCTCTCCGTCTGTGATCCACTCTTGATTTTGGCTGCATCAGTAAACCTGACCGTGTGGCAGTACCTTAATTGTGCATGTTAGTAAATGCAATGATGACCTTGATACTAAACTCTTCTCACACTATGAAAAGCCAGATTTTTTGAGGTTTTGGTTATCTTTGTCCTTTATCTATGTAAGAAAACTGCTCCTGTGCATGGTAAAACAGTAGGCCAGATGGGCAGACAGTGTGAACAAGACTGGACAGTCACCAGATGTGCCAAATGTATCAGTTGCAGATGCTGGATGATAAATTTGATGCACTTGACACTTTTGTTTTCTGTTGGTTAGCTTACTTTAAGCTAACATTTTGGTGAAAAATGTTGGTGCAATTTTGGCACACTCTAAGCCACCCTTCTTTTTCCATGTCACGCCCATTTCCAGATACGAAATGCACACTTGTCGGACAAGGTGCAAACTGTGTCTAAAACACATAATTAACACTGGTTTGTTTTATGCAAAGTCAAATTGAATTCTGGTGCATTAATTTTACAAAATCTCTTGCACAAAAATGAGTCTCCTATACAATATAATTGTCCCTTTTTTTAAAATAAAAAATGCCAACAGGTCTTGGACAGCCATAGAGGAGGTCAAACAACTGCGTAGTTGGCAGTTTCATCAGACTTGATGGCAACACTGCACACACAGCTATTTTCGCCATCAAAATGATGGATACCATTATAAATGAAATAAATAACATTGTTCGGATCACTGGTACAATGGATCGGGCTTGTGTCATGACTTCCATTCTAAACAAAAGCCACAAAGAGTCTAAAAACGCACATGAACAGAGCCTTATATGCAGGCAGTACATGCTGTCCCTTGATTTCTTTTCCTCTGTTGTATTTCACGATTTTGATTCACAATGCAAACAGTGCTGAGAGGGAATGGTCTTTTTATCTCTAGTAGTAGTAAGTTATGGCTGCCTGGGCTTCTGCTGGGATTGCAGCCAAATCCGCAGAAATATAGTTCAAGAGTAACAAGTGGCATTGATTGCACAAATAAAGCCCTTGCCATCTGTACACGCTCTCTGCTGGGTCTCTCCCTGCACACTGCCTTGCGATCTGTATTCCTACACTTCTCAATGTTATCTGTTAATAAAATCAGCTTCATTGCCGTGACTAATCTTCAGAGAGCATTAAAAAAAGATTTAGAGGTCTCTAATAATTACAGATACACTGCCTTTCCCTCTAATGCGCTGCAGCGTCTCGGGGTAATTATGTTTTCCTGTCCTATGACTCCGATAACAATGTTGAGCTGATGAGTTTATACAGAAGCTTTTAATATTGTATTATTCTGCGGTACAATAGCTAAAGACCTCATGCACACGACTTTATTTTGGGTCCCTGTCGGATCTGCATTTTTTGCGTATCAGATGCGGTCCCAGTCATCTGTGTGCTGTCCACATCCATGCGGCCATTCCGCAAATTATAGACATGTCCTATTCTTGTCTGTATTGCGGACAAGGTTAGGCATTTGTATAATTGGGACCAAGGAAAGTGTTGGATGCACATGTCCGGTGTCCATATTTTGTGGATCTGTGGTTTGCGTACCGCAAAATGGCAACAGCTGTGTGCATTAGGATGGATGATGATATTTAGTAATTTGATTTTCACCTGTAGAAATGTCTGTTAGATATGAGCCGTACTTGTTAGATATGCATAGTCTGTGTACAATCGTCTGGGGCTGTGAATGTGAAAATAAATACCTACTATACAGTAGCGAGGGCCACATCAATGCACAAGTATAGTGTATACTGGATGAGTGCACAGGCAGCGACCTGCAAAGGGGAGAGCAGGGAGAAGGTTAGTGGTAGTTGTGGCACTGAGGACATTAGTGGTTCACAGTGGCTGTCCTCAATCCAACGCTCCCTTGGGCAATGCACTGAATGGAGGATGCATACTTTCTTCCCTTGGGTACACTATGTGGTTACTGGGGCTCCTGCCTGGGGTTAGATGGGGTGCCCTTGATGTTAGGTGGATGGGTGGAAAGAGGGCAGATGTAGGGGCCGACGGATGGATGGTGGAGTAAATGACCAGGCCCGTTTGGTTGCAGGACATAAAGTCTCTCTTTAATGAACAAATGATGGGAGTAGTAGTAGTACAAATAGCAGCAATAAATGTAGTGTATGTTACAGAGTAGGCTTCTACCAATATTCAAAGGGGTTCTCCGGGAATTAAGAAAATTAAAATACTTAAATATTACTTTATTATAAATATATTTCCAAATACCTTTCATCAGTTATAATGGCCCTAGGGGGCAATCATCAGGGGAAATAAAATGGCCGCCGTCCGATTAGTACACACAAAACCTGTCCTGATCACCCAGGAGGACTACTTCACAACACTGAGCTATAGGCCGTCCTTTCTGTACCTCATGCCTCCTCATGAACTCCATTCCTACAGAGATTCAGCTAAATATCATATTAAACTGTATTCAGGATCAGAATCCCTGACAAGTAGGAAAGAGCTGTCTTAGTCTTCTCTATCTCAATGTTGTGAAGTAACTTGTCCTGTTGCGTGATTTCTCCCTAAACAAAATGAGCCATTAAAATGAATGAAAGGTATTTGGGAATATATTTATAATTAACTAATATTTAAGTATTTAAATTTTCTAAATTCCTGGAGAACCCCTTTAAGCTACTTGACAGGAGCTTACTCATAGAGGTCACAAAGCTAATTCTGCTCAACTAAAATCTCTCAATAGCCAGAGGACGGTACCAGCTCATGACCCTGGAAATTGGGCTGATTGTCAGTGTTTAAATATATGTTGTCCATACACAGCCATTCGGGGTACACAGTGCATAAAAGTGTTAAATACAAGTGTTTTTAGCATAAAATCACAACATATAACTTTTGAAAAACAATTAACTTTTATGCCCCTCAGGGACATCAGTTGTCATAAAATAATCTCTACTAAACCACAGCTGTCGTTATCATTTCCTGAGCATAGTGAGAGAAATAGTCATTTGGCAAATCTATGGCCATAAGTGACCGCAGGGAATACAAAGACTAAGTTTGATCACAGTACTTTTGTCTCTGTTCATCCTGCTGAGCTTTGACTTTTCAATTCTTTCACTTATTTATCACCCAGCCAAGCAGAGTCTATGCAAGCCTATCAGTATTCACCGCAAAACTCACAAAGCTAATTGAAGCGAGCAGTTATAAAACACGTGTTCAATAAATGATTACAATGCCAGACATGGTTTACCCAACATGCATACAGATTGCTGCAAAGCCAAACCAAGAGGCGATGCAGGGAATATTGGAAATGCTAAACCGATTTTGCTCAGAAGGGCAATATTACCTGAAGTTTTACAGAAAGATGCATACAGTAGATGTATCAATCTCATGCAGCTTCCATGCTGTGTATTTAGAAAGCCCAAACTTTAATTCTGTGTATTTTATGCAATTGTATGAAATATATGATACATTTAGTCTGCTGTTTATTCAATGCATTAACAGCGATTCTATGATATTTTTCTTTTAAAGTGGCATTCCAGGATTTTAACAATGATGGACTATCCTCAGCATAGGCCACCGATATCTTCTGATGTTGGAGCTACTCTGAAACTGCTGATCGGCGGGTACGGGGGTCAGACACCTGCCAATCAGACACTGATGGCTTCCCTGCCCACTCAGAGTGATTGACAGTTGTATGTATACTTAGGGAACTGTCAACCATTTTGGGCGGCTGAGGGAGGCAGGACTCACAGGCTCTTTCTAGTCCTTGCAGCATCTAAACAGTATTTTACATGGCAATGCTAAAGTAAATCAAAGAATACTTAAAGGCTACGTACACCTTCGGAGCCATTTTTCTTAACGATTGCATGTTACTCATTTTTGGCTAAAAATCATTTTTTCAATGGGCCTTTATTAAAGATATTGAGCCGTTCTTGGATTAGAGTTCGGAAGGATTTTTTTTCCCCTAAAATAAGGAAAATTGGCTTTTACCTCACAGGGGTTTGATGTGCCTTCCTCTGGATCAACTTGCAGGATAACAGGCGGAACTGTATGGACAGATGTCTTTTTTTAATTTGTTACTTATATACTAAATATAAGTGACAGAATCCCCAAAAACATCAGGCAGGACATCGCCTTGTTATGTTATACTTACATTTAATGCCCATTTGTTTCAATTCCCAGCAACGGGAGCTGTGCGGTCTACCTGCCAATAATGGTGAACCGGCTTTAAATTACTTAATACAAGTATCCATTCTTTGCTGTACTTGTGCAGTGTTTGCTTTCTCATTCTATATTACACAGCTCATTGGCTCTATATATTTCATTTCCAGAATACTTCTGTGAATATTATTTGATCAAACATTTACTATTTCAGAAAATTCAATAAAATATTTGTTATGTAGAAAAAGCTGACTGTGTGTGGCAGCAAATCATACACTGTTTGCCTATGGCTAGAATATGAGGAGGGGGTGTTAAGTGGGCTTCCACAAGCGTAACTTACTTTTTTTGCCATCTGTTCGGCCAGCATATGCTTTAGCAGTATGGAAAGGGATTTTCATACTATTTATACAGAACGTGTAGACTATGGTGTTATGGCTGTGAGATTTGATTTAGGTAGGAGCCTTCCTGCTCGCACAGTCTGTGCCGAAGTTTAGAAGAACCAGCCTGCTCCCATTAAATAAACAAAAGTTCATATAAATTCCTTTGGACGGTCTGCACTTTCATAATATTTAGGGAAGGAATAGAGATGCTCTGTTTGAACATAGTGCAGAGCTTGAGGTGTCACCTATGTGGCTTCTGGGAAGAGGAGCCAATTAAACAGTGTTCGTTGTCCAAGTTCCCATCCGCTAGAAATCCATCACCCAGAAACTACAAATGTATGTTTACGAACTTATTACATTGAAGGTAGCGCACAATTTTAAAACAGACGTTACCTGTTTGAAAAGGTTGGTGAGTTTTGTGTAACTTCTACAATGTCATCAAGCTTCTGTGAGATGGTGATTAGGAATTAAGGGTATAAGGTCAGTCTCATAATGCCAGATTCACATGTTAGATGCCCATAGGCACAGGTTGTCTGGTACCTTAAACTGGTGAGTTTTTTTTTCAGCCGAACCCGCCAAAAACAGTAGGTTCAGTTCAGCCAACATTCTGATGTGTGTGGGGAGCTCCTGACTCTCCCCTGACAGATGATGTCGGAAGAGACAAGGATCGCTCAAAATGAACATTTTCTCCTGGTCCTTCTGTTCTCCCAGGAGATAAGACACTGTCTGGCAGTGGCTTTCTCCACTCTCCCCATAGCATACAAAGACACGTTCATCTGAGCCGAACCTGTCTGTGTATGGGGAAGTTGTGAGGGAGTTAGATATATACAGTGGATATAAAAAGTCTTCACACCCCTGTTAAAATGTCAGGTCTCCGTGCTGTAAAAAAATGAGACAAAGATAAATCACTTCAGAACTTTTTTCCACCTTTAATGTGACCTATAAACTGTACCACTCAATTGAAAAAAAATGAAATCTTTTAGGTGGAGGGAAGAAAAAAAAAAAAATAATGCTGCTCTAGTTGGTCTTTCCTGAAATTTTCTTAGTCACATCCCACAGCAAAAGCCATGGTCCACAGAGAGCTTCCAAAGCATCAGAGGGATCTCATTGTTAAAAGGTATCAGTCAGGAGAAGGGTACAAAAGAATTTCCAAGGCATTAGATATACCATGGAACACAGTGAAGACAGTCATCATCAAGTGGAGAAAATATGGCACAACAGTGACATTACCAAGAACTTGACGTCCCTCCAAAATTGATGAAAAGACAAGAAGAAAACTGGTCTGGGAGGCTATCAAGAGGCCTACAGCAACATTAAAGGAGCTGCAGGAATATCTGGCGAGTACTGGCTGTGTGGTACATGTGACAACAATCTCCCATATTCTTCATATGTCTGGGCTATGAGGTAGAGTGGCAAGACGAAAGCCTTTTCTTACGAAGAAAAACATCCAAGCCAGGCTACATTTTGCAAAAACACATCTGAACTCTCCCAAAAGCATGTGGGAAAAGGTGTTATGGTCTGATGAAACCAAGGTTGAACTTTTTAGCCATAATTCCAAAAGATATGTTTGGTGCAAAAACACTGCACATCACCAAAAGAACACCATCCCCACAGTGAAGCATGGTGGTGGCAGCATCATGCTGCGGGGCTGTTTTTTTTTTTTTGTAACTTTAACGGGGCTGTTTTTGTACAGCTGGAACTGGGGCCTTAGTTAAGATAGAGGGAATTATGAACAGTTCCAAATACCAGTCAATATTGGCACAAAACCTTCAGGCTTCTGCTAGAAAGCTGAACATGAAGAGGAACTTCATCTTTCAGCATGACAACGACCCAAAGCATACATCCAAATCAACAAAGGAATGGCTTCACCAGAAGAAGATTAAAGTTTTGGAATAGCCCAGCCAGAGCCCAGACCTGAATCTGATTGAAAATCTGTGGGGTGATCTGAAGAGGGCTCTGCACAGGAGATACCCTCGCAATCTGACAGATTTGGAGTGTTTTTGCAAAGAAGAGTGGGCAAATCTTGCCAAGTCAAATTGTGCCATGCTGATAGACTCATACCCCAAAAGACTGAGTTCTGTAATAAAATTGAAGGGTGCTTCAACAAAGTAGGATTTTAAGGGTGTGCACACTTATACAACCATTTTACAGCACAGAAACCTGACATTTTAACATGGGTGTGTAGACTTTTTATATCCACTAGCTGTTGGCTGGACAGCAGATAGATATTACATTTGTATTGACAGCTTTAGACTCTGCCAAGTTTGCCTCACCCACAGCCATATGGCTTTAACACCTTTGGGGGCAATTTTTTGCCTTTGGGGGCATTTTCTCATTTTGGGATAAAAATAATTTTTTCAATTGGTCTTTTGTACAAATATTGAGCTGTTCAATCACAAAGGGTTAAAGGAGTTGTCCGGGTTCAGAGCTGCCCCTCTGAGATAAGCATCAGAGCACTTCATGCTCTGCTGCTCTCCCTTGTCCTTCGCTGAATCGCACAGGGCAAGGGCTTTTTCATTAAATCCGGTAACGTACCGGGTCTCTGCAAGATAGAGGCTTCCAGCTAGCAGTGAATCCAGTGATGTTTCCATCACTAATGGGTGGTCTTTACCGCTGCCCTAGCCTGTAAAACTTGTAGAGACGGCAAAGTTTCCTTAGAGAGAGAGAAAGACAGGGACTACTACTGCAGATGGCGATCCCAGGAAGGGTAGCAGAGGAGGTAGTTGTAGCTCCGAGAGGGGTAGTCATACTCACAGTTTGCAGTGGTAGTTCTTCCTCTGGCGCTCCCTGAGGCCATGCAGTGAATGGAGGGTACACCACTTCTTTCCTCGGGGGTCACCCTGTGATTGAGGCTCCTGCCTGGTGGTAGTTGGGGTGTCTATGATGCCCCAGGGTGCAAGGCAGGGGGGTGGATGCACAGTCGGTGGAGTATGGAGACTATGATCAGGCCTGTAGGTTGCAATAAATAAGAGTTGCTTTACTCAGTGGATAATGAGAGTTGTAGTACAAGTAGCAGCAAAATCCTAGTTCAGAAGTATATTACAGGGCAACAAATTCCCCAATGGAAGCATATGGGCAACATAATGATGGAGAAAGTAGTACTTCAACTCTCTCTCTCTCTTTATACTCCTTACAGTCTTTCCAAGCAACCATAGGCATGCAATTAGGTCCTTAACTCCAACTGCAGTTCCCAAACTGAGAGGTGCAGATTAAGACACGAATGTCCAGTCCATATAAAAGTGTGACAGGTGCTTCAGCATTATATGCCTCCCACAGCAGTTAAGGTCCCTTGTCGCAAACAGTCGGTACCTTACTGGCGTAATCTGGCATGGCCTTGCAGGTCCTAGACCTTCTAAAGATGTCTATTCTCCTCTTCCAAAAGTCCTTTAGTGTTAGAAGTGTTCTTTGGTAAATTGAAGTCCCAGAGATAGTAGTTCTCTGGAACTTGAGGCCTCATCTGCAGAGCTTCTATCACAAACTTCAGTCTTGCAGCTCTCCTCAAACTAGACTGCTGTAACTTATAGTTGCCTGTACACTTGCCATGAAACTTACATAACTTGGAGAAGCAAGTATTTAACCATACATAACAGCATTGCACTAATTAATAAATAGGTTAAGTACTGTAGCAAAAGTCAACCCTTTGCAGAGCCCCTCTGGGGTACTGCACTTCACTGTTGCGGCCTATAGACAGCTATTGGGAAAAAGTAACCTCTGTAGGATACTTTGGAACTGTGCCTTTTGCTGCTGTGTGTACTAATACTCCTATCGTCAATCCAGTAAAGAAAGACTTGTTGCAAAGTTATAAACAATTCGATTTGCCTGCTTCACCGAATTTCACCAAAAAATTTATTTTTAAAAAAATTCTTCATCACGAATTGCATTCCAAAGTATGTAGTGGGCGCAATGATGGGGAACGGCAATTGTGCTACCACCCCATCATTGACAACCCTCAGATACTGCTTTCATTGCTGATCGCAGCATCTTACATTAAAATTAAGGCCTTTCAGGGGTTAATAAGGGTTAAAAAAAACATACTCACCTTATCCATTTACTCATGGAGAGACCATCGCAGACATCTTGAATGAAGAAACCGTGCAAAATCTCTCACAGTGACGTGATGACATCACGCTGGCCGAGCACGGTGACATCTTCACCGATGACGTCTCTGCGCCCGGCAAGGGCACTGACGTGGTGACGTCACACTGTTTCTTCAGTCAAGATGGCCGCGATGGCCTCTCCACAAGCAAATGGATAAGGTGAGTATATTTAATTTTTTTTCTCTTTACTGCCATTTCAGGAAAAATAGATTCGCTACCATGAAGTGTGAGGAAATTCGAATCAAAGTCAATTCGTTTGACTTCGATTCGCTCAACAATAATTGCAACCAATGGGCTTGGTTATTGACTGCACCATCCATCTGTTGCACCCTGCCAAATTGTTCACCATCCAGGGCACCCCAACTACCACCAGGCAGGAGCCCCAACACCAGGGTGTGCTAGATAGAAGAAAGGGTGTGACCTCCAGTCACTGCATCGCCCTAGAAAGCACCAGGGTGGAGCAAGCTACTGTGAACTGTGTGTACTTCTACCATTATCATAGCCACTACCACTCCTCCCATGCTAGTCTGCCCTGTGGATCGCTGCACAGTTGACAGTGAAACAACATCCCTGCATTCTCTAAAGGGATCTCTGCTGTCAGTGACAGCAAGCCCCCCGCTCCCGCAGCTATATGATTAACATGCAGGTGCGATCTCTGAGAGGAGGTTTTAAAATGTCTGAGAGATATATGCTTGCTGACCACTCAAACATATCAGTCAATAGACGGTCAGCAAGGGGTTAAACTGTAGAACATTAGTTACATATTTCACAGCCTCTTCCTCTTTTTCCTTTCTTGGTGTCCTAGTCTCATTCCCACAGCACTGTAAATACTAAATACTTTTATAAACATACATCACTTACATAAGATTACATATTGTTCAGTGCATTTAGGTGTAAATTTACCTTCACCAGACTCCTTTCCTCAGGTTTGTCTATTGGTCTGGTGACCACAGGTGGCCTTCAACCATATAGTCACAGAATGGGGTCTTCAGAAAGAAATAGATGAGATGGCCATACATGAGTGTGGCTATTTTCATTGTAATTTATGTAAGTAGCCAAACAATCAGTTGTTTCAGCAAATCGTTTAAAGGGGTATTCCTATCACAGCTAATGGGGGCCTGTCGCCAAGAATGGAGCGGGAAGAGCAGTGGCCGGAGGGCCCTGGGTTTCCCAGGCCCAAGCCATCGCAAAACGCTCTCCTCATACAAGTCAATGGGAGCGCAACGCACTTGCGCTGCCACCGTTCCCATACATTTCTATGGGGATGATGGAAATAGCCCCATAGAAATAAATGGAGGGCGGCTGTGCATGCGCACTGCACCATAATCCCTCCTTCCCCCGATTCTCAATGTAGGTGTGGGTGTGGGACCTGCACCTATCAGACAATGGGGGTATAACCTAGCGATATTCCTCCATCTTCTGTGATGGGAAACCCCTTTAAACTACAATTAAGAGGGCTGCATGCTTGCATGGTCCCTTCCGTTTTGGAGTATGAATGGGAGAGTAGATGACTCTCATTCCTGTAATATGTAGGAGTCCTGGAAGTGGAACTGATACCTAGACATTTCCAGCATATACTTTCCATATGCCATATGTGTCTTAGATGGTGATACACAATTAAATTTAATTGCAGCCTATGGGTTTAAAGAAAGCCTGTCACCGTGAAAATGCTGTGTAATCTGCAGGCAGCATGTTATAGAGCAGGAGGAGCTGAGCAGATTGGTATCTAGTTTTCTGGGAAAAGATTCAGCAAAACTTGTAATTATTGTAATAACTTGCAATTATAATTTAAATCTCTGCTCTTTCTGTGCTCAGTGGGCATCACATCAGTGATTGACTGCTATCTATTTATACACACAGGAAGAGTCTCAGTCACTGATAAGACTGCCCACTTGGCTGCTGAACTCAGGAAGAGCAGAGATATAAATGTATAAATTAGTGTGGGTTCGCATTTCGTTAACGGAAAATAACGGAATTCTAGGACAGAATGCAAAACGGAAGCCTATAAGAGGCATTCCATTTTGCTCCGTCCTAATACATGACTATGGGGACACATAACGGTTCTGTTTGGTTCCATTATACATGATGGAAAAAATAGTCCTGTAGGCTAGTCTTACATCTCCGGCAGCAATTCCGTCAGGCTGTTCCGACAGAGAAGAGCCTGTTGGAATTCTCCGGATCCGACACTGCTGGATGCAAGCAATCGCAATCTGGCCACTATCCAGCAAAAATGCCAAGAATCTACTGGACAGAAATCGCTGCATGCTGCGGTTTCTGTCCAGTGGATTACTGGCATTTACTGCCTGAACTGGCTGCTAGATCACAAAGCCGAAACTAGTCTTAGCTGTAACGCAAAATAAGGAACACTGAATCTGGTAGTATTGTGAATTGTCATAGGTGCATACTGGCGTTCATACTAAGACGAGCAGTGTGTAAAATAAAGAGCTAAATGATCACACTCATGGAAACTTGTAGGGAAGCAGCCTACAGAGAAAATATCACTCAGTCATTGGTGTCATTGATTCCAATGACTAAATGTTTCTAATGTTTTGATGGATAGCTCTGCCTGTACTGGGTTAGCCACTAATTCCCAAATGTCATTGCTTACAGACAGATTCAGCTGATTATTGATTCCAAACTCTGACTATTGCACACGAGTCGACCGTATGGCTTTTTCAGTGTTTTGCTGTCTGCAAAAAATGGATCCGCAAAAAATACGGATGTCGTCCATTTTTTGTGAAATGGAACAGCTGGCCCCTGATAGAACAGTACTATCCTTGTCCGTTATGCGGACAATAATAGTACATGTTCTATCTTTGAACAGAAAGGAAAAACTGAAATATGGAAACAGAAGGCATACGGAGTACCTTCCGTTTTTTTTGCGGACCCATTGAAATAAATGGTTCCATATATGGACCGTATACGGAACGCAAAAAAAATGGAACTTAAACTGATAAAATAAACGTTTGTGTGCAAGAGGTCTTATACTAGTAGTTACATTATAGCATATTTACTACTACAGGTGCAATGCATGAACTATGTGGCCCACTTATGTATTCCCCTAGAATCTGTCCAAAAATTGGCACGAATATGGTTTCTCAACTTTTTACTCACCAAAAAAGGGGGTAAAGTAAGGATGAGCGAACCACTTGAGATTCGGGATTGCAGAATTTTTGAAAAAGTTCGGTTCAGACGCTAATTTGATTGGGTCGAACTGAAGTTGCTCCAATTGCCCTGAAAATGTGTATATAATCCCCTCTAGCATCCTAGGACTCATCTTTTTTTTTATCACATCATATTTATTAGTATTTTCATTTTTGAAAAAAAGAAAAAAACATACATGTACAAATTATTGCACAGAAATGGTAAAGCAGTGCAGCTCAGTGTGCTCTGAAAACCATATAATAATCATAAAGCCTAAACTTTCCCTTTTCCTTCCCCTCCCTAAACCATTCCCCCCGGGTGTGGCTTCTCCCATCCCCAAAAAGGATTTATCAGTCAAATATAACAATCATCATGAACTTCGTCCGTCCCCTTTCATAATAGGAAAACATATCATTTTGTTTATTTTTTCTTTTTTTTCTTTTTCCCTACCCTGTCCCCAAGCTCTCGAACGCAGTGACAGCAATAGTAAATGAGGTCACACTGACATGCATATCTATTGGTAAACTCACGTTTGATGGCGTTAACATACAGCTTGTTTAAAAACACACTGGCCTGTGGCATGTGTTATGCTTTATCATATTCCAAAGCTTCCAAAATGTGTCCCTTATCGGAGGCAGGGGATGTTTAAACACACTCTGTGTTAAGCGATTAAAAAAAGTGGCTTTGAGGGGTCCGTGTGACCAAAAATGATGCCTTGACAGCATGGGAGGGCTGGCAGCAAATCCAGTCAAGTGGCCCATTGCACCACCGAATCAGCTCACCATCCAGAATATCAGCTGGACTCAGAGCTGGAAGTGGGCACCACTCTGCAGTTCAGGAAGGAGACCGGGGCTCACCCTAGCGTTGCAGTGCCTCTGTGTGACGTCACTGCGCACAATGTATGCAAAGGGCAGGGGAGTCCGGGAGGAGGAGCATGCAAGTACCTTAGTTTTCGCCCTATAAAACGCACCAGCCCATAAGACGCACCTAGGTTTTAGAGGGGGACAATAAGAAAAAATATTTTTCATTATACCTCGGGTCAGACCACCATTTAGACCACAATATTAATCAGACCCCAGCTAACAGCCCCAATGTTAATAAGACCCCAATAAGACCTCAGATCAGACCCCCAATCAGACCTCAGCTCAGACCCCAATATGAATGACCCCCAATCAGACCTCAGATAAGAGTCCCATGCCTCTCATCATCCCCCAGTAGCCTCATATCAGTTCCCAGTTGCTTCTCAGCACCCAGCAGCCTCTCCATCAGCACCCAGCAGCCTCTCCATCAGCACCCAGCAGCCTCTCCATCAGCACCCAGTGCCTCTCCATCAGCCCCCAGTGCCTCTCATCAGCCCCAGCAGCCTCTCCATCAGCCCCCAGCAGCCTCTCCATCAGCCCCCAACAGCTCTCCATCAGCCCCAGTGCCTCTCATTAGCCCCCAGCAGCCTCTCCATCAGCCCCCCAGTAGCTTCTCAGCCCCCAGCAGCCTCTCCATCAGCCCCCAGTGCCTCTCATCAGCCCCCAGCAGCCTCTCCATCAGCCCCCAGTAGCTTCTCAGCCCCCAGCAGCCTCTCAATCATCCCCTAGTGCCTCTCCATCAGCCCCCAGCAGCCTCCCCATCAGCCCCCAGCAGCCTCTCCATCAGCTTCAAGCACCTCTCATCAGCCCCCAGCAGCCTCTCAATCAGCCCCTAGTGCCTCTCCATCAGCCCCCAGCAGCCTCCCCATCAGCTTCCAGCACCTCATATCAGCCCCCAGTGCCTCTCATCAGCCCCCAGCAGCCTCTCCATCAGCCCCCAGCAGCCTCCCCATCAGCTTCCAGCACCTCTCATCAGCCCCCAGCAGCCTCTCCATCAGCCCCCAGCAGCCTCTCCATCAGCCCCCAGCAGCCTCCCCATCAGCTTCCAGCACCTCTCATCAGCCCCCAGCAGCCTCCCCATCAGCCTCAGTGCCTCTCATTAGCCCCCAGTGCCTTTCTTCAGCCCCCAGTAGCTTCTCACCCGCCAGCAGCCTCTCCATCAGCCCCCAGTGCCTCTCATCAGCCCAGTGCCTCTCATCAGCCCCCAGCAGCCTCTCCATCAGCCCCCAGTAGCTTCTCAGCCCCCCAGCAGCCTCTCCATCAGCCTCTCCATCAGCTTCTAGCACCTCTCATCAGCCCCCAGTGCCTCTCATCAGCCCCCAGTGCCTCTCATCACCCCCCAGTGCCTCTCATCACCCCCAAGTGCCTCTCATCAGCCCCCAGTGCCTCTCATCAGCCCCCAGTGCCTCTCATCAGCCCCCAGTGCCTCTCATCAGCCCCCAGTGCCTCTCATCAGCCCCCAGCAGCCTCTCCATCAGCCTCCAGTAGCTTCTCAGCCCCCAGTGCCTCTCATCAGCCCCCAGCAGCCTCTCCATAAGCCCCCAGCAGCCTTTCATCAGCCCCCAGCAGCCTCTCCATCAGCCCCCAGCAGCCTCTGCATCAGCCCCCAGTGCCTCTCATCAGCCCCCAGCAGCCTCTCCATCAGCCCCCAGTAGCTTCTCAGCCCCCAGTGCCTCTCATCAGCCCCCAGCAGCCTCTCCATTAGCCTCCAGTAGCTTCTCAGCTACCAGAAACCTTTCCGTCAGGCCCCAGTGCCCTCGTCAGGCCCCAGTGCCCTCATCAGCCCCCAGAAGTGTCCATCAGCCTCATAAATATAAAATAAATAAAAAACACTTACCCTTTCCTGCTCCTGGACACCGCCGCTCCTCTCCTCCAATGCATTCTCCTGCTGTCGGCTGTGAAGGCCCTGCACAGCCGACAGCCGAGGACAAGGAAGCGGTGAGTACAAAGCCTTTACCGCTTCCTGGTCCTCCCGGACCTACGGTGCTAATTTACGAGTGGCCAGCGGGGCTCAGTTGCTGCTGGGGGCCCAATGCAGCTGCCCCTTTTGCCCCACGTTAAAGATGGTCCTGCTTGGTGGCCGGTGGCCCCCAGGAAGAACTGGGCCGGGGCAGCTGCCAATTGTCCTGCGTTAAGGATGGCCCAGCGGCCGTTTTTAACATGCTTTAGGGCGACCTGGGGGGCAATTGCCGCTCTGCCACCCGCCCCTGCTTGACAGGGTCACAATGCATATGCTTGCCCATACGACACGCAGAAGTGTTGATTTTCAGTAGAAAGTGGCAAACAGGCTTAAAAAAATCTCCCTTTTAATTGAAAGCAGCAGTGCAGTGTGGATGTGAAAAGGGTACAGATACAGTGGCATACATTGCAATAGTACCACCATCAGAAGCAACAGCATAACATGGAACATACATGGCAGTCGGCTGTCTATGGGTAGTAGTAGTAATAGTAATTGTAGTAGTGGCAGATGCTTTGCATCAATAATGGTGACAGTAGGGGATTAGCAGTGAGGAGCCGCAGCAGCTGAGGCAGCATGGTACATGTTGGCAGGCAGGCAGCAGCATGATGGAGGCAGCAGCAGCCTTACGGAAGATAATGGTTGGCAGTGGCATCATGGCGGCAGTGGCATGATAGAGGCAACAGCAGCAGTAGCAGTACAGAACATGATGGCAGGCCAGTCCCAGCAGTGGCATGATGGTGGCAGTGGCATCAAGAGCTGTACAGAACATAATGGTTGGCAGGCCGCAGCGGTGGCAACATGGAGGCAACAGCAGCCAAACAGAACATGATGGTTAGCGGGTTGCAGTGCAGCAGTCGCATGATGGTGTTAGTAGCATGATGGAGGCAGTAGCTGTACAGAACATGATAGTTTGCAAGTTGCAGCAGTAGCATTATGGTGGTAGTGGTATGATGGAGACAGGCAGCAGCAGTGGCAAGATGGGGCAACAACAGCAAGGCCAGATCTATTCATCGGCCTCAGCAGGAGGAATAGGAAACTCCTCCCGATTCCAGGCTTGGTTCATTTTGACAAAAGTGATGTTTTAGACACTGGCAAAAGACAACTTGGTCTGTTTGGGTGTCACCACACCCCCCGCGGCGCTGAAAACCCTCTCCAAGATGGCACTGGAAGCAGGGCAGTTTGGGCCACTGTTGCAGTCTGCCTGCCCAGAAATTCAT
Organism: Bufotes viridis; assembly: GCA_033119425.1. NCBI lineage: Eukaryota > Metazoa > Chordata > Amphibia > Anura > Bufonidae > Bufotes > Bufotes viridis. The sequence goes on from CM065590.1 coordinate 91,774,441, forward strand.
GGGGTCAGGGACCTGGGTATGCGACTGAGACTTGCCAGAGTTTAGGTAGGCCTGAACTTGGGTGTTGAGGCAGGAGCTGTTATCTTGCTGACTGACCTTAGCCTGGCGCGACATATGGAAAAATTAGATATCTGGATCAATATGACCCTGTATAAAGAAGGGTAACACATTTGTGATTCAACATTCCACTGCCACTTTGACCAAAAATACAACTACTATATATTATGTGCAGAAGAGGGCAAAAAATTGAGATGCCGCAGATTGTACTTGAGATTTGTCAGCTTTTTCTGCATAAAAATCTACGAGTTAAAAACCACACATAATCCGCAAAGTGTTCATGCAGTCTAATGGTTTCCATTCACAATCTACACATTGCCTACAAATTTAATATCGCCATCATGTCTTGTTGTTTTCTCAGTTAGGTCTTGCAAGAGCATAGGAAAGTTTATGAGTGAGAAGTTTATGGAGATCCCACGTGCTCCCTTTTGTTTGTCATAATGTCAAACTTGTCAAACTTTATGGTTCCTGCTTTCTGTTGCAGTGCTCTTTAACTGGCTGATTATTTGGAGGACCTAAATCAGAAGATTGTGAGACAAATCAGACAGGTGACGTTGGAAGATGTACATGTTTAGTCGCACTGCATCGTGTCTGCATGCCCGGCTTAAAATAAGTTACATACAGTGCAAACAAAGGACGGCAATGGTAAAGAATGTGTAAATCCTAGAAAATGTACAAACTACAGTGTCCTGGCAGTTTACAAACACTGATACTGTATAAAAATTTAGTAAATGGAAAGATACAATTCGTTATGGATATTTAGCACTTGATCCAATGCCCCTTCCCCCAGAGGTCCCCTCTAATATCCGAAAATATTACAGTATTTTTCGCTCTATAAGATGCACCAGGTTTTAAGACACACCTAGGTTTTAGAGGAGGAAAATCAGAAGAAAATATTATTCATCTCACCCTTATATCAGACCTCAGATCAGACCTCCATATCAGACCTCAGATCAGATGCCCATATCATACCTCAAATCGGGCCCCATATAAGTCCTCAGATCAGACCCCATCAGAGCTCAGTTCAAACCTCCATTTCTCTGTTAAGGGGAAAAAGTGCATCTTCTAAAGTGAAACATACAGTAGACTGATGTACATTGAGGTGTGCAAATGTATGAGGTCTTCTTTAGTCTCCATCAGGAAAATAATGTAAATGCCAAATTGGTCACATAATGACCCAAACTGACCAAACGGATCCCACTGACTATAATGCTGTCTGTTTTGTTTCCGTTCAGGATCCCGCTTCTTTAGTGGAGAAAAAACCCTACATGCAAGACTTTTTGCAATTTGTGACGGAATCTGTGACCGAGGCTACCACAAACAGATCCTCCTATGCAGTTATGAACAAGCCCTTAGTACAAAAAGCTTAGGGGATCTCTCATTTCAGGACATACAAGGTGCTAAATTCTAGTATCTTCTCTTAATACTTTCAGATTGTTGAACTGCAAACAGATTCCTTTAATTATGGGATTATGGCTCTATCATTTGGCTTTCCAGACAATATTGTTCTGGATTAAATTATTTGCACTGTAGATTAAAGTCATTTTAATAAAAAAGAACCTGTTTACAAAGTCAGGCAAAGTTACAATGCTCATGCCAACTGCTCAAAAAGAGCAAAAGCTCAGGACATTTAACAGCTTGCAAGGAAACAATCCACATAAAATATGGATGTAGTGGCAGACACCGTGATTTCTACAGTCTATCACTTAGTAATTTAATTTGTACTGCTAAAAAAAGACATCTGTCCATCCAGTTCGGCCTGTCATCCTGCAAGTTGATCCAGAGGAAGGCAAAAAACCCCTGTGAGGTAGAAGCCAATTTTCCTCACTTTAGGGGAAAACATTTCTTCCCGACTCCAATCAGGCAATCAGAATAACCCCCTGGATCAACGACCCATCTCTAGTAACTGTAAGAGGGCGCAAGGTGCCGTCATGGACGGAAGATACGTGTCACCGAGGTTCCTGGCCTCGGTGAGGTGAGAGCCGGGTTTTATGTGTCAGCAGCAGCTAGTGCTGCTTGACATTGATAGTTAGTTTGGCTGCAAAGCCAATCCGGGCCGGCTCTTACTGGGAGTAGGCAAAGAGTTGGGTGGGTGCCTACTCCCCACGGTCCAGGCCGGACTTTGCCGGGCTTTTTAAAGGCAGCCACATCAGCAGGTGTGGCTGTGATTGTCCTGGAGCTGCTGCTAGTGTTGTGTTGCTCTCTGGGCTGGAAGGATGAGCTCAGCAAGGAGTCGTGCAGTCGTCCTGGAAGCCTGAAGGTGGATTACCCTGCGGCTGGGCCGACCGCCAGGTGCGAACGCCGCACCTAACCATCTCACAGGTGATTGAACCTGGTTTTGGACTCTTTGGTTTTGCTTTTTGTGTTTGCTGAGTGTGAATTAACACCAAGAGACTGTTTATCGTTTATTTTGTGCAAGTGTGAATAAAACACTGTTTATTGCACTTTCTGGACTTCTTGTTTTGCCTCTGTACTGCACCCGCACTGCTACCTACCAGAGCGACTCCCACATTTGGTGTCGGATGCGGGCATGCGTAGTGAGGCTGGCGTAAACGCCGAAGTTTTTTCCCAAAGTGAATGTCATATGTCAAGCCGGCAAAGTTTCAACACGTGAACTCTGATAAGATGGAGGCAGTTGTAAAGGCTCTCGTGGAGGCCAATTTACAGCAGCGGGAGGCCAACAAGCAGCAGCAGGAGACAAACCAGCTGCTGTTGCAACATGTAATGGCTTTGCAAGCGACTGGAGCCTCTCACCGTGCCCATGATGCCCGGAAAGCGGTCCGTGCAGCAATTCCCAAGATGACCCCGAGGATGATGCCGAGACCTACCTGGCAGTCTTCGAAAAAGTGGCCGTGAGGGAGAAGCTGCCCCGTGACCAGTGGGCTGAGGTGGTCGCTCCGTTCCTGGCTTCCGGACCCCAGCAGGTGTTTTTCGACTTGTCGGACGACCAAGCGGCCGATTATGACACCGTGAAAGGAGAGATCCTAGCCAGACTGGGGTGAACGTGCTGGTCCGCGCTCAAAGAGTCCACCAGTGGGACTTTAAAACGACTGAACCTGCTAGGCCGCAGTACTACGATCTGCTGCACAGGCTGCAAAAGTGGCTGCAGCCTGATCTACTAAGTCCCACTGCCATGCTGGATCGACTGTTGGCGGACATCTTTTGGAGGGCCCTGCCTTATCCCCTCCAGCACTGGGTCGGCCAGGCGTCTCCGGTAAGTGCCCTGGAGATGGTCGACCTGGTGGAGCGTTACGAGGCCACCAGAAACCTGCAGGGGGTCTTGCTGGGAAGGGGCCAGTCAAACCCCGGAGGCCTCCACCCCAGTTCCGACGACCGGCGACAGAGAGACCTGCACGGAATGTATCCCCTGCGGATCCGCCTCCCGTGGTATGCTGGAGGTGTCAGGAGCCAGGCCACATCAGGGCCGACTGTCCGCATCAGGGTGAGCCGATGGATGTGAACTACGGGTATCGCCACTCCCTGTATGCCCGGAAGCTGTGTGCAACTGGCACCCGTGAGGGGCAGGACAATAACCACCTGTGTCAGGTAGAGGTGGGAGATTCTCTGGCGGTGGCCCTGCTGGACTCCGGGAGTTTAGTCTCCCTGGTAAGAGCTGCCCTAGTACGGCCTGCGGAGTATACCGGCCGTAAAGTCGGGGTCCTATGCATCCACGGAGACTTAAAAGACTACCCCACTGCATTAGTGACTTTGTCCACAGCTGCTGGTAAGTGGACCCACGAGGTGGCTGTCGCTACCAAACTCCCACATGAACTGATACTTGGGAGGGACTTCCCAGGTTTCCCGGCGCTGTGGCCGGCTATAAAAGTGTCTGATGGGCCCGAGACAGGGGTAACCCTAGTAGAGTGGCCTGATACCACTGGAAGGCCAGAACCCTGGGAGCCCGAATCTGAAGGGCCAGCAGTAGGGGTGACCACTGCTCCAGCGGTAGAGGGGGAGACAACCCCACTGAGTGTAATGGTGGGAGACACGGAGGACTTGCCACCGGGACCTGAGTTGGCAGACCTCAATGTCTCCGGGGAAAATTTTGGGACCGCACAACACCGGGACCAAACCCTAACCAGGGCCTGGGAAAGTGTTGTAATGATTGACGGTAAACCCCAGAAACCTGGGGCTGAATTAATGTTTCCACGATTTATTATTCTTCAGGATATGTTGTATCGGGTGAACCAAATCCGAGGTGAGCCAGTTGAACAGTTGGTGGTGCCCACCGCATATCGCAAGCTTGTTATGGAGCTTGCCCACCAACATGTTCTTGGGGGACACATGGGGTGGCAGAAAACGCAGGACCGCGCACTACAGCGATTTTACTGGCCCGGTTTGTTTAAGGAAGTAGAGGAGTTCTGTAAGTCCTGTCCGACCTGTCAGGTAAATAGCCCCCAGCCGCATTACAGAAGTCCCCTGGTCCCTCTCCCAATAATTGAGGTCCCATTCGAGCGTATTGCCATGGATCTGGTCGGACCCGCATCGAAGTCTGCTAGGGGTCACCAACATATCCTGGTGATTCTGGACTATGCTACTCGATATCCAGAGGCGGTGCCTCTGCGACACACATCGGCTAGGCTCATTGCAAAGGAGTTAATGGAGATGTTTACCCGGGTGGGCCTACCTAAGGAGGTTCTGACGGACCAAGGGACCCCTTTATGTCTAAGATTATGAGGGAATTGTGTAAACTGTTGCATATAAAGCAATTATGGACGTCCGTTTACCATCCGCAAACGGACGGCCTTGTGGAAAGATTTAACCAAACTTTAAAAAATATGCTAAAAAGGGTGGTGTCCCGAGATGGGAAGGACTGGGATCTGCTTCTGCCCTATCTCATGTTTGCAGTGCGAGAAGTGCCCCAGGCCTCTACTGGGTTCTCGCCCTTCGAACTGCTTTATGGCAGACGCCCACGGGGCCTGTTGGACATCGCTAAGGAAGCGTGGGAACAACAGCCCGTCCCCACAAAAGCGTAATTGAATATGTTACCCAGATGCAGGAACGTATGGAGAGGGTGTTACCGCTGGTCCGGGAGCATATGGAGGCAGCACAACAGGCCCAAAGTAGAGTCTATAATCGTCAGGCTCGGGTACGAGACTTTAATCCCGGAGACCGAGTTTTAGTTCTGGTACCCACCCTTGACAGCAAATTTCTAGCTAGGTGGCAGGGGCCCTATGAAGTGCTCGAGAAAGTGGGGAAGTAAATTACAAGGTGCACCAGCCAGGGCGGCGGAAGCCGGAGCAGGTGTATCATGTGAATTTGCTGAAGCCATGGAAGGATAGGAACTCGTCCAGCGATGACAGCCCCCGGCCAGGGCTTCTAGGTGAGAAGGATCCAGCCCTCACCTCGAAGTCCGGGAAGCAGCAGCCACCGTAAAAATTTCAGATAGCCTATCCTCCAAACAGGTCCAGGAAGTTAAGGAGTTCATTAGTCGGAACACGGATGTGTTCTCGGACCTCCCTGGGCGCACATCCCTAATCCAGCATGACATTATCACTGAGCCTCAGGCCAAAGTCCGGTTAAAGCCGTATCGGGTACCCGAGGCTCGGCGACAAGCCATTGTGAAGGAAGTGCAGCTGATGCTCCAGTTAGGTGTCATCGAGGAGTCAAAAAGTGATTGGGCCAGTCCGATAGTCTTAATACCCAAGCCGGACGGGACATTGAGGTTCTGTAACGATTTCCGCAAGCTGAATGAGGTGTCCAAGTTTGACGCATATCCCATGCCGAGGGTGGATGAGCTCATTGAAAAATTGGGCCAAGCCAGGTATTTTTCTGTCTTGGACCTCACCAAAGGGTACTGGCAGGTACCCTTAACGGAGGCTGCCAAGGAAAAACTGCTTTTATCACACCGGAGGGGTTGTATCAGTACAAGGTATTACCCTTTGGTCTACATGGCGCCCGCCACGTTTCAAAGGCTTATGGATATTGTGCTTCGTCCACATCGACGGTACGCCTCAGCGTATCTGGATGATATCATTGTCCATAGCACCGACTGGGAGAGTCACCTACCGAAGGTACAGGCCGTAGTGGACTCCCTTAGGAAAGCTGGCTTAACTGCTAACCCAAAAAGTGTGTGGTAGGGTTAGAAGAGACCAAATACCTAGGGTATGTCATTGGGCGGGGGTGGTCAAACCTCAGGTAAACAAAATTGAGGCAATTAAGAATTGGCCCCGACCTGTCACTACGCGGCAAGTAAAATCATTCCTGGGCATGGTGGGATACTACATGAGGTTTATTCCCAACTTCGCTACAATTGCTGCTCCATTGACAAGCCTTTTAAAGGGACGCAGGTCAGTGTCGATCCAGTGGAATGAGCAGGCGGATAAGGCTTTCTCTGCTCTGAAGTCGGCCCTGTGTGGGTCCCCGGTTTTGGTGACGCCTGACTTCAGGAGAGAGTTTGTGGTACAGACCGATGCCTCTGAAGTGGGCCTCGGGCTGTACTCTCTCAGGAAATCAATGGGGAGGAGCATCCCGTGGTTTTCCTGAGTCGCAAACTCACCCCAGCCGAAACCAGGTACAGTATAGTGGAGAGAGAGTGCCTGGCCATCAAGTGGGCACTAGAGTCTCTCCGCTATTATCTGCTAGGAGAAAGTTCCGTCTGGTGACCGACCATTCCCTCTAAAGTGGATGTGCCAGGCGAAAGACAGGAATGCTCGGGTCACCAGATGGTTCTTGTCTCTGCAGAACTTCAAGTTCACAGTGGAACACAGGGCAGGCCGCTTGCAAGGAAATGCGGATGCACTGTCTCGAGTACAGTGTTTGGCGTGTGTTCACCCTGTCGGGGTTGAACAAAGGGGGAGGTATGTAAGAGGGCGCAAGGTGCCGTCATGGACGGAAGATACGTGTCACCGAGGTTCCTGGCCTCGGTGAGGTGAGAGCCGGGTTTTATGTGTCAGCAGCAGCTAGTGCTGCTTGACATTGATAGTTAGTTTGGCTGCAAAGCCAATCCGGGCCGGCTCTTACTGGGAGTAGGCAAAGAGTTGGGTGGGTGCCTACTCCCCACGGTCCAGGCCGGACTTTGCCGGGCTTTTTAAAGGCAGCCACATCAGCAGGTGTGGCTGTGATTGTCCTGGAGCTGCTGCTAGTGTTGTGTTGCTCTCTGGGCTGGAAGGATGAGCTCAGCAAGGAGTCGTGCAGTCGTCCTGGAAGCCTGAAGGTGGATTACCCTGCGGCTGGGCCGACCGCCAGGTGCGAACGCGCACCTAACCATCTCACAGGTGATTGAACCTGGTTTTGGACTCTTTGGTTTTGCTTTTTTGTGTTTGCTGAGTGTGAATTAACACCAAGAGACTGTTTATCGTTTATTTTGTGCAAGTGTGAATAAAACACTGTTTATTGCACTTTCTGGACTTCTTGTTTTGCCTCTGTACTGCACCCGCACTGCTACCTACCAGAGCGACTCCCCACATAACTATAACCTGTAATATTAATACACTCCAGAAATACATCAAGTCCCCTCTTGAACTCTTTTAGTGGATTTACCATCACCACCTCCTCAGGAAGAGAGTTCCATAGTTACTGCTCTTACCGTGAAGAATCCTTTTCTATGTTTGTTTGCAAACCTTCTTTCCTTTAGACGCAGAGGGTGTCCCCTCGTCACAGTCACAGTCCTGGGGATAAATAGATGTTAATAATAATCCATCATTTTGTTATTCAAAAGAGAGGAAGAGCAGCAGTGGCAGAGAGACTGACCCCCTCTGTACTGACCCCTAATATATTTATATATAGTTATTAGATCTTTTTTCTAAAGTGAATAACCCTTTTTTCTAAAGTGAATAACCCTAATTTTGATAATCTTTCAGGGTACTGCAGTTGCCCCATTCCAGTTATTACTTTAGTTGCCCTCCTCTGAACCCTCTCCAGCTCTGCTATGTCTGCCTTGTTCACAGGAGTCCAGAACTGTACACAGTACTCCATGTGTGGTCTGACTAGTGATTTGTAAAGTGGTAGGACTATGTTCTCATCACGGGCATCTATGCCCCTGTGATGCAACCCATCATCTTATTGGCTTTGGGAGCAGCTGCCTGCAGTGGCGGATTATAATAGGGGCCCAGTGTGAGTAAAGGGTGCATCGCCAATTCGCCATCCCAAATGCCCCAATTGCACCACAAAGTTCAACAACACAGCCCACAATACGCTGATGCGCTGCCTGCTGCATTAACAACAGGGCCCCGCCCCCGTCAGCAGTGGAAGCCAGGATTAAGGAAGAGTGAGGACTCTGTCGGAGTGGGGCACGTGACTCCATTACACCTTCTCCGGCAGCCTGTATCTGAGGAGCCGCTCTGGAGCTTTGGCTCTAATCTGACTAAAATGGCTGCTGCTGGCCTCAGTCTCTCTGCCACTGCTGCTCTTCCTCTCTTTTGAATATCAAAATGATGGATTATTATTAATTATTCTCCTCACACATGCCCAGGCCAGCACACCAAGTTTTTGAACATCAAAATGGTGAATTATTAATCCCTGTATGATACAGGGATTAATAATCCACCATTTTGATGTTCAAACACTCGCTGGGCTGGGCATGTGTGTGGAGGAGTTTCAAAACTGGTTCTACGGAAAATTGACTAAGTTGTCTCTAGCAACCAATTAGATTCCACCTTTCATTTTTCAGATCTCCTTTGGGAAATGCAAGGTAGAATCCGATTGTTTGCTATGAGTAACCAAGTCAGTTTACCTTTATCACCAGTTTTGATAAATCTTCCCCGTTTTACCATTTAGTATGTACGGGTGACTTGCATTTTTCCTTCCCCTGTGCATAACCTTACATTTGTCAGTGTTAAACCTCATCTGCCACTACTCTGCCCAAGCCTCCAATCTATCCAGATCCCTCTGTAGCAGTATATTGTCCTCTTCTGTGACAATTACTTTACACAGTTTAGTGTCATCTGAAAAAATTTATATTTTACTGTACAAGCCTTCTACAAGATCATTAATAAATATATTGAAGAGAATAGGGCCCAATACTGACCCCTGAGGTACCCCACTAGTGACAGTGACCCAATCTGAGTGTGTACCGTTAATAACCACCCTCGGTTTTCTATCACTGAGTCAGTTACTTACCCACTTACAGACATTTTCTCCCAGACCGAGCATACTCATTGTATATACTAACCTTTTATGTGGTACAGTGTCAAATGCTTTGGAGAAGTCAAGATATACAACATCATTCATTGATTCACCGCTGTCAAGTCTAGAACTTACCTCCTTATAGAAACTGATTAAGTTAGTTTGACATGACTGATCCCTCATGAAGCCATGCTGATATGGCATTATTTGCTTATTTCCGTTGAGATCCTCTAAGATAGCATCTCTTAGAAAACCTTCAAACAGTTTACCCACGACAGATGTTAAACTTACCGCCCTATAGTTTCCTGGCAACTAGATGTCAACTGCATCGCCATCCTCAGGACAGTAATACAACTGAATATTGTGACAAGGCGATGGTATTTTGTGCTGCACTGTGGTATTGCTGGCCCCACCTACTTCTGTTCCTGCCTACTTTTGTTGTCCTGCCTTCTGTCAGTTTGGATTCTCCAGCAACACAGGGTCACTTTAAATTTTTTTTTTTCCAGTGCCGATTTAAGTTCCCAGTCCGCCCCTTGTTGTTGTTTTTCTGTACTTTCATCAGCAAGGAGTCTGATGTATTCAGGATATGCGGGTTTAACCCCACCCTCCAGCCGCTAAATGACTAGCTTCTTTGTATTACTGAGGCTTCTTTTCATTACTGAGAAACCTATCCTTTAGCAGCCCAAGGGTTGATGAGGACTGGGTTAACCTCATACATCACGAATATAGTACTGTCATGGACGTTCCCGCGACAGGTAGCAGGAGATCGGTGAGACTGGCAACACGTGGTTTGATCTGACATGTTTTCCGTTTGGATCAAATGACATCTGTGTTGTTTCTGGTGCTTGCTACACCGTCTTTTCCCAGGTGTGGCTATTAGGGTCATTTAACCTTCTCTATTTATAATTGCTTCTCCCACAATGCTGTGTGGTTTATAGCTTCTGTTTGGACCTTTGGATAGATTGTGGTTGGATCTTGGCTGAGTTCCTGGTGCTTCCATTGCTCCTTTGAAGGTAAGTCTTTCCTTTCCCTTTTGTATTTTGTTTGGGTTCTGTATGTTGCATTTCCCTATTGTTTTTATTAGGCCTGAAGGAAGCTCCTGTTCGTCCTTTATTTTAGAGGAATAGGTAGTCTTGTCCCTGCCATTAGTACCAGAGTCCTATAGGGCTTGATTGGACTCTAGGTATTCCTGCTTATGAACTCACCTACCTTTGGGGTCTGTTCGTACTGGTAGTCTGGCAGAATATTGGTCATGGTTTTTACTAGGAGGTGTCGATTTTCCTTCCCTAGTTCTTAGGCCTGATCCCCTGTTCACCCCTTCCCTCCCACACCGAAGCGTGACAAGTACTTGCTGTGGTGCTGTGCAGTTTACCCTGAAAGTACTGGAAAACTACCACATGTTAACTCTGAAGTGAAAGACCAGTGAAGTCAGCGTGCTTGTCACTACACTATGCTGTCCTCAGAGAGGACAGCATTAGGAATCTGACAGGTTCCCTGTAAAGGGAGTCTGTTTTACACCTCAGATATCTAGCACACTCAGCAGATTTGAGCGCTCAAAACTACTGACAGAGCTTGAAAGTTGAGATGTAAAACAGTTGCAATATACATACATGTGAATGTCTAAAGCTGTCACAAAAGTAGAAAGGAGAGGTTAAGCGGCGGTTAGTACAGAGTGCTCCTGGACATATATTAATATTAATAATAATTTTTATTTATATAGCGCCAACATATTCCGCAGTGCTTTACAGTTCAGGGGTTCATGTACAAACAGTCATAAAAAACATAGCAATAGACAAGTCAATAATTTCAACAAGAGGAATGAGGTCCCTGCTCGCAAGAGCTTACAATCTATGAGGAGATAGGGTTGACACAAAAGGTAGAATTGTTTATTTTACAATGGTTCAGCCATCTTGGGAGAATAAGAAGGAGCAGATATAAAGCTGCATGAGCCGGTCATCAGCCAATATATGAAGTGCTTTTGGGTGCGGTGGAGGATTTTGATGGAGGATCTAGTTCAGGGAATGATAAATGGGCTATGTGAAGAGTAGCTAAATCAGGGGATGTGATAGGCCACCCTAAAAAGATGTGTTTTTAGGGAGCGCCTAAAACTGTGTATGTTGTGATTTTGTTTTCTTGGGGTAGGGAATTCCAGAGAACTGGTGCAGCTCGGGAGAAATCTTGCGGCCGGGAGTAAGAGGTTCAGATTTTGGCAGAAGTCAGTCGTAAATCATTGGCTGAACGGAAAGCATGCTAGGGTGGTAGACAGAGTTGAGGGAAGAGATGTAGGGGAGTGCAAAACTGTAGAGTGGGTGAGGACAAGCAGTTGAAATTGGATTCTATAGTGTATGGGTAGCCAGTGCAATGACTGGCCTAGGGTGGAGGCATCAGAGTAGTGGTTGGACAGATAGGTGACCTGGCTGCTGCATTAAGAATAGAATGGAGAGGGGAAAGTCTGGTGAGGGGCAGGCCAAATAATAGTGAGTTGCAGTAATCGAGGTGGGAATGGATCAGGACAACAATGAGTTTTTGCTGTTTCCATAGTGAGAAAGGGGCGGATTCTAGAGATATTTTTGAGGTGCTGGAGAGAGATTGACTATAGGGGGTGAAAGAAAGATCAGTGTCAAACGTCAGCCTGAGACAGCGGGTGTGCTGCCTAGGAGTACTGATGGTGCCGCACACTGAGAGGAAGATATCAGATTTGGGTAGGTTAGTAGATGAAGAGAACAGAAGAAGTTCAGTTTTTGAAAGATTTTGTTTCACTTCATTGTAAGTAAATGCATTGCGGTAAATTGTATTGGAGTGAGAGGTGGATTGATACTTCCAACAAAATAATTTTTATTAGAATTTTCAAATAAATTTCAATATAGCATACAGAAAATTGATTGCATCACACGTAATATTGCTTCATATCACATGAGGTAAGAACACAAAATCTACATTTCAAACATAATTCATGATGCAAGTATCAAAATAAATTACAGTAAAATAAAATAAACATGTACACAAACGTAATACTTCCATTGTATTCAAATAGTATTCACCTAGGTGTGTTTTAACTGCTTTATACTTCGAAAATCCAGCACCGTTGAGGGGTCAAAACTGCTGACATACTCCCTTTAAGGACCTACAGTGCATTCGGAAAGTCTTCAGACCCTTTCACTTTTTCACATTTTGTTATGTTGTGGCCTTGTGCTAAAGTAAAAAAAAAAAAAGTTAAAATTTTTTCTCATTATTCTGCACTAAATAACCCATAATAAGAAAGTGAAAACAGAATGTTGGAATGTTTGAAGAGGAAAAGCTAAAATACTGCATTGGCATAATTTCAGACCCTTTACTCAGTACTTAGTTGAAGGACCTTTAGCAGCAATTACAGCCCCCAGTCTTCCTGGATGTGATTTTTGGTAGAGAGATCTATGGCACACCAGAGTTCCTTTTTAGATTATGCTTTTAATGTATAATTTGGTTACATCATGTTATATTCATTTTTCATCCAGTTTAAGAAGTTCAGCATTAGTGACCATATAATGGGTCCCGACATTTCAGTCAACAAGTGACCTTTATCAAGGGATCTATAATGGTAAAAAATAATATATTGGTATAAGGATGACAAGAATGTTTAGTTAATTAAGTCATACAATCAGTCATATAGAAATAAAAACGAACATAGCCTTATATATAAGATGTCCTAATGGTAATATCAGCACATGTCGACATATATTGTACAGGGCCCAGAGTTGAAAGGGGAGGGAAAGAATAACACATGTCCATCTATATAGAAGATAATGTAATATGCTTTAATGGGGTATAGCTAAGACGAAGTATTAGATGGCCACAGAGAACTAAAGGATACAGAAGATGGAAAGAAAGTCCTAGCTGTCCTTACCTGTGGTCAAATGCTGACATATGTGGAGCTGGATGTGGATGCTGAGCCCAGGGTGCCGACTTATATACGTGGCTAGAATGTACATACTCAGAGGAGGTGTTGCGCGCGACAGTGAAGTCATTGCACCTGCGCAGTGTGTATTCGGTACTAGAAAGGGCAAATCTGCATGCCCTTAGTTGTGGAAAGGTATTGATCACATAAAGAATATAATAGAAGGGGAGAAGGACTGTTTGATCATGTGCAGAGCATTATGAAAGGATTGAAAAAAATATATAGGATGTATATAAAGTGTGTAATATGTAGTGGAGACACATATTCTGAGAGGTGTGAGAGGTGTAAGAGAGGTGAGATGAAAAGAGAAAATAAAGAAGGAGAAAGAAAGTGAAGACAAGGGGAAGAGGAGGGGGAAAAAAGAGGGGAAAAAAGGGAAAGAAGAAGAAGAAAAAAGGGAAAAAGGAAGAGAAGAAGGGAAAGAAAAGAGGTAAAGGGAAAAAGGAGAGAAAGGAGAAAGGGAAAAGAAAAAAGAGAAAGGAAAAATAACATTTGATGTAAATTGGCATATCATGGTAGTTATATAAACTAAAAGGTGAGTGGGAAAAGTGGAGTGGGGGGATGGGGGGGAGGGAGGAAAGGGAAGGGAGGGTGGAAGAAGAGGGGGGAGATTCTCACCCATATGTTCTAGATGACTAAGGACAAGAGTCCAGGCTAACGATTCTGAAAGAGAAGGGTACAATATATCAAAAATTAAAATAATAATAACGTCCAGTAAAGAGCAAGTTGTTAGCAGAATCGCACAAAGTCCTTCTCAGATATTACAGAAAAAAATCACATTCCCTATTTAGTCCCTTTGGGGATAAGGTTCCAAGTCAGTGTATCCAGAATGATTCCTGCTGTTTTAAAATGAATGTTCGGTTTCCTCCCCTCCTGGGGGTCATGACTTGTTCCACTACTTGAAATCGCAAAGAAGAAATCTGGTGGTTGTGTTCTTTGAAATGGGCCGGAATAGGTAAGAGTAGTTGATTAGTCCTGATGGTGGACTTGTGCTTAGAGATTCTATCACTGATATGTTGGGTAGTTTTCCCAACATAAGAGAGTCTGCAAGGGCATTTGATCAAATAAACTACGTAAGTGGAGTCACAGGTAAAGTAAACCTTGATAGGGTATTTCTTACCAGAATGTTGATGTGAGACTGTGTCACCCTTAATAACACTCAAACATTAATCGCAGTGGAGGCAAGGTAATGTGCCCATCCTGGGTGTACCCAGAAGTCTCTGAAGAGTAATTTTAGAAGGAGGCCAAATGTCAGCTCGGACAAGTTGGTCACGAATATTTTTAGGGCGTTTATAACAAGTGAGGGGTGGAATTTAAAATTCCGGTATGTCCGGATATGTCTGAGTCTCCTCCTTGTGTGGGGGTGGGTGTTGTTGTGGGACAGAATGAACAGGATAACCCCTCTGTATGAATTTATTAGTCATTTCCTCCATTCTTTTTTCTTTTGTGGATGGATCAGTAACAATTCTTTCTACTTGTGCTAGTTGTGAATGAGATTTTTTGATGGCTTTGGGATGATTGCTTCTGTAGAGTAGAAGACTATTTCTGTCAGTTGGTTTTGTATAAAGGTCAAATGAAATGTGTCCTCCTTCATCCTTAAGTACTAGTGTTTCTAAAAAGCTAATTGCTAGGTTGTCAATCTGGATCATGAAGCCCAATTCCGGATATATGCAGTTAAGATATTGATGCTGGGTGTGATGCCACAAGGTTTGCCCACCTGAATTTGAGGATTTTCTGACATTTTTTACTGCAGATCATTCCAAACTTTGTCAGGTCCATAAGTAGACAGTGATTTTCAGGTCTCTCCAGAAATTTGATTTGGTTCAGGTCAGGGATCTTGCCGGGACACTCAAGGATGTTCACAGATTTGTCCCTAATCCACTCCTGTGTTGTCTTGGCTGTGTGATTAGGATCATTGTCTTGTTGGAAGGCCAAGACTGCATTCTGGATCAGGTTTTCATGAAGAATATCTGTACTTTTCTTTGCTCCCTTCAGCTTTCCCTCAACTCTGACCAGTCTCACTGTCCTAGCCACTGAAAAACACCCCCACAGCATGATGCTGCCACCACCATGCTTCTTTGTAGGGATGGTATTGGGCAGTGCCTAGTATCCTCCAAACATGACACCTACAGTTGAGACCAAAAAGTTCATTTTTTTTGTTTTATCAGACCATAGAATCTTGTTTCTTACGGTCTGAGAGTTCTTTAGTTTTTTTAGTTTTTTTTTTAACTTTCATGTCCATTTTATTAAGGAGAGGATACTTTTTAGGCCACTCTTCCATAAAGCCCTGATTGGTGAAGTGCTGCAGTGATGGTTGACCATTTGCACACAGATTCTTCGGAGCTTATCTAGAGTGACTATTGGGTTCTTGTCCACCTCTCTTACTAAGGCCCTTTTCCCCAATTACTTAGTTTGGAGGGGTGGCCAGCTTTAAGAAGAGGGTGTTCCAAACTTCTTCTATTTAAGAATTATGGAGGTCACTACATTCTTGAGAACTTTCAGTGTAGCAGATTTTTTTTTTGTATCCTTCTCCACACCTGTGCCTCCACACAATCCTGTCTCTAAGCTCTACAGGCAATTCTTTCTATGCATTATCGGCTGTCAGACCTTATATAGACAGGGATGTGTCTTTCCAAATTATGTCCAATCAACTGAATTTAATACAAAATCTTATGCTCAATGTGGATGGAACTTGAACTCTGTGGTCCTGGTATGTGGGCTTTGTATAGCTCTGTGTTTTCCTATTTCTCTTCTTCCATTAAAAAGGAAATTTCAGAATTTTTACTTAGGGGTCTTCAGAAACCGTGGCACAGACCTTGGAACAACATGGAATGGGGCTCTTGGACATTAGACCACTTCTAGCCACTAACTGTTTGAAAATACTAAGTCTCAATAATGACTAAAGAATAAGATGCAGTCCATAATAGGCGCTTAATCAGAATAAAGCTTTCAGGGTTGGGAGAGCAATCCAATTTGTACCCAAATCTGTAGATTTGAATTTACCTTTAAACTTAGACTCACTCAGTGTTGTATTGATTTATTTTAGAATTGAGGTTAAGCATAATTCCATACATTACATGGTTTGCTTAAAATGACTTCAATCTCAATATCTTTCATATTTTCCTCTAGGCAACTGTCATTTGCTCAACCATCATGTTTGATTGAAATTACCCCTGAGAGCAATGGGCATTTTACATGTGCCTACACAGCAATATTGGGAACATCTGTTGAAATTTCTTGATTGCACACATTGCTAATTAGTAATCAGCAAGCATACCCCAGAGTTTTTATAGAAACAGTAGTCCAGAATATAAAATACTGTATGAGAGCAATCAAAATGTGAACGGTCAAACAGTAGAGAAAATGGATGATACTATATCGTGACTGTCTGCAGTTTACAAAAACACCATACCCTGAAATCCGGTGAAATGCCAGGAGTCATTTAATTCCTTCTTGGAATATGTTTCATACAGTAAACAAAGTCATCAGGATTCATGTCTTTACCATGTAAAAATGGCATCCAATTATTCATGTAGGTAGTTCATGGTAACATGTGAGACAGAGATTGTCAATCTTTCACCATCAAGTAGCATTCTGAGCAATATATCATGGCAGAGGGAACATCATGTGATACTGTAAAAAAAAACAGCATCATCTATATCCAAATTTGACAAAGATTTTATATTATCAGATACATATTACTGCTGCACTGCACAATTCATATTGCTTGTGGCATTTGTATTTATTTCATATTGCAGAGGTTAATTCTGGAAGGTCTTGTGGTAAGGGCCAAAGGTGTTTATCAAGTTTTAGTAACCATGATTCAGCAGACAACAGCTCTTCACATTCAATATCTGTGCCATGCATTACTATGATGTGAGCACCATTGTTACTGTCTTTCTTTATCAGTTATATCTTTTTATGCCTTTCATGTTAGTGCTATCTGCTTTCCTGTTGCTTGTGTGGGGACAGTGGCATATCTCCAATAAGCAGACCACGTTACTGCTAAAGTTGGACTAGGTTGGCTGGTACTGTAAACATATCTATAACTCATTAATAAGGCTGACCCTCAGTGGTGATCATACTTACCTCATTCCCTCTGCTGTGTTTCAGCTTCATTACTACCTTGCCAGCCCTACAGGTCCAGGGTCTCCCCATGTCAACATCCATTTCATGTGCATCATGTGACTACTGCAGTCGATAACTGGCTGCAGTGGTGACTTGTCACCCATGCATCACATGACCCTGTGAAGTGTTACATGGGTGAAATGTGGCTGCATCGGTCATGTTTGACTGCAATGGTCATGTGGCCCACGTCAGACTGGATGTTGAAGCGGGGAGAACTGGCACCTGAAAAGCCAGAGGGTCAGCAAGAGAGCTGGAACCCAGTGGTGAGGATCAGGTAAGGGCTCTTTCACACTTGCGTTCTGAGGATACGGCGGGCACTTCCGTCCCGCCGGATTCGTCAGAAGGCAAGTCACCTGAAAGCATTTGAAGACTGATCAGGATCCTGATCAGTCTTTGAAATGCTTTACGGTTACCATGGCAGCCAGGATGCTACTGAAGTCCTGGCTGCCATGGGTAAGTACTCCGGGCGCTCTTTCATGATGTCACAGGTCCCTGCGGTGCATAGATCAATGCGCCGCCCGGACCTGTGACGTCATGAAGGACGCCCGGAGGCCGCAGCGCAGGTAAGTACACTGTTGCGGAGTACTTACCATGGAAGCCAGGACTTCAGTAGCATCCTGGCTGCCATGGTAACCGATCAGAGGCCCAGCTTACACTGGGGCCCCGATCGGAACTGCTGCTGCGCATGCGTAGGGCTAAACGTCGAATCCAGGAGATGCGCCGAAACGACGATTAGCTTAATGCCGGATCCGGATTAATGCACTTCAATGGGCATTAATTCCGGATCCGGCGTTACGGCATGTCTCCCGGATTTTTGGATGGAGACAAATCCGCAGCATGCTACGGTTTTGTCAACGTCCAAAAAACGTTCACATACTGAACGGAAGACGTCCTGATGCATCCTGAACGGATTTCTCTCCATTCAGAATGCATTAGGATAATCCTGATCAGTATCTTTCCGTCCTAGAGCCCCGAGGACAGAACTCTAGGACGGAAACCAAAAACGCAAGTGTGAAAGAGCCCTAAGTATGATCACCACCGCAGGTCCAGCCACAGTGTGGGGTCTGTAAAAAACATCATAATGGTTCACAATCACAACCCTTTAAGTTATATTTCAATTTTCAATATACTTTCTGTATAAATTTCACATGGTCTTTTAAAGATCTTTGCAGTGGTGACTCAATATGACAGAAATCTGTCCCGGTCATGTAATGTAATGGGCACAAAGTTGGACATCTCAGGAGAAGACAGAGCTCTGATATATATGCTGTAAGTACGCATTATCATGCATTAAAATAGACTGCAGTACTCCAATGATTGCACACAATCTCGATATAGTTATTTAAGGCAAAACAACGTGTAACGTTTTGGTCAAACATTAATTGCCATAGATGGAGGAAGAGTGAATTTTCACTAGGAGGAGTGCTCATTCTAGTGAAGATCCATTTTTCTAAAGCGCCACAGTCTTCATCTATGACAAATAGGGTTTGAAAAAGGTTGTTTTCTGACCGAGACATCACATGTTTGCCTTAAATAAAACAAGAAATATGTCAAGATTTTGCATAATCATTTTAATGCACACTTACTGGTTGGAAACTCAACTAGAAGTTCTCACCTTTAGGCCTAATGCACACGAACGTATTTTGCATCTGCGTCCGAGCCGCATATTTTGCGGCTCGGGCGTGGACCCATTCACTTCAATGGGGCTGCAAAAGATGCGGACAGCACTCCATGTGTTGTCTGCGTCCTTTGCTCCGTTCCGTGGCCCTGCAAAAAAAATATAGCATGTCCTATATAGGCATTTCTATAATGGGCTGCGTTCCGTTCTGAAAATTGCGGAACGGAACACGGAACTGCTTCCATGTTTAGCGGATCCGCGGATTGCGGACCGCAAAACACCTACGGTCGTGTGCATGAGGCCTTATACAAAAACCTACTGCACATGTTGTAATTGTTAGGACTCGCATAGGCCAATAGCTGCAGGAATTTAAGGCTAGGTTCACACGACATTTGTCGCGCGACAAAAAGTTGCACTATTGTCGCGTGACAATTTTTATAATGGGAGTCTATGGTGTCACATTGCGACATGCTGCGACTGCGATGCGACAGTCGTAAAAAATCCATTCAAGATGGGTTTTTCTGCGACTGTCGCGTTGCAGTCGCAGCATGTCGCAATGCGACACCATAGACTCCCATTATAAAAATTGTCGCACGACAATAGTGCTAAAAAATGTCACGCGACAAATGTTGCAGTGAAGTTGTGCCCTATTTGTCGCGCAACTTTTTGTTGCACGACAAATGCCGTCGTGTGAACCTAGCCTTAAGATGAACTCTCCATTATCCTACAAATTTGTGCATCCATCAGCCACAATAAGTGGGCAAGGTTTCAACTGCTGCATTGTGACCTTCTTGTGGAAACCCACCCTAACAGGTGATCAGGACATACTTTTATGTACTGGAAGTCATTAACTATGGTTCTCCTTCTTGGAATGCATAACCCTTATCTGAAGATGAATCGTAAGTTGTATAAGAAATATGAAAAATGATATTACCATTTCTCTCCAGGCAAACAAAAAAAACTCTGCACAGGCCTGCCTGTTTGCAGAATTTTTACAGTGGCATAAGAGAGCATAAAGAGCATAAAGAGACTGGTATTCGTGCTGAGTTTGGGAAGTAGATCCCACTTATAGGAGGTGGTGATTAAACATAATACTTTCAACTATTACCAATATTTACCTGGATATACAAGTTCTTCACATTTTTTCCTTCTAAGGAAGTACACAAGGAGAACAGGTTGTAATTATCTCTTCCTTCTCAACCTTTCCTAATATTGACTTTTGGTCAATAATCGTTATATTTTAGAATTTGTTAGAATTTTCTCTCAATACATAGCTGTTAGCTTGTGTGATTTTATGGTGTGGTTGTATTGGACGGTTAACAAAGCCTGATGAAGAAGTTAAAATCGATAATAATAAAGATTTATTAGTTACAATTAATTAAAAGATAGGGCGTGCAACCCCAACACATCTATATACACAGGCTTCAAGAGGCGTTCACACTGTATGGTTAGTAATATGATATCAAACACCATACTGTGGAAACAATGGATCAGGGGTGTTTTAAATGCAGTAAATGCACCACCACTTTAGTGTTCACGATCCATATATACCTCTAATAACAACAAAAATGTCTGATGGTCGGCTCACAGAGACCGATAGTATGCCAATGTAAAAATGGCAGTTGGCAGCCGCCAGCGTGCAGCGCATCCTGCTATGTACTTCAGCTGTACTGCATGCAAGGCTCCTTCTCTCCACTGCAGGCTTCGCACCCGCTTCGCAGGCGGCGACAGCTCCAGTTGCACCGTGTGGGGGCTGCACACATCCTGTTTCTTTAAAGACCCGTACACGCCCCTGACTCCACCTGCTCTCTAATCCTTACCAGGCACCACCTATATATGGGTGCTTTCCCCTTCTTGTGATGCTCGTGTTTCCGGTTTCCGACCATTGCCTGAATCCTGACCTCGTCTCTGCCTGATCCTCCTGTACCTTGCTGCTCTCAAGTGAACAATTCGGATTGTCGACCACGCCTCTGTCTGCTGTGCAGCTCGTCACACCCGCTGCACCTGAGCTATTCAGCTCTGCTGTTCTAACAGCTCCACGTCTGTTAATCACCAACTTAGCTCTGCTTCATCCGACTCTGCTGCTGTGCATTCTTTATCCAGCGACAGCTCGCTCCACCTGCCTGTATCCCTGGTGCTTGCATCGGGGCGTTCTGGTCAGCCCGGCCAGCTGCCACTTAAACGGGATCACTCTTGCAGTGGCGACCTGGTGTCTCCCCTGCAGCTAAGACCAGCTTCCGCATCCAGAAGCGGGATAAAGGGTGAAGACCAGGGGGACACTTAGATTCTGCTCCCAAGTTTGGCTCAAAGTCAAAGCAGTAAGTGGCACAGCGGGTCCACACCCATTGAAGCGTTACAGCCAACAGACATGGCGTCACAGGACTAGTTAGTGTATGTACTGCCTGTGACTAGCAATGACTGTCTCCTAGATATCCTCACTCACGGCTACTGCCGCTATTCACAGTGTCTGTGCCTAATATCCAGGATCCATGCCTGTGATCCTAACCCTCACTTGTGGCTACTGCCGCTATTCATAGTATTTATCCCTATTGTATGGGAGACATACAGTAGTGGTGCACGTGACTCTGGCTCGCGTGATGCAGGCTCAACGCGTTTCTGTGCCTAGGGTTTAATCGGCACTTCATCAAGAGCCTACAGAGCAAGATGCTGCTACGCCTTAGTCACTCTCTAGTGCGATCGATAACATTCAGGTGAGAGTATCGGCACTTGGATGGCCACGCGCGGCCAAGAGAACACCGAAATTTAAGGGTACAACACCCCACCCACAGAGACGTGGCTACGAGCGACCTGCCAACCATATGGGAGACAGGCTCCATACTAATCTGTTGGCAGGAACACCCGGAGAACAAATCCAGCCTACAGGGAACATGCCGTTGGCACAAAGGTATAATGGGGAAACATTTATGGCGGCCAAAATAAGGAAACATATTTACATAGGGGATGCTCGGGAAATACAGGGAGAAGAACTCTACCATAACAAGACTAGATACACCTCTAAGATAGATAAGATAAGATATTGTAAACTGAAAGCATACATGCATACAGAGTAGTGATATGCCGATCATAACATATCAGTGAGGACCACAAGAAGCATGTCCTTCACACCAGGAACCCTGTTTATAGAACACAATACAGTAGTGACAAAGACCAAATAGTCCACAGCCATGCAGTGGCGGATCCAGAGTCTGGTCTCGGGAGGGGCACTTCCGGCAATCGATGCGCCCCTGCTCCGATCACTACAGAAATATAGCCCCACTTACCTCTTACATCCAGTGACGTCTCCTGTGAGGTAGATGTTCTCTGTCCTCATCTTCTCCTTTCAGACCAGACCAACAGTTTTCCTCTCTGCAGTTTGACAACAAAAAAAAAAACTGTTCCATCATCCTACTATCTTCTGGACAAATCATCCTACTACCACCAATACTGTGTCGCTGTGCTCCCCAATATTATACTGCAGAAACAGATAATACCCCTGATAATACTAGTACCACACAGAGCCCCCATATAAAATACCCCTTCTTTATGGCCTCAGTAGATGTCCCCATAGTGCCCCCCAATAATGTGCCAGTAAAAGGTGCCCCCATAGATGCCCCCCAATCATGTGCTAGTGAAAAGTGCCTCTCCCCCTCCCCCCCATCATGTGCTAGTAACAAGTGCCACTCTCCCCCCCATCATGTGCCAGCGTCCTCTCTGCAAACTCCCCCTTCCATGTGCCAGTGATAAGTGCCACTCTCCCCCCATTATGTGCCAGCCTCTCTGCAACCCCCCCTTCCATGTGCCAGTTTTAAGTGCCATTCCCCCCATCATGTGCCAGTCTCCTCTCCCCCCAAATGTGCCAGTGATAAGTGCCATTCCCCCCATCATGTGCCAGTCTCCTCTCCCCCTCCTCATGTGCCAGTGATTAGTGCCACTTCCCCCTCATCATGTGCCAGCCTTCTCTATGCAACCCCCTTCCATGTGCCAGTGATGAGTGCCACCCCCCATCATGTGCCAGTCTCCTCTCCCCCCAAATGTGCCCAGTGATAAGTGCCATTCCCCCATCATGTGCCAGTCTCCTCTCCCCTCCTCATGTGCCAGTGATTAGTGCCACTCTCCCCCATCATGTGCCAGCCTACTCTATGCAACCCCCTTCCATGTGCCAGTGATGAGTGCCACTCCCCCATCATGTGCCAGTCTCCTCTCCCTCCCCCTCATGTGCCAGGGATAAGTGCCACTCTCCCCCATCATGTGCCAGCCTCCTCTCTGCAAACTCCCCCTTCCATGTGCCAGTGATAAGTGCCACTCTCCCCCTATTATGTGCCAGCCTCTCTGCAACCCCCCCTTCTATGTGCCAGTTTTAAGTGCCATTCCCCCAAATGTGCCAGTGATAAGTGCCATTCCCCCCATCATGGGCCAGTCTCCTCTCCCCTCCTCATGTGCCAGTGATAAGTGCCACTCTGCCCCCATCATGTGCCAGCCTCTCTGCAACCCCCTTCCATGTGCCAGTTATAAGTGCCATCCTCCCCCCATCATGTGCCAGTCTCCTCTCCCCCCTCCTCATGTGCCAGTGATAAGTGCCATTCCCCCCATCATGTGCCAGTCTCCTCCCCCCTCATGTGCCAGTGATAAGTGCCACTCTGCCCCCATCATGTGCCAGCCTCTCTGCAACCCCCTTCCATGTGCCAGTTATAAGTGCCATTCTCCCCCATCATGTGCCAGTCTCCTCTTCCCCCCTCCTCATGTGCCATTGATAAGTGCCATTTCCCCCATCATGTGCCAGTCTCCTCTCCCCCTCCTCATGTGCCAGGGATAAGTGCCACTCTCCCCCATCATGTGCCAGCCTCCTCTCAGTCTGCCCCACCCCCACTCCATGTGCCAGTAAAATTGTCAAATAATGTTAAATAATAAACTAGTAAAATAATAAACACTTATACTTACCTACATGCGATGCGATGCAGGCCTCTTCCGGCCTGTGTCCCGCTCTGTACTGCTCAGGCGGCGCGATGACATCATCACGCCGCCTGAACCGGCCTCTGATAGGCTGCCGCCCCAAGGCCCGCGGCCTATCAGAGGAGCAGGGAAGGGAGACGCCTCTCCCTCCCCTGCCGCAGCACAGCCATCTGTATCGCTGTTTTGAGGACGGCGATACAGATGGCTATGGAGATGAGTGCTTCCACAGTGGAAGCGCTTATCTCCCTGTGCCCTGCCGTCGCCACTGCTGCCCACATTCTCGGGGGGGGGGGGCAATTGCCCTGTTGCCCCCCCCTCCTGGATCCACCAATGCAGCCATGGGGAGCAATTCTGCATAATAAAGATGATGCAGCCTATCCCTTTCTGTGTTTACAACATCCATAGGAAGGGGATCTGGTCCACCAAATATTGGTAAAGTAAGGGCCATTCAAAGGAAAGATGCAAACGAGATAGCATAATTAAGGCCAATGGGTTTGGTTGTCTTTAATTTGAATATCCACTGGGCCTCCTTTTGGAGCAGCAGAAGGTCCCAATTGCCGCCAAATTCATGCTGATTTTGGGAAGAAGATCCCACTTATAGGAGGTGGTAAATAAACATAATAACTTCAGCTATTACCAATATTTACCTGGATATACGAGTTCTTCACATTTCTTCCTTCTCAGGAAGTACACAGGGGACACAACTGGAACTACTGAGAACAGGTTGTAATTATCTCTTCCTTCTCAACCTTTCCTAATATTGACTTTTGGTAAATAATCGGTATATTTTAGAATTTGTTAGAATTTTCTCTCAATACATAGCTGTTAGCTTGTGTGATTTTATGGTGTGGTTGCATTGGACACATACATATCCTCCTACATTAATAAATCTCCGTTAATAATTTTTCAACAGTCATTGACTACTCACAGCTCTGAATCATCAATTCACCGCACCCACAGGAAATAAGAACATAGCTTTTTTTCTTCATCAGGGCTAGCAATGTGCATGAAGCATATCATAGGTACAGCTGCAGACCTGTAATGAGTAATGAACATTGTTAACCAGCTAAGTCACCCAGACCCACTTATGAGTTTGACCACTTGTAACTCTGGCAGCATTCCACATCACTACTCTGAAATATTCCAATTTAATTAGTTGCAGAGCAGCCAATATGGCTGTATATACAGTACATTTGCGCTAAGCCAAGCCAGAGTCCTGGAGAACTCTGCTCCAAGTGTGAAGAATTAAGAGTCTCAGGTTAGTGCTATAAAGATTCCTTCGTGCTAATTACATGCTCCACATCAAATGTAAGCACTGTACATTATAGTGGCAAAAATCCACCTGCATGTCCTGAACTCAAAGCCGAGTGCCTGAACACTGTACATTGGGGCCTCATTGATTCATATGTCTGCAGCAGCAGTCTATGGCCGTTCCCCCACTAGTATCCATTCCCAGCATTTACTGAGAGTAGGTGGATTAATTCTGTTCAGGTTAATTCAATAAAGAGTCTTGTTATTTTACATTCTCCATCTTCAAACACTGCCGAAAACTTGAGATTTTCCAGACATTACATTTGTAATCCCATAATATGAACTACTATAGCACAGGAACTGGATCTTGTGTTCTTCATGTGATGTTCATGAGATTATTATGGGTTTAGTTAATGACTCTAATAGTAATAATGAAACATATATGGATAAAATATATTGTTTAAATTTACATTCTGCTTTGAATTATTTGCCCAAGCATTATATAAAGTATGTATTATCATATCTTTTATATACGGACATCTTTCAACATTGCCTTCATATCAACCCAAGTGGTTAAATGGGTTTTTCTAGTACTTAGATATTGATGACCTATTCTTAGAGTGGTGTCTGTCCAACAACCCACACCCCCACTGACCAGCTGTTTCAGACAACTGCTACTCTGGAAACCTTACAGTGTAGGGTGGGTACTGTACACTATGTAACTTCCAGCGCTGACATATTACAGATCTGCCCCCATTCATCTAAAAGGGAGCTAAGCTACAGTACTATAGCAAGGATCCAAATGGGCCCATATTATGGTACGAAGTTTTCTCAATCCAGGAAAGACGGGTCTTGTATTTGTTTCCCAATCCATACTCTTTCTATGTCACTTGTGCAAATATTTCTGGAATCTGTGGGCAAAATAACACCTAGACATTGACTATATCTTTACAGATTCTCGTCACCATTGATTGTCTAAAATGCAAATCACGCTGATGAGTGGAACCATAAACTGGCATATTGATTCTACTGTGTCCGCTGCCATCTATCAGGTATTACAAAATCTTTGTTTATTGCGCAGCTAGATTCATTGCTAGAACAGTGCGCCTGAATCGAATAGTTTGCAGTTAAGTGAGAAGAACACTTAACATGAACATAAGATTAATGAAAAATTGAGTAAGATCACAAGTCAGAAAAGGTAGACACTTCTGTGAGCAGGAGTCCTGCTTAATAGCATATTTTCCACATAAAAACTTTAGAAATTGCTGACATTTCTACAATAGAATTTACACATAACTTGATCTTCTGTGTATATTTTAAGGGGGTCATTTACTATCCAGAAATACGCCTACATTAGGCGTATTTCTGATGAAGATTGCGGCTCAAAGGTTATTTGCGCCGCAATCTGCAAGTTTTCCCCGCTCATGTCAGGTCTAAAAATGTGGGTATGGCATGGGCGGGGATGGAGATGAGCTGTCAGGCCCGTCTCATTCATTATTTTCTTCGCTTGGTTTAGGCATACAAAATGGTCTAAATGTACGTGAGTTAGGAAGCTGGCTTACATTTAGACTGGCGTTGGATGCTACGACGTTATCTAGAGGCCGGTGCCTCTTCATTACTTCGACCGATCCACCGCCAGCTTATAAGGGTTATTTAGACCAGCGTCTAAAACGCCAGTCTTACTAAATGACCCCCGAAATCCACAGCATGTCAATTTATGCTGCTTATATCACCCTTTACAATGCAGAGGGTAAAATTTACACAAAATCCATAGCCTTAGGCCCCATGCACACGACCGTTGTTTGTTTCCGCGTCCGTTCCGTTTTTTTCACGGATAGGATGCTTCCCTATTAATTTCAATGGGTCTGTCAAAAAATTCGGATGGTCAACCGTTTTTGTTCCGCATCCGTGATCCGTGTTTCCATTCCGCCAAAAAAATAGTGCATGTCCTATTTTTTTCACGATTGCGGACAAGGATAGGCATTTTTACTATGGATCTGCCATAAAAATCGGATCCGTCAAAAAAAATGGTCCGTCATCCGTTTTTTTTGACGGGCGCAAAATTTGCAGGAGGAGCGGACGCGGAGGCAGGCAACGGTCGTGTGCATGTAGCCTAAGTCATAGCAAAATCTGTAATGCAGGTTTTTGTCACAGATTTGCTATAGAGTTTCCACACCAAAAAACGTCCAGTATGTAAGCACTCTAATGTCGTGGTCTAGCTTACAGTTTTCCATGCAAACAGTAGGGTAAGCAACCTAGTAGACTTTGTTCGTAAATATTACCCTTGGGTTATTAAATATCACACTTGTATTATGTATTGCAATTACTGTGCAGAACATTCTCAAAGATTCCCTTAAAAATAAAGGGGTACATTTATTAAGACCAGCGTTTTAGACACCGGTCTTAATAAGGTCCCATAGCTGGCGGAGGATCTGCTGAAGTTATGAAGAGGTGCCAGCTACTCAATACCTTCGGTGAATCCAGCACCAGTTCTAAATGTAAAACAGCTTCCTAGCTGTCTTATATTTAGACCATATTCTACGACTAAACCTTCCCTGCTCATGCCACACCCACAATTTTAGACCTGATGTGAATGGGGCCCCTGAAATGTGCCTAATATAGACGCATTTCAGTATAATAAATGACCCCCAAAGTTCAGTGACAATACAGTATGTGACATAAAACAGATACAAAGATGGAAGGTACTCTAGGGACCACTTAGTCATATCTCCTACCAAACCTTACTGTGCTGGTCACAGATACAAATTCTGATAGGGGCCTGTGAGAGAACAGGGCAGGAAAGCTCTACCCATGAATTTTGAAGCCCTTATGGAAGATCCAGTCCTGGGACAAGTTGGGAAGACGGGTGTATGAAGTACAGCATGATATGTAGATGTACAGTATAATGCAGGGGCATAACTATAGGGGAAGCGGCGGCTTTAGGGCCCTGACCCAGAAGGGGCCCATCCAAGAAGAGGAGGAGAAGTACTAAAATATTTTGTCAGGGCCCCTCAACATTATTACACAATGAAATTATATACAGTGGCAGTATAGACAGTGTCTGAGAGAGTGAACTTTACTAGCCACAGGAATGGGGATGGCTTGAAAGGAAGGGGTTGTGAAGGAATTACTGGGGGAGGGGGCCCCATTCAAAAATTTGCTGTGGGGCCCAGTCATTTCTAGTTACGCCACTGGTATAATGAATAACGTTTTAAAGGACATAGAACTTGGTTTTTACTAGACTGGTAAAGGGAGTATTGTAGAGATTTTAAAACAAAGGTTTTTTTTTTTGTAACTATTTAGTTATCTGTTGGCTTCTTTGTGTCAGGTTGACCATGAAGAAATAAAAGAACATTTGGCAATGTAAAAAGTAATTTGCCCTAAAATTGAACTGCGCCCCTACTGTGAGGTTAATGTGAGTTGTAAAAATTTTACAGACAATCAATTTCTCCTTTTTTTAGATTTTTTTTAAAAAAAAGGTTGGGCGCAGAGAACTGTGGACATTGCCTGCTTAGTTTTAACATGCTTCAATTGGCAAGCTCATCTTGGATTAGAATAGACCATTTAAAAATACAGTGTTTGTGCGGAGGGGGCTGTTGTTTTGATACTACACAGACCTTTTTATGTTTAGTTTTTGGCATGTTGTGGGCTTTTGGCTGGCAGCCATATTGAAATATGTTTATCTTTCAGTGACAGCTGTGGTCAACACTGCCCAGGTAGACTGGGTGCCTGACATGATGGGGTAGCACTATATAGTCAGAGAACATAAATTTTCATTCGCTAGTTCTGTCTTTGTGTTCCTTTAAAGCCAAAAATAATCTCAGGGTGTCAGTTTTTTCCGCAACCTGCTATGTAACACAGTTCATTCTCTCTGAGAGATGAGAAATCCTCCTTTGAGAATCTGGAGAACTTGACATTCCTAAACTAAATCAACATGTATGTATAATCCTTCTTTTCCTCTTGTAGGAGAGCTGCACAATTATGAAGGTATACAAAGAAATGATTTATTTGCCCTGCAATGCATACATTTTTATTCCTCTAAGATAAATATGCTTCCTCTCTACCGCATTAGATGATTTCTATCGTACTGGATGTTATTCATGAAGGCATTTATACTACCGAGTGCCACCTTCCCACGAGCAGATCTGTGCTGGTGACCTTTATGAAAGTCACATGTACTGCTATAATAAATTATGCTGACTCTTGTTATGATGATATTGAGGTTTTATGACATTAGGATATGTAAACCTTAGCATAATATGAAACAAGATTATGTTTTTTTTTTGTATGACATTAATGAACATTAATGGTCCCTCCTAAAGGTTTCCACATCCATTGATTTCCGTGGGTCTGGATGAATCTTTAATGTATGGGGGGTATCCCAACTCCCAATCCAGACAGTGGATGTCTGGGGAATGAAGGATTGAAATAATTGGATTTCAATAGTCTTGATCTTTTGTTCTTTTTAGAGATAAGGTGCTGCCAGAGGTGTCTGGCAGTAATGCAGTTCTCTCTTGCCATTAAGAAAACATGCATGCTCTCCTTAGCTGAGCTTGTATGTATATGAAGGGGATCAGGGAGAATAGCTGTCAAAGCCAAACATTCGGTCAATAGCTGTTTCGAGATAATGACCTTTCAATGGGTTCATCAGCATCAAAGCAGATACAGCATGAGCAAACAGGAAAATTTGTCCCAGGTGTATCATTCTATGGAAACCTGGAATCCAGTTCAAATATTAATGTTTTTTTTTATAAGCATCTCATTTACCTAAAGAAGATGCTACATATTGAAACATTATAGTATTGAGATCTAATAAAGTTTAGAGTTTGTCTGGCCTTGGACCCAAGAGTGCTTGGAATCCTCCCTTGTCCCCCTGAACATAAAACTCACTGATCTGTCTCATTGCTGTGATCTAGTGTTCAAACCTCTGAGGCCTCTGATTGGCTGCAGCAGTCATGGGATCAAATTGCTCCCTGGTCCTGCAGGGACTGAAAGTGACCAGGAACAGAGCAGTGGCCGACTGCAGATGAGTGCGTGTTTTTTTTTATGTTTAGCGGGACCCCAGAGATTGTCTATTCCAAGGCCAGCCCCTTTATTCTGCTGAAATCCAAGGGCCAGACTCAAACTAGGTACATAATGATAGGCCAGTGATGTTTTTTCCCCAAAAACTCTTTAAACTTCTCTACTGGGGCAAACAGTTTCACTTGTCTGAGTAATAGCACGCATTGTATACACAGGATCTAGCATTTTTATAGAAACAATCAAACAAATACATTTCGTATTATAATATGTGGGAAACAGTGTATTTTGTAGAATATTAAACATTACATGCAGTACAGCATATAAATGCTGGCCACAAAAGTTTCAGATGCCGTGCTCCAGACAAATGTTCATACAGATAAAACCTAGGCTCTGATGGACAAAGCTAGTTAGATGTGTGCCAACCAGCCCAGGGGGAGCAGAGTGGAGAATGAGAGTGGTAGTAGCTCTGATGTTGGAGCTCCTGCCAGATAGTAGTTGGGGTACCCTTGATGTTGCAAATTTGGTGAAGGTCGAAGGCAGGAGATGTAAGGTGCATTGGGCGGCATATAGTGCAGAGTCAGAGGTAGAAAGCCTCTCTTTACTAAAGTGCAGAATGGGAGTTATAGTACATAAAATGGTATCAAAACACAGTTCCAACAATTCACAATATAAAATCTTCAAATATAGCAATGTATGGATTTGAGGAAGGATGGGGAATGTAGTATTCTTTCCTCTCTATCTACCCAAAGTTTCTTTCTGCACAGTCTATGGCTGGCAATATTACTTTTGCAATGATGGCTGCAATTTCCAACTGAGAGATGCAGGGCTTAAAAGGCATCTGTCTGCAGATTTGCATCTATGAAACTGACTGACCTGTTGCATTTGCGCTTGACAGCTGATGGCATCTGTGTTGGGCCCATGTTTATATGTGCCCGCATAGCTGAAAATAATAATGATGAGGGCGTTGTCATTACACCTAGAGGCTCAACTCTCTCTGTAACTGCTGTGCCCTCTCCACTTTGATTGTCAATCACAGTGAAGAAGATTTTATTCAGCTGCAAAATGGTTAAATGTGGCTTTGCTATTTCTGAACAATCGAAGTGATGAATAATAAGCTAGTGCTATAATCTCAGTATTTCGGTGGATTCTTAACGTTATAACATGCGGTTTCTATAAATCAGTAAGGCCTGAAAGTTAAATAAAAGCAGAGGGGGTGACCTAAGAACCTTGTATATATTTTAAACTATATTGGCCTTTATCTAGAGTTGCTGGTGCCAAACAGAAATTGACCAATACTCCCCTGCAATGCAAATTTAATTAGAAAAACTGAATTAATGCAATTCCATGATAAAATGGGAGGAGGAGGCTTAAGCTTTATGGTTGTTAGTAAATGGCTTGTACACAGGAAAGAGCTCACTTTCACTCTAAAGTACTCAGCAAAGGAGGACATAACTCTGAGAAATAGGGATCTTTACTTATTCAGTTTTTTCTGCAATAATGTCATCTGCAATCTGGTGTTTGGCTAAGGCTGTGCTCACACCACATTCAGTTTTTTTTTAATACAATTGGGGTATATGTCATTCTTTTTCAAGAACTTTAAAGATAGGATTTGGAGACTGAAAACTACCTGCGGCCACATTCATTTTTAAAACAAGAAATGAGACTAAGCAGATCATAAAGAGCCCCACTGTTGGGACCCCCCGTTATTATTTGTAATCTGTGGGGAAAACTGGCCATAAGTGTCCACTTTTCCTGCAGCACCATCACAGGGAAAACTAAGCATTGCACAGTGCCCATTCAGATCAGTGGACTTTTTCTATAATGCACGTCATAGACCCTCCAGATTTTAAATAGAGGATCCTCATCTATTTACTCTCTTTTTATGGACTTTTTTGACTTGCAAAAAAAGTCAGTAAACTCAGGCATTTTTTAAAAGCTTTTTATGTTGGTGGCATTTTTTAAGTAAAACATTTTTTTTAAACTTTTTTTTTCAGAGAAGTCTATGTGAAAAAATGCCACACCCAGAGTATGAAAAAAAAAAAGGATGTCTTAAGATGTCACAAAAAAGTGTTTGTGGGGTACTTAATATTTTGGCCAGCATGAAACATCTAACTGGTGTGTTATTTTCAAAAAAAAAAAAATTCTGTAAAAAAAGTGCCGTTATTCTAAAAAAGATGTAGTGTGAAAACATACCATGGCTGATTTAATGCACAATTTTTTTTTATTTCTTATTTAAAAAATTGTAGAATTTGTGGTAGTTTTATTTTTTTTTCCAGCCAAAGCCAGAAGTTGAGCAAGAATGAGATTCACTCCTGTCTTTGGGTCAAAAACAGCAGCACAATGACTGACTTTTTCCCAAACAAAGCTCTGTATAAAACCATGATTGTGTATATAAGAATGTTTAAAAATAAATAGATAAGGCTACTGTCACACCTCTGGTTTGAATTCAGGCAGGCTGTTCCGGCAGAGAACAGCCTTCCGACATCCTCCGGATCTGGTGCTGCTGGATGCAGATGGAATGTTTGCTGCCCCCATTAAGTATAATGGGGTCTGGCGAAGATCCGCACACGTTCCAATAGACAAGCAGAGAACCGGGCAGACACAAACCGCTGCATGATACGGTTTTCTGTCCGGCTGACTATCCGCTTGTCTGCCGGGACATCCATGCCGGAAGTGTGAAAGTAGCCTAATCTGTGATGGTGGGGGTGTGGATCCGGGCAGCCCTGAACTCCACTCACACCTCTGTCCCTGCCCACTTGCACGGCCCATCCTGGGTGGCAGTGCCTAGCTTGTGTACGTTCAGGGGCCTAAAGAACAATAAATGAAGTGACAGGCAGGCACACAAACACTGAAGGAGTAAAACCAGAAGCGAGAGATAACAATGGCACTAAGCAAAGAAACAAAAGCAAGGTTGATACGAACCGGGTTCAAAAGCCAAGAAATCGTGTCAGTACAAGGGGTAAATCCAAGTCAAATACAAGCCGAGGTCAAAAACAGAAGTCCAAAATACATAGAACGCTAGTGAGGGTAATAAAAACAATCACAGGCAACCTGTGGCCAGCAAGTTACCTGTTTAAATACCCCTGGCAGATGAATCACGTGACGTGGCTAGCATCATGTGACTCATGTCCTGCCCCTCACTATTCCTGAGCACCAATTAATTTTCCTCCTGCTCGTTGCCTAGGGGATGGAGGCTGCGTCCTCATTCCTCACCAGCGGGATGCCGGCGGTGCTGCAAGGAGAGCGCGTGTTGCCGGCTCCCCCTTGAAGTACCCCCCTTCCATGAGGGGCCACCGGACCCATATCCACCGGAGTAGGTTTGTCTGGATGATCTAAGTGGAATCTCCTCACCAATCTCGTAGCATGCATTTAAGTAGCTGGTACCCAAGACGTCTCTTCAGGGCCAAAACCCTTCCAAATATTGCAACGAATTATGAACTTTCCTTACATCAAGGATTCTAGAAATCTCGAATTCTGGTTGACCGGCAACCTCCACTGGCGGCGGAGGTTCCTGTGCAGGAGATACAGGTGACACATACTTTTTGAGTAAAGCCTTGTGAAAAACATTATGAATATGAAAGAAGTCAGGTAACCGTAACTTAAAAGACACAGGGTTAATGATATCAATAATCTTATGAGGCCCAATGAACCTAGGTGCAAATCTACCCGAAGGTACCTTCAGAAACACATTTTTTGTAGATAGCCACACTTTGTCTCCCAATCCAAAATCTACCCCTTGAAAGCGTCTTTTGTCAGTATTAATTTTCTGAACCTCCTGGGTTTTTTTCAGGTTTGACTGAACCTGGGCCCAGACTATGCACAGTTCTTTAACTACAGAATCAGCTTCAGGAATCTGAGAGGAAGACGACAAAAATGAGCTGAATTGCAGATGAAATCCAAGATTACAAAAGAAGGGAGACCTACCAGCAGATGAGTTCACCTAATTATTAATGGCGAATTCAGCCAGGGACAAATGTTTCACCCAAAGATATTGGTCGGAGACGTAACACGTCAAATACTATTCCAGAGACTGGTTTAAGCGTTCAGTTTGACCGTTAGTTTCCGGATGAAAGGCCGAAGAAAAAGACAGAGAGATATTAAATGTATGACAAAAAGCCCTCCAAAATTGAACGCCTCTAACAGAAACGATATTCTCCGGAATACCATGTAGACTTATAACATGATCCATAAAAAGGGAAGCCAAAGTCTTAGCATTGGGTAATTTTGACAGAGGGATGAAATGAACCATTTTGCTAAATCTGTCAACAAGTACCAACACCACCGACTTACCCTCCGACATTGGAAATATGGGACCACGGTCTATTAGGGATGGGCAGCAGTCACAACTCACCTGCAGGATGGGACCTAGGAGTCTTGGACCTGGCACAAACCTCACAAGGGGATACATATGAGTGGACGTCCCTAGACAAGGTGGGCCACCAGTAAAACCTGGAGACTAGTTCCTTGGTGGCATTAATACCCGGATGTCCACTAAAAACAGAATTGTGGCACTCACCTAACAGTCGGAGACACAAATGACCAGGGACAAACAACTTATCTTCAAGGGATTTTACCGGAGCCAAGTGCTGTCCCGCAGCAATTTCGGTCGTCAAATCGGAGGAGACCGAAGCCACAATGACACCTGCTGGCAAAACAGGTTCTGGTGGAGTATCAGGAGATTGAAAAGCACAAAAACTCTGGGATAAAGCATCTGCTTTGTCATTTTTACTTCCTGGCCTGAAAGTGATGCAAAAGTTAAAACGTGTAAAGAATAATGCCCACCTAGCTTGTGTGGGATTCAAACGTTTAGCAGATTCCAAAAACATTAAATTCTTATGATCAGTAATTACTGTAATACAATGTTGAGCCCCCTCCAAAAAATGGCGCCATTCCTCAAAATCCCATTTAATAGCAAGTATTTCTCGATTACCGGTATTATAATTTCTCTCAGTAACAGAGAACTTACGAGAAAAGAAGGCGCATGGCCTTAAGTTAATGAGAGTTGATGAGTACTGGGAGAGTACTGCCCCTACTGCATCCTCAGAGGCATCAACCTTAACCACAAAAGTCCTATATTGGTCTGGTTGAATTAACACTGGGGCGTTAATGAAACACTTCTTGCGTGTTTCAAAAGCCTCTATGGCCTCCGCCGACCAGTTCACTAGATCCGCCCTCTTCTTCGTTAGGTCGGTGAGAGGCTTGGTGATAATAGAAACATTTTTAATAAACTTCCGGTAATAATTAGAGAAACCTAGGAAGCGTTGTAACGCTTTAAGAGAGGATGGTCTCACCAATTCAAGAATAGCTTGTAACTTCCCCGGATTCATGTTAAAGGATTGGGGAGTGAGAATATATCCCAAAAATGAACTCCTGCACTCCAAATATACACTTCTCCCCCTTAGCGAATAATCGGTTCTCCCGAGGAACCTCCAGTATCTGTCTAGTGTGCCTAACGTGAGAATCGCAGTGCAATGAATAAATCAGAATACCATCCAACAGAACAATCATGAATTTTCCAATAAATTGTCAAAAAATGTCATTGTCAAAATTTTTGAAAACCGCTGGAGCATTACTCAAACCAAATGGCATCACCAAGTACTCCTAATGACCTTCAGGGGTATTAAAGGCCGTTTTCCACTCATCCCCCCTCCTTAATTCGAATAAGATTATAGGCCCCCCTGAGATCAAGTTTAGTGAACCAGTGAGCTCCAAGGACTTGATTAAACAGGTCTGGAATCAAAGGCAAAGAGTACTGGTTCCTGACAGTAATTTTGTTTAACTCTCTATAATCAATACATGGTCTCAATCCACCATCCTTTTTCTCAACAAAGAAAAACCCTGCCCCCATAAGAGACACCTAGGGCCTAAGGGTACTTTCACACTTGCGGCAGAGTGAGCCGGCAAGCAGTTCCGTCCCCGGCAATCTGCATGCAACCAGAAAGCATTTGAACACGGATCCGGCTATGGATCCGTCTTACAAATGCATTGCAAGAATGGATCCATCTCTCCGCTTGTCATGCAAAGAGACGGATCCGTTATATATTTTTTTCACATTTTTACCGGTCTGCACATGCAGGACGGATCCGGCATTGCGGCATTAATACATTCCAATGGGAAAAAATGCCGGATCCGGCATTCCAGCAAGTGTTCCAGAATTCTGGACGGAGATAATACCGCAGCATGCTGCGGTATTATCTCCGTCCTGAAATGTCAAAAAGACGGAACTGAAGACATTCTGATGCATCCTGAACGGATTTCTCTCCATTCAGAATGCATGGGGATAAAACTGATCAGTTCTTTTCCGGTATAGAGCCCTTATGACAGAACTCTATGCCAGAAAAGAATAACGCTAGTGAGAAAGTACCCTAATATGTCCCTTTTGTAAATTTTCCTTTAAATAGTCCCTCATAGACTTCCTTTCGGGTCCAGACAAATTGTAAATACGACCCTTAGGGTACTTGGATCCCGGAATAAGATTAATAGCACAATCATATGGTCTGAGAGGGGGAAGGAAATCAGCCTCGGACATGGAAAAAACATCAGCAAAGTGACTAACGTACATGGGAAGAGTCTTAGACTCTGTAGTGATACCAGACTGAATAACAGGAAGACAGCAAGAATTACATTTTAATCCCCATTTCTCTAATTTATCCGTGGACCAGTTGATAACTGGGTTATGAAGCTGGAGCCAAGGCATGCCCAGCGCTATCTCCTTTAAAATAAGAAAATAACTACTCTCCGTATGGAAGGCCTCCACAGTCTGGGTCACTTCAGGAGTACAGTATTCTACTGTTCTGCCCACCTGAGGAAACGCCAGTTGCTCTCTTTGTCTTTCCCTTATACGTCGGTCCAGTCTAACAGCTAAAGTCATAGTCTGCTCTAAGGTGTTGAGGAGGGGGTAACTGACCAACATATCCTTCAATTCTTCAGAGAGCCCTGCTCTGAACTGACACTTAGGCGCTGGGTCGTTCCAAACAGAGGAAACGCACCATTTCCAGAATTTGGCGCAATATTCCTTCACCGGTTGTCTCCCTGACTAAGAGACTCTTCCACCGCCGATTTATCGATTTATCTGAAAAAATGCTTCAACAGTAGCTAGGCAAGGGTAGTGAGTGGGTCTCCCTGCAACAAATAGATAATAATGCCTACTCTTTGTTGTTCAGAACCTGAAGAATGAAGATGTACTGTAAACGAAAATAAAGCTTACAGCTCTCCATAAATGTCAAAAAATGTTTACGGTCCCCTGAAAAACGGTCGGGTAACTTAACATGTGGTTCAAGATTCTGTACAGTGGAGGCCACTATAGGCGGAGTCTGAGGTAACTCATGCTGCTATAGCCTCTCTGCCATTTCCTGCACCATTTGGGCAAGATTATGGACTTGATCTATATGGACTCGCATAGGGTCCATGGTATAGGTATGGCCAGTGATTCTGTCACGGTGGGGGTGGGGATGCGTGCAGCCCTGAACTCCACCCACACCTTTGTCCCTGCCTACTTGCACGGCCCGTCCTAACTGACGGCGTACAACTGGGCGGTACTCCCTAGCTTCCGTACGTGCAGGGGCCTAAAGAACAATAAACGAATTGACAGGCAAGCACACAAACACTGAAGAAGAGAAACCAGAGGCGGGAGATAACAACAGCACTAAGGGAAGAAACAAAAGTAAGGTCGATACGAACCGGGTCAGAAGCCAAGAAGTCACGTCAGTACAAGGGGTAATTCCAAGTCAAAGTCAAATTCAAGCCGAGGTCAAAAACAGAAGTCCAAAGTACATAGAAAGCTAGTGAGGGTAATAAGACCAATCACAGGCAACCTGTGGCCAGCAGGTTACCTGTTTAAATACCCCTGGTAGATGAGTGACATGATGTGGCCAGCGTCACGCGACTCATTTCCTGCCCCTCACTGTTCCTGAGCGTCGATTCATTGTTGCCTAGGGGATGGAGGACGCTGTCCACGCTGAGGAAGCGTGCGCGGCCGGATCCTCTCCGTCACCATGGAGACGAGGACGCAGGACGGGTCCTCGCTCCTCACCAGCGGAATGCTGGCGGAACACGTGTCGCCGGCTCCCCCTTACATAATACCTTTAAAGTTCACAAAGTTGAGAATTTCTCACAGCTTAGAAAGTGACAATTAGGGATGAGCAAATCGAACATTTTCTGGTTTGGTTCCAAGTGGTACCTTGGAACTGAACCCAAGTTTGGAAAATGTTTTTTTACAGTACAAATGAATTTATAAAGTTATTGCAATAACTTCGGCTCATTGGAGCCAATACATTTTAATACGGTATGGAGCTCCTGCTCCGTACCGTATTAGAACAAAGTTTTATGTGAATCGACTTCAGATGTTTCATCTGAAGTCGATTCGCTCATCCCTAGTGACAATCACTATGAAAGGATTCAACATGTCCCTTACGGATCCTGACAGCCCAGTCAAATTTTACCTAATACTCCACAATCCTGAATTGGGATCAAGCCACCATATTCATCTACCTGCCAGCCCACCATCTCCTTACTACCTAGTAGCCACATCTGCAGTACGCCAGAGCAGGGGGTACTTGCAAATTGTTTTGTTCATGTAATTCATATCATTTCATGCTATGTATGCCTAATATAGTCTTGTATGAAGGTGACTGACTTAACCAACTCTGGCACAGACTCTGGGGAAGCTGAGGTGTGGATGGTTACTCCACCCCTAGCTTAGTCTAGAGTTTGCAGAGGAACTGAGAGGTTGATTTCCTCACTCCTCGGTACTAGGCCTCAAGCTACAGGGACTAACCATCTCTCTGATCTACCATGAGAGAACCGTATTTACATTGAAATACTCCTGCACCAACAGTGCTTCAATATGGCACTACCTACACAGGTATACCCACCTCTGGGATTTATAATATAGCCACAGGAGGAGCATCACAGCATACACAGCATCCTCCTCCACTTTCTCTCTTCCTATATGGCACCACTGCTGTGACTTACCTAATGGAATCAGTTGACCCTTGATCTCCCAATAGCTGAGGAGGTGCCCCACCTGTAAGACATTTATGTCATACACTTTCCTTTTGTATCCTCCACAATGTCATCTCTGTGTGGTCTGTAATAGAGCAAAATAATGGTTTAATTATAACTCTCAAGGAAAAGGACATGTGTCCCACTTAAGTGTTTTTCACGGTTTTATGAAAACAGTTGTAAAAGCCACCGAGATGTAAAGAATGATAGAAATAGATCTGACAATGTTTAACCCTGTCAGTTCTGAATGGTATATAATACAGATAACAGTTTTCAAGCATCGCGATCAGACTAATGAGTCCTAAATGACTTATAAATGAAAAGTCAACCAAGCAGCTGAAAAGCCATCTGAGATACTCTGAACACATATTGTCCTCAGCAGGACACGGCAAAGGTCTGGAAAATACAACTGTGGCGGACTTTTATTTTTTAGCCCTGCTATTATCAGCCGGCAGCTGGTTTATATTATCACAGAGAAGAAGATGGGACCATTTGAAAGAATTATGGCATAAATTGGCTTGCAGACTGCAGGAATTAAGTGTCTGCACCTGGCCTAACACACAGATTTTTCCACCCCCAGTCATAAGCATATAGGGCTTTTGTTGTGTCCTCACTAGAATCCTGACGCTTTGGCGGTACTGTTTTGGAAAATCCTAAAGAGATTTCTCCTTCCTTCACCCCTCAGGCTGTCTCTTTTTATAGACGTATGCAATGAAAAAATGGTATGTATACTGTTGGAAGGATGTTGGGACTGTGGCAATGGAAAGTGCCCCAAGCCTTACACTAGTACTTAGAAAGGACATTTCTGCTGAGGAATTTTACAGCTGTCACACAGATTGGTGGGGTTGACCTGCTGGACATAGCTTGTTAATGCAAGGGGTTGCAAGAAGTGACTTTATATTTTATTCATACACCATAGTAGATGATGCAAATTTCCATTCATGTAAATGTATAAGCCGAGTTCAGTGTGGGTGCAGGTAAGTCGCAGTTACAAATGGTGAGGATACAGAGCACAGGGTCAGACTAGCCCACCAGACTACCAGAGGACCCTCTGGTGGGCTCAGTCTCTAAAGCCATATTGGGCCCCAAAGGTCCAGTGGAAAAATTCCATTTGCAGCTGCCTTCGGTTCTAATCACTTGCCCTTAGGGTCTATTTCTTTGATTCTAAACCTGTTAGCCTTCATTGATGATAAAGAGGTTGGGTATAAATCACAGAAAAAAGATGCGCCAAACGGATATGCCACTGACTATACTAGCTAGTCATACAAGCAGATATTAAAAGCTGAGACTTTTGCCAATATAGTCCTGTCAGGAACACATTGGAGCCCCTCATGCACCACGTCACGGTCACTCAGCATGGCAAGGGGTCCTACCACTACGCTAACTATGGTGTGAACACGGTCTGAAGGTGATGGAATGGGACTGTTTCCCCAATGAGAAACACGCTACAGTGTTTGGGGTCTGAGCAGTTCCCCCATATTGGCCACTAGATTTCTGTGATCTTGTTCCATAAAGAGGTTGGGCCCTAAAAATAATTTCCTCTGGTGGGCCCAAGAAAGCCCAGTCCGACACTGACAGAGTGGTGCAGTAAGTGTTAACGTTACTGACAGTATGGCAGGTTAATAAGGTGACCAAATTGAGAACAACAGTCTGGCCAATTATAGGGGTACAGGCAGTATACTCATTGGGAGAGGTACCATTCTTAAACTTTATTGAAACAGTCAAAAGGCGCTGGCCTCTCTGGTAGCCTGACCATGGGATTTGCATAGGCCGGTGTTTTTTCCTATAGTGTGCAAGCACTGCCGCCATTGCATAAAATAAGACAGATTAGAAAAAAATTAGAAAATATTTTCATATATAGTTT
Organism: Bufotes viridis; assembly: GCA_033119425.1. Taxonomy (NCBI): domain Eukaryota; kingdom Metazoa; phylum Chordata; class Amphibia; order Anura; family Bufonidae; genus Bufotes; species Bufotes viridis. The sequence goes on from CM065590.1 coordinate 91,815,334, forward strand.
TAATTAGTAAATATATATTCACTTTAAAACCTTTGGGTTGTGGAGATATAATTCTATCATACAGACTATCGTCCACTACATTTTCTGATATTTGATACTGTACATCGCCTTTAGTAAGTAGAATGTTACTGATGCATGTGGCAATAATTGCAATAAAATAGTAGCTTAAAATAAACAGTATAAAGCAAATCAGATCTTCCTCAGACCTTTATGATGTGGAAATGTTACTGAAAACATGTTGTCAAGTTTTTGTTCGGATATTCTTATTCCCATGATATATCCTCTTCAAAGTAAACCACAAATTATACTGTGGGCGGTCTGTAAGAACCACTTGGGAAACCGTGTTTTCCAAGCAGCATATTAAATCTAACTTTGTTATTGTTACACGCGTTTTGTGATGTTCTCGGCGGCACGCATTGCCAGACCTGCAATTACAGTAACCACCTAGCTTATTATCTCTATAATGATGGCTAAATATTGCATTTCATTGAACCTGCTAATAGGTCTCACTCTGATAAAATTCCCAGGTGTACGAATATTTCACACAAGGGCCACACTTTTTCTTTCATTTGTTGATTAGAAGGATGTGTGCTGCTCTACAATATAAAGGGAGAGTCACTTATCGTTTCCAGTATCAAGTAGAAACCTGTAAAACTTTTTAAAGGGTAGATTTGTACCTATGACACTGGCTGACCTGTTGCATGTGCTCTTTGCAGCTGAAGACATCTGTGTTGGTCAAAAAATAAAGGAGGCAAAAAATAAAAAATGGAAAATCGCCATGTCAGGAAAGGGTTAATATATGCAAATGACCCTCTAGGAGCAATGGCGACGTTGCAATTACACTTAGTAGTTCCCCTTTCTCTGTAACTGCTGCGTCCTCGGCACCTTGACGGGCCAAGCAGTGAAAGCGTCATCACGCATGGCCCTGTCAATCATAGTGGAGAGGCCACAGCAGTTGCAGAAAGATCAGAGCCTCTAGGTGTAACACTGGGTTCAGACCTGGGCGTTCGTGCAGAGCGTTTAATTCGCGCGTATTTAACGCGCGAATTAAATCGCGCTGCACAAAATAGGAATCGCGCATTTAACGCGCGTCCCTATTAAACTCTGCTTATGGGGACGCGCGTTAAACGGGCCAAAAAACGCAAACATACTTGCTTTTGCGTCGGCCGTTTTTACGCGCGTTCGAACGCGCATAAAAACGCGCGAGTGTGAACCAGGCCCATAGGAATGCATGGGTACTGTACAGTTGTGCGTTTTTATGCGCGTTCGAACGCGCGTACAAACGCTACAGTGTGAACTGAGGGTAAAGGTAATGCCCTTGTTGCTTCTAGAGGGTCATTTGCATATATTAACCCTTTCCTGACATGGCGATTTTCCATTTTTTATTTTTTGCCCCCTGCCTTCCCAGAGCCATATCTTTTCTATTTTCTGTTTACATAGCCATATGAGGTCTTGTTTTTTTTGTGGGACAAGTTGTACTTTCTAATGCCACCGTTTAATGTTACATAGGATGTAGTGTGAAGCAGGAAAAAAAATCCAAATGGGGTGGAATTGGGAAGAAAAACACAATTCTGCCACAGTTTTACAGGTTTTCTTTTTTTATAATGTTCATTAGGCGGTAAAACTGCCTTGTGCTCTTCATTCTCCAGGTCAGTATGAATCCGGTAATTTTTTCCCTTTTCATCGCCATATTCTGACCCCATAATTTTTTTATAGATATGTCTATAGAAATGTGTGAGGACTCATTTTTTGCAGGCTGATCTGTAGTTTTTGATAATACCATTTTGGGGTGTGTATAATTTTATAATAACTTTTTATAAAAAAAAAATTCTAGACAAAGTGATGAAAAAACTATGAATCTGCCATTTTAATTTTTTTCTGTTACCCCTTTCACCATTTGGGCAAAATGTTATATCTTGATAGTATGGGTGTTTTCACATGTGGCAATGCCCATGATGTTATTTTTTAAAATTGTTTATTTTTTTTAATTATTTTCAGGAGATTTGAATTTTATTATTTTTTTAAATATTTTTTCTAATTTGTTTTTTACTTTTTTTTTCTTCTTGTTAGGTCCCCAAGTGTACCCAAGTGGATTTTAAAATCCACAGGATGCCTAATGTTTGTACCCTTACACACCTTACATATAGTGGTTTTTCCCATAAAGTTCAATGGGGTTGTTAAAATAAAGACAAAATCTGCACCAAAAACTATTACAAAAAAATGGCCATGCCCATGATATTATTTTTTAAAATAGTTTTTTTTTATTTAGGGGAAAGGGGGGGGGGGCTATTTGAATTTTATTTTTATATTCTGCAAAACTTTATATATATTTTTTTCTTCTTCCCCAAGTGGACCACAACTTGCAATTTTAAGATTGCAACTTGTACAGAATAATGGAAAATGGTCCATTATTCTGTACTAAAATCACCATATCACAGTTCAGAGCTGCCACCTACTGGCCTAAACTGGGATATACTAATAATGAGCCTGGAAGCCTAGTACAGGTTCTGGCTCTTTACTACAACAGGGTACTTTCCCTGATCTCTCCTGGGGGAAAGCGTGCGCTTCCGGTTTTTAACACTGGGATCCTTGCATTTACAGTACTCTTGGGGTTGTGCCACAATGACTTCATAGGTTTAAGGTCAGGACTGTGATTTTGCCATTTCAAGACATAAATCTTTTTAAATTGTTATGTGCTTTTTTTCTGCAGGGATTTTCGTGCAAAGCACACATTCAATAGGTCTGCTAGTTTCATAGATACATATCTGCTGACAGATGCCCTTTAATACATAGGATTGTATCACTAATGTCCTTTAAAGCTGCATTTTCTTTCCTAGGTCGCTCCACCACCCGAATTCGCTATATAAGGGAAAAGTATAGCAGGCCACATAAGTGAAGCACAATATAGGCACCAGGTCCACACTGCAGGATTTATTGTACCTACAAAATCTTTAAAAACAACAAGGATATAAAATCACATAACCCTTGTACTGGATGTCCGACTCGAGTTTCGCATCTGCATCCGGGACATTTATTTATTAAATCATACAGGTAATACATCTGAATATACGGGGGACATTTATTAAGCCGTCGGTCTTAATCCCTGTGCGCTGCCGGTAGATGTGCCAAAGTTATTAAAAAAATGCAAACACAATGCAACAGCACTCTGCAAACTCATATAAAGTACAACAATGCCATAGTTATAGTAAATATTCTGGCGCTTATTTTGTAAATTTGAGATTCTTCTTAAACACATTTTATTCAAAATTATTTGTGTTCGTCTGCCAGCGTCACGGCGATCTCTTTAAGACTGGAACCTAACACTAAATACTACCTGTTATGATGCCGTACTGGCCGCCACAAAATACAGGGAATGCAGTTTCCACATGCATGCTGGGTACACTCTGCCTTTTACCACTTTTAATGCCATAATGGCCTCCATTAAATCCAGGGCATGCCGAGCCCACTCAATACCTCTCCTATGGCATTATCGTACTTTATTTGTGTATGCAGAGTACTGTTGCATTTAAAATACAGTGGAGAGACGGCTCAACCTATATATAGAGGAAAGATATGGTGCTCAATATCGAAATGATGCAAGCTCCAATGCACCAGCTAAATGAAAATCAAAGTAATGGTAACGATATGGCACTCATAATCCTGAGTAAACAAATAATTTAATATTCAATCAATAAAATTCAATAAAATTCATAAATCACAATGATGAAAATAAAAATTAAAATTAAATTCCAGGGACTGCAAATTAATCATGCAACAACCAACTACATCCAGTATGATTCCCAAAAACCGCATTCATTTGTTGCTGTTAGTGTCCAATTAATCCCCACTGGGCACTCCCATATGTTTGCACTATGTGGAGCAATCGATACATTGATACTTAAAGAGGACAAGTTTATCTGTATACATGGAGATCCTATAAGTTGTAGTACCGCTAATACGGCACTTTTTGTCAAGCAATTTTCTAAAGCAAATTTCTAACCGATGGGGCAGAGTCCATGTGCAAATGGTGGCGTCCCACCATACAATATGCACTCCTCGTCTTACCTCTATCCCACCGGTATTTCGCCACACTTGGCTGGCTAGTAACTCACCACTTTCCGCTTACTTGGCAGTGTGCCACGTGTTGGCGTGGTGAAGTTTCACTTCGCGAGCTCCCCGAGATCCTCCCCCGTTGTGTTCAAAGGGTGGTTTGTAATAGGCGGCACCTGCCGAACGGGGCTCGATTCTCAGATTGAGAAATAGTCCGATCAGAAGTGTGATCTCTGTGTCCACAATAAGCCAAGGCTTTATTTTAAAGTTCCAGGGTACGCTGATTAGGAGGTATTTGGAGCTAAGGTTTTAGTTTTTTCCCAAACGCGTTTAGAGGTCTCAATGTGTCTCTGACCTCTTCCCACTGAATGGCAATAATGTGGGTGCATTTTAGTGCTTGTATTACAGACGAAAATCCCAGCCTGAACGCGGGCCTACTGATACATATTTACATCATCATAGATCCCTATGATGCAGTTTGGTTCATTAGTCCCATGGTCAGGCTAGGATTTGAAGCTGGGACATAGACACTAAAATATGCCAACATTTTAGTGGTGTGAGTGATGCCGAATTTGTAAATACCTTGTATTACTTATCTACTGATCTTGAGATACAACATCCATTTTACCCCAGAGCTGCATTCAACATTCTGCTGGCTGCTCATATTCTGAAAAGTTTAGATGAGCTCCTATGACACCATGAAGCAGTTCTTTTGTCAGATTACTTATACTTAAACATAAATGTTGAGAGATTTCAGCTCTGAAGCCTCTAATATTGTGAATTAGAATTTATTTGCAAAGTTACTGACTTTACATTGAAATCTCAATATAAACATTGTTGTGAAATAGAGGTCTGTTGCAGAAAGTCTCAAGATGCAAATACATAGTACGAAGCGGATGTGGTTCTGCTGTGTCACTATAACAGATTTGGCTTGGAGCTGCTCCTAATGGTCCTATGTAAGTGCTTCCCTGGTCTTCACCCATTAGGGCCTCATTCACACACTGTAATTTCCTTCTGCAGATTGCAGGCTGATCCGTTCATTTCTTTGGGGCTGCAAAAAATGTGGACAGCACATGGATGTCATTTGTATGCTGTCTGTATTTTTGTGCCCATTCCACAATATATAGAAAATGTCCTATTCTTATTCACAACAATAGGCTTTTCCACTACTTTGCATACGACAAATTCGGCATGCACATGGCCTGTATCTGTATTTTGCAGATCTGCTGTTTGCAGACCACAAAATATATATGGTTGTATGCATATAGCCTAACCCTTGTACAGGGATCTGGGCTCCATGGATCTGAAACCATGAGACCACTACCTTTTGTAATAGTCTATATTGATGTGACGACTGACCCAAGGGAGTCAGTAATGAGGGATGGAGTAATAAGGGATCAGGCAAAACCATAGTCATGGATACATCGAGGTCAGGGCAGGCAGAATATGTGAAAAATAATAAAAATCCTAGGTTAGTGTAGGGAGTTCAGGGTCAGAATGGAAAACCGAAAGCGTTTAGGTCAGGAAGCTAAGGGTCAATATCCAGGAAACAGAAAGAAGTCAGTACAAAGACAAACAAACGCGGAAACTGCTCACCTTTGCAGGAAACTAGCAATACAGTATTGCTCAGCCCCCTTCCCACACGGGAAGGTGCCTTAAGTTCACCTAGGTGGCCAGCCATTAGCCGGGGAAGATTAGGGTGTGTACACGATGATGGGAGCTGGAGCCGGAGGGGAAGCACACATGTGCCTTGGGGGCAGAGTAGAAGCAGCCTCAGTCGGCAAGGAGGAGGCAAATACTGGCAAGAAGCAGGTCACAGTGGGCAAGAAATGAACTACTCCAGCGGCTGGGCCCTTCCGGCATATCAAAATACTAGTGGGTCTGAGCTGTTAGAATATTGGAGAAGGGGAGCAGGTGAGTGAAGCGGTGGTGGGTGCGGACCAGCAAAGCAGCTTCAAACCACCATGTTTAACATTTGGGATGAAGTTTTGTTGGTTACAAAGTAACATACTGTATAGTTGGTTGAAAAAATCCAGAGTTGATCAGGGTAGCTGCACATGATGCGGATGTTGTGCTTTTTTCTGGATTGTTTTTTGTGTACTAGCTAAATGAATGAGATTTGCCAAACCTCATGTACACTTTGTGTATTTTGTATGTGTGGAAATTGACCTGCCATGCGGATGTTAAAATATGCAGCATGCCTATTGTTTGTGCCCTTCCGCGCCTCAAATATAGTGGTTTTCCCCGTAGACTTTAATGGCGTTGTAAAAATAAAGACAAAATCTGCATAAAAAGCACCAAAACTATGATAAAGACTGAAGATTAATGCCCTTTTTTAAACGTATTTTAATGCAGTTTCCATGCATATTTTCTGCATACAGGTAGCCTCAAGGTCAGCTGCTTAATACTTACAAAACCAGGTTTTGGTCTAGAGGAATGCAAAGAAACATATAAAACAAAGCCCAAATTTGCCATAAAATTTGCCAAATTTGCCATAAATCCTTACTGAAACCTACCAGCAATAGGCAAATCCCTGGATCAACATAATGGGGGAAATTTATCAAAACTGGTGTAAAGGAAAACTGGTTTAGTTACCCATATCAACCAATCAGATACCACAGCTCATTTTCCAGAGGAACCAAGTCAGTTTTCCTTTACACCAGTTTTGATAACTCTCCCCCTCTGTTTTAGTGCCAGTAGCCCTGTATATTGTGTTTTACAAGGAATATATTTAACCCCTTCTTAAAGCTGTCTATACTTTCAGCCATTATCATTTTATGTGAGAGCATGTTCTGTAACCTTACGGTTCACAAGTAATAAATGCACATCATTTAATCATAAGCAGTTATCCCAGGTTCTTGGTTGGATCTGCGAAACAAATAGTTTATTGCATAGATTGTTATAGGAATTAGCATTCATATAAAGATATCATACCCCCCCCCCCTCAGCCTTTTCCGGTGTACGTTAATACATATAGTTTATAGTTTTATAGTTTTGCTAAACTTTTTTCATTGTAATCTTGCTAGTAAGCCCTGCCCCACAAAAAAAGTCATGAAACAGCTCTGTAGATGGAAATATATAAAAGTTATGGGTGTCAGAATATTGCAAAAGAAAGTTATTTTTTCAAGATTTTTATTTTTTTTAATTAGTAAAGGATAAGTAAAATGATATGTTTGGAATTGCTGTAATCATACTAATTCACAGAATAAAGGGAACATGTGCGCAGTAAAAACAAAACCCGAAAAACAATTGCATTTTTGTTTTCAATTCTTGATATGATAAATTAAATGTTTCCATTGAAAATACAACTTGTCCCGCAATAAACAAGCCCTCATAGGGTTATATGAACAGAAAGGTAAACAAGTTACGGCTCCTAGAAGGCAGAGAGGAAAAACAAAAAAGAAAAGAAATGCTTCCTGTGCCAAATGGTTAAGGGCACAAAGATGTAAACCTTGAACTGGACCCTTGAAAAATCATTAGTTATGACATCAAAAGACATGTTGTCAACAGCCCACTCCTTGGTGAACACGAGAAACGTATTTAATATCTCTGCCTCCTCAGTGTCACCTATGACCACAATTCACATTACCAATATTTTTAGTAGCTTTTTCACTGTTAATATATTTGAAAGTTTGGGGGATTTGCTTTCCTGTCCACTGCAATTTGTCTCTCCTTTTCTACTTTAGCTTATCTGATTGGCTTCTTGCAGCTTTTATCAGTTACCTTATAGTCAATAAAAGCAGAATTTGTACCTTTAGATATACAGTATGTGGTCTTCTCTAGGTCTTTTGCTGTTACTTTTGGGCTATTTTTCCACGTCTTTCAGGTTCAGGCTCTTGTAGTATTGAAGTGATGTCTTCTTAACCAATCTTTCTTGAGAAGAACAGATTGGTCAGTAACCATGCTTTGGGTGCCTTTATTTAATTGCCATGCACCTGAGAAACTCAACTTCCAGTTTCATCTCCTTAATTAAATCACCATTTTCTCATTAGTAATACAAAGGTTCACGTATTTGGATATTTAGCAATAAGCTCAGTGAAGGACATGAACACTACAACTGTGTGTATTGGAATTGTGCATGTCTATAAAGCACAATCTCAGTCTGGTGGAAAACATGTGGATGACATTCTTAAATTAGTAATTTTTTCCTCTAAATGGTGACGTCTATTATCCTTTTAACCCGTACCCCCCAGGGTGCTTTTATGACGATCACTTTAATTGTGGTCACACATTAGAAGTCTTAGTAGACAAAAAAATATTGAGGTGAAATTTAGATGATTCTAAATGATGCAATTTATACACTAAATAAGAAGGATGCTGAAAAGTTTAAGGAAAGTTTCTATTCCCTGAATTTCCCAAGATAGAATTATTAAACTGGAATTAAATATTCTGCTCGGCTTTGGACAGCCAATCACCTATAAAACCATTAGAAAAAACAATAATCCCAGCTGCAGAATAAATGAGGCCATTTGTTAGGTGGATGACATACTTAATGCAAACCATTTGCCAGAGCGGAGACAGAGGCCTATTTGGTCTGAGAAGAGTTCTCGACACTCTTCAGAAGTGGAAGAAAAAGTTGTTTCAGTCATATGTGGAGCAGCTGAGTTGTGTGGGGCTCCAGATGTGTCTCTGGTGAACTGTTCCCAAATGAATTGCATTAATCTCTGACAAATAATAAAACAGCACATGGGAATTCTGTGAACGAGATTGGAGAAAACTACCCGTGAAATAGGTCTGATTTGTGTCCAATTCCTTCCGGCAACCGCAGATTGTGCTATTTGTTAATATGTGTCAAGGTTTTGTATTTCATGCAGTAATGGCTAATGTTGTTAGATCATAATCTGTTTGCTGTTTCCTCTCTGTCTCCTTCATTCTTTCTGCATCTCTTGCAGAAGTTAGAAAAGACCACCTGGCTCCAAGGACAGGCAAAGTAAATCTCCAGTTTATATCTCTCAAGAGAGTAAATTTAAGCCTACATTATGTTGTGCCGAGGCTGAGAACCGCTTGCCGAGCATGCCCTTGAAACTGTGGTCAAACCCATGTATTCTTAAAGGGAAACTCCACTAAAAACAGTTACTGATTAAGGAGTACTTTGCTTCATGCTGAGTAGTATTAGCTATCACTGGGCTTGCTAAACTCATTTTGCGTGCTGCCTATGGTACGTCAGAAAATCTTCCAACGTATGCTTAGTTCAATTGTATCCATAGGCCACCATTCAGTCAACACGTGATAAAAGTGTATCCGTCAGTATACAGTGGCACATAGCATAAACCTATCTTCCACATTAAATGCTAACACAGTGTGGGTGCACCCTAAGGTTCCTGCCATTCCTAATGGGTGCCACTTAGGTAGAGCGGAATGGCTGGATAACCAAACATAGATCATAGCTAGAGATGAGTGAAGTTTAGAAAAATTTTCCAAACTTCAACAAAAAATCTGATTCAGAACTAATTACTTTGTCACAAATCGCTTTCGATTGTATGGAGCGAGCGTAATGACAGGGAACGGTGATAACGCTGCCTCCCCCCCTATAATTTAACCCCTCAGATGCCACACTCAATGGTGATGTTATCCAACCCCTATAATGACTCCCCCAATGCACGGGCACCTTATATACGGTAGATTATACTTCACCGGTCCCTGGCACCCGTGTCATTCCTGATCCCCGCACGGCAGCGCTGAATCACCCCGTTGCGCAGATCAAAATATCTAGCGAGGGGGTGGGCGGGTAGGTTGCTTCAGCCAATAGCAGGCCGCAACAGTGCGGTAATCAGGAGCGACACGGGTGCCGGGGGAAGTATAACCTATATGAGGGGCCCGTACATTGGGGGGTCATTATAGGGGTTGGATAACCCCTTTAAGGAGTTAATCAAGGGTTTAAAAAAATGCTACTCACCTCATCCACTTGCTCATGGAGAGGCCATCCACTACTGTCTTGATTAAAGAAGGCACGCCAAAGGACCCGTGGCAAGTGTGACGATGTCACCACGTGATCACTCTCTGTGAGATCATCACGCTTGTCACAAGACCTCTGCCGGGTTTTATTAAAGCAAGATGGGAGCAAATAGTCTCTCCACGAGCAAGTGGATGAGGTGAGTATAATTTTTTTCATTTTCAGACACGTTTTTAGGAAAAAAGGATTTGTTACCATGAAGCAGTAGGAAATTTGACTTTGTGACCAATCAAATTTTTCCTGAAATTTGGATCGAAGTCCACTCCGGATAGTTCAATTTGCTTAACACTTTTGATAGCTATGGTACCTAAAGCAAGCTTTACAGATACATACAGAAACAGAACCAAGCTTTTTCCATAGATACTGTATGCCTTGCTCCTATGATACATGAGGCCCAACTATATACTATAACATTCTCATTCTACACTAAAGTTGAATATGAGGACACAATGTTCATTTCTAATAGATATAATTTTTTTATAGATTAAAATGACTTTCCTGTATAATATTATTTGATATTGAAGAATTGTCGAGAAAACCAGCACTTCCATTTAGGTTTATAAAGGTCACAGTGCAGGGGAATATTTATTTTAATTATTATTCTCACTAATGTCAGATAGGAGCCTCTTCCACCTCTGGGCCCCACTCCTATCTAGAGAACAGGGCCGCCAAGTGAAGGGGAGCATACCGCACATGTGCAGTGTGCTCACCACTCGTCACTACAGGAGTTATTTTTGGAAGTCCCTTAGAGGTGAACAGAGGGCGCACTACTCAAGTGCGGGCAGCTATCCATTCACCACCGTGAGACTGCAATATTTGCGGTATTCCCATAGCAGTGCATGGAGGTTGGCCACTCATGGGCTCGCTCGGCGTGACTAGTTAATCGCAGGGTTTTAAGTTGGTTTACAACTGCCACTGCAATTATAAAGAGAAATAGAAAAAACTTCACTTCTCCACTTTCCCACCAGTATAGAGTCTATAGTTGTCAGTGTGCATCTGTCCCAGTGCACTCAGCTTTCCATTTGGGGTAGCCATGCTATTTTACATTAGCAACTTGAGAATATTTTTAAACTATACAATCTAAAGCCCCAGTTTTGGGAAGTCACTGAATACCTCAGTTGACGGTCATTACATTGTCACTTGCAATGTTCTAGTAGACTATATCCCGTCCCATTGTAAAAATGTAATTTATTGAGGAAATCTATATACCATAAGGCCATTTCTGCTTAAATATGCATTCTGTTTTAGAAGTAATATAGCCGCGAGAGTTAAATTTCGCAATTTCTATGGGTAACAAGACAAAGTGAGCAGAAGATTACTGAAGAGGGCCCAATTAGGATATTCTGAGAGTCATGGGTGATTTGGTTTAACTTCTCAGTATCAATTTAAAGTATAAGAAAGTGGCAGATGTCTGTGCCGAGGTGGAGGATTCAGTCCCTGGAGTCTCTTTTCTAAAAGAAAGTTCTAAAATTTCAAATCGGATAGTTAAGGATAAAGTTAAAAAAATGTTCTCTCCAGACTTTGCTTTCAACGTTTTACATCCGTACATTTTACTGCAGTGAGGCTTTGTCATACCAGTCAATCTCATTGTTTGAGTCAATGAGGGAAGAGGTACAAGATAAAATATCCCCTGTGTCCCTGTGATAGGTAAAGCTGTGGGGCTGCATGAGAATTAAAAGCTTGTATTATCATTTTGGCATCAGTTTCAATTAATTCCATAGGGATCTGCAAGATATCCTGGAGTTCTTGGTAAAAAAAAAATATAATAATTATCTGTTGATGGATCCTTTTTCATAAATTTAGTCAGTGGATGACAGATTAGACAAATTATGCATGCAATGTATTACAGTTTTAATCCATTAACACTGACTTGTCGGATGAAAATACAATGTGGGGGACAGAACATAAGGAAAAGGGGTTATCCAATCCCTATAATGCACCCCCAAATGCCCAGGCCTCTCACACAGATTGTTCTTACCTTGCTCTGCGGCACCCGTATCATTCCTGATGCCCACACGGCTGCTGCTGCATCTGCCCGTCACGTGGATGAAAACATCCGCCACTGGGGGGCGTCCAATGGCAGGCCGGGACGAGAACGAGCCTCCCTAGTATCACGGGTGACACCAGGGAGGCTTGTTCCTGTCGCAGCCTGCTATTGGCTGCGCCCCCGTCACCGGATGTTTTCATCCGTGCGACAGAGAGATGTAGTGGTGGCCGTGCGGGCATTAAGACCAAGGCGGGTGCTGGGGAACGAGGTAAGTACAATCTGTAAGAGGGGCCCGGGCATTTGGGGGGCATTACAGGGGTTGGATAACCCCTTTAAAGAGGTTTAACGGGACAAAACATTAGGATAGGTCATAAATATATTATGTGTAGGTTTTTGATCCCTAGGAGTTCTATTGATCAGAAGGTAAAGAGATTGCACTACCTTCATTGTTATCTCATGTAATCAGTTACTTCTATATCCATGGGGCTTTGTAGAGGGGCAGACACATTAAAAAATCTATCCCAAGTAATTATAGACTGTGATTGATCTGTTGAGGAATACCCTAGTCCCTTGGTTTTCTATGTTTTTAATTAACGGGGTTCTCTGGAATGATTATATTGATGGCCTAACCCTAGGTTAGGATTTCAATATCAGATTGATGGAAGTCAAACTCCCTGCACTGTATATTGGATGGAGCTGGTTACTGCAGTAGTCACTTCAATGGGGGAAGTACAGTGGACGGAGCTGTGTGGTTCTGGTGCCGGAGCTACTGCAGATCAGCTGATCACTATAGATTGGATCCACACTGATCTGATATTAGTGACCTACCCTAAGGATAGCTTATCAGTATAAAAATCCTTGCGTATCCCTTTAAACTACTTTAAATATATTTTTATTATGACAAAAATAACAAAGAGGTGTCAAACTCATAAATAATACAAATGTCCTGATTCTTATTAAAGAATTGTCATAAATTGGGCAAAAATCACAATATTTTTTGGACTATAAGATGTACTTTTTTCACCACAAGTGAGGAAAAAGTGGAAGTGTGTTTTATGGTCCGAATGCTAATTTTCCTTTCCCATTATGGAAGCGGTCATCAGCATGCAGGAGGCGCGGGAGTGGTGATGGAAGTGCGGTGCTGGCTCTATTCATCCTCCCTGTTCTTCTTCTGGGCCCCGCTCTGCACTGTGTCCTGATGGCTTTGCGACGTCAGGTCATCGTGCTGCACGGGCCGGAACAAGTAAGGTAATGTTATTTTTTCACACTATTTTTTTAACATCTGATCTAAGGTCTGATAGGTGTCCTATGTGAGGCTGATGAGAACTAAGATATGAAGGAGGTCCGATCTGCATCTGATGGGGTCTGATCTGAATCTAATGTGAGTATGATGGGGGGGATGATCTGAGGCTGATAGAGGTTGGGGGAGTCTGATTTGAGGCTGATGGAGCTTGGGGATCTGAGAGTCTGAACTGAGGCTGATGAAGCTTGGGGTTCTGATGAGGGTCTGATCTGAGGTCTGATGGAGCTTGGGGGTCCGATTTTGGGGTCTGATCTGAGGTCTGATGAAGAATTGGGGTCTGATTCAGGGATCTTATGAGGATTATGGTTTGAGCTGAGGTCTTCTGAAAAATATTTTTTATTTTCCCCCTCCAAATCCTAGTTGCGTCCTATAGTCAAGTGTGGTTAGTAGGGTATGTATATTTTGTCAAGATTCATCACTAACATATATGTAAAGTATAGGGAACTATTAAGTGAATGGAAAATAAGTCCATATAGTAATATAAATTACAATGTTTTAAGCTTATGATAGTGGTAGTAGCTATACGTATTTAACTGTGCTAAATGAGAAAGAGCACACTTCTAAATCCTCTTTAGCCAAAAAAAAAACAACAACATATAGCATGTATTAAACTTTGTGCAAAGGAAAAGTGGAGCAATTGCCAATAACAACCAATCAGCTTCCATGTTTTTTTTTTCTGAAACCCTTTTGAATATGAAAAAAAAACCAATCTCACTGATTGTGAAATGCGATGGACACTTTGCTTTCTCTTAAATCTCCCTGATGAGGTCTGACTCGGGGGTTAGCACTGTTGCTTTGCAGCACTAGGATCCTGTATCCAAATCTAATCTGACCAAAGGTACCATCTGCATGGAGTTTGTATGTTTTCTCCTTGTTTGGCCTCATGCACACGACCATTGTTTGTTTCCGCGTCCGTTCCGTTTTTTTCAAGGATAGGATGCCTCCCCATTCATTTCAATGGGTCCGTCAAAAAATGCGGATGATCAACTGTTTTTGTTCCGCATCCATGGTCCGTGTTTACATTCCGTCAAAAAATAGAGCATGTCCTATTTTTTTCACGTTTGCGGACAAGGATAGGCATTATTACAATGGAAATGCAAAAAAAAAGGATCCGCCAAAAAAAACGATCCGTCATCCATTTTTTTGGGCGGACGCAAAATTTGCGGATGGAACGGACGCGGAAACAGTCGTCTGCATGAGGCCTTTGTGTGAGTTTCCTTCAGCAACCTTCCAAATGCCAAAAACACATCAGTTAATTGGCCCTAGAGTGCTCGTTTTATGGCAGGGGCATTACACTATTGACCTTTTGGGCTCAGGGACTGTATACTTACCAACATTGTAGTTGGGAAATTTAGGATATGTAAACTCCGCCTTAGAATGCCCAACTATGCTGGGAACACCCACTTGTGGGCAGGGTTTATATAAGTTCCACTGATTCTCCGCCTTTAACAGGCCAAATTTCCTGGGACTGTCTATGAAAACTTGGTACTATTGGCAACTATAGGACAATGTAAATATTTTTTTGTATGTACTCAACTGTATAATGTGAGCACTCTTTTTTGGGGGTTAGGTGAAGGACACCCTCTTAGTCTAGAATACTGTTTAAGGCAGTATGCTTTGTAAAAGGTGCCGCCAGTCTCTCCAGAATATGATGGCACTATATAAACAAAACTCAAGGATGTACATTGTAATCCCAGGACGTGCCTATGACGCAAAGATGGGAATCTTACATAATAAGTATAAATGTATTAAGTATATTATTAGACCTTTTTAATAATATGTTTTATTTAAAGTATATTAGAAAGCTTAATAAGCCAAAAAGGGAAAAAGTATCAGACAGGTGTTCTTTAATATCACCACAAACTCCCAAGTCAGCACTTTTGCTGATAATGTTAAGAGTTATAAAGAGTCAACTGCCGGGGGACCCCAGATGCATTTAATCAGAGGCCACGTGGCATTATGTCATCTGGAGGAAGTTGTCCCAACAATCCATACCACCACAAAGTTCAATAAAAACTTCTAAAAAGACCTATAGGGATTGGCATTATGTTTTTCCTGTCTGGCTTACAGATACAGCTGCTCTGTATGATTGATAGAAGAGATATAGCGATGCAGCATACCGTACATACATTTTTATGCATTATACTGCAATGCTTATAAAAATATACATTACATAAAAATGATCATGTCAAGAAAGAGCTGCTTAAATACAAAGGCTAAAAGAGACAACAAATGACTGTGGTTGGAGAAAAATCCAGGGATTAAAATGCCTTATATTGGACACCATTATCACGACTTTTGCATATAGTTTCCCCCATAGTAATGTAAGTGGGGAAAAGAACACCACTCAGATGCCTGGATAGGGCATGCTACAGTTTGTAAATGCTCAGCACTACATTTTTTATCTTAAAATGGCTTTAGAGAAGTAAAATATTAATAGTTTATCCTTAGAATCGATCATCAAAGTCTAGGTACACCTTGGAGGGCATTATTTTATGATTGCATTTAACTCATTTTGAGTTAAAAAACTTTTTTTTCCATTTGGTCTTTATTAAAAATGTTCAGCAGTTTCTGAGATGCGAGGGTTAGAAAATCAGTCTGTCTGCAAGTAGTGACTTTGTAGTTCTTGAATCCTGTCAGCTGACAGCTTATGTTTACCTTTTATTTCTGACCTCCTGACCCCCACGATCATGAGAACAAGTTTCCCATACTCAGCTGGGCCCCCCAAAATAAATGGATCTGTGGGTTCGGCATGCGCACTGCAGCTCTATTCATCTCATTGGGACTGTTAGAGCTAACTGGGTACAACACTTTGATATTTCTGGCAGGACCAAGAGAGATGAATAGAGCAGCAGTTCACATGCTCGACCTGTTGCTCGGTTCATTTTGGTCTCATTGCTGTGATTACTGGAGGTCCAGAGGTAGGATCCCCACACATTTTTATGGTTGTTCTATCTTAAAAATTACCCGAATATGTGACCAGTGCCACAGGGACACCTGCAGATGACAGTGGTGAAGGGGTTGCTGTGCCCCCTTCCCTTTACCAATAGATTGCTAGGTCAGGTCTACATGGAGAGCTTATTGTCTACTGATGATATCACATTATACAGAGTGATGTTATCACATATAGTGGACCATGAGGTTTAAGGCCAGGCTAGAGTTTCTTGGACCTACTAGAGGAAATTATTCTTAAGGCCTAACCCCCATATCATCAATAAAGTCGAAAAGGAATTTAATCAAAGAAGTAGACCCTAGTGGCTCTAAAGTCAGTTTCAAATTTTTTTTTTCTCCTGGATCTTTGAGCCCACCAGAGGTTCCTCTTGTACTCTGGTGGGCCAGTCTGATGCTGATGAGGTCATCTGTAGTTAGGCACATAACTAGCTTTTACATAAGTTTGAAGCTCATTCCTGACATTACTCTTTACAGTAATCTTTTTATTTTAGTCATTTTTACAAACAGTATAATAAATTATATATACGGTATAATAAAAACCACAAGTCAGTGTTTTATGTGGATTCATCTGACCCTAACCTACTTTAAAAGCATAGGTTATTCTTCAGTTCTACAAAAAAACTGTAGAAAAGTGAAATTGCAAAACCAGTTGTGGAAAGAAAAAGTTAAACTCCACACAAGAGCAGCATTTTCTTAATATACTTTCCTGGCCACAAGACATGCTGGACAAAACCACATGCTCCATGCTGGCATCCGAACAGATAAGTGTGAACAGTCACATTAGTTACATAATTAACATAACTTCTATAGTTTTTAATCCACACCATTTTTCCCACAGCTTATTTTAAACTATGCCAGGGTATGTTTTATCACGTGTCCTCTGTAACTGTGAGCTCTAATGTTGGCAATGTGATGCCGGTAAGAACGCATTTTACTTTATGGCAGTTTTGTTATTGGCAGCGTTTTGTGATGTTATAGACGCATCAAATGCTTTCAAAGATAATTACCATCTGTTATGATGTAATTGTATGTGACCAGAAATCTTACCCCCAACCCTACCCAAGGCAACAGTCAGATACACAGCAGTTGGCTCAAATCTGGTGGTGAGCAAAAAGGATTTACAGTTCTCTTACTGGAACCCCCTTCCCTTCTTTCCATTTGGCATTGACTTTGTCAGATAGAATTAATATTAATTAGATCTCTCTAATGTCATGAGAAGTCAATGGAAGTAATTTAACTAATGGTTCCCACTACTACTAGTTTCTCTGTTAGTGTCTTCCTCTTAGAAAGGACCTGTCACCACTCCTGACGTCTGTTTTCATAAATAATTGCGTTCCACATGAAATGACAATTCAATTTGAAACATTTATTCTTACGGCTTTATGTTGTACCATTCCAGCTGGAATGAAGGTACATCCAGATGTTACAAGTGGAGAGTGTCCCTGCACAGTCTCACATTCTTACATTAGTGGTGCCAGTGGCAGACTGTGCAGGGACACACTCCCAACTGGTAACACCCTTTAGACCCAGTCACAGAAGAAGTCTCCAGGCTCTCTCTTCTTTTTGCACTACCAAGTGCACTACTGACCCTATCCCCTCACACCTCCTTCAGTCTCTCTCCCTAGCTGTCACAACTCAAATCTTCAAACTTACTCTCTTTTCTGGTATCTTCTCTCTTCTCTTGACCTATATTGCGCAACTAACTACAGACCTGTCTCTAATCTCTCCTTCATCTCTAAATTCCTGGAGCTCCTGATCTACTCTTGCCTAATCCTCTATCTCTCCTTTAACTCTCTCCTTGATCCATTGCAATTTGGTTTCTGCACCCAACATTCTACAGAAACTGCCCTTATCAAAGTGACAAACCACCTTCTGACAGCAGAATGCAACAGTGACTACTCTGTACTAATCCTCCTTGATCACTACTACAGCATTTGACTGTAGACCACATCACCTTCTCACCATGCTCCAAGGACACCTTTCTCTCTTGGTTTTCTTCCTATACTATCTCTCTTAGTGTATCTGTCACAGTGCGGTTCACTGTGATAGTTGTGGCAGTGTAGGCTGGCTGCATGCCTTCTCGCATACTGGCTGCAGGCTGACTCCTGTGTATGCTGGTTGCAGTGTTGTGTGTGAACTGCCTGTCAATTTGTGTACATCTCAGTGCATCTCAGTGCAGTTCTTGTCACTCTTGCCATGCAGGCTGGCTGGAGGTTCTCCTGCGTACTGGCTGCAGCATTTCTTCTATGTATGCTGGTTACTTGGGAATGCGTGCTGGCTGCGGCCTTTAGTGTTTGAACGGTGCATGAGTAAATGAATGCCCTATTTCTTGTTGTTAGTGTTAACATTCCCTGGTCTGTTCCTTGGTGTGGCTTATCAGGTGCCCTCGTTATGCAGCTATTTCTATCTGTGAGCTGTGGGGCTTGTGGTCAGTCTGTCTTGTGCCCTGCTGGGTGTAGCCCCTTGCTGCTGCCCCCAGGGGGTTTTGCCATCTGCCCTTCTGTGTTTCACCTGGTAAAGTGATGTTGTTGTTGCTATATCCTTGTCCATGCCTTGCCTGATCTTCTATACCTGTTTTGATGTTGTATCCTGTTTGTTCCATGTTTTGCCTGGCAGTGTTCCACTGCTTCTGATCCTGTCTATTTCTTGTATAGGCTGGCAGTGCCTAACTGCTTCTGTTCCATGTCTTTCCTGCAGTGCTTTCTGCTTCTGTTCCTGTCCTGTGTATGTCCTGCCTTCATGAGAGGGCTTCTGGGAGGACATCTAGTCTGTGTGCAGCTCTGCCTGTGACCGCCATGCTTCTGTTCCGCTTGGGTTCCAGGCATTAGCTTGCGTGCTGGTTTCTGTTTGTCTTGTCTGTATTGAGTCTTGTGTGGTTATGTTGGGTTCCAGTCTTTGGTCTGTGTTTACTGCTGGTGCTTTCACCAGCGTGGTTTTCTGCAGGTAGCAGCTAAGTGTACCAGGATCATTCTGAAGGTACCACAAGTGAGCCCTCGGCCAAGTTCATCCCCACCACCAGGGGCTCTGTGAAGATTGGGGCTCACTGTCTCTGTGCCCTCTAGGGTTTGCCTCTAGTCTACCGATGCACTTGGTTCAGTGGTAGTGCTACCACTGTTGCCTAACTTGATTATCCTCTAATGTCATGTTCATCTATTATGTGTGCAAGAAAGTATTCTGTTGGTTTCCGGATCTGTAATCTTCCGGTGTGATGTTAGCATGAAGTTCGGGAGGTCTGCCCAGTTCTCCAGGACGTGACAGTATAATTTGCTGGCTCTACTTCCCCTCCTCACCCTCTTGCTGTTGTGGTTCCTCTGGAATCAGTCTTGTTTCCTCTCGCTAAGTTGTAATCGTAATGCGATTAATATAACTTGAATTAATCGCATTGCGATTTCAACGTAATTCCTCAAATCCGACAGTACATTTTAGTATATAGAGATTTTCCCATGGAAGGGACGCTCCATGAGCACGGAAGTCGGCAGAGCGGCAGCGGGCACTGACTGGAGCAGCCAGGAAGCCAGGAATCCTCATGACAGGTAAGAACTACTTTTGGGAAGTGGGAAAGAAAAAAATATAACTAAAAAAAAAAAAAAAAAAAAAGAATATTCGAAATAGCGAATTTATAGCGCTATATTCGAAATATTCGCGAATTAGCGAAGTGCCGATATTCGCTAAAAAAATTCGCTTTTCGAATATTCGCGCTCAACACTACTCTTTTCTCTCTACCTAGCCTGATCAGGACAGAGTATATGCAGACCATGTAGATTGTAAGCCCTCACGAGCAGGGCCCTCTATCCTTCTGTACCAGTCTGTAACTTGTCTCATTCATGCTTAAGGCAATTTGCCTGAATTATGTATGTGCACCGCTTATGATATGTACAGCGCTATGGAATGAATGGCGCTCTAAAAATAAATAATAATAATTTGGTTTTAAGTACTATGTCTATGCCGATGACACCCATTATTTACTTCATCCCATAATAT
This sequence comes from Bufotes viridis, assembly GCA_033119425.1. Lineage (NCBI taxonomy): Eukaryota > Metazoa > Chordata > Amphibia > Anura > Bufonidae > Bufotes > Bufotes viridis. Next base: position 91,835,560 of record CM065590.1, read on the forward strand.
CACCCCTGCTATACTACAGAACACCAGTCACTGCCGGTCTGCTATCTCTGACATCATGTCTCTCTCAATCTGAAACTGAATCTTTCAAAAATTAAACTACTTGTGTTTTCTCCATCTAATAACCTAATATCTCCATCTCAGTGTGTGGCACTACCAACATGCCTAGGCAACATGCCCTTTGTCTTGGTGTTATGTTTGACACTGATCTTTTCTTCATCCCCTATATTTAATCGATTGTCTGCTCATATCGCCTGCACCTACATCTCTACAATGTACACTCTGATCCATTCTTATCTCAATTACTGTAACTCATTACTAATTAGTCTCACCCTCACTAGACTCTCCCATCTCCAATCTATCCTGAATGCAGCAGCCAGGCTCATCTATCTGTCTAACTCCTACTCTTATGCCTCCACCCTGTGCCAGTCATTGCACTGGTTGTCCATACAGTACAGTATTCAATTTAAACTGCTTATTCTCACCCAGCTCTTTATTTCTGTCTACCATCATATCCATGCTCTCCATTCAGCCAATGACTTAAGAGATTTACATCCACTATAATCCGAATCTCTCACTTCTGTCTTCAAGACTTCTCTTGAGCTGCACCAATTCTCTGGAATGCCTTACCCCAAGCAGTTAGGTTAATTCACAACATCTACAGTTTTAGCAGCTCCCTAAGAACACATCTTTTTAGTCTATCATATCCCCTAATCTAACTCTTCTTCATTCAACCCCTTCATCATCATTCTTCTGAACTTGATCCATCATTAAATATCCACATCCTGTGCACTCAGAAGCACTACAGATATTGGCTGGTGACCATTGTACAAGCACTTGTTACCTTCTGTGTCACCTCTATGTCCTCATAGATTGTAAGCTCTTGCAAGCAGGGGCCTCATTCCTCTTGTTTCAACCCTCTTACCCCTGGAGGATTTTTTGTTTTTGCATTTATAACTCCCAGGCTTCTCTTCTGCCTTTTAAGATGGACGCAGCACTTGTCAGACTTCCTGATGCATACTGTACCATTGGTAGCCCGAGACTTCCTGCTGCCCTTGGACTGGCCATCACTGCTCATGTGAGCAGGGCCAGACAAGTAAGAAATGTCTTAGACTACCAATGCGTGAACAGCGATGAGGCCATCTTGGATGGCAGAATAGGAGCCTGAGAATTAATGGATCCACAACTAAAAGGATGAAAAGGAGGGCATCATGTACGTTTTCTGTTCTCCAGTTAATGTGATTTTTTTTTCGTGAACGAGATTGGATTGTATAGCTGAGTAGCTGTTCAGGGACACCCTCCACAATGGCTTCCTGTGCCTGCCTATCACACTCATCTACTGTGTTTGTATTCTGTGCTTAAGGCTCCATTCACATGTCCGCATTCAGTGTGTGCACCCGTCAAACAATTATGTGGGACGGGTATGAACCCATTCATTCTGAATGGGGACAGAATGGATGCGGAGAGCACACTGTGTGCTCTCCGCATCCGCATTTCCGGAGCTCGCCGCTGAACTTCCGGTCCGCGGCTTGGGAAATAAATAGAACATGTCCTATTCTTGTCCACAGCTGCGGACAAGAATAGGCTGCTCTATGGGGGTGCCGGCCAGGTGTGTTGCGGATCCATCTGAATGGACCCTTACTGTCTCTCATTCTCTGCCGTCCTCCCTATCCTATGTATAGCCCCACACAGTAGCATTATTTCCTGGTTGGACTGTTTTATTGTAACTCATGCCTTTACCCTCAGTTCACACTTGCGCGTTTTACAGTGCGTTCGAACGCGCTGTAAGACGCTCAACAGGAGAAAACTCATGTTTCCCTATGGGCATGGTTCTCACCTGAGCGTTTTACAGCGTGTTTAAACGCGCTGTAAAACGCTCTACGCTCAAATAAGTTCTTGAGCTTCTTTGGGGCATTTGTCGCGCGTTTGCACCCATAGACTTCAATGGGAACGCGCGTAAAACGCACGTTTAACACGCGCTAAAGTGTAGATATGCCTTTTTCAATTGGTCTCCAGAGTCACGAACGCGCGTATGACGCACGTTTCCTATTTGCAAAAACGCGCTGTAATACGAGGAGGGCTGTCTGTGGTGCCTTTTGGAGAAGCCCAGTGGCCCACTGTCCGAGGTCCTGTGGTCCTTCTCTGTCTTATCTGTAAAATGGAGGCTGCCATTTGTAGTGATTTTTGCGGAGTGAAACTAAAAAGTTTGATGAAATTTGATGAAATCCTAAACTTTTGGGAAATTTATAACCAATCTGATTTGTGCCCAATCAATTGTTCATTTCTAGTAACAAAGCTAATGTAATGAGGTACAGTATTAACATGATACCCTTTTGGTAAATTGACAGATTGAACTTCCAAATACGGAGAGATCACCAGCAAAGAAATCAGCTTTTTTTTTTTTTAACAAGCTGTCAGCTCTAATGGGCATAAAAAGGGCAAACTTTGCTAACTCTTCATGTGCTCATTTAGACATGATCCAGGTGAAGGCACTCATAATTTAAAATTCCTTGTTTTATGATCCCTTCGTACTAGGGTCACCATACTGCAATTACTGGTATGTGAAATATTGAAAGAAGTGACCAAAATGATTCATGCTCAGTCTCATATCTCCTCATTCCATATTTATTGGGATACATTATCAAAAAGGGTATACTATACCTTAAAAATAGTATTCTTTTCTCTTTTTTTTACATTTTTACAGAGATTTGCTTTTCTTTTTTTTCTTTCTCCTACTGACCTGAACATATGTAAGTGTATACCCAAATGTTTGTATCCATATGCAATTGACCTCAATAATAGAAAAATATAGAAGCAAATACTTTTTTAAAGGGTTATTTCGGTTACATGAAGTTATCCTATATCACAGTAGGGGATCACAATTAGTTTACTGGGGGTCTAAACACTGGGACCCTCACCGATCACTTGAAAGGGGCCGCCAACCCCAGAAATCAATTGAGGTTGTGCAAACACACTGCCGCTTCATTCATCTCTATGGTACTGCCAGAGGTAGCTGAAAGCTGTATTCGGATAAATTTGGCAGTCCCATAGATAATAAATGGATAACTTCATCTAACCAGAATACCCATTAAAGCATATTAAACATGCTTCTCAGTGGCCACAGTTGACAAAAGGGACCTTTTGGCAAACGTTTGACAGGTTTACTACTAGACAGTAGGAGCATTATTGTGTATGTCTATATACAAGACTAGTTTCACATATCACATATGCGCTATCCAGCAGGCTGTTCCGGTGTTATCTCCTCTGGCAAGTCCAAGGAACCCCAGGCCAAAAAAGTTCACAGCACCTTTGATAGAGCCAATATCCACTATGTTAAAAAGTCTGCAAATACATTAAATATCCTCTTAAAGGGGAATTCCCATCTCAGACAATGGGGGCATATCACTAGGATATGCCCCCATTGTCTGATAGGTGTGGGTCCCACCGCTTTTACCCGCACCTACAACGAGAATGAAGCGTGGAGCGCTGTGGCTGGAGGACCCCGGATTTCCCGCGGTCCATCCACCACGAAGCGCTGCTCCCATAGAAGTGAATGAGAGCGCACTGCGCATGCTTGGCCCATGCTCCCTTTAATTTCTATGGGGCAGACGGAAATAGCCGAGCCGGCGCTCGCCTATTTTCAGCGGCCCCATGGAAATGAATGGAGGGTGGCTGCGCATGCGCAATGCGCCCTCCGTTCATTTCCCCGTTCTGTTCTCATTGTAGGTGCAGGTCCCAGCGGTGGGACCCGCACCTATCAGACAATGGGGGCATATCCTAGCGATATGCTCCCATTGTCTGAGATGGGAAAACCCCTTTACATTTTATGTATTTACCTTGATTTAATGGCATATTGATCCTTTTTAGTAATATCCCTCAGTCGGTTCTACCTTTTATGTATTATATAAAACTATTATATTATATAATATTATGATTCTATCTTATGCAGAATTTAAAAGCAGTAGGGGCAGTATACATATTTCAGGCATATTTTGCAGGAAAACATTGTATTGATATATTGTACAACATATTAACTCTAGTACGAACTATTCAGCAATAAACATGCCAACCACGTGGTGAACTGAAAGTACAATAAAACACATATGCCACTGTTAACAGCAATCTGCTCTCAATTACATTTCCAAATTATTTAGTTAGCATAAGTGTAGCAAAGGAGCAATCATGTACAGTAGTTTAGAGTTTCCTAACTGCTCCACGTGTTAGTGAAGCTTTAATATTACAGTGGATTTTTGTAAACCACATGTGAACATCTGTTCATGCCGTATTAGTTTGTGGTTTTCTTGCTAAGCCTTTCACACTGTACCCTTTTCAGTGTTTTATTTAAAGTAAACCTTCATCCACTAGATGGCAGTGTTCCAACTGATAAACTCATCTCTGCAAGCAATAGGACAGAAATAATTCTAAACCATCTTTATAGACTTATGGAATGTAATAGAAATCTGCAAATCATTCCCAAAGTCTCTTTTGTTTGGTCCATAAGGGTTAGGTTCATCATTTGTGTCTGCGTTTAACATGGGCAGCACGGTGGCTCAGTGGTTAGCACTAGTGCCTTTCAGTGCTGCGCTATATAAGTGAGTATAAATTAAATAAAAAAATTAAATAAGCAAAAGTCAATGCTCGAGTCAAAAGTCAGGTCATGTTAATGAGCAGTAAAACGGTAAGTCATCTATGCAATGTATTTGAAAGTGTGTGGTTGGACAGGATCTTCTCCAGGAAGGGCTCGCCTTCTTCTTTTTCTTCGGTTAAAGGGGTTAATCCACCTGGCACTTTACTGGCATATTGGTGGGACCTGCACCTACTGTATCTCTAGAACAGGGCTGCCCTCCATTCACTTCTGTGGGAGCGCTCAAAATAGCTGAGTGCCAGCTCGGTTGTTTCTGGAAATCCCATAGAGATGAATAGAGAGGTAGCCGCGCTTGTGTTGTGCGCTCTCCATTGACTTGTATGTAATTTTTGGAACTCCGTTAAAAGTGAATGGGGAGCACACCACACATGTGCGATGTGCTCTCCTTGGCTTTGAGGGTTCCAAGTCTAGAGATAGGTGCGGGTCCCACCTCTAGGACATTGGTGGCATATCCTAGCTACATAACATCAAAGTGCCAGATAGACAAAACCCTTTAAAATTACATTTTAACCGCTTCCCAACCGCCGCCATAACAGTACAGTGGAAGTTGGGTCTTTAAAGATGGTGTCTCCACGCGAATGCAGCGGGCACCATAGCCGCCAGGTTTCTGCTGTTTCATACAGCAGACCCGCGGGGCTATTGACTACATCTGGCAGTATTGCAGACATTAAACCCCTGAGATGCCGTGGTCAAATGTGACCATGGCAACTGAGACTGTAAAACCCAGAATCGCTGAGCTTCCGTGCCTGGAACAGTTCCCCCACGCAGCAATCAGGGGAGTTGTTCATTGTCTGTGAAAGGCTGGAGCCTGCTGAGGCTTCAATGCTTTTCACAGGAATATTCCAATGTAGGCCTGCAAGTGGCAGCACTACATTGGAATATACTGAATGTTTTATCTATCAATGGATTTATTTCCATTGATATATAGAAGTGGCAATCTACTTGTGGCCTAAAAGAAAGTAGAAAAAAAAGTTTACCTTTGTTTCATTTTTTTAATATGAAAACATTTATAAAGTATAAAAAAGTAAAATTAACATCAACAAAACCCCATACTATTAAAATATAAAAATATGAATCTATAGGGAGAACAGTGTAATGAAAAAACATCAAAATGGCCGATTCACCATTTTTATCATTTCACCTCCCAAAAAATTGACTAAAAAGTGACCAAAAACTCTCACACACCATAAAATGGTCACCATAATCATCCTGCAAAAAGTGAGCCCTCACACAGCTCTATACACATGACCATAAAAAAGTTATGGGGGTCAAAATATGGCGATAAAAAGAAAAAATACATTTTTTCCAAAGTTTTTTTTTTTTTAAATCTTAATACACAAGAAAAACTATATAAATGTGGTATCACTGTAATTGTACTGATCTAGAGAATAAAAGTTAAGGGCCAGTTTCAATGTGAAGGGAACACCGTAGGAACAAAACCCATAAAACTGTGGCGGACGTGTTTTTTTTCCAATTTTACCCTATTTAGAATTTTTTCCACTTTACTACTACATCATATGCAATATTAGGTGGCGCCATTAGAAAGAACCATTTATTCCACACACAAAAAAGCCTTCATATGGCTATGTAAATGGAAAACTAAAAAAGTTATGGCTCTGGGAAGGCAGGGAGTAAAAAACCGAAATGTTAGTATGTTACATCGCCAAGAGTAGAAGGGGTTAAAGACCGTTTATCACAGAACAGTGACCTTTTTTATATTACATCATTATGGTGCGCCTAGTGAAAATAAATGGAATTTCTGGTGTTCAAATATGCTTTTCAGGCATATCATCTTCCTCTGTCTGTTGTTTGATAACAAATCTGCACTGGAATACATTGAGAGGACTTCTCCTTGAGTCCTCTTTATTATGTGTGCATGCTCAGCAGTCCTCTCTGTGCCACACACCAGCCTGCAGGGAGAGGCACTGGGATGGAGAGTCGGGAGGAGAGAAGTGGGGCCGAGGAAATAAGGGTGGTTGTAGTTCTCATGGTGGCTAACCTCGATGCCAGCTTTCACCCGGGCTGCATGGGCAGTGAATGGAGATGAGTACCCTTTGTTTCCCTTAGGGCACATCCTGGGCTTGGGACTTCTGTCTAGTGGCAGGTGGGGTGCCCTTGATCGTTGATGTTTAGCAGTGTGCAGGGCAGGAGAACACGTTCAAATGTCGGTGGATGGTGGAGACATTGTCCATGGTCGCTTGGTTAGCACAAATAATGTCTCTTTTTACTGACTAGATTATGAGGGTTTTAGCACAAATATAAGTAGTATGCACAGTTTTCAAGTATTTTATAAGGCAATAATTCTCAGTATAAGGTTCAGTATTAGCAGTAGGAAGTAGGATATTCTCCTCTAAGTCTGCATCTAAATGTACCATGCAATCTCTAAATGATCACAGGCATGAATAAACTTTCTGCAGTTCCTAGCTGCAGGATGCAGTCCTTAAATGCGTTGTCAATTTGTCTCAGAAGTATGGAGGGCACCAGAAGCAATTAATCCAGAACATGGGCCATAAAGTCCAAAACCATAGGCGTGTGTTACAGTACCTTTACTGTCTAGTCCATACACAGCCAATATTTCTTTATTCAGAGATTGTTCCTTAGTAAAGTTGCTTTTCCTGGCACTATCAGGACCTGTTTGGCAGGGCTCACCAAAACAGGTTTTCAGTCTAGCTTGGCTTGCTAGTAACTCCTACACAACCCTAGCCAGGGGAAATGGGACCAGTCCATAACCTGGCAACTGGTTTCAAATTAGCTATTTTGAGTAGTAATGTTAATGTAGTACTGTACTTCATCAGACTTGTGGGAGGTGGCAGATTCACTTTAAAGAAGAACTCCCACATTTTTTGTTATTCTCTGACCCATTACAAAGGTAAAAGATAAAAACTGTAGTGAAGGTAATCTTCTTATATCAAAGTTATAACCTCCCTTCTGAGTCTTAGTTGTGTAATGTGACCAACACACTTATCTGCAACTGACACAGGACAGGAAGTCAGTGTAGTAGAAAGCACACCTGACAGGCTGTCTCCTACATGAATACATAAATAGACTCGGTCATCCTGGTGGAGGGAAACCAACTCGGGGACGTTCATCCGCAAAAAAACACTTGGGCGAGTGCTGTGGTCAACTCTGTGCTCAAGGACAGGAAGTCAGTTACGTCTCTATTGATTCCTATGAAAATGACATTTAGGCTCTTATAGCAATGCCTAGAGAAACTGGCTTCCTGTCCACACATAAGATGTTGTGTGATTTTGAGATTCAAAGTGTTGACCACATGACATAGCTGAGGATCAGAAGGGAGGTTATAACTCATAAATAGAGTCACTGGTACGACGATTACTATAGTTTACATCATGTACCTTTCTTATAGGTCAGAGAATAAAATTTTTGTGGGAGCCATAACTTAAATCTCCTTGACCTCAATACAAAATCTGTAATAGGGCCTTTTACCGATCAGGTGGCATTTAAAATACTGCTGCCTTTTTATTGGACAGGGAGGTCCTCAGCCACAAGTACCCAGGGGCAACTTCTAACTCTGTCCTATCTATAGCTGTGCCACTGTGTAGAAAATCCAGGGGCTGACTGAGAACTTTATGTGGCCCTGGACAAAAATACTAAAAGTGGGCCCGTGTTGTAGTCTGGTCCAAATTGATGGAAGGCTGGGCCAGCAATACCATATTGTGGCACATTATACCACCCCAACATAGCCAATTACCACAGTCCATCACAAAATACTGCGGCCAGCAGCACAAAATACATCCCCAAAAACTTCCACTGACCGGTCGTGAGGAGAGCTCAGGCGGCCCCCTGGGCATCAGCCCAACAGGGAATTTCCCTGTAAGGTCTATGGCCAATCCGCTCCTGAGGAAATCTGAACCCTTTTGCCCAATATGAAAATGTTCTTGTGAAAGCTCCTTCCAAATGCATAAACTTTTTCAGTTTTGAAAATGCTAGTACTGCTCAAAGGCATTGTTACTTGAGTCCTTTGTGCACTTCAGATATTATATATTCTCTCTGGTTAGAGCTCCTGTATACATTCAATATAAACATGAAAGGAACTGTGAGCAGATCAATCATAGGAATTCTCCATTCTCTAGTCAGAGAATACAAGTGCTATAAAGGGTGCCTGCAGTCTACTAGCAGTACAGGGAATTCGACTTTCATGTGCTTGCCATTCTTTACTATTAGAAATGCTTAGAAAAAAAAAAAAGGAAAAAAAAAGGGAAAAAAAACAAAAAACGCTTTGGCTGAAAATGGGCCCTAAAACCAATAGGCGGTCAAAGCGGAGACAGTAATAAGATGAGCAGTTTTTTCTCCCCAAAGAATAATAATCGGGCTGCGCAAAAAGGGAGATTAGAAAATGAAAGTGAAACACCGGAGGCGGAAGGGGAAGCCTTGGAGGATTCATCTCCTGTTGATGAAATTTTGTATATAGTTAAAAACAATGGCAAAAATATCCAAGATATCAGTCAGCAGATCGGCTCAGTACAGATGGATGTTTCCATCATTAAGCACGATATTACAAAAATAAGAGAAAGAGTGACGGAAATGGAAAAGACTGTAATCTCCCTGAGCAACGACCTTACAAAGCTGGGTAGTAACATAGCGAACCTTAAAGTAGAGAATGATCGTATAAAAATCAAACTTATTGATATCGAGGACAGAACTAGGCGCTACAATATTAGAATCACAGGCTTCCCAGAAGGTTCAGATGAAAACAATCTTGCCTGCAATCTTCAAAAAATTATAATTGGAAACTTCGGTAAAGAACAATTCTCCGATTTCTTCCATATAGAAAGGGCACACCGAATTCCGGGAGGCAAGCCGGTGCCAGGTAAACCCCCAAGCACAATCCTGGCGAAATTGCTATCATCACAAGACCAGGATAATATTCTTAAATGCGCACGAACCTCGGCTTCGATACTTTACGATGGCAATAAACTATCGTTTTTTCCAGACTTTTGTAAAGAAACTCAAGATAAGCGACGGAGTTTATGGGAGGTTAAAAAGAGGCTGAGAGACAAGGGGGTGGTCTATTCTGTCCTCTACCCTGCAAAGCTCCGAGTGGCCTATATGGGATCCTCCTATTTTTTTCATACAGCAGAGGCAGCAGTGGAATGGATGGACAGAACTGCTATATAAGAGTTATAATTTGGGGATAAGAGTTATATGATAATTATGGCTTGGGGGAAAGGGGAGGGGGGTAGTCCGTGTGAAGAGGTCTACTAAGATGGTTAGTGGTCCACGTGAGGGGGGTGTGGGAAGGGATGGGGGTGGGGATAGCTCTGCGATGATTCACTCCAACAGGCCAGGGTTGGGGGAGGGGAGGGGCGTAATTTGTGAATGACTACGAACATAATGGCCTGGAACGTCAGGGGGATGGGAGACAGGATAAAAAGGAAGGCAGTATTTGATGCCATTAACAGATACCTTCCAGGTATCGTATGTTTACTAGAAACCCATCTAACAAATGAAACCCAATATCATCTTAGTAGAGGGTGGTCGCCTCAGAACTACCATGCCTGTTTTTCTAAATATTCTAGGGGCGTCACAGTCTTGGTACATCATAAGGTGGACTTTATCTGTGAAGCCGTCCTTAAAGACCATTCCGGGAGATTTATCTTTCTGCATGGCAGGTTATATGCAACACCCTGTACGCTGGCCTTCATTTATATTCCGCCCCCCTTCTCATGCCTGATCTTGAAGCAATTGTTGGAGTTTATGGATCGGTGGCCAGAATGCCTAACTCTGATCATGGGGGATTTCAACTGTGTTTTTGATATTGGTAAAGATAGAATTAGCCAGGATAAAATTATTAAGAAGGTGAATGACAATTCTGACTCAGCTCTTGCTAAATTCTGTAAAGAAACAGGATGGGTGAATGTATGGGACATTTTGGGGGGAGGAAAGCCCGTATTTTCATGTTTTTCCAGAGGTAGTAAGTGTATGTCCAGGATTGACCACGTACTGGTGAACGGGAGTTTTCTCAGATATGTCAGGCACATTAAATATGGGTTGCGTACTGTTTCTGACCACGTTCCGGTCTCAATTAAGATTTCTCTCCCCAGAAATGGAATAGGGTAGACCCCAGATTTAGGCTTAACCCTTATTGGCTAACAATTTTGGATACAGGGAAACAAAGCGATTCTATAAAATTAGAGATCACTAGCTTTTGGAGGAATAATCAGGGATCTGCCGACCCTTTCGTAGTCTGGGACACATTTAAAGCTGTTGTCCGAGGGATAATGATGCATAATATCGGTTACTTGAAGAGAAGTTTTGGAGAGAAGGAACGAACTCTGAGAGAATTAGCTAGTATTAGTACCGAGGCATATGTAAAACATAGCTCCGAGGGCAATCGGATTTTGATGATACGCAGTACAGAGGATTATACAGAATTCCTTCGAGGTAAGGCACAACATGCAATTTTTTTTAGTGGAAAAAATAATTTTTTTGAAGGGGGCCGGCCAGGGAAGTTGCTCTCCAGAGTAATTTCTAGCCAAAAGCAGAATAGGGACATATCAGTTATTCGATCAATAGATGGGAAAATGTTAACTAATCAAGTCGAAATAATTGAATCCTTTGTGAATTATTTTAAGGACCTATATAGGGCTAATCCTCAGAATACGACAACATTAATTCAGGAATTTCTAGACCCATTAAATTTTAGTGTCCTATCCGAACAACAAAGAGATCTTTTAGAGGCTGACTTTACCCTGCAGGAACTTGAGGCTGCGCTAGGCTCCTGTAAAAGAAATTCCTCACCAGGCTCGGATGGGCTACCATACGAATTATATCGCAGATATGGCCCAGTTATACTTCCCAGGTTACTGGAGGTATTTATTAATTCTATAGAAGCCGGGGATATTCCGGACACTATGAAGGAAGCCATTATTGTCGTAATTCCAAAAAAAGGTAAAGATATAGTGGATATGGGATCTTACAGACCCATCTCCCTTCTTAATTCAGACGTAAAATTGCTTGCTAAAATGCTTACCATCAGATTAACTAAAGTGATTACTTCGGTAATACACACAGACCAGAATGGCTTCCTTCATAATAGAAGTACCCAAAATAGTATTCATCGGGTTTTTTCTAACATCCAAGCTCCTGGAGGGGGTGCCCGCTCTATATTGTCGATTGACGCGCATAAAGCCTTCGACAGGGTAGAGTGGGAGTTCATGTGGGCAGTGATGGAAAAAATGAGGTTTGGACCTAAATTTATTAGGAAGATAAAATCCCTATACAGATCCCCAAGAGCTCGAGTTAACATAAACGGAAGTTTATCTTCGAGTTTTCCCATTTTGAGGGGAACACGGCAGGGTTGTCCCCTGTCTCCCCTTCTTTTTGATATATATGTCGAACCCCTGGCATTGGCAATTAGACAAGACCCTAATTTGGAAGGGTTTGGAGTGGCAGGAACCCAAGATCGTATCGCTTTATATGCAGACGATGTCATAATTTTTTTGAATCAAACTAATACAACACTCCCTCAAGCAGTTAAAATCATAGAAAGCTTTGGGCAGGTGTCCGGTATGAAAGTTAACTGGCAAAAGACCCATATAATGCCCCTGGACTTGTTCCAACTCGATAGGTCAAAGGTTCCTTGTAGCCTAAAAGTAGTAGCTTCTATTGACTACTTAGGAGTAACTGTTACCCCAACAATAAATGACTTTATAGAGAGGAATTTAATCCCGCTAATCTCGAAGTCAAAGGGAAAGATTAATACATGGCTTAAATTGAATCTCTCCAAGGCGGATAGAATATCATTGATAAAGATGGTTCTTCTCCCTCAATATTTATACGTTCTTAACAACTCCCCTGTATGGATCAATGATATTTTTTTTAAGAAAATAGAAAGGCTATTAAATGAGCTGATCTGGGGAAGAAAGAGGGTTCGGCTGAAGCTTGATTTTCTTTACAAGGCTGTGGATAGGGGAGGGCTTGGTCTCCCCTATTTTAAAGGATACTTTATAACCGGTATTTTGACCTTACTTAGTAGATGGGAGACCAGTCCTCTCTGTTCCCTCCTGGTTTCAAAATCAGGCTTTGACAACATTTTTTCCTTGTTGGAATCGGACATATTAAGCTATAACCATCATGACTTCACCACTATCACAAACATGTTTCACAAAGCTTGGATTATTATTAAAACCTGGGTAGGCGTAAAAGGTTCTTTGAAATTCACCCCTTTTTGGCATAACTCCTCTCTTCCAGGACTAAACTTGTTGAGGGGCGACAATTTCTGGGAATATATCAACATCAAATACTTGGATGAAGTGGTCCTTGACGGAGATGTAGCCCCTTTCAACAGTTTGACCAGGAAATGGGAGAACTTTAATTGGTTTAGGTTTTTTCAGCTTTGGGATGCACTTTATTCCACTAATAATTTTTTATTACTGAATATAGATTCACTGTCAATTCTGAACACGTTAGTAGACAAAAAGAATGTTAATTTAAAAATGGGTTCCCTTTATAAGATTATAGTACACAGATATTTGTTTGGACAGCCATCGCCTGGGCAAAGAGCTTGGGAAAGGGAATGCTCTGATATTAGCACCAATGGTTGGGATAATATTTATAAGAATATGGAACACGTATCTAGGAATTATAAGCACTATTTAGTTCAATTTCACATACTTCACAGGATATACGTTACTCCTTATTGGTTAAAGAAATGTAGAGGAATTGATGCCCCAAAATGCCCCAGATGTGAGGAAGTAGAAGCCGATTTTTCTCATATGATTTGGTTATGTCCCTCCCTGGAGTCCTACTGGAGAAGCATTGCTGATTTTGTTGGGGATAGGCTGGGGGTCCAGGTGCCTCTCCAGGTGGAGGTATGGGTGTTGGGGGACTTTACAAGTGCTAATCTAAGTTGGCCCCAAAGGGTAGGACTTGCAAGAGTTGCTTTCCTGGCAAGACTCCTCATAGCGAGGAAATGGTTCTCTAAAACTCCCCCAAACTGTTTTAACTGGTTTCAACTGGTACAAAAGGTTAGTGGTTACGAATTTTTTTTATCAAAACAAAATAACACAATCGATAATTGGGCTAGGATATGGGCAATATGGGAGATGGGACCTATTTCTTAACCAAGGGTCGGGGGAGTGAATCGCCGCAGGGTAAAGGGAGGTGCATGGGGGGGAGGGGTGGTTATTAGAGTGGAATTGTAAAAGTATGGAGTGGTTCTTTAAAAAGAAAAAAAAAAAAAAAAAAAAAAAAAAAAGAAATGCTTCTAGGTTTTTAAAGTTGCATTTATTTAACCCTTAAAGAGCAGGCCAATTTTCTTTTTTGTGCATTGATTTTTCTTTTCTTTTCTGCTGCCCAATAGCCATAACATTTTACATTTTTAGTTCACATAGCCATATGACAGCTTATTCTTTACCTTATTTGCTTTTGCACCATAGCTTGTATTGCAAAATGGGAAAAAAATTCTTTGTGAGATAAAATTAATGGGAAAAAAACTAAAATCTTTTCTATTTTTATTTAAATATTTTAGAGATTTTTTTGATGTGCTTATACCAATTCTGATTTTTTTTTATTGTTTATTTTTATGAGTAAAATTAAGAAGTGGAGGGAGTGATTTGATTTTTAAAAATATTTAGTATTTTATTTATATTTTTACAAACATTAGATTTTTTACTGTAATTCAGTCCCCTTACTTGACTTGAATATGTGATCTTCTCTTCGCTTGTACCATAGACTGCAATGGAATACTATTGCAGACTACTTAATTTTGCCAGGCTTCCTGTTAATCTGTGCTGCAGGCAGGACTTAACAGGCAGTCTGCTATCGAAAGCCTGGGATCCTTCACAAGGTCCCAGGCTGGCATAGCAATCAATCGGATGCCCGTGATTTCACTGCCAGCATGCCGAGCCCCCTCCCACTGTCTAATACATGAGATGCCATGTAGGGCTGAAACGATTACTTGATTGAATTGAGTAATTCGACACAAAAAAATCCTCTATGCAAATTATTTTCATTGAGGATTCGTTTGTGTCATGTCACCACGGAGCGGGAGTTAAGCGCTTGCTATTACTCACAGCTCCGTAGTTACCCGCTAGGCCGCACAGCGCTGCTCTGTATCCTGACACATTGTCAGGTCATAGTGCACGTAAGCGCGCACTATGACCCTACGCTGTGTTACATCTGGAAGACAGTGCAGCGAGCAGAGAAGATGATGAAGAGCTGTGGAGCGGCACCCCTACAGGAGAGGTAAGCACTGGCACTGGGAACATGGCTAGAAGGCGGAGATGGTGGCACTGGGGGGCAAGCTGATGCCACTCAGGGGGAAAGCTGGTGGCACTGGGGAGAGCCTGATGGCACTGGGCTGGCAGCCGGTGACACTTGGTAGCAGCTGATGCCACTGAGGGGGCAGCTGATGGCACTAAGGGGGCAGCTGATGGTACTGGGGGAGCCTGATGGCGCTGGGGTGGCAGCTGGTGGCACTGGGTGGCAGCCAATGGCACTGAGGGGGCAGCTGATGGCACTGGTGGAAAACTGATGGCACTGGGGGACAGCTAATGGCACTGAGGGGACAGCTGATGGCACTGGGGGAGCCTGATGGCACTGGGGTGGCAGCTGGTGGCACTGGGTGGCAGCCAATTGCACTGAGGGGGCAGCTGATGGCACTGGGGGACAGCTGATGGCACTGGGGGAAGCTGATGGCACTGGGGGGCAGCTGATGGCTTTCAGGGGGCAACTGATGGCACTGGGGAGGAAGCTGATGGCGCTGGGTGGGAAGCTGATGGCACTGGGGGAAGCTGATGGCAGGGGGGGGGGGCTGAAAAAATGTGAGGAACTAAAGCATATTTTAAACTCAATCCCTTCATTTTGGGGGCTCAAAGGTAATCGGACAAATTAGATAACTGTAAATAAAATGTTAATTTGTAATACTTGGTTGAAACCCCATTGTTGGCAATGACTGCCTGATGTCTTGAACTCATGGACATCACCAGACGCTGTGTTACCTCCTTTTTAATGCTCAGCCAGGCCTTTACTGCAGAAGTTTTCAGTTGCTGTTTGTTTGTGGGCCTTTCTGTCTGAAGTTTAGTCTTTAACAAGTGAAATGCTCTATTGGGTTCAGATCCGGTGACTGACTTGGCCATTCAAGAATATTCCACTTCTTTGCTTTAATAAACCCCTGGTTGCTTTGGCTTTATGTTTTGGGTCATTGTCTATCTGTATTATGAAACACTGGTCAATCAGTTTGGCTGCATTTGGCTTGATCTGAGCACACACATGTCTCTAAAATGGCTCCTGACCCCCTCGTGACAGGTAGAGGTTGATCTTGGTTTCATCTGGAAAAAGAATGTTCTTCAAGAAGTGTGCTGTTTTTTTAGGATGTTTTTTAGCTCTTTAACTCTTGAGGCTTATGAGTGGCTTGCACCGTGCAGGGAACCCTCTGTATTTACTTTCATGCAGTCTTCTCTTTATAGTAGATTTGGATATTGATACGCCTATATCATTGATTGTGTTTTGCACTTGGTTGGCTGTTGTGAAGGGGTTTCTCTTCACCATGGTAATTATTCTGCGATCTTCTACCACTGTTGTCTTCTGTGGTCTTTTTGCATTGTTAAGGTCACCAGTGCTTTCTTTCTTTCTTTCTCATGATGTACCAAACTGTAGATTTTGTCACTCCTAATAGTGAAGCAATTTCTCAGATTTTTTTTTCTGTTTTCGCAGATGAAGGATGGCTTGTTTCACCTGCATGGAGAGCTCATTTGACCGCATGTTTACTTCTCAGCAAAATCTTCAAAATGCAAGCACCACACCTCAAATCCACTCCAGGCCTTTTATGTGCTTAATTGAGAATGAAATAATAAAGGAATTGCCCACACCTAACCATGAAACAGCCCTTGAGTCAATTGTCCAATTACTTTTAGTCCCTTTAAAAACAGGGTGCCACATGTAAAGGAGCTGAAACTCCTAAACCCTTCATCCAATTTTAATGTGGATACCCTCAAATGAAAGCTATAAGTCTGGACTTTATCTCCATGTCCATTATATAACTATAACTTGAATATATTTTGATAAACAGGTAATAAAAACAAAATTTGTGTCAGTGTCCAAATATATATGGACCTAACTGTAATTAGGGTGCTGGTTTGTCTATGGACTGTATCTAATTTAGTAGTTGACATGGCGATAAATACCATAATATTTATGTAGTAAATGGGGCACCCTGAATTCAGAATGTAATTCAAAGGCTTAATAAATATTTAAAGATATGTGATTATCTTTTATTAATTATGCATTAACAACACAATGTTCAGTGTAGGTGGTGCCACCCTTTCAGGCTAATATATTGGCTCTTGACAGAAAAAAAGAAGGCTAAACTACACTCTTGTGGATTACTTCTGCTTTTCTTCAGGGTGTTTTATACTGTAATGTACCAAGAGAAATGTTAAAAGCAATTACAATGAACTATAGTCCTCTGTGCAAATGCATAACTTGGCTAGCAGTAGTGGTTCTTAAAAATGCCAAGGTGATGTATGGTATGCATCAGGCTGAAGATGTACAGTACATCACAAAGAAGTGCACCCTAATAATGTGGAACATTTTTACCAAGAATATAGCAGAACACGAACAATAATGCTTGACCAGAAGATACTTGCAGTAATGAACCAGTGAAAAGGTGAAGATTTTTAAATATCTGCCCCAGCTATTCCAATTCCCCAATAATAGGTGTAACCCACTGCTGACTACTTCTTACTTGAATTTGTTCTACAGCTATGCATAGTGATAGACAGTGATGCATCTGTTCTGGACATCATCAGGGAAGTATTTTCCACTAGTGGATGCTTTGCTAGATGATAACATCGGCAACTATCAAATGAAGATATGTATATTTAGTAAACATAGATTAGTATATTGGATAATTGAATAAATAGCATTTTGGATCAAAGGGCACCCAGTAGCTGCTATGGGACCCTTGCAAAAAGGATTCCAACTCTGATTAGTTTCGTATTCTTTGCTGCTAGGTAGCAGGAACATGTGCAGATCTTCCCTCTCCAGAGGAATTACTATTAGCCAAAAAACTCAGTGGGAGATTGGCCAAAGGGTCATAAGTAGAGAATGGACGAAGAAAGCGATTCCACCACAATCTGCTCTCAGAAACATAAGCTTCCAACCACTTTATTTCTTCCAGACGCCGTGGAAACATGGGCGAGGGACATGCGTCATATAGAAGGCAATGCCAAGTATTAACTTTATTTCTATCAGGTATGAGCAGATCAGCATCATTAATTCCAGCGGACCCTCTCTGACTTCCACCAACCATGACTTTCAGAATATTGACGACCACCTACATTGGTTGATTCCTATTTTGAATCACCCAATTAGTACTTGTCTTATGGTATATATACCTGCAATAATTGCCGTTATACTTATACCCTCCTAAGGAAGCAGACCGCAAAACCCGTGTTGCAATGTGGTGGTGGTCCTAGTCCAGTCATTTTTTGGGTAGGTTTATGCACTTTATTCACTTACCATTTGGTTATTACTTTATGCATTGTACTTTTCAACCATGTCAGTACTTGTTTTAATGGCTTGTGTATTTTAAATTTGTTTTCTATAACAATCATGTTACTTTTGACTATTAACATCATGGTAATATACTATAATGATTACTGTTCTTGTTCCTTGTCCACCACCATGGATGAAGGAGTTGTTTTAACAGTATATTTGATCATGTAACTGTTTTGCCTCTGATATTATTTTCTATGCTCAATGAAATGAATTACTACACATTGATTACATCTAGTGTTCTTACTATTATAATCACTTCTAGTCTATATGATGTATTGTTGGTGTTGGATGGAGTCATTTTAACCAAACTTGTGTAATTTTTGTAAGTTGATTTATTGCCTGTGTCCTTCTGTTGGTCCATGGTCCACTGGATGAGCAGGGTCTTGACGGCAAGTAGTCTGTCATGTTAGAGCACTGAATCCCATGACCGTCTTTTCCCACTGCTTACTACAGGTCCCATGGTGTCCCATTGGGCATAGCGACCTCCCCTTCCCTTATTATTCAACCTGCAGGGGACTTATGAGAGCATCTCCAAAGAAGGGTAATAGCTTTTCACTGCCACTACAAATGCCTATCAACTGCTACCTCCGAGCTGGCCATGATAGACAGATGTAGTGCTAAGACTTTGCATGAGCGCCACAAGCCATGACATTTTGAGTGACTACAGAACATTAGCGGGATCAAAGACATAAAAAAGGGCACAGAAAACTGGCTGCACTTTAATTAAAGGGGTTGTCCACTTTACTTATATTGATGACTTATCTTCAGGTAAGCAAATAAGCAGGTAGGTAAAACAGACACCTAAGAACACAAGTAATGAAATTTGGCAACATTTGTCAAGAAGAGGTTAAGAGTATTTCCACGGTTTCCTCTGTTTCATGTTAATGGGAAGGAAAGTAACAGCCATCCTAAGTTGGACAAATGGCCCCTAGATAGGCTATCACGTGTTCATCCTGTTCTGCCCAACTGCTTAACCAGGTTGATTTCAGAAATAGGGCACACCTCCTCTAAATCCCTACTATGCTTCTGTCACAAGCAAATTTGGACTAACAGAATTGGCGCAATGTTAGAAAGCAAGCACCTTAAATAAAAGTGAGTGCTTCTGGCCATAGTAATAATAATTAATGATAAATAGTCTTTTAGTGTTTTATAGCTTCTGAGACTGCCAGGTCTTTTTAACATTACATTATTTCCCTTGGAACATCCGGCAAGAAAGAGCCCAAGAATATCTTCATTCTTTATTACAGGCAGAGAACATCAATTCCTGCCTTTGCAAGCCAAACAATGTCACTCTGCTTTCTCAGCGGGGTACATAATTTGTTCCTTTTGTCCAAGATAAACTCTGTTGGGTTTTCATCTCAGGTACTGTTGAGCTGTAAGAACACATCATTTCTAAGGTGCAATGCACAAGGCTAAGAGCTATTAACTTGCTCAGAACGGAGATCGGTTCAATGTCCTCCAAGCACCAAGAGGCTTAAGAAGCAGAACACAAAATAGCATGACCAAATTCTCTCTTTAATTCTCTTTATGCTTTGCTTAATCCTAGAAATAGTTTTGGCCTTTAGTGAGATTGCAGCCAATTTTTTTTTTAAATCTCCGACCCAGAAAAAATAGTATTGGCCAAGATGGATGATTCTTGGGGAGATACAGCACAGACTGAGGGGGTGCAACACCCAGCTGCCCATGCAATGAAGTCATACGAAATAATGGATATAATAGCTTGGTAATTTGGAAAGCAGCTGGTAGCAGGGGTGGGAAGCAGCTGTTCCAAAAGCACAGAAATAATGCATTTCCCATAGAAGAACTATCAACGATGCTGCTTTAAAAGAACTCAAGCTCAATTCTGCACAACTGCACATAAAAATTACTTATGTCTTGGCTGCACAGAAATCCGGGGCTGAACTAGTACAGCAGGCCAGATTTTTAATTTATGTGTAAATTGTGTCAGATGGTCAAACGCAATATAAATCTTACACCTTGATCTGACCGGTATTCCCAGATAAACCCGTCTCCCTGCCTTAATCTGGGAAATAAAAAGTTCCATATGTTTCTGGTTGCACAGCATATGTTCATTGGAACGCAGCATTTCAGCAGAATAATGCACATTTATATCAATAGACACGTATACAAGTGAAAGAGACTCGTGGAATGTAATAGATAATGACTGTGTTCAGTGCAATATCTCCTATTATATCTAAGAGTTTACAAAGTGGTTTCTGCAGATGCACATAAAAGAGCAGATTGCTGTGAAGCTACGTAAATGTACTTTTAAGAGAATTTTAGCTGCCTTGTTCTTTGAAGATGTGGCAGTTATGGAGAGGCTTTCATTCTATTCATGTGAGATGGTAGGGGGTCTGCCTATGAAACCTTGTAATTTGTACATTGAGATTATATCCCACTTCATAACTTCAGAAGATTAATTTGTAAAGTCTGTGGAATGGAAAAGATGAAACAATGTATGTCGGATGCATTACATTATTAGTTCACTAGTCTACATTTGTATTATTATTTAGTAGGCCCTTTAACAAATTCATAGGTTTATGCAATCTGCATCAACTGAGGAGTGGGTGGAGGATGGGTGTGATAGTAGCTCTGGCCATGATAGTTGTACACAGATCTCAGTGGCAATCCTCATACCAATAAGTCCTAGGGCCATGCAGTGACAGGAGGACGTGCCTTTTTTCTTCATTCTAAGCATACCCTGTTGTTGGGGGCTCCTTTCTGGGGTGCCCTTGGTGTTAAAGGGCATTTGTCGGTAGATTTTGCCTATGAAACTGGCTGACCTGTAGCATGTGCACTTGGCATCTGAACGCATCTGTTTTGGTCCCATGTTCATATGTGCCCCCATTGCTAAGAAAAATGAAGTTTTATTATATGTAGATGCGCCTCTTGGAGCAATGGGGGCGTTACTCCTAGAGGTTCAGCTCTCTCTGCAAATGCTGCTCCCTCTCCACTTTGACTGACAGAGCCTAGCATTATGATGTTTTTACTGCCTGGTCCTGTCAATTAAAGTGCAGAGGGTGCGACAGTTGCAGAGAGAGCAGAGCCTCTAGGTGTAATGACAACTCCCCCTTTGCTCCAAGAGGCTCATTTGCATATATTAAAATTTCATTTTTCTCAGCAATGTGGGCACATATGAACATGGGACCAACACAGATGCCTTCAGCTGCCAAGTGCACATGTAACAGGTCAGCCAGTGTCATAGGTAAAAATCTGCTGACTGATGCCTTTTAAGTGCTGGTTCTGCTGCAAGGCAGGAGGTTTAGTTGCAACAGCTGGGGTATGGCAGAGTCAGTAACCAGGGAAGTTGTAGAAAATAAATACTATCTCTCTCTTTACTAAAGGGATGAATAAAAGTAGTAGTACATCCACAGCATCAAGGCACTGTTTCAAGCAAATTACAGTTCCTCCCCAAAAGCAAAATACTCCATTTGTTGAGTAAGGCTCAGAGGACTTTTCTAAAACTAGATTTGCTAAATTGCTGAAAGATTTGTCAAATTGTGCTTATTTTCTCCAAAGTTTGGTGCACTCACAATAGTTAATTTGGGCCACTGAGTCCAGATAGCAGCCTTATCTAAAACCACAGACAATGACCCATATTTACTAATGCGAGTGCACCTAGATGTTGTTGTAAATTTGGCAGATTTTTTGAGAAATTTAGTGCATTAGCTTTAGAAAAATCCTCTGTGCTTTGCTTGCCATGGGGACATACATGTACCTTAACAGAAAGGTGAATGGCCAAAGAGACAACATTTTGTGCCAAAATTTAACCACAATTCTGTTGCAAAGTAATGGAAACAATAGTTAGTATAAAGTTAGACAAAAGTGTCAATCTCTGCACCACATTTATCATCCAGCATGAGCCCCTGTGATAAATCTGATCCATGTCTAAATAGCCCATCTACGTCGCCTACACTATTAGTAAATCGGTCTCAATGTTTGATGATATCATAAACTAATCTTAGTTTTGTTAATCTGACAAACTGGGCTCTGCTGCATCTGCCATAAATAGGATGTTCCT
The DNA here is from genome assembly GCA_033119425.1 of Bufotes viridis. NCBI lineage: Eukaryota > Metazoa > Chordata > Amphibia > Anura > Bufonidae > Bufotes > Bufotes viridis. The sequence goes on from CM065590.1 coordinate 91,857,747, forward strand.
GATTAATTGGTAAGTTATTTTTATTGATATAATAAATTCAATGTTCTTTGTGCGCATTACATTGATAGTTCCATATGTAGCATTTCAAAACAATTCGTGTACTGCAATGATTAGACCCACATGAAAGGGATTTATTTCTCAATAGGGATAATTTCAACCAGTAAAATGTATGATGATGAGCAAGAAATGTGCTAAATTACATTTACTGGCATATATGGCTTTTGAAAGCATTATTTTCTGATGTTTCCTTTTCATAGTGAATTCTCTAAAGGAACAGTTTGCGTGAGAAGTTTTAGCAAAGAAAGATGTACTATGCTGTCCCTTTATAACTATCACAAGAACAATATATTATTTACCCAAGGTATTAATAAACTAAGGCTACTTTCACACTTGCAGTAGCCTGCCAGATCCGTGCTACCGCTAGTCCACCGTGCGGCCGGAAGGTTCGGCTGCAGCACAGTCAACATGCTGAGAGGCAGCCGTAATAAAACGACAGCATGCTGCGTTTTTTGTCCGGCCGCATCTCGGCATGTTTGCTGTGCTGCGGCCGGAACTACGGCCTGTCCCCATTATAGTGGGGCGAAATTAATTAAATTCCTGGCATTGTATTAAAGGGGTTGTCAGGCCCCATCCCCACTGGAGCACAATTGGCTTGGTCTTGTGACCGCTTAGGGCAATCACTGGCCTCAGTGGTCTCATGGTCTAGAAAACAGTATCACTGCTTGTGATGTGCTGTTCTATCGCATGTGACCACTGAAGCAAGTGATTGGCTGCAGCGGTGTCAGGACCAGGCCACTTCTGTTCCAGTGCGGATCTGAAGCACTCTGGTATTGGGCAACAGCATGGTAATGGTGGGATTGCAGGCATGAGAGTCTTTTTTTTTAAGAGGACAACCCCTTTGATTATTGAGTGGTGAAACAGAACTGTAATAGTCGCTGCTTTAATACAGGACTTGTTAATATTTGCGTAAAAATATTAGAAAATTAACATAGATTGTGTTTTTATCATTGTGCACAGTTTAAAGTCAAGACAAGCTAAGACAGAATCAGAGTCATCACCGGAAGAATATTCATATAAAAGAGTGCATCCAAAGGATTATTACTCCACCACTCAACAAATCTCAGACAAGCTGGTGTTGTAAAACCTTACCTCCATAGTAATATATAGAGCGCAAACATATTATACAGTAGTGTACAGATCCTAGGTTACATGCACAGAGGCCGACATTACAGATTAACACCACAGCGGTCTCTTCCTAGGCTATGTGATGTCACCGTACATCGGTCACATAACCTAGTTGAAGCTCAGCCCCATTGAAGTGAATAGGGCTGACCTGCAATACCATGCACAGCCACTATACCATGTACGGCACTTTGCTTGGAAAGCTTCCGGGTGGCGACTGCACTCACCATGGGCGTAGCTATAGGGGGTGTAGAGGTAGCAGTCGCTACCGGGCCCAGGAGCCTGAGGGGGCCAAAAGACACTTGTGCCGCATAAGAAGACACACGAAGCACTGAGGGAAGGGGGGCCCAAGCTGAACTCTTGCACCAGGGCCCATGAGCCGTTAGCTACGCCCCTGGCACTCACCACAGCTCCCCTGAGCATGGCAGCTCCCTGAAACAGCTGATCGTGGGGTGCTAGGATTCGGACCCTCACCGATGTGATAATGACCAAGCGATCTAAAGAATAAAGTTTCCTAGTGCCATTTTCTGATTTTGTCTAATATAAATCATTTCATCAACCCACTGTTTTCAGTGAAGATACAAGAACTAATAGACTTACATTGCACTGTTAACTTCCTATGGGAAGAAAGACAACTGCTGTATACGTAAATTAAATTACATTTCACACCTTAACTTGGATTACAGAGGTCTGCCAGTATACTTCTCCACTCCTCGCACTGTCTGCTCTCCCTCGGTGAACTGTCTGAGGCTCTTCAACAAAGAGACAGTAGCTGCAATCACATTTCAAGGGTCATTCATGATTAAACCGTACAGCAAATCACATAGTGCTGATTTTCTTAAATTAAATCAAATTAATTCAAGCTTCAACGGGTCAGAAGAGACAAAAGAAACGTCTTCTGATTTTTTTTTCTTTTTACTTCTGACCTAATGACAATGACAAGCAGTTTAATTTAGGCTATTGAATTAATTTACTAGCTAGCGGTGCGTGCGGAATGTACCGTAGAAGAATTCCTTATCACTATGTGACTTTAATCACTTGAATTCTCACTAAGTGGTGTTCTGAATACAGCTACTTTGTATTCTTCTCTGCTACTGTCTGTCATTTTAATGCTGAATTACTATTTTACAGCTATTTTCTTCCCCCATAATATTCTTACATAAATGTCCAAGTTAGCTAGACATCAACAGTGCATGGGATGCTATTATGTATCCTTAAAGGAGTTCTCCACTTTTAATATTGATGAACTTTCCTTAGGATAGGTCATCAATATCAGACCAACAGGGGTCCGACGCCCTGCAACCCCGCCAACCAGCCGTTTGAGGAGACGGCAGTGGTGGAAGAGAGAAGGGAGACGGCATGTGCACACTGTGCTCGCATTCTCCTCATACAGCTGATCGGTGGGGGTGCCAGGCGTCGGATCCCCGCTGATCTGATATTGATAACCTATCCTGAGGATAGGTCATTAATTTTAAAAGTCCGGATAACCCTTTTTAAGGGGTTGTGCAACCCAAAAGATATTGCTGTTGTTTCACTCTCACCTAATACCAATATTTATCAAAAGTGCCTTATTCTAAAGTTATTAGCCTACCATTGCATCCTGTGGCAAGTCCTTTTTTATTTTAATTTTCTGTTGGTGATATGTCCTGTAGTGGAGCCTTGTAATACAGGACGCACACGCTCACAGCGCTTCTTCTCCTTCCCTTCAATAACCACTCCTCTATGGGCAGTGTTAGTTACATGTCTGTTACAGTGTCAGTGATGAATGGATGGATAGACAGACAGACAGACAGACAGAATGGCAGATAGATAATAGACAGACGGATAGATAGATATATAGATAGATAAACATAATGATGAATGCTGTTCTAACAAATGATAGACATTAGCACAAGTTGTGTCTATTATAAATCCAGTTACACAGAACATTTTGAATATGTGGAGATAGAAAATGAACTGCTTAGTTTAACATTATCTACTGATGTCAGGACACATCTCACTGCCCAAAGGCATGATGGTCACATGACAAACCAGGAAGTAGGATTCAAGCATGGGGGATAAGAAAAAATGGCTAATGGGGTGCATTTAAAAAAAAGTAGGAATAGGGTCCTTACCCTCACACCAAGAGAAATGGGAGAGATAGTACTTGATGAAAATAAACTTTAGAGTGAAAAGAAGTTTATAGCATAACCCCATTAACCCCTTCAATCCCAAGCCAGTTTTCCTGCCCAGGCCATTTTTTGCATATCTGACATGTCAGATGTCAGTTTACTCAGTAATGACTTTGGAACGCTTTTACTTATCGAAGCCATTCTGAGATTGTTTTCTCGTGTATTTCTTAACATTGGTAAATTTTGGTCAATACATTTCACCTTCATTTATGAAAAAAATCTAAAATGTACCAAAAATGTTGAAAAATTCGCAATTTTCTAAATTTGAATTTCTCTACTTCTAAGACAGATATACCTCATAAAATAGTTATCAATCATCTTTCCCCATATGTCTACTTTATTTTGGCATCATTTTGTAAATGTCATTTTAATTGTTTAGGACGTTAGAATGCTTAGAGTTTAAGAAGCAATTTTTTACATTTTCAAGAAAAATTCCCAAACCATTTTTTTGTGCTTGGTTTTTGGAGAGTGGTTTCTGGGCACCATTTTGTGTTTGAAGCCACCATGACGTATCCCTACAGTGGAAACCCTTCAAAAGTGACCCCATTCTGGAAACTACACCCCGAAAGAATTTATTAAGGGGTATACTGATTTTTATGGAATTTAGAAACACTTGGCTGTGAAAACTAAAAGTTTCATTTCTTCCAATAAAATTTTGCTTTAGCCCTAAATGATTCATTTTCACAAGGGGTAACAGGAGAACAAGCACCCCATAATTTGTTACCCATTTTCTCCTGAATACAGCAACACCCCATATGTGGTGGTAACTTGTAGGTGCACTCCGCAGAACTCAGAAAAGAAGGAGCGCCATATGGCTTTTGTAGTTCAGATTTTGATGGATTGGTTTACGGCTGCCATTGGTTCTTATTTTTTGAGTGATTGTCTTATGTGCGTGTTAATTTTTTGCAGGATGAGGTGACCTTTTCATTGGTACCATTTTGGGATACATATGACTTTTTGATCACTCAATATTGCGCATTTTGTAAGGCAATCTGAGTTAAAAATTGTTCTGGCACAGTTTTTATTTATTTATTTTTACAGCATTCAACTGATAGGGTAGATCATGTAATATTTTTATAGAGGCATTTTTAAAAATAATAGAATCTTGTTTTTGTGTTGGCATTTTCTGAGAGCCATATTTTTTTTTAATTTTGAAGACAATTGTCTTAGGCAAGGGCTCATCTTTTGCAGGATGAGATGACAGTTTGATTGGTACCATTTTGAGGTACATATGAGTTTTTGATCACTTGATATCACTCTTTTTTTAGGCAAGGCAACAAAAATGGCTGTTTTGGCACTGTTTTTATTTTTATTTTTTTAAAGTATTCACTGGAGGGGGCATTTCATGTGATTTTTATAGAGCAGGTTGATAGAGATGTGGCGATACCTAATGTGTCTGTTATTTTTATTTGTAAGTTTTTTACAGTAAAAACCTTTTCAAAAAGAAAAATATCTTCTTTTTTTGTTTTGTGTTTTGTGTTTTCTGAGAGCCATTGTATTTTTTGAGATTGTCTTATGTAGGTTCTCATTTTTTGTGGGATGAGATGATGGTTTGATTAGTACCATTTTGATCACTTGGTATTATAATTTTTGAAGGGCAAGGTGTCAAAAAATGGCTATTTTGGCACTGTTTTTTTTTTGTACGGCGTTTATCTGATGGGGTGGATCATGCAATATTTTTATAGAGGAGTTTGTAATGGATGCGGCAACCTAATATGTCTATTTTTTGTTTTTGTTAAGTTTTACACAGTAAAAACCTTTTCGAAAAGAAAAATATCTTGTTTTTGTGTTGCCATTTTCTGAGAGCCATTTTTTTTTAACGATTGTCTTATGTAGGGTCTAAATTTTTTTCAGGATAAAAAGACAGATTGATTGGTAATATTTTGGGGTACATACAACTTTTGGATCGCTTGGTATTATACTTTTTGTGAGGCAAGATGACAAAAAATGGCCGTTTTGGCACTGTTTTATTTTTAAGGAGTTCAACTTATGGGGTGGATCATCTAATGTTTTTATAGAGCCGGTCGATACAGACGCAACAATACCTGATATGTCTACTTTTTTTTCTATTATATATAACTTAATTATGGCAAAAGGGCATTTTTTTTTTCTTTTTACTTGGAACTTTTATTTTTTATGTGAAACTTTTTTTAAATCTTTTTTTTAACGTTTTTATTTTGTTCCACTCTGGTACTTTAACTCTTGGGGGTCTGATCCCCTCTGCAATGCATTACAATACATATGTATTGTAATGCATTGGTTGTCAGTGTATTACCATTGTAAATTCACTGACAGCCTGCCTGCCTGTGAGACCCAGGGGGCTGGATCTCACAGGCTTCTGTAGAAAGCAGCCATGATGCCTATAGAAGGCATCCAGCTGCCTTCCGAGCCATCAGGTCCCCGTCACTGCAGTGCATAGGAACAGGGAGAGAGCCCCCTTCCTAACTCCATAAATGCCGCAGTCAGCCCTGATTGGGGCATAGCAAGGGATAAAGCGGCGGCATCTGTGTTTTCATCAATGCTGGCGCATACAGCAGGGGTTCGGCTGTCAGTGACTGCAGGGCCCCTGCTTCTGATCGGGCCGGCCCAGTTCCGGCACCAGCCTAATCAGTGCGCTGTACCTGTACAGCGCTGGGGCTTAACCCCTAAAGGACCGGATCATTTTAACCTTAAGGACCAGGCCATTTTTTGCAAATCTGACCAGTGTCACTTTACATGTGAATAACTTTAAAACGCTTTTACTTATCAAGGCCATTCTGAGATTGATTTTTTGTCACATATTGTACTTCGTGATGTAAAATTGAGTCAAAAAAATTCATTTTTATTTATAAAAAAATACCAAATTTACCAAAATTTTTGAAAAATTTGCAATTTTCTAAGCTTCAATTTCTCAACTTCTATAATACATAGTAATACTGCAAAAAAAAAGTCATTAATTTACATTCCCCATATGTCTACTTCATGTTTTGATCATTTTGGGAATGCCATGTTATTTTATTGGGGACGTTACAAGGCGACACCCCTCAAGGTATTAAAAACTGATTTTACAAACATCGTTAACCTTTTAGGTGTTTTACAAGAGTTATTGGCAAATGGAGAT